>BPTQ01000009.1:8689391-9436470 GCA_019973895.1 Chrysanthemum seticuspe
CAGAGTTGGTGATATGAGATTGATAAAGGGAGTGTGAATATTAGTAATTGTTGTTGTTGTTAATTGAGGTGTTGTAGTTGTTACCTTAGTTGTTGTTCGATAAATAGTTGTTGTTAAATTAGTCGTTGTATGAGGTGTTGAACCACGTTAAGGTGTTGGTGTTTACCAAGTTGGTGGTGGTTCAGAAGTTCGAGATGGGATGTGTTTGCTAAAGTTAGTTGTAGGTAGTGCTTCGTGATACTTCCTTGGGTGAACCAAACGTTTCTACACACTTCGAAATTCGTCGGTTGTTAGTTAAGTACTTCGACCTAGTGAACTATCTGGAGGTTACGAGTGAGGTCCTTTGATGCTAGTTACCCACTATTCCAAGAAATCCAAAACACTAGACTTCTTCGGTGTACCTTTCAAGATGGGTTCCTTCATAGTGCTTCGTGATGGATGTTGATTGAAATCGTTTGTGTAGGGTAGAGCTTGAAGACTTGGTGGTGGTTGAACCATTTGTGGTTGTGGAATTGCACCAAGTTGTGGAGTATGTTGCTGATTAAATTGTTGTTGATAAATAGCTTGTTGTTGATTCCATTGTTGATGTTGTGGAGTTAATTGTTGTTGTTGTTAATGATTATAAGTGTGAGGGAAATAGTTAGAGTATAGTGGTTGAGACATGGTGAAGAACTTGTGTGGTAAAAATGGATCTTTGTAGTCGAATGAACCTTTGTTGATGAAGTGTCCTTAGGCGTAGAAAAGACAAGAACCAAGTAGCACTTATGCGTAAAAACACCAAAAGTTACGCGTAACAATGAGGAGTTACGCGTAGGTTTTAGCTTACGCGTAAGTAGGATAAAAGCACTAAAGTTAGGCGTAGACAAAAGTTAGGCGTAGAAAGTTAGGCGTAGGATTACCTTATGCGTAGACCTAAGTTTACGCGTAAAGTGAATCTTATGCGTAGAATTTCTACGCGTAAGCTTATGCTTATGCGTAATTTTAGGGTTTTTGCCCAAATGATCTTTTACACTTCACAGTGCAAAAGATATCCAAAGTCGACGTATTTTCAGACTTATCCAAGTAAGAAAACACGGAATAAACCAGGAAAATGAAGATCAAACCAAGGAAAATCTTACGCGTAATTTTAGGGTTTTGATACGCGTAGGATTACTCGTAACTTTGATTTTGCCCAAACGTGTTTCTAAACCAGATTTTTGTTATGGAATAGCTTCAATAGTACCAAAAGAACACAAAAATGTGAAACTTGATGTACCAAAACTGCTAAACGGGTTACGCATAGAACGGCACCCACGAACAAAAACAAGCTTAAAAACGTAGATCCACGCGTAAAGTTTGAAACTTTTTGCCAAAAAACAGTATTTTAACACCTCAAAACATTGAAAGTACAAGAATATTGGATTAAAAAGTGTAAAAAACGAGTTTTTAAGAGACTCAAAGATTGCGTTATCTTTACGCGTAAGACCCAAAACCAAAAAACTTCAAAAACAAAGTGTACACCCAAATATTTGGCGATTGATACCACTGTTAGGTCACTAGTTTTACAAACACAAGTTATAGAGAAAGAGATGAAGGCGATTGAACAAGCTAAACACCCACACACGCATAAACAATAATACGGTTAAGGGAAAGAGTGAGTGAAAGAGAATAACTTGAACAACCAACCCTCAAATGAGGGTTTACAAGAGTATTTATATGAGGGAAGCTAGGGCAACACTCCTAGTTCCCATCCTTTCTTATGTGGGCTTGGGCCTAAGCTTATGGGCCTTCTACATAACCTTGACCTTAAACAAACATAAAGGCCATAATAAAGCTACCTATTACATATGAAATATAAATACTTGAAATACTGTTTAGGAGTGATTCCAACACATGTTCCAGCATCTTGTATAGGCGGTGGTTCAGTGAGTATCAAAGGTAGAAGTGAGACTACATCAACAGCTGATGAAATTCATGATTCTATGTGTACAGAACCCAGTGACCTTAGTGATGAAGAAACCCAACCACTTGCAAGTTGAATAACAAGTGAACCACCTAAAAAAGACCGAGCAATTGAACAAGCTGCAATTGATACACCTAGGTAATGACATGCTCGTCATTGAACAAGTGAGCCACCACCTATTCTCGTTATATGTTGTATTTCATAATATATGTAGACTAAATTGTATTATGTATTTGTTATGTTATGCCAATGCAAGCACGTATTTAGTTAGCAAAAAATGGTTAAATCCAAACACTAGATAGACAAGATGCAAACTGTATAATGAAGCTGCAAAAATGTCAAATACAATTTTTATAGTGTTTTCTATTTATTTATTTATTTCTTGAGGTGAAAGTGGGTAAATACTAACAAGGCTGGATAAAGCACTAAATCAGGAAGAGATAGTTACCATGCACGTGCCCAAAACATATTTGAACACGTGTACAACCACCAAAAAAAGCTGACTATTGAAAGGAAAAAAATTTTTCTACAGTCCCCCAATAAAATGAACTTGCCCTATATGATAAGTTTCTACTTTGTTTAGTTATCTAAAAAAAAAAAAAAAATGAAGTTGCCCTATTGGGTTGCTATCCTAAAACAGAGATGCCCCATCAAGGTTGCCATGATATACATCATACTATAAAGCATTCATAGACAGTATTATGTAAACGGACACCGAACGTAGATCAAAAAACAGGTGCATACTACGATAACCCCAAAGCAGATGGTTACACAAAAACATTGCATGTTAATTTTATGTAATTGTTGAACATTTTTTTTTGGTAATCATAAGAAGCACAAACAAAAAAATGTTTAACAATTACATAACGTCGCCTTACAAAAAAGGCTAAACTAGACAAACTATTTTGAGTTTTAAGTTATGTTAACACCCCAGTTTCTAAACGTTATCGGCAGCATGAGCATGCTGCATAAAAATACCTACACTCCAACCTACCGTTCCTTAAAAACCAAGTTGCTTTTAATCCCGCACCTCCTCGACGGCGGTCTCTTGTTAGAGCCTTTAAATGCCTCGACATCTTGAACTTCCGTAAGCCCGAACTTGGTGTTTGAAAGCAGTGCCTCCTTGCATAAGGTTTTCTAGAGGCCTTATGACCAGAACTGTCATTAACGGAAGAAGAAGAAGGCCCAACATCCATAGATACAGACCCAAGAATTACCCCATAGTACCATTCATCGTCACTGAATCTAATGTCAGCATCAACAATTTCGCTACCCAAAAAATCCATGAATAGATTCTTTCCTTGACATTCAATTCCTTGACTTCTAGTTTGGAACGGAGGGCTTCTTAGGGGAGGTGACCGCCTTTCTTCCTCCTCCCATGCAGCAATATCAGAGGCAGAATTAGAAGTAGCAAGCTCCACAAGTTTATCATGTATTGTTATCCTGTCACGCGTTGGCTCATCAAGAAGATCCACAATTAGGTTATCATAATAGAAACGTGCTAAGTTATCAGGTGCATGTGCAATGTACAAGTCGATCAACCCACATTCCTCGGCAACTTGAAACATCCTTTTAATGTCATTATCGCATTCAACAACTGTCAAACCGGTTGAAAGAGCAAATAGTGGCCTACATAAATACAAAGCCCGTATCTCACACTCTAACTTGTTGGTCAAAAAGTCAAGAATTTGATTAAAGTTCATCCTTGTGAACTTCCTGAACGTTTGCACAAGGGTGCGCCCATACGCGTAAGTTAATTTGGGCAACCGAATGAACTCACCATCGTAGTGAATCGCAACTACAAGATTCTCAGATACATAGTGTGTAGTACTCCTGTAATAAAGGTAAAAAATGTATACAAATGAGATTAGCATGTATGGACAAAAACCTATTAAGTGCAAGTGACAGTCACGAAAGGTAATGGCAGGCATACCTTGCCTTGAAATCAAATAAGGCAACTGGAGGCTTAGCAGAAATTTTTGATGAAATAGAGGGTTGGGAGATTGGCATTATCACTTGTGTACAAATGTGATCTATATGAAGATTTGATATATATTAGGAAAGGTTGTATTATTATTTTACTATTAACAATGTACTTATTAATAGTATGAAAAGTATGATCCGTTTATTTTAATATGGAAATAATAATAGGGAAATTTTTGGTTAATTTGTTATAAGTTTTTATGTGTAGTGTGTTTGTGTAATGATATGGGAATAAATCAATTGACAAACCTATGTGTGGCCCTTTTTTAATTTTTCTTGGAATGGACGGCCAAATGTCATGATTAAATGGACGTCCAAAATGAAGAATAAATAAACTGGAGTTGTGGAGTTTTAAAAAGAAAGATTATTTGTACTGTACAACAAATTTAGATGTAAATGTGTACATACTTTTACGTCGTGTCTCCCATTGTTTTTTGAATGAATGTTACACGTACACAAGGTTGCTGCATGCAAGGTACAGTATGATTATTGGTTTATGTATGCATGTTATAGTGAATATATCAATAGATGGTGCATGATAAAACAATGAAAGTGCTGTTGGAGATAAGTTTAAAACTGTTAGTACAAACGATAAAATCTATGTTTATAAAAAAACTTAATCATCTTCTCGCGATATGCTAGCGCCACGTCAGCGGGTTCATCAACGTGCAACGACAGACCATGTGCCAATCGATATAAAAATATACAAACCCACACACTACAATCACCAAAAATCCCACCTTCCTTAGGAACGTTTTCGGCTAACCTAAATGAAATCTTATAGTCATTCGGATGTATTCCAGTCTTATCAAAAACGTTTGCTTGCTCTAGAACAACTGGTAGTTTGACCTGTAGAATAACATAAACTGTTAAAATAAATAGACGGGTGATCTTGTTAGAGGCTTGTCAGAAAAATGTAAGTATTATAAAATCGAAATAACCACGTTTGTCACCAAATTATTGATGAAATATAGGTGTTTGTTCAAGCCGGATTAAATATGATATCTAGTTTCATGTTGTAGATTATATATGTGTTCAAAAGTATTACATGTTTTTTATTGGTGATTCATAAACAACGTTCGAACATTTGACATGTGCTTCGAAATATTTTTATTCATAATAGATTTCATTTCAATACATTAAAGGATAACAAAATACATCAACATAGCAACGACATTCATGAAGATACCAAAATACAAAATATGACAATCACAGAACGTCAGAGAGACCACATAACAAGGTAGGAGTAGAGGATTAATAATTTTTGCGCAGCTTTGCCAGAAAGGAGATTTTTTTGAGAACTTGGAGCTGAGTCTCACTCATTAGCTTCATCAGCGTCCTGTTTTTCTCAAGCTCCTCATCCTGAATTGCACGCAGGATTTTCAAAACAGCACTGGCAAGCCTGGACCCAACCACGCACTCCAACTGCTTGATTTGCTCGGCCCTCACAATGAAACGACGAGTTAGGTCGATCACCTTTGCATGCATGTCACTTAAGAACTTGAGGTCACATTCATTGTCACGCACAAACACGTTGTTAACCATGTCTTTAAGTACGATATCCATTTCTTTTGTAGTAAATTGTGATGTGGCTAGTGTGTGTCCCCTGACAAAAGTTGTATGATATTGGGATATATGATATCCGTTTATATAACCCAAATGGGGTGGGGGGGAAAGAGCGGGGGTGGGGTGACATGGAGTTTATTTTGAATTGAAGTCTATCTGAATTAATGTGGGTGGATAGTCTAGTGGTGAATAGTTGAGTCATGTCAAGTAATTACTGTTGCACATTAGGCCAAGTTTAATTAATGAAGCTTCTCTTGTACTCAACCGATTCCTGGCCACAAGATAACCATTTTGGGCAACTAGTTTCAGTTTGGGGGCAACTAAACCAGTTTGAATTTTGTTTAGTTCCAAATGCAACAAAATTTTACGTCCCTTGGGTTAGAAAAATTATTAATTTAGTATGTTTTGTAAATAGACGCCATTAAACATGTTTATATTGATTACTTTTTGGTTACATGAACTAACACACATATGCTATTATTATATGTACATATCGTTTATATTTTATGTAATAATACACTACCATAATATAACTCGGACTTTTATATCATAAAGTCTGACTAAGTGTGCACTTGGCTGTGCTATTTCAATATTGAATGGATATTTTGTAAAAAACTCAAATCGGGGATGCACATAAGTAGGACAAACTTTATTAATGAGGAAAGGACGTAATGAAATGATGGTGGTAGCTAGTGGCATGTACTTGAAAGGAACTAGTCCATTAGTTTTTCAACTTTAAATATTGCACAAAAAAGGCACAAAGAAAGTTGTGTCCAACAAGTGAATTGTTTTTGGGCAACCACATACATACGATGGGCAACTAAATCATATGTGTCCCTATTAAATCATGAACCTTATGTGCAGTTGTTAATTTAAAGTAATCAAGCTTGCTAGCTAAGTATATATTTCCTATATCGTATTATATGTGAAGGACACAATGTAAATTAAAATCAGGAAAATAAATTGTTAAAATACGGAAGCAAGCAAATTTATGTACTTTATTTTTGGTTGGTTCTAGTTAATGTACACATATTTTAGATAATTTGTTGTTGGTTGTGGTATTCGTTTGATGTTACTACTATAGAGTATAGACAAGTAAGTATAACAAATGTTTATGAGAAACTATGTTGTTGGTTGTGGTAAATAAAAAATGGGATTTCAAATAAGAAGGACGGTTTATTAATGGTGAATAGATGTAAGGAAATGATGGTGGTACATAGTTGCATGTACTTGAAGGGAACTAGTGTGCACAAAACTCAAAGTCAAACTGCTACAACACAACACCCAAGAAACTTTGGCCAACAATAAATTTGTTCTTGGGCAACTACACACAAATAATGGGCAACTACTCACAAGCATGGTTTATTCGTGTCTGGTCACAAAGTATAACAAATTATTGTATAAGTTTATTTATGTATGTGTTGTTCGTAATTGTATTATATATGTTGGTTATAAGAAGCATGGTGTATGGTCACAAAGTATAACAAACAAGTAATAAGAAGATACCTGTAAGCACTCCCTAACACGGACATACCATACACGTGACTCATAGTCACGCGTGTCGCCTCTATCATAGAATGTTACCACTCCTGTAGGTATGTTAAATTGGGCAAGACACCAGTGTTTAACAGTCTCATTGAGAGGAATAAAAACCTAAAAGAAAGTTGGCTGTGTATTAGGATATAGTTGGTCAACGTCTGAAATTAATAAAAGTGACTTTTTATTTATGTGGTCAAAGGTAAATACAAGAATACAATTGTCGTGTTTGTATGTGCTGTTGACATGGCTTACGGCTGGTAAGCAATATGTTACTTAGTAATTGACGTTTTAGACAATGGAAAACGTTTTCATGCACGGTCTTGGGTTGTATAGAAACTACTGCTTTTGGGAAATTCATCTGCTTATGTACTTAATGATATCTTGCTCTAACTGTTAACTACGGCTTGTGTTACCATAACTGCTGCTAGGGTAATCAATATACTGTTGGGATCGAATGATTACAAATGGAGGGGCTCAGTTTTTGGAAAGCAGACTTATCTCATGGCAGTGTAAGACGCAAACAATTATGGCGAATTCCACCACTGAAGGTGAGTATGAAGCTGCTGCACGTTCTAGAACTACGTTGAAGGCTCGACTAGTCATTCAAGGCTTTAAATCAACTAGTTTTGGATTGTAAATTTAATGCGTGCTTGGTCTCAAGTCTCAAGATGTTTTTTCAAAACTTTGTAACAAAGGTAGTACTGCTATTGGAAATCTTACTACGGCTAGTGTGTATGAATCAACTGCTTGTTCTTTTTGTTAAGTCCTGCTAGTGGATATCATGTTTTTGTGGTTGAGTTACACTTATAAGTTATAACTACTATGTTTATGAGCAATAGGATTTTTTTGGCCTTTGCTGCTGGACCTTTTAGTGTCACAAAAAAAATACTAAATAAAAAAAAAAAGAAAAAAAAAAGAAAAACGAACAACAATAAACGAACAAAAAAACAATGAATTGAAACATTAAATAAATAAATAATTAAATAACAAAAAAAATAATAATAATAACATTGTGTAAAAAAAATTATAATAACTTGGTTGGAAGATTGGAGTGCAAAACTGTTCCAACTGCTAGCTTGCATGGAGAAACTACTAGTGTTACGAAAACACTGCTAGTTAGTTTATCATGATGATACCATGAAACTTATAAAGGAATGGACAGATAAATGTACTACAATGGAGTCTAAGATCACTGGCATACAAAAAGAAGGTATTCAGATTCTGAGATGGAGTATACAGATTATACCACTTTGGAAGCACCGTCCAAAAAGAAGGTATTTTGTGCCTAATAAGAAACTTGATGATTTGGATTGTAAATATCAAATTTAGGGGAGGATTGTTTGGTTTTTTGGTTCTGTTGGAAGAATTATTCAAAGTATGCATCAAATAGCATCTTTTAAAAGAAACCACGGCTAGTGGCAATGGAAGAACTGTTGATAGATCAAAAGTTGTGGATAAAGTTTGTGATTATCAAGTTTGTTAATACGTAAAGGAAAGTTTATGATTTGCTATCAAGTTTGTTCATGAACTACCTGATTATTCATACTTTAAAAGATGGGCGACAAATATCAAGTTTGTTCATACTTTAAAAGATGTCGTTTTTAAAGTTGCTATCATGAACTACCTGATTATTGAGTGACCGTAAATGATACAAATAGGAGAAAATGAAAAGTAAATGTATTACTTGTTCAACATCATTCCAGGGCATGGGATACCTCGTCCCGTCTGCATAAAACACGGGCATGCCATTTTGAAGAAGAATCTGAACAAAGTAACTACTAACCATCGCCCAGTTAGCATTCTGAGGTCGTACGTGCCACATGTAGTCAACCCATAGGTCTATATGCTACACATTTGCAGCAAATAAAATACCAATTTAAGAAATGGTGAAAATCAAATACAGGGTAAAAAAGAAAATCTGAATAAGAATGCGTATATAAACTAACCTCCTCAGTTAGCCAACCTTTTCTAGCAGGGTCTAAGCAAACTAAGCGAAGCCAGAAATTACGGTCTACAGTATAATCATCTGACCATGGAAATTTACACCGGTGTCTATCAGGATCACAGAGGAATTCTTCAATCTCATCAGATAGACAAAGAGTTTCGACAGAATGAAACCATCTACTTAGATCCTAGAAAACAGGTTCAATGTATTAGTTTGACAGAGCATTATTGATAAGCAAGTATATTGACAAGTTCGTAAAAACTATCACAATACCTCTACCCAAGGTTTCACTCTGTTAAGCTCCTCAGCAATAGTTGGGTCGTTCATGTTAGGACCGTGTTTTTTTATTTTACGCCGTTTAACCTCCTGATTGTTTTGTGGCGAAACAGGTTCCATGAGAATCCTCTTGTCGGGTGGTAACCGACTTAAAGCCTTTTGAAAATGTGACGAATTCATAAACGCGCGTCGTTTTTCTTCTTCTCCTCCTCCAACTTCAACATCTCAGCTTCTTCCAACCACAACCTATTAGCCTCTTCCAGCCTTAAGATGTTGGCCTCAACATTCAGCTTCTCTTCTTCCAACTGTAACCTTTCTTCCTCTGCCAACGCGAATCTCAATTCCTCTAAAAGGAGATACTCCTGGAACAGACTAGCGCTGATGACATTTGTATGTAACGGCCATACAACTAAATGCAAAGAAGAAATATTAACCTGAGCAACGTCCACGTCAGATTCTGGCAAGTCGATCAGTTTGAGATAAATGCTGTTAAGTGAATCGAAAAAGGCAGTCCTTGTGTTTGGAAAATGTAACTCAAAATCAAGTTTGTCCTGTAAAAAAATATGCATGAAATTTCAAAAAATAAACAATGGCAGCGAGAAATAACTATAGATTAGTTGAAAGGAATACCCAAAGACCACCAGTTCTGTCATGTGCAAGAACCTGTGAAGGTCTAAGTGTTAGGAAATTCCGGAAGGTGATGTTAAAAAAAAAGTGAATCTACTATTCTTATATTATAATGAATATAAAGAGAACCTGAATAATACACTCAAGTTTAAAAACTTGGCGATTCAGACCGGAAATTACATGATCCTTAAGGCTTTTTATTCTGGAACTACTTCCACTCTTGCATTGTTTTGAATTTACTTTCAAACCAGTTTTCGAACGTTGCCGTGACTTTTCCAGCCTCAAAAAGTAGGTATCAACAAGGTTGTGCTGGGTCCTGACTGGCGGTCTGGGAACGTAGTCATTGAAAAAATCTTGGCTATCTATCCACCATGCACATTGGAACTCATGTAAAGTAGGTCTCAGATCAGTAATTGTAGTTGAATCCTAAAGTTCAGTAATGGTTAAAAAAAATATGGTTTAGTTAATTACTTTTGAGATACATACGACAACATTTTATAAGGGATTCATAATTAAAGTCATAAACTGCTAGTTCTGGGCAATCACTGCAAATAATATTTCCACTGCTAGCTAGCTTAAAAACACTGCTAGTTCTGGCCAATCACTGCTAGTTAGTTTCTGATGATTGTGGAAACTATAAGAGCTGTTTTGCAACTTTTTGGTGATAACATATTTATTCCCCAAATCACTGCTGAGGCAGGGCAGTGGAAACGTAAGAACGACCCAACCAATGGCAACTCCTAATGTGAATAGTTCTTTGCAATTCAACACAGGTGGAGGAATCCCTAGACAACTGGCTAATCTGGGGGACATGGATGTTCAGGCTAGGTCTGATGCAATGTTAGACACATCTCGAATAGATGAGGGTAGTTTGGAACACCAACATGATTTGACGACTAATGGCTTTCTACATGATGACAATTCCAATGATCCACTTCTAGGACCAGGTTACACAGGTCAAGGTGGGTGAGGATAATATGAAACTCAATCTCAAATTGACGGATATATTCACAAGTATGGAGTCAAAGATCACTGGTATTAAAAATTCGACAACAACTCGCGCTGAAATAATCAGGAGGTTCAAAGCACAGGGTAAGTGTTTTGGAGAGACTAAGAAGGCCAAGGTTCCATGCATTCAGGAAAGTGAAGAAACTGGGAAAGAAGGCAACCTGCAATATGATTAAAAGTTTAGATGATGCATCCAAACAGGGGAGGAGTGAGAGTACAAATTCAGGCGACGCATGGAAGGTAAAGAAGCAGTACTGAATGATTCTTTAAATGGCTGCAGTTGAAGAAAAGGATAAGGAAGTGGTGCAGGCAATCAGTGCCAGTGTTGCTGCATCCGCTGATAGTATTGAAGTAACCACTGCTGCAACAACTGCTGGTATTATTATAGCCACTGCCAATTCAGACATTTCAAGCCCAGAGGCAACATCTGCTACAATTATAAGCACCACAATAACACCAGCAGCAAAACCAAAATAAGCCTGAGAATCAGGTTACCATACAATTGGTCAACATAAAGCAATCTGACCCTATCCCTGCACCCAAACCTATTGATAAGAGTCTACAGATTCGTGAAACTGTGCAGAAAGGTGTAGTTACTGAACCTGATATTAGAAAGGGTAAAGGGATTGCAGAGCCAACATTGAAGTTTAAAAGTAGAGAGGACCATATAGCCTTAATTTGCAGTGTACAAAATCAACTAATCCAATTGTTCATCCACTGTTGAGAAAGATTGAGAATATTGCTGATTATGAAATTCATTTGGCCATCAAAGGCAAGCCTCAAGGTAGAATGAAAAGAAAGGCAGACCGATAAAAAGTATTTGATGAAGAATCTGAGTCTGATAAGATATTGTGTGCTTAGATAGGTAGAAATGGAACATCTAATTTTGTGTGTAGCTTTACTTTTTTTACCTATAAACAATAAATAAATAACAACAAAGTTTAAGTGGCTTACATTTGAAAAAAGGTTGGAACGATCACTTCTTTTAAAGATGGACTTCCTAGACCAGGCAAGTGCTCTTGGTATCACATTTGGATGTTTAATCCACCAACCATGAGATTTTTCAAACGACTCAAGGATCCACACCTATGAGAATAAAAAAATAAAAAATGAAAATAAAACATAAACTTATATACAAATCAGTAAAAATTTTAAGTTGGAAAACGGATACCTGAAACCCAAACACAAATCCAGACAGTGTGTATGTTGGACAATGCTTGGATCTTTCTTCAATCTTAAAAGGTGGTCATCCGCGTGCTTATCAAATACATTATGAAGTTGGTCGTATATATGAGTCCAAATATGCTCACCCCATGGAAAAGCATTCCAATCATCTAGATTATCAACTAACCTCATCAGTGTATCATCCACCTCGCATGTCAACAAACGACCCATAAAGATCACCTCTAAGGCTAACAAAAGACAAAGACGTACAACATCTTCATCAGATATCTGTCGAAACCGTTCTTCATCCTCGATAACACCAATAACATCTAAGTTGGTTAGAATATACCCTTGCTTGTCAGGAAATACCCTGTTACGAAAATTTAGAGAACCAGATGTATACAACCCAAAGCTTACAGATCCAAACCGCAGACCGGTCATTAGACAAAACTCACGACGACCAAAATGTAAAGCATGGCCTTCAATGTAAAAAATGAAGGGCATATCATAGTGAGAATCGTCGACTTTATGTTGTTTTCTTAGCATATAATCTATGATGTGCGTTTCATGTTCAAAAAACAACAGATCAATCCATCTTCCAAAGCAGGTATTCCTAAACAAGATGCGGCGTCTTGCGTCTAACTTTTGCTTTATCAACTAAAAGTAGTTCAGTTTACTGGTAATGATTAAATTAGCTTCATAGTCCTAAAAAAGGTAAAAAAAAAACAATTTAAATCAGACCATGGATGGAATCTATACCAACGTCGTAAACAATTGCGTATACGATGCATGTAAACCACTCCTTATTAGTCTAGAGAGTGCCACTAAAATTTTTAATGAACCAGGTTATGTTACATACCTAACAGACGACATCTATCGTATTATACCCTACATAATTACGAATCAGACAGACATAAAAGAGGAGAAATCAAAGGTATTAATCGAATAACAACAACGATTTGTTGAAGCATATAACCAATTGCAAATAAATAATGTACAATAAACAAAGAGGAAAATATTTACGTACCATATTTAGCCACATTTTTTAAACAAGCTTGATCAATCCAACGTGGGTTGTACTCAACAGTGTACCTTTATAGCTGGTGACATAACTGACGATACAAGGAAAAGAGGGACTGACGAAGAAGACGGTCTCATTTGTGAAAACAACTTAGTTACAATGTTTTTATGCGAGAAGCAGAAACAGAGAAAAACGGTAACTATGAATGTTTTTGTGCGAGTGGGAAATTGATTTTGAATACATATGTAATGTACTTTCACTATTCAATTCTGTACGTTCTATGTAATGTAAAATGACCAAAAAATCCTTTTTAAAAAATACGGTTGCCCAGCGCTTTTTGGTTGGCAAAAAAACAATACCTTACACATACGGGACACTTGTCACAATTTCGATGAGTTGCCCAATGACAGCGGTTGCCCTCGGTCTATTTTCAAATTTAAAATAAAAGTGGTCCATAAAGTGATATACATCAGGGCGTGCGGTCTATTTTTGTCATTTTCCCTAATAAAATTTATGTTTTGTCCTCAACAAAAAGGGGGAAATTGTTAATACACATATCGTCATTAAACGTTATTTATATTTTATGATCTTTACCTAAGTTTTGTTAACGACAAAAAAAAAATTAATTTTTATAAAGCTTAAAGCTTGTCAAGTTTAATAGATATTAAAACAAGCTTTTCCTTAAATAATATCTTCATCACTCAAGTATTTACATTTTGATTAATCATATTTTTTATATGCCTCTAAACCATAATGTATGTTAACATTTTTAGATCAAGCATGTTTTGGTTTCTTAAAACAAAACATTACATATGTATTTACATTTAACATATTTCTAAAAATAGAAAACAACATATGACATCATGTGGTGCATCATTGAAATCTCTAGAGGATTTCACTAGATATTTTGTGTGGATTTTGCACTCTACATATCTTACACATCTTGGATGGATTTGGTTGACTTTGGTAAGATTTTGGTAATCTTGTTGTTAGACCCCGGAGGCACCAAAATGTTACACGGGCGGAACCCTTTTTAGGGTTCCGTGGTGACTGTTGTATGTTTTGGCTATAAATAGCAAGCCAAACCAAGTTTTTTTCTCATCACTTCCTAGCATAATCACATACATTCCTTCTCTCTAACATTTATAACTCAGTTTCATATCATTATAGTGATCCTCTTTTGTAGCAAAGAAGATCAGGCATATTCAAGCTTCAACAAATAGTTGGAAGTCTTGTTTTTTTTGTTGTTGTATGATCTAGTCTTGTTCATACATCATTGTTTTACCAAACCATCATAAACTTGTGAGTGTGAGTAGTTAGTATTTTAGTCCTTTAAATACATTATATGTGGGAGATGTTGTACCCTTGAAAAGAACTCGACAGCTATCTTAGTGTCGGAAATAGTGTGTAAGCGAAGTGTAAAGGTTTCTCCACCAGTGAAAGGAGCTTATTGACTAGTGAAGTTAAACTCTCGAGTTGGAGACTCGGAGAGTGGAGTAGGGCAAGGAAAAAGAGTCCTTGTAGACCGAACCACTATAAACAACTTGTCTTGGTTTGATTGTTTCTTTCTCTATTTACTCTTTATATATTACTTATATATTGTTTGATATCTTTGATCAATATCAATTGATCATTACAATAAGTTTCAAAACAAAGATTTTAATTGGTAAGCTATTCAACCCCCCTTCTAGTTTTCCACAGAGCGGCATCGTCTTGATCGCATTGTTTTTTAATATATACTTGCATTTCTTCGACGGAATGGGGGAGACGACAAGCAATAATTATGAAGTGTGAAAAAAAGAATGACGTTAACCCCAAAGGGGGTGTTTTGAAAATATTTTGAATTTGAAAAACTTACCGTTGCAATCAAAAGTGATTTTTTTTATCCCTGCTACATCCCAACTCACGTTGGTATACCAACGTAAGTTACAACGCCTTGATCACATAGTGGGTAACGCGAGTTAACGCATGCCATGTAGGCATTAACGCTTTGATCACGTTATGGCTCGGTTCGCTCTTACTGAATGTGAAAAACCAAACGTACGATTACCATCACGCAAATCATACTCACTACGTACTATATGTAAACAATTTGTTAGATTATGACATAAATCTTATCAGTTTTATCCTTATAATGTATAGGGACTGATTTTGTTATTCATATATATGTTTTGTAGCTAAAACAAGAAGTTGTGCCAAGGTTGTTAAAGATTGAAATGCAAGGGCTGTTTTGGTCAAGGCTAAAGACTTCATGCTTATATAAAGAGAGATCGGCACTGTTCATCATTATCAAACCCTAAAATACTTTATCATATTCCCTCATTGAGATCATATCAATCTCTAAGATCATTGTAATCTTATTCTTGTTTCACTATTCTGATGAACAAGTGTGTTTTTTTGTTATTGCTTAATAATAAGAAGTTATTGTTCTTTTGTTGAGATTATACCATTCTACATGATATCAGTGTCAGGTTTACTCTAATTTCTATTGTTGTGGGTATTGTTACGGTGGTTCTTTCTCGATTGAGTTAGGGTTTCATCAGCTAAGGTTTCATCGGTTCTTTGTATTGATCGATCTTGTGTTTATGAAATGGTTAGGGTTTCGATTCATTGGTTTTATTAGTCGGATTTGTTAGATTTGTGGTTGGATTGGGTTGAATTTTATGAATCCGATTCAGATCTAAAATTAGGGTTTTATCTCAAACCCTAATTTTTGGGGATTTTCTGTTCTTCATCTTTCGCTGCTTCTATATCACTGTATTATTCTCTTTCCTACCTGATCTTGGTAGAATCAGGACAACTTTGTGTGTTTGAAATTATCTAGTTGTTTTTTTTTATCGTTTTCCTTATTTTTTAAGAGTTTAATATGGCTGGTGATGATGTTTCTCCTTCTGGTAGTGAAGCTAGTAAACTGATTTTTGGTGATGAACTTTTTCTACACCTTAATGATACTAATGGCACTCATATTATTCCTATAAAACTAAGTGGTACTGAAAATTATAATGTATGGAGTATCTCCATGACTATTGCTTTACAGAATAAGAATAAACTTGGTTTTATTAATGGAAAGTGTATTAAACCAGCTGATAATTCTTTAGCTAATCAATGGGATATGTGTAATTCTGTTGTGCTTTCTTGGATCATTGGGTCTGTCTCACAAGAACTTTATATGGGGTAATTTTTTTCTAAAAATCCAAAGGATGTGTGGGATAAACTCAAGGAAACTTATGATAAAGTGAATGATAGTGTTATATTTAATTTGTATCATCAAATTATTCACTTATACAAAATGGTTTTGCTGTTTCAGATTATTATCAAAAATTAATTTCTTTTGGAAACAGTATGATGTTATGGTTAAACTTCCTAATTGCACTTGTGCTGTTGCAAAAGGTTTAAAGAGTCATAATCAATTAATCAGATTAATGCAAGTTTTAATGGGTCTTGATGATGCATATATGACACTTAAAAGTAATATTCTGACTACTGAGCCATTACTAAATGTTAAGACTGCTTTTTCTTTAATCGTTAAGAAAATAATCTCATAAAAACTCAGTTTTAACAAATGTATCTTCTAAAAGTCAGATATCTTCTTTTGCTTCAAAAACTATGGATAACAGGCCTGCTGTTTATAACATGCCTAAAGTTCTTAAAAATCCTTCTGGTACTTGTGAGAACTATGGTTACACAGGACATACAATTGACAGATGCTTCAAAATTATTGGTTGTCCTGATAGTTTTAATAAGAAAAAATCTGCTAACAAAAAGTCTTTTAATAGCAATTAAGTTGTCAATGGTAATGGTACTAGTGCTAGTTCTCAGAATAATGCTTCCTTACCATTTACTCCTGATCAAATTAAGAAACTTATGAGTCTTATAAGTAATAAAACAAGCTCTGGCAGTGTTCAGGCTAATATGTCAGGTATAACTTTTCTATCTCTCTTAAGTAGATTTAAAACTTTTGAGGAGTTTAAAAAATGGATTATAGATTCTAGTGCTAATCAACATATGGCTCTTTCTGAGGATCTTCTTGATTCTGTTGTTGATATCAGTGATTTAAATCTAACTGTTGAACAACCTAATGGGAGTTTTACTAAAATTAAAAAAGTTGGAAATCTTAAACTTAATGATAATATCTGATAACGCTACACGCGTCGTTCGGGGTCAAAGGAACTTCCTTTTCGTCGAGCAAGTTTTTCAACACCCTAGGCAGTGAACCTAATCGTTGTAGTGTAGTATTAGCGTAAGCCACGGGTATTGATATCGTTCTCTAGGGGAATAGGAATGCTAGTGAGAAGTTACTACGCTAAGGTTGGGGTTGAGGAAGATTATTTTTTATCTTTTTATATTTTTAAGAAAAGGAAAGGTACGAATCTCGGGGTTTGGATTTGGGGGGTTGGTATTGCTACCGATTACTCTACTTATCTAATTATCTAATCTAAGGTGTATGTAGTCTATGTCTAATTATTGTGTGCTCGTATGATAGTTTAAAGATATGTTTACTTAGGTTTTACTACTCCTTAATTATCTCCTATTGATGGTTGAATTGTCACGTCCTTATTCTTAGTTGCGTTGTGTGTCTAAGGTTGTAGGGTATGCGTTTCTCCCTAACTCTTTGAACTTACCAAAGGGTCTCGTCTACAAAACCCACTAGGGATAATAAACTCTTACTCTAAGGCAATCTTTGGATGGTTTAGCTTACAACTACTCAAGGAGTCATATTCTAAGGTTCACAAAGATTTAATCAAGCATTAAGTACACAACGAATGACCTATCGCATTACTAGATCATTAATCAACTAAGATAAGAGACAACCAATCAATATTCAATAATTAAGTTTCATATTCCCTAAGCAAACACACAAGTAAATTAGCCAGACATGGAGAACATGCAAGCATACACACAAATAATCAAAGACATAATTGTATTAATGAAGTAAAACACTTATCTTGGTGTAAGATAGGGTTTGAAACCCTAAAATACTGTACAAGACAGCCTTGGTTGGGTTTTAGGTTTTTACTCCAAAAGACTACACACTAATACTGAAAAATTCGGATTCTATATATAAGATTACACATGCGACGGCGTCACCTTATGTTTTGTGACGCCGTCGGGTCGCCGTCATTAGGGTTTCGTCTTGGCCACGTTAGACTTGCGACGGCGTCACCTTATGCTTGTGACGCCGTCCTCTTCAGCTTCTGACGCCGTCTGGATTGCATCTAGGACGTCTGAGTTGCGACGGCCTACTCTTTTATAACTTGACGTCATCACTTGAAAATAGGAGTTTTGGCTTCTGTCCCGTCACAAAATCCTCCGACGGTGTCGCAGTTAAGCAGTGACGCCGTCACCTTATGTTTTCAGCAGCTTTGAGTGTCTCGATTCTGACTTTGGCCATTTTCTTCGTATATTCGCGCCTTTTCGTCCAAATAAGTGTCATTCCAGCATTTTGCCTTCAAGAGACCTAAAAAGTGAAAAGGAACGATATTAAGCAATAACGGATACAAAAGTGATCAAATAAGGGCTTAAACGACCCCTCAAAAAGGTACCTTTTAAAACCTTATCAAATATCCCTACACTTGGTATTTGCTTGTCCTCAAGCAAATGTGGTTTTAGCCAATTAATTTATAAGTTAGAGGTCATGAAGTATTGGTTTAAAACAGTCCACAACACATATAAGCCCCGCAAAAGTCATAACAAGCACGGAAATCACATACTAGCACCTCACATGGGGTGTTTGGATACTCACATCTCTCTCGGGTGTATATGAAATATAACAAATTGGAAATGGAAGATAAACACTCATTAACCGGTCCTAGTACATAGATTACCATAGGCTTGAGAATAGATCAAACCTCCATCGCTTTGGCGTAAGCACCTAGGAAAGACTATCAAAGAGGTCTTTAAAGGGTTGTAACGTTAGGCTTACGGTAGGGAAACAAAGGGTTTGGTAGGATAGGCTATATAGTGGTGGCAAGTAAAAAATCTCTATGTTAAATGCATACGAAGAATGGCGTTGCTAAGCCAAGACTCGACACTCTAGACTCTAGCTAACTGAAATAAACAAACATAAATTTAAAGGATAGATGTAGGATGGTAGCCCGTATGTTTTTTTTTTTTTTTTTTTTTTCATACACTTTACTCTACCATCCTCTACGGTAACATCAAAATGATAGGGATTTATAGGCACATCCCTACACTTGAGTTTTTATTACTCTAACACTAATTTGACCCGAATTGAAAAGATCAAAACACTTGGGGTACATTATTATGCAAACAAATGGAATTTGAATTTAACGTTCCCTTCCCGTCATTTCATAAACTTTAACTTTTCCCATGAATCCCAATCGTCCCAAAACTGTATACAAAGGATATGACTCGACTTAGCAACTCATGCAAGCAACTAGATAATTGAACTAAGGGTTTAGGGTGATAAGAATAATGCACTAAAAGTGAGTGCATACAAGGTAGGCTTAAGGCGATTTGGGTGTATATTTGTGGGTGGGGTGTAAACAATGCTCTTCATTGATATTCCGGAAAAACTGAAACATCACGAGAACCGCGAAAAGGATAGGCTCTGAGGGGTTAACTAGGGGTATCGTGTACTAAAGATGAGTACAACGCAAAAGGTGTGGGGGAATTACTCAACCGAAGTGGAAGAAGTAATTATATTACGGGTATCAAACAAGGGTTATCCTAATGCCTCTTATCATTTAGTTATTCCTAACTACACAAGTGCAGTCTTACTAGCGATCTCGGAATGCACAAAACAAGTTCTAGAATCTAATATACTACCGGTTCACACTCTAAGCATTAAAGATGAATGCTTTTAATTCCTACTAATCTAAGGGTGATCCTCACATTTTGGGTGGAATTTAGGTGGTAAAGGGTTTTTGTGCTAGTCATGCAACTTCCTATCCGTGAGACGCTTTTGTTAAGACTAATGGCCCACTCTTATATGTCATGAAAAATTTTTAATTTGGTGCCAAAATTACCCTAACCGACATTTTCTCATGGTTTATTACACAAATACAATTGGACAAAGCAAATAATCAAGGATAAGCATAGTTTCAAAGTTCCCGTTTTATTTTCCCTCCCTACACTTAAACTGAACATTGTCCCCAATGTTCCCCGAAAGTATCAAAGTTATGATAATGGAAGGTAATTAAAAACGAAAGAAACTAGTACTCCCCTGATTAGCTCGGTAGGATCCGTGTGTGAAGTAGTGGTTAAATCCTTTCCAAGAAGAATTTATGTGTGAAAAGCTCCTTCCAATCTTATGTAACTTCTTCTTGATAAATTAAACCTGCACACTTGAAGAAAACAAACGAATCCTTTGCGTAAAATCGGCGGTAATAATATATATAAGACTCGATTTAAACTAGGATATAATGCTTGTGGAATGGATGTTTACAGAATTTCTGGAAAATTAAGACCTGGAAAATTCCAAAAATTTATAAGTAGCTCAGAAAACGAGAAAAAAGTAATCTGTTGTTTTTACTCCTTCCTGACGCCGTCAGGTTGCAATCCTGACGCCGTCAGGTTATCCTGACAAAAACTGGTCTGCGATTTTCTGGAAAAAATTCTGGAAAATTTACATCTTTAGAATCTGGAAAGATTTCTGCAAAACATCCATTATGACTCGATACAAGCATTTGACTCAAACAAACACACATATATATCTTTTAGTTAATTGTTATTCTCATGTTTACGTTTCTTTTGAAAACGTGTGTAATCCTCCCTACACTTATCCCTTATGTAAAATACCTTTATATGCAATTAAGACGATGTTAAAAACAAAATAAAGCATTTTTACAAATTTAAACATGAGAATAAACAATCAATAAAAGACATATGACACTAACAAGCAAACAATTAAGCATGGGTTGCCTCCCACGAAGCGCTTTTCTTTATTTAAGAGTCTTGTAGCTAGACTCGTAGTCGTGCTCCTACGTTGCCTCGCACACGCTCACGTGCTCATACTTAAGCCATTCCAACGCTCTTTCATTCTTTTTGTAATCATCTCCTAATTCGAGGCATTGTTTGTAATACTGCTTAGTTTTCTCGTATGGGTACCTAAGCCCATTTTGCTTATCCCTTTCACTAAGCAATGGAATAGGGGTCATTCTATTACAAACCTCAATGTCCTTATGTTTAAACCTAGGATGAGCGTGTGGCATTTGGTAGATAAAATCTTCAACATCATCAGAGAATGTAATTAGACCATCAATCATCCGTTCATTCAACCTAGTCAATTTTTTGAAAGGTTTTCCAAAAATTACTTGAGTGAGGTCCTTATCAATAAATTCTCCTAAGTCTTCTAAGACCATGAACTCTACCAAATAAGCAAAATTTCCAACAAACACGTGCAAATGAGTGACTGCTTCAACAACATTGTTCCCTTGATAAGTTAACTCATTGATCTTGATTTTATTGTATAGGTCCCTTGAGATTAAGTTCAAAGGTAAGAATGAATTCAAATAAGCATCGAACCCTTCTAGTCCTATTTTGCAAGGGAATTGCATGTTAAAGGGGCCATCTTTCTCAATCCTACACCTAGGGTCAAAACATTGGGAGGGGTCTTCCTCAATTTCAAAACTAACTCCATTAATGACCTCCCCGCTATCAAGTGCTTCACCATAATCAAGTTCCTCATCGGAATTTGAGTCATAGAAAGGACTTTGTTGTTGCCAATTTATCTCATTATGCCCTAGGTGATTTCCAAAATGGTGAGTGGATGAAGGGTTTTGTGGGATTGCGTTCTCAATTTCGGGATTGGGAACTGGTAGAGTGAAGAATCTTCGGCGGAAGATACGTATCATGGTGAGTGATGGTTTTTACGAACAAAGGTCACGAAGAAGGGGGATAGACTAAGAGAAAGCTAAAAATTACTTGATAGGAATCAAGTAAAGAAACCTAAACGAAGTGGACTACCAACTAGCTATTCTATTCCCCGGCAGCGGCGCCAAAAACTTGATAACGCTACACGCGTCGTTCGGGGTCAAAGGAACTTCTTTTTCGTCGAGCAAGTTTTTCAACACCCTAGGCAGTGAACCTAATCGTTGTAGTGTAGTATTAGGGTAAGCCACGGGTATTGATATCGTTCTCTAGGGGAATAGGAATGCTAGTGAGAAGTTACTACGCTAAGGTTGGGGTTGAGGAAGATTATTTTTTATCTTTTTATATTTTTAAGAAAAGGAAAGGTACGAATCTCGGGGGTTGGATTTGGGGGGGGGGTTGGTATTGCTACCGATTACTCTACTTATCTAATTATCTAATCTAAGGTGTATGTAGTCTATGTCTAATTATTGTATGCTCGTATGATAGTTTAAAGATATGTTTACTTAGGTTTTACTACTCCTTAATTATCTCCTATTGGTGGTTGAATTGTCACGTCCTTATTCTTAGTCGCGTTGTGTGTCTAAGGTTGTAGGGTATGCGTTTCTCCCTAACTCTTTGAACTTACCAAAGGGTCTCGTCTACAAAACCCACTAGGGATAATAAACGCTTACTCTAAGGCACTCTTTGGATGGTTTAGCTTACAACTACTCAAGGAGTCATATTCTAAGGTTCAGAAAGATTTAATCAAGCATTAAGTAAACAACGAATGACCTATCGCATTACTAGATCATTAATCAACTAAGATAAGAGACAACCAATCAATATTCAATAATTAAGTTTCATACTCCCTAAGCAAACACACAAGTAAATTTGCCGGACATGGAGAACATGCAAGCATACACACAAATAATCAAATACATAATTGTATTAATGAAGTAAAACACTTATCTTGGTGTAAGATAGGGTTTGAAACCCTAAAATACTGTACAAGACAGCCTTGGTTCGGTTTTAGGTTTTTACTCCAAAAGACTACACACTAATACTGAAAAATTCGGATTCTATATATAAGATTACACATGCGACAACGTCACCTTATGTTTTGTGACGCCGTCGGGTCGCCGTCATTAGGGTTTCGTCTTGGCCACGTTAGACTTGCGACGGCGTCACCTTATGCTTGTGACGCCGTCCTCTTCAGCTTCTGACGCCGTCTGGATTGCATCTAGGCCGTCTGAGTTGCGACGGCATACTCTTTTATAACTTGACGTCGTCACTTGAAAATAGGAGTTTTGGCTTCTGTCCCGTCACAAAATCCTCCGACGGCGTCGCAGTTAAGCAGTGACGCCGTCACCTTATGTTTTCAGCAGCTTTGAGTGTCTCGATTCTGAGTTTGGCCATTTTCTTCGTATATTCGCGCCTTTTCGTCCAAATAAGTGCCATTCCAGCATTTTGCCTTCAAGAGACCTAAAAAGTGAAAAGGAACGATATTAAGCAATAACGGATACAAAAGTGATCAAATAAGGGCTTAAACGACCCCTCAAAAAGGTACCTTTTAAAACCTTATCAATATCTCATGCCTGTTTATAAACTTGCTAGAGATAGCAAGTTGTTTATTGGGTTTGATGAAAATAAGTGTTATATTTAGGACTTGGCCAACATGACAAGTATGGGGACTCTTAGTCAGTCTGATGGCTTATATTTTTTTTTATAACAAAAGCTTTAATGGTAATAAAACTAAACATAAAGTTTTTTCTTGTTCTATATCTAGATATACTTGGCATCACAGACTTGGTCATCCTGCTGACCAACTTTTAAACCTGCTTAGTAAAGATCTTAATATTAATAATAATGAGGCTTTTCCTCCATGTGAAATTTGTCACAAGGCTAAACAAACTAGAGAGCCATTTCTTATTAGTGATCACAAGACCACTAATATTGGAGATGTTGTTCATCTTGAAGTCTGGGGTCCTTATAGGATTACCAATAGGGATGGCTTTAGATTTTTTCTCACTATTGTTGATGATGTGTCTAGAGCTGTTTGGGTTTATTTGTTAAAAGAAATCTGAAGTTGGTCAATATATCATATCTTTCTATAACATGTTGCAAACTCAGTTCAGTGTTAATGTTAAAGTTTTTCGGAGTGATAATGGAACTGAGTTTGTTAATCATACTCTTAAAAGTGTTTTTTATTCAAAGGTGTCTTGCATAAAACCTCCTGTTCTTATACACCACAACAAAATTGTGTAGCAAAAAGGAAGCACAAAAACCTGTTGAATGTTGCCAGGTCTATTCATTTTCACGAAAGGATTCCTATATACATCTGGACTGATTGTATTCTTACTGCTGCTCATTTAATCAATAGACTTCCTTCATCTGTTTTTAAAGGTAAATCTCCTTTTCAAGGTCTATTTGATTTCAAACCTTCTTTAGAAGATCTGAGATGTTTTGGTTGTCTTTGCTTTGCAACTATCCTTAAGAACTCAGATAAGTTTAGTATCCTTGGCTATGCTACAGAAAAAAAGGCTTATAAACTTTTGTCTTTGGAAATAAACATGTGTTTTATTCAAGAGATGTAAAATTTTATGAAAATATATTTCCTTATAAAATGAATAAAACTAAAGATGTTTTACAAACTGCTTATGGGGGTACTGATCACTTAATTTTTTTTTATACTCCTTATACTTCCCGTAATCTATCCAATGATGATTATTACCATCCTAATAATGATGATCCTCATGATCTTGGTAGTACTTCTGATTCAGATAATTCTTAGTATTCTACTGATAATGAATCTGATTGAGATGCATCTGCCAGACATGAAGGTTCAAGTAATGAGGGTAGACATTCTTAGTCTGAAACTTTACTTCATTCAAGTAATGAGGGCAGTCATTCTCAGTCTGCAACTTTATTTGATTCAAGTAATGAGGGCAGTCATTCTCAGTCTATAACTTTACTTGATTCAAGTAATGAGGGCAATCATTCTCAGTCTATAAATTTACTTGAACCTTCAGAGGTTACAATTGATTCTAGTACTGATAGTATTTCTGAGGATAATAATAGAAGGTCCAAGAGAAATTATGTGATGCCACAGAAATTTCATGATTATGTGGTTGAGGGAAAGGTTAAATATGGGATTGAAAGGGTGGTTAATTATTCTAAATTTTCTCCTGAAAACTTTTGCTTTGTTTCTAAACTTAATAAAACTGCTAAACCTAAAAATGTTCATGAGGCATTCAATGATCCTAATTGGAAGGCTGTCATGAATACTGAAATGGAAGCGAAAGAAAATGGTTTTAAACAATCTAAAAGTGATTATTCCTTATTTGTTAAGTCTCAAGGAGATCTGTTTATAGCTCTCCTTGTATATGTTGATGACATTGTTTTAACTGGGAATAATTTAGAAGAAATTGAGAAATTTAAGAGTTTTTTGAAGTCTAAGTTTCTGATCAAGGACTTGGGAAAAATTGAATATTTTCTGGTTATTGAAGTTGTTGATACTGATTATGGTTTGTGTTTAAACTAGAGGAAGTATTGCCTAGAGTTGTTACTAGAGTATGGCTTGCTTGCAAGCAAACCTGCAACAACTCCTATTGAAACTAATGTTGTGGTTTCTGATGTTGTTAGAAAGAAAAGTAGAAAAAAGAAAGTTGTTGATAAGGAAGATCTTCCTCTCACTGATCTTACTGGATATCAAAAGCTGATAGGGAAGTTGATCTATCTCACTTTAACTAGGCATGATATTTCCTATATTGTTCATTCATTAAGTCAGTTTATGCATAAGCTATTGTAGTCTCATGTTAAACTTGTTATGAGAGTCCTTAGATATTTAAAAGGGTCACCAGGTAAAGGGATTATTTTTAACAAAAGTGATGATTTAAGTCTTAAAGCTTATGTTGATTCAGACTGGGCTAAATGCCCTTCTACTAGAAAATCTGTAATTGATTTTTTTATTTATTTTTTTGATAATTCCTTAGTTTCTTGGAAAAGTAAAAAACAAAAAACTTTAGCCACTTCTTCTGTTGAAGCAGATTATAAGAATATGGCTTCAGTTATTTGTGATGTAATATGGATCTTAAAGATTTTAAAAGACTTAGATGTTAAGAATCCTTTACCTGCTAATATCTTTTGTGACAATAGGGTTGCAATCAAAATTGCAGCCCACCCTATTTTCCATGAAAGGACTAAACATCTTGAGATAGACTTGTATTTGGTAAGAGAAAAAATTGCAACTAGTGTCATTGAATCTATTTGGGTAGATTCACAACACCAATTTGCAGACATTCTAACTAAAGGATTACCTACTGCACAACATAATTACTTGTGTGATAAGATCAATATTTGTGATGCTTACCAGGATAAAACTGAGAGGGGGGAGGGGGTGTTAGATTATGACATATCTCTTATCACTTTTATCATTATAATGTACATGGACTGATTTTGTTATTCATATATATGTTTTGTTGCTAAAACAAGAAGTTGTGCCAATGTTGTTAAAGATTGAAGTGCATGGGCTGTTTTGGTCAAGGCTAAAGCCTCCATGCCTATATAAAGAGAGATCGGCATGTTTATCATTATCAAACCCTAAAATACTTTATCATATTCCCTCATTGAGATCATTTCAATCTCTGAGATCATTGTAATCTTTTTCTTGTTTCATTATTTTGGTAAACAAGTGTGTTTTCTGTTATTGCTTAATAATAAAAAGTTATTGTTCTTTTCTTGAGTTGTTTTGATTATACCATTCTACACAATTACTATTTTTTTTCCATCAATTAAAACTAAATATAAAATAGAATTTGAATTAGGCTCGAAAATTTCTGTAAGATATTAACTTTTCACATACACATCATAACATTAACACAATGAGCACATAGATGGTTTTAGAGAGAGAAAGAGTGGGACATTCTAGTGAGAGAAACTAGTTGAATATTAGATTACCAAAGAACATCCAACCCTCTACCTTGCAAGGTAGAGGGTATTTATAGGTTACAAACTAAACGACCTCCTGACGGCCTGTGGATCAGGGATACAGTGGGTAAAGACCCGACCTTCTTCCACGGTGTTGCACTAAACTATTTTACACTACTAACTAACTACATAGACCGTAACAAATGACCAATCTACGGGCTAACTTATGCTAGATAATAGTTGGGGTGACCGACTCTTTCAGCACTGGAATTTTCTAATTCCTAACAATCTCCCCCTAAGGGAGGTCACCCCATAGTTTACATTTCAGATTCTAGCATTCTAGACTTGACATTGTTCTTGAGCTCGAAGTCTGTCATACATTAACATTGTAAACTTGATGCATAGGTGGTGCAACTTCAAAGTCTGCAAAGATATGTACTTTATGTAGGAGGTCCATTTCTGATTCACGAGATAGTAAATATGAGCCAGCTTTTGAGATCTTCAGCAATCAACAATCTCTGACACATCCTTTGTGGTGTTGATATTATGTGATATTGTGACTTTTGGACCGACATGCTCACATTCTGGATCATGAAATCTTATCATCAGAGTAGCGGAAGCATTTGTTGAATCACGATATTGGCAGCAGCGTAGCAGGAGCATGGAGTGAAAATATCAGAGTCATTGATGCACTAATCATGATTTCTTTTGAGATGAATGTGTTAAGTGAGCATGCGGCTATGGATTGACCGCTTCATTCTGAACAGCTGCAAACGTTGGGCGTACCTGCATACAACAGTTAGCAACAAATCGCACGAAAGTGTCTTTGATCACTTTCGATGAATTGAGGTACACGGACCACGGTTCCCCGTTGATCAGTACAAGTACTGCCTGTGATCAGGTAGGATTCCTAAGAATCTCCTTGACAGGGTTTCGCAGCTGTTCTAGCTGTTCTCAAACCGGAACGTCTCAAAGAAGACAACACGGAGTAAGTGAACCAGCGAATTTTAAGTCCACTGATTGATGAAAAGAGATTTGAAAAACAATCGTGTATTGCTCAATAGAAGTTGTTTTTGCAATACAACGAAGGTTTTATTGAAAGTCAATTATCAATCATAAAAATACCTTTTGGTTTGAAAAATGAGTACACGGTCGATGTGCTAAAGAAAAGAGTTTATAAGCACCAAGACCGGTTTTTCAAAGGTATCCGTCAATCCCTAACCTGAACCAGGTTTGATTCAAGAGATTGAATCGCCCCATTGTTTCTGTTCAGTTGTCACATGGTTAATCTATAAAATAGATTTCACATGCCACCTACCAGGAGCTTGTTTGATGTTGGCTCCAGAAGGCTTTCCATCTTCATTGTGAATATGTAAACACATCACTCAGATGTTCTGGCAATACCACAAGGATAATGCGTAGGACTCTAGATATAATCTCTCTTTCCACATTGTGTGAAACAGAGAGTCTTCATTGAAAAGTGTCCTAATGAGATTTAATGATGATCTCGTGGCTCTAGACTCAATTTGTGCATATTTGGATCCTATAACGGAGACTAAGGAGAGGGTCTCCTTCTTCAATATCAACCATCTCTAAGAGAAAGTCGATAGATAATGTCGGTTCCCCGTGAGAATGAAACAAGCCCTTTTAAGAGGAACTTGAGTGGTTTGGAAAGTTGAAGTGCAGTGCGTCACTGGGTCCATGACGTCTTGTCTTCAATACCGATGTTACCATCAGTAGCATATGAAGTGAACCCGGTTTCTGCCCTAAGGTTGAATTAATGGAGGGCTATTTGTTTTCACCCTATTTTCATTCAATTCTTTTTAATTCTTCAACCCCTTCAGTGCTTACCGAGACTTCATAGCTAGAACCTTGTTGGGTTTATTCCAGTACTAGCTCAGTCATAGTCCGCACTCTTCCCTTATCTCAATTTTCTCCTTTTATCATCATACCTAAGGACTTCTACACTAACTAGTGGATTGTCCCTGGGTAGATCCCTCCGGTTCTGGCGGATCATGGGAACCAATACCTAACCTTATCATCCTTATATCACCGTACATAAAGTAAAGTTGGTCGGTCAATTTGGTATTGTTCATCTGCCATTGGATCCAATTGAAAACCATTTGAAAATCAATTCAGATACTTGTGATATATTATCAAAGCTTTTTGTACCTGAATTGTTTTTGATATTTTTAGAACGAGAACTCCCCCTCAACATGTGCATCAAGTATTTGGAAATGTTTTGCACACGGGGGCAAGAGAAAGAATTAACTTCTTTTGATTACCATTTTCTAAAAGATATCAACATCACTTCCCTCAACAGATCAAGTAGGTATAGCATTACCGGGAAGGATGAGGTTTTCATGAATTAGCTCCCCCTCAATATGTGCCTCGAGGTTGAAAAGGGTTTTGCACATACTAGAGGGAACCTTTTATCATCAAAGGATTAGAAGCCATGTGATCAAGGTACTTTAAAGTATTTAAAGTGTAGTGTACCCTGATGACTTGAATTTACAAAGAGAGTTCTCCCCCTTAATATATGCTTCGAGATTCAAAAACTTGTTTAGCACATATAAGGGAGAAGTATGCACAAAAATTGGTCATCTTATCTTTTACCATCTTTCATATTTATATCACATTTTCTCCCCCGATCAAAAATCTTAAATCCTTTGAGATTTTGGATCTCAAGTGATTCAAATAAGTGTGAGGTAAAATATTTGTAGGAGAAAAATGTGTCCAATTTTATATGATAAAGAAAAAGGACAACACAGATGTTTCCCCTTTTTTCATAAGGGGAAACCATAGTACAAATCCTAGCACTATTACATGTATCACAGTTGTTCATATATAATACACCACATATAACACAAAGTTAACAAAACATAAACGGTATTCCGAAGACGTCTTCATTCAGTTCTTTGAAGAAGTTTGTAGTGACCATCACGGAGCCTTCCACCAACAAAGCTTTCAAGGCTGCGGAAGATCCTTCGTGTCTTGAGTCTACGTCGGATTGCAGCAATGAAATGTTCACATCTCTTCACGTCATCATCAGTCCAGAAAGTAGTTTTAACCCAAGATCTCATATCAAGTTTGGCTTCTTTCACTCTGGTGTCAAGTTCTTCTTCGACCATTTTGAGCGTACCATCACTAAACTTGTAAAGTTCACATAGACGCATAAGCATACGCGATCCATATCTGTCGGTGAAGATGACGGCTCTAGGGGTGTCAAGAACTTTGTATTCACGATGAAATTCATGCCCCGCTGCACTCCATTGAGGACTTGTGAGGTTGACCCTGGTTTGGTAGCTTTCAATGCCAAGCTGAAGGTCCTCAACTCGTTTCCGAATGACTAAGCCCCTGATCCAAAGAGTGACAGCTGCAGAGAGGGCCTTTTTCTCACGTACAGGTAAGTGCTCCAGGTGTCCTTGAAGATTTAAGAGATAGAGATCTTCGAAATCATTGGGCAGAAGATGTTTGAAGTCGTTCTCTTCAATGGTATACATTTTGAAATCAGCTCTTTTAAGGACAATCTTCTTCAAGTACTCATATCCATACATCGGGAAGATCTCTACACTGACAACGCTTAAGATTTGTAGTTTTGATCTGACCTCATTGCGTCTTTTATCAGCGCCATGTCTTTCAATGTAGAACATCTTCTTTTTGAACCACCAGTGGGAAATACCATAAGACGCTGCAATATCATACTTTTGTTCTTCATTTGCCCAGAATTGATCAGGAACCATCTGCTCAAGCCCCTGATCAGAATAGGTTGCAGCTTTCATCTTTGAAATAGATAGAGCAGGCCTTCTTTCCGCAGAGCGAGCACACAGATAGTCTAAGTCGTGATTGAAGAAGAATTCCGCCTGAATGGTTATCTGACCAGGTTCACCACCAAGAGGAAGAGATTTGTTGACATTGAAGCGACTGATTTGCTCACTGACTTGGTCATTCAGCATCTTATGGCATTCTTCCATCTGATATTGAAGATGGTTTGCATCAGAATGGAAGACTTTGACAATTTCGTAGGCTTGTCCTTCTAGATCTCTTGGTGATATAGAAGAGATACTTTTCCGCTCACAAAACCATCTAATGAAGCTTCCCATATCACCAGTGTAGTGCAGAAGAGAGTCTTCAGCTGGGACTTCATAGTTATTGGTGATAACTGATGCCCAATTGTTGTCGGGAATCATAGAGTCAGACTCTGGGATTGTCCATGTGGGTTCTGGAGAAGGAAGTCTATCTTCCACAATGCAGCTTTGAATTGTGTCTCTAGAAGGAGCTACCCTGGATGTACTAGTGCGGTTCCCAGCCATGTAATTGTCAAACCAATCTTCTGATGGCTTAGGAATATGTTTCGTCGATGCATCATCTTCATCTGGTTCTGAGTCAGCCATAACTTGAGACTCTTCGTGGACCACTTGATCATCAGGAATTGAAGTGGATGTGGAGGTAAATCTTGAATCGATCGTCGTCCAGGCGGCAGATTTCTTCTGAGTACCCTGTTTGTTTGTAGAGTCTGATTGATTGGACGGTTTTGGAGTTGATGATGGTGGCTGTGATGGAGGTGAAATGGGTGTTGACGAAGGGTTCCCAGCACCAGAAGTTCCAGCGCCTCCTGGTGGTGGAGGATCTTTGCGATCTTTGCAAACCTTCATCAATGTTTCCATCACAATTGTCCTTCTTTTCTTTTTAGCATCCTTTTCTCCGACTTCAATTTTAAACTGTTCATAATTGTCGAACCTGATGGATTCTTCAAGTGCCTCATAAAGTTTACTGTGAACCTCATGCTTGTCCTCTTCAGCCTCATACATCCTTTCACACAGAGCTGCTCTCATATCGGAGATGGGGAGGTCCTTGAATCGTCTGAGAAGTGGAGCCTCCATTGCCCATTCCACGGCATCCTTGACTTCTCCTTCAATAGCATTAGTAACTGCTTCAGTGAAGTTGAGGTGCTCCAATCTGTAGACACGTTCCACCAGAGAATCAACAGATTTAGGAAGTTGCCTTTCCAGTGCTTCTACCCTTTTAATGGTTTTATCCAGTAGTTGATCAGACGTGAGAATCTGTGGAGGGGAAGCTGGTGGAGCCACTTCATCTGCGATTGTGAAGATGGGTTCTGGAGTTGGTGGTGTTGTCGATGGTGTTTGTACGGTTGATTGAGCAGGCAAGGGAGGCGGAAGTGCAGTTGATAGTGAAGATGCAGTCATTGGAGGAATGGTTGAAGTATCTTGCTGAATGCTGACATTATACATGGATTGTGCAGAGTCTAAGGTTTTGTCATTAATGAATTGATCACCAAAAGAGAAGTCATCATCAAGATTCTTAAGTGAAGATAGAGAGTTTGTAGACAGATTTGGTTCATCCATCTTCAAGGTCTCGTCAGATCTTGTCCCAAGGTTCTCCTGTGAGCCCTTTTGTAACAGAGTGTCAACATTCAACTCAGATTGAGTCTCACCAAGTGATAGAGATTCCTTGAACGTTTCAGGCACCACACCGGATTGTTCCTTTTCATGAGGTGAATCTGTTCTTCTCTTCAGCTCATATGGATTAGTGGTGCTAGATGGAGATGAAGAGATGGTTAAAAGCATGTGAGCAGCTTGTTCATCACTTGCAACTCCTTTACCCTTGTCAAGTGTAATTGGGGCTGTTTGTTGAGGTGGTTGAGAGGGTTCTCTTAACACAACTCCACCTACTGGAGCCTTCACATTTTGATCTTCAAGACTTTGCTGAATACCAAGTTGCAGATCAGCGTCATCCTCATCAATTAACCTGAAAGTATTCCTTGGCACCTCAGTGTTCTCATCTATTTCCTTTTCCACTTTCTTCTTCTTTTCTTTATGCTTTTTGGATGAAGATTCTGACTGATGAGATCTTTCACGTCTCTTTTTAGGAAGAGAGGCATAGGATGCTTTAGAGTCAGAGGTGGTCTTGGGAGCAGTTGGTTGTAAAGGAGAGGGTGTGACATTAGCAGAGAGTTTGGTTGCACTTTTCATGTATTGCTTGAAGTAGTCCTTCTTCTTGATATCATCTGTGAGAAGAAGATCAGGAATTGGCAATCCAAATACTTCTTGATTCGAACCTCTAGGAACATATTTCAAGTTTCCTAAAATAAATTCATGTTCTGCTTTGTGAAGAGTTGATTCAGACCTAGGAGTGAAGTTGTGAGTTTGTTGCAGATACTGGATGACAAGTTTGGAGAATCTGATGCTGGGAATTACGAGTTTGTTCTGCTTCTTACGACCTTGAACATTGTTCAGAAAATAGGTTCTGTCAGATATGAATGTGGTCATTGATAGCGAGAATTCTTCCCAAATACGATCTGAGACATTCACATCAACCCTATTAACGATTCCCCATAGGATTTGCAAGATATGAATTCTAACTTTATCGAACCCTGATGTTTTCCCAGACAAGCACAAGTTCAGAATGGTTGCAATAGCTCTCCAGGGTTGATACATGTGTCCAGTGATAATGTCAGAGGCTCTTGAGATACTGTTCTGATAGCCTAACCCAATAAGAAATACGATCAGATCGTCAGCACCAGGTGGAGATACAGAACGAATGTCAGGGTCACATGATGTGATTCCAAGAGCTTTGCTCAAAATATCAGAATCAATTGTAAACTCCATATTATCCAGCTTGCAAGAGTATCGTGCTGTGATTTTATTCCATTGAACGGTGTTCCAGAATTGTTGAATGTAGATGGCAGGAATCGAGCATTGCTTGGTAATAGCACCGAAGAAGTTAGTGTTTTTGAGGATGTCAATTGAAACTTTGAATATCGGATTTTGTGGGAGCCTTTGTAGGTCCACATAACAGTTGCTTTTACCAATAGCAGCCCATTGACTTTTGGGAAGGATTTCATCGTCTGAGAGTATTCCGGATGATCCTGACAGGGTAGCGCTCTTTTCTGGGATTGAACTTGCCATTGATGTTCTGAGTAATCATACAGTCAATAGTGATAGATGGGAACAGGTTAGATAATAACTGGTAAGTGAGACAACATTAACATGGAGATAGTAACTCAGAATGAGTCCCCAAAACACATACAGAGAAGGATTGAGTGGCATAGATTACAAATATATGACAACATTCAGGTATATGATAACATTCATAAATGAAGTATATCAATGAAGTACATTCATACCAATAAATGATTACATGACGAGCTTCAAGGGGACTTAAAGGACAAAAGAGTGCAATACAGAGAGAACATGACATGAATCAAGATACACATAACAAAGTGATATAACACATATGTATGAGGCAAAAAGTAACATTTGGCAGTCGTGAGAGAATCCAAGTACCTTTTGCCTAAACAGAGATGTCATAACAGTTTACATAGAGTAAGTTAATTCAACAAGCCGAATTATGGGATCCTAGGAGTAGTGAGAGCGAAATCATCATTAGCAAAACTTAGAGCATTTTAAAAATCCTTGACCCTAAGACTAATTCTCAATCATGAACACTGTTATAAACTTGTAAAAACAAGTCGTCATCTAGAGCCACAGACAAGCCACAAAAGGATTAGCACTCTAAGTCGCTAAGTAAATTCGCTAACATGTAAGACCAAGTTGCCATGAATAAAACCTAAACCAAGTCGCTACAAGCAGTCAACTAAGTCGCTAGGTAATTAAATTCGCTAACTTGAAAATACAAGTCGCTATCTGCTAATTCGCTAACCAAGTCGCTAGGATAATTCGCTAGCTCGTAAAGTCAAGTTGCCATGTACAGTAACTAAGCCAAGTCGCTACAAAGAGGTTAACTAAGTCGCTAGGTTATTAATTCGCTAACTTGTAAATACAAGTCGCTAGTTACTAACTCGCTAACTAAGTCGCTGGAAATTAGTGAGCTAATTCGCTGCGGTGACGTATTCGCTATGTAGAGCTCTAACTCGCCATGAAGAACATTCATACTAAGTCGCTACCAAGAACAATCTAACTCGCCACCAAGAACATACCTAACCAACCCATCAGTCTGATCCATTTTACTCATCCATCAATGTATTCAACCAATATAGTCCAAACAATATAATCCAAACAATGTATAACACGTTCAATCATTTTATAAGTAACACACATACGATTTACAAAGAAGATCCGAACCTAAGCGAGAGAGTCAACAAATCACACTACGCGAGCACTGAAAGGATCTGGAAAGAGTGATAAGTTAGACACTAGACACTAAAGCATAAGATAGTAACAATAAGAGGGAATCAAAGCAAACCTTAAGCTAAGTCGCTAGTAAGAATGAGAAGACGAAGAGAAAAAAAAAACGAGAGAGAGAAGAGAGAAGAGACAAGGTAACTCGCTAATGGGTAACTCGCTAGGGGTATACAACCTCACTTAGGCAATATGACACAATTGGTCCTTGTGGTTATGAACTAAGGTGGTAATACGCTAGTGCAACAAAAACTTACACTATATGACAAGTTTGGTCCCTATGGTATTAGTGAATGAGTGGTAATAATATGCTAACACGGATAAGATAACGTCTCTAGCATTGATTATTACACTGATCATCATGAAGCAATTCAATTCAACATTTCAACACATAGGCAGTTACACCGAAAGCACACACTGAAAGTCTCATGAGCAAGATACAATCACAGCCAGATATTTCAAATGTATAACCAGTTAGTCACACAAGCAGGAAATCACCACATAGTACAAATAAACAAGCATCATATCCAGCACAGAAGCCAATGGTGTATAAAGCAAATCTCCCCCTCAATCAATGTCAACACAGAACATTGATTGATATTACCCGAGCCCATTAAACTACCAAGAATATATCATTTGTTCGAACTTCATCTATGATCCCGTGCCATTATTGAATGACATTTCTAGGATCGTAGATGTTATCGATAACAAGGAGTATATTCATTATTAGATTGTAAAAAATGATAAAATGATAAAGTTTTGAAATTTTTTTTTTTTTTTTTTTTTTTTTTTTTTTTTTTTTTTTTTTAAACTTGATTTATACAAAGCCATGAAAGGACGAGTCCAGATTCGAAATGAATAGGAGTCAAAGTAAGAAGTACATCAACTCTGGCAAGCTATAGCTCCTGAATGAGCTATGTTCATATCTGAGGGGAACCAAGTCATGAAATTCCTGATTGAGTTGAGCATTGTACCTGAAAAAGACTGAGAGCACATTGTACTTGAAGCACATGTAGACTTGTACATAGAAGGGTTAGTGACATGTTTAGTCTCACATTTAGATGCAACACAGTATGATCCAGACATATCATTAATGGGGATCCTGTTAGGTTCTACATTCTTGAAGAATTTACCTGTGGGAATCCACTTGAGGCATGATTTAGGAATGTAAGTTCGTTTAAGTCCTGTATACTTAAATAATCTGCCAGTGGGAATCCATTTGAAGCCACAGTGAGATGAACTAAATGAGTGCACACCCTTCTTTTGACTATTTGTCTTTTTGTGATCTGAGAATTTCTTAGGGGATTGATCTGTCAGACTATGTTTTGCATGATATCTAGTTAAGCTTGTAGCATTTTTAACTTGTGGGTGATGTTCATTAGTCCTGTGCTTGGGATTCATCATATCTGAATTAGGCAATGAAGTGACTGGTTTTGACAAAACAGACTTGTAATCAACTTGGGATGTAAGCTTAGATTTCAATGGTTTAGCTCTTTCAGACCTAAAGGCATTAGGTTGTTTAGTAACTGTTCGTTTCAAGTGGTTCTGAACCGTTGACTTTCCCAAAGTTGAAGGTTTTGCAAACTTAGTGTTCATCCTATTTCCAGCATACTTCCTGAGCTCATTTTTTAGGGCAACAATATTGAAGCTCTTATCCTGAATTTGTGCTTTGAGGTCATCAATATCTTTCATCAATAGATTATATTGATTGATTAATTTAGAGTTTGCATCCTCAAGGTTCTTTCTTAACTGCTCATTTTCTCTTAGAAGGTTGGACACACATAGAGCTAGTTCAGAATTCCTAGAATCTAGTGTATCACTCATCTCATGACGGTCACATTTCTGGGCTTCTGAAAGACGAGATTTCAGATTTCTTATGGTCGAATCTTTGTCCTGAATCTGGGATTTTAACTGATTAATTTCAAAAAATTCTCTAAATTCTGGAAGTTCCAGATTACTACACTTTTTATTTGCATACAAAATTTCATCCTTATGTTGTATTTCAATTTGCAAAGAGATACAGTGTTTTTCAAGATTTGAAAATTTGTTTGAAAGCTCATCATATACCCTTTTTTCAATCATGTTGCATGCATTAGATTCAGACAAGACAAAGATTGATTCCACATTGTCATGTTCTGGGTAAGAATCATGTACCTTTTTGTGAGAATTGGTGTGATCAGATAAGTGTACCTTGTCGATTGATCCCTTTTCAGACTCTGAGAATTTGAAGTCAGTGTTGTCCTCTACATCTTTTTCCATCACAGCTGAGATTCTGCAAACAGTGTCTTCTGCTGGTTCAATTGGAATGAAGCATGACACGTTATCATTGTTCCATGGACACTCTTGACACTCGTTCAATTCCTTCATCTTGTTATTCTCATTAGCAGTTTCTTCAATGTATGTTTCCATATTACTCATAAGTTGAATAAAGGAGTTTCTGAACTCATGAATTTCCATTCCCGTGTGTTTCTTGAAAGATATTCCAGTCATGATATCATCAAAGTCAGATGAGTATTCTTCCCGGATAAGTGGTTGAAATTGGTTGACGATGGTTTGGAGGGCAGCATGAGAATCATCAGAAGAGATCTTTTCTTTGTTAATTTGAACCCTTAGTCGTTCTAAGTTGAGCAACACAGTTCTTGTTAAAGTGGGAAAATCCTGACGAAGGATAGCACAACTTGTTCGATCCATAGTTGTTGATAAGAATAATCTGAGAAGCTGACTGAGATGTTGAAACGGCTCACTGGTGCATTCCATATTCTTAGTATTATCTGAGGATATTAAGAGTGACTTATTTGAGTTATTCTGATTGATTGATACTGAGTCATTAGGTGTGAGGTCTTCAGATGGGCATTCAGTTTCACTATTCTGTGCTGTGTCATAGAGAGCAAGTACTTTGGTGATTAAAGAATCCGTGATGACTGACATTGTGTTATTATGAATTACTCCCCAAAGTCTCTAGAGAATTAATAATCAATTCGCTACAAGTACTAATCCCAAGTCGCCAACACTAATTCGCCACCACTCTAAGTCGCTAGCTTTCCAATTCGCTAGCCAGATGTAAGTCGCTAGGTGGTAACTCGCTGCACACCAAGTCGCTAACCAAATTTTGGCAGTAATTCGCTACACAAGTCGCTAGAGACACAAGTCGCTAAAGAGCAACTCGCTACTGACCAAGTCGCTACCACAAGTCGCTACCCGTAGTGGAGAGTCCACTACTTGTCCTTTAACTCGCTAGCTCTAACTCGCTAGCTTTTAACACTGTAAGTCGCTACAAAACTGTGAAGTAAGTCGCTACCAAGAAACTATTCCGAGAGCTAAGTCGCTAGCTTGAAAAACCAAATAAACTTCACTTTTCAATCCAAAAACAACCCAACCAAGATGATTCAAGCTTCCCAAATGAAAACCTAAACACATATGATGATTCTAAACACAAAAGTACCAACAAAATTCAAACTTTAACACAAGAAATCAACCAAATGATGCAAAAACCACTAAACTTTTTCAAACTCAAAAACCACCTAAAAACCACTATAAATCCAAAGATGTGCAAGATATGATCTAACCATGGCTCTTGATACCAATTGTAAGATATTAACTTTTCACATACACATCATAACATTAACACAATGAGCACATAGATGGTTTTAGAGAGAGAAAGAGTGGGACATTCTAGTGAGAGAAACTAGTTGAATATTAGATTACCAAAGAACATCCAACCCTCTACCTTGCAAGGTAGAGGGTATTTATAGGTTACAAACTAAACGACCTCCTGACGGCCTGTGGATCAGGGATACAGTGGGTAAAGACCCGACCTTCTTCCACGGTGTTGCACTAAACTATTTTACACTACTAACTAACTACATAGACCGTAACAAATGACCAATCTACGGGCTAACTTATGCTAGATAATAGTTGGGGTGACCGACTCTTTCAGCACTGAAATTTTCTAATTCCTAACAATTTCAATACAATATATAAGTATTTACACATCTAACGTATTTAACATAAACTAAAAATATTTAAATATAAGCTGTTAAATTATAAATAATTATATTTATGAAAAACATATATAAATATAAATATAAGAGTTCGATGAGTACTTAAGTCGAGATTTTATAAGCTCGAGCTCGACTCGTTAAATAACTAAAGCTCGTTTTCTGAGCTCAATCTCGATTCTTGATAAAGCTCAACTTAAGTGGAAGCTGGATTTATTTGAAAAGGGATGTACTATTCCCACTCTCCCTACTAGGGAGGGCTTATACTTTTTATTCTCTTTGTCCCCCATTTGTTTCAGTACAACACAGTTTTTGTCAGTTTTTGTTCCGTATTTCTGACAGTTTTAAACGTTTGACTTATTAAACTTTATATTTTATGTTCCGCATTTTCAAGTTTATAGTTTTTTTTTATATAAACAAAATTATAAAAATAAAAAAAAATATAAAAAAATAAAAAAATGCAAAAAAGTAAAGAGAGGGGAATATAAAAACTAGAATGGGCGTGAATATCTTGTCCCATTCGAAAAAAGCTAAAGCTCTCCAAAGCTTTGACCTCTGTGTACTCCTGTCTCTTTGATGCTAAATTCCTATCATAAGATAGAATTTTTGCCACGCAAGACATACAAATAAAGATGTTCATGCCGATCAATGCTCGAGAAATGTGTTTCTTATACTTATCCTCTGCTTTAAAAAAAAAAAAAAAAAAAAAAAAAAAAAAAAAAAAAAAAAGATGGTCATATGATATCTTCCCCAAAATCAAGAAACCAAGAACCCTAAACAAAAATGTCACAATCACTTCCACTAGAGATCATCATCAAAATATTCTTAACACTTCCTGTCGTGTCATTACTACGTTGTAAGTCTGTTTGCAAACTATGGAACTTAATAATATCAGACCAACATTTCATTAAATCTCATTACACTTTATCAACTAAAAACATTAACTACGCACATCATCATATAGTATACAACACTGTGTTTCAAATAAATCTTAATAGTTGTCCCCTTTATGATGTGTTGTTTGATAAAACTGTTAATGCATTAGACCATGGTTATTCACCATTGCAACGAACTATTAGGCCTGCGCTTTCGTTAGTTGGGTCGTGTAATGGACTTGTCTGCATTAATCTTAGGGACGATACTGTCGACACGCTGTTTGTTTATAACCCGAGTACTAGGATATGGAATAGGGTACCATATAGTGGGTTTAAAATGAGCCGTGGATGGTACGTGTTGTATAGTTTTGGGTATGATGAGGGTAGTGATGATTATAAGATTGTTGGGATATCTCGTTGTTATCAAAACCGTGCTAAGAAGGATAATAAAGCCAAGATTTATTCGTTAAAAAGTGGAGATTGTGGAGGTTGGAAGGATATTGATGATTTTCCTTGTGCTTTTCCGTTGCTTGATTCTGCTAAGTTTGTGAATGGAGCTCTTCATTGGTTGGCTAGGCTAGATTTTCGGTCGGATCCCTGGACGATAGTTTCTTTTGATTTAGGAACAGAGACTTATGGTGAGGTTTTGCAACCGGTGTATGATGATGGTGATAAGGAGTTGACATTGGGGGTTTTGGGAGAATGGTTGTGCGTGCTTTGTAATTATGGTGCGAATCATGCGGATGTATGGGTGATGAAGGTTTATGGAGTGAAAGATTCTTGGACGAAATTGGTTTCCATCCCGTATCTGACTGATCCTGGAAGAGATCGGTATTCGGTGCCTTTGTTCATTTCAAATGATGGAAAAATTTTGGTGCAATTAGGGTCGGAGCTGGTTGTGTATGATTCCAAGGATACTTCGTCTTTTGTGATTCAAGACTTTGATGTGTGCTTTCAAGCATGTACCATTGTTGAGAGTTTGGTTTCACCTTCTGAACACTTTAGGCATGGGTGTTAAACTGTTAACGAAGATGATGGAAGTTAAGGTGAACTCTGCCCTTTTAACTTGATTTCACTTTTTTGTTAGTTGTAAGTAACCATATCTTGTTTAATCGTGACAAAGTTGTTGTCACTATGAGGAATACAATATCAAATTTGCAAATTATTTCACATCTTAAAAATAATTGCAATGTTACATGGACACGTAATTTGGGAGAACTCACTTGTTTGAACACCTTCTTTCAGTGTTCATTGAGTATTCGTAAAATTTTGCAATGATTATATATACTGAGATAATATGTAACTATTGCTTAAGAGTTTGTGAAGATATATGGAACATGGGTCGTAATTTTTATATGTAGTTAGCTAATATAGTGACGATAGAATGAAGATGTAAAAGTTGAGAGGAAGCATTGTCACTTAACATGTTCGACCATTTGATTGCCCAGCTGACTAGATTCTGTTCTTTCAGGAAATGTTTATTAATGCAGTTGAAGAAAATTTGAAGCAAGAATGTGTATTGAAATCCACTCCAGTTGTAGCAACAATAAATGAGATACTGTTACATCTCTTGCCGTCCACTGTGCTCCAAGTACAAATCAGTTGCTACTAAAACTGAAACAAATGATTCAACCTTTTTGGTCCGACATGGGTTATGACTTTGTAATGACTCTTTATGTGGTATGGCATGTAAAAGTTTTCATATTAGTTTATTTTGACAGTGGATTCAGTCTATTTGGTTGATAAATCCGACTCGTTCTTTGCTTTAACATACGTCTATGTGCCGTTTGGTGATGTTGCCAAAGTAGGTTCATAACTTCGTATGATTTTGTTGTCATTAGTCAGTGTGATGCTGTAAATAGGTCTTGTTTCACCACTACTGTATAATGATGTGAATTTTCTTGCACACTCATCTAAAATTTTGACCTTTTTATGTCCATCCATTTCTTATAACCTGGCGTGATGGTAGGTAGTTGTTGGTGATGTGCGTAATGGTGATGGACTCTGCTCCATCAACATGTGATCCGGAACCATTCTAACGATGTTAGTTTAGTTGGACTCACTATAGCCAATTGGGCACTACATACCTATACACTTTCTATTTCCAATGTTCCAATAAAAAGAAGAGAAGAGTTTCAGTCCTTTCTATCTAACAGTACTATTTTCAAGTTGATCTAGAAGCAACTTTTGTAGTTTTTGTCCTTTTGATATTGGTCCATTTGCATGATGCTGAGAATCAATTTCACTATCATTAACTTTAATCAGCATACAAAAATATAATATAGCAAGTGTTTATATAATATGTGTGATCATTAATTCTATAAGAAACAACTTTGACTATGACCCCTAATTTGTTTAATGTTGTAATCTAGTCTACTCACAGGCCGGCAATTCTTATGGTTTGTCATATACCTCTACCCAATTTTTAAATTTCAAGGTTGCAGCAAGACAACATGCTCTGACCCATCCAAGTACTGCTCTCCTAAACGTGGTGAGGGAGACAGGAGAGGCTGCCATACGATTGTCACTTGGTATCGATTTATATATTAAAGACTTTTGACAATTAAGTTGTCAATGTTGTCCCTCATTTACAGATATCTGTCACAAGTGCGAAATAGACAAGATGCCATTTTTGCTGACTTTACACAAACCAAATAGCCAAATAGGATAGCTTACAAAGTCAGTCACTCACTTATCATACAGGAAACCAAAAGGCATGGTTGATACCGATTACAAACACAGTATAGACATCTGTGTAGTGCACATGACACTTTTATGGAGATCAATCAACATCCTTAGGTTCAGTGATACAGATTGAAAAGAAATTCTGGATGGACTGAACTACACATTGGTGAATACTCTAGGGATGAACATTGTTGTTTTGCTAAAGGATTATGATTTATATATAAAGAAAGAAATTAAGATTAGACTATTGGAGCTAGATTAAAAAAGGGTTCACACCCCTTCATTTCCATTTCCATATTTCCATATTTGCCACTTGCTGTTTACTATATCATACTAATCAAAGAAAATGACTTTATCATTAAAGATAGAATTTGATGATGATGTAAACTTGACCATAAAACACTTGTTTGGCTGTGTGTGTTTGTAGGCCTGACTTTAATGTTCACACCGTTGTACCTCGTGCATAGAATATTAGACTTCATATATACCATTTGTATAGATAAAACTAAAACTGTTTGTGTAAGTTACAACTTTCTGATTCCAACTTCATTGCATAATTATGGGAATCCTTAGCTTCTGTTTCTTGGTTTTAACCATACATAAACTTGTTTCTGCTCAAATAACCACTGAACCGAGTGAAGGTCTGTGTGTCAAGTGTGTGCTCGTTTTTTGTTTGTAATTTGTGTTGTTAGCTCACTTTGTGATCTTTTCTTTTTTGTGTTTGATCACAGTGGCTGCTATCAACAAGCTGATAGAGTACTGGAATTTGAGGTCAAAGCTGAACTTGACCACTGACCCGTGCACACTGGGTGCAGCTTGGGCTGCAGAGAATGCAAACCCGCGAATTGGTTGTGATTGTCCTGCCAATGTTTGCCATATTACTCACTTGTCAGTTCTTTATAATATTTTTTCTTACAGTCATAATGAAAAATGACTAGTGGTACTTTCAGACCAATAAGTCTATAAATTTACATTAACTAAAGTTTGGATGTTTATTATTTTCTTTGCAGGAAGATATATGCTTTGGACATTTCTGGCGAACTCCCGCAAGAACTTTTTCAACTGACTGACCTTATGGACTTGTGAGAGACCATTAAATTCAGTTCAAAGTTGAAAAATTAGTTCTTTTGACTTGGAGTGAAACTATTCAACTTAAATCCTTTTAACTGTATATTTTAACTTGATGCAGGAACCTCGGTCAGAACATACTAAGCGGACCTATCCCTTCAGAAATCGGGAACCTAATCAACATGCAATATTTGTTAGTACATATCAATCTTGTAGTACACTTATTCTAGTTCTGAATAATCACATCAATTAACCTTGCATTATTGTTAATCACAGGAGTCTTGGCATTAACAATTTTAGCGGTCTTGTTCCTATGCAGCTTGGCAATCTTACCAAGTTGAAATCTTTGTAAGTAGAAGTCTTTAATTCTCAACAAATTCTATCATTTATATCACTTAAATGATAATTTTTTACTGTCATACAGAAGTTTTAGTTCAAACAATTTCAACGGACCGTTGCCTGCTGATTTAGGAAAGTTGACCTCCTTAGAGCAACTGTAAGTCTATCTTACAACCTTCCAAATACAGAAAAGTTTGACTTTGAGGTCAAACTACATAATTTACAAACTAATGTGTCCATTTTCAAGATTTTGAATTTTTTATAATTATTTTTTGTCTAACACGTTCTTTGTCAATTAGGTACATAGATAGCAGCGGAGTGAGCGGGCCGTTTCCTCAAGAATTGTCAAATTTAAAATCACTTCACACAGTGTAAACAAATGATTACATAAAGTTTGTTTTTCAGTAATCAAACCTGCATTTGTAAACTTTTATCCCACAACAGGTGGGCATCCGATAACGGTTTTACTGAAAAGCTTCCTGAGTTTTTTGGAACTTTTACGAATCTAACAACACTGTAAGCATGATATTAATTATACATGTTTGTAGTGAAACTTCTGTTTTATACATATATATTAATGAATTTTTCTCATTCGTTTTCTTCAGGAGACTTGAAGGAACATCTCTTGAAGGCCCGATTCCAAGCAGTTACGCTGCTTTGACTAAATTAGAAGACTTGTAAGACGTTTCATTAATTTTGTAAAACAATAAATATATATGTTAGGACTAAACTGGTCATATGTTAATCAGTTTAATCTTTTTTTTTATGCTTTATAGGAGAATTGGTGATCTGAGTGGTGAAGATTCGACACTTGATTTCTTGGTTAACTTGTCCAGCCTTTCGATACTGTATGACTTACTGCCTCCTCGTTTGCATTTGTTTTAATCATTATTTCTTATATGTCAAAGTTAACGCCTTTTTTTTTAATCCACCATACTTAGCCTTGGGTTACAAAAATGAATCAAATAAGTACAATTTTTTGAAAACTTTTGTGTAACTTGTGTATCTCTTACAGTTCCTTGAGAAGCTCCCGATTAACTGGAGAAATTCCGCCACAAATTGGCAATTTTGCTAACTTACAAACGCTGTAAGTTCCACTCTATGCCAAATGTATGCATGTCTTAGGATAATAACTGTGTCTAAAGTTCTTATTTGGAAAACATGTTAAAGGGACTTGAGCTTCAACAAATTAACAGGCAGCATAGCAAACTCTTTCCAAGACTCACAATCGTTGCATTTCTTGTAAGTCTATCAATCTTTTCCACAATTTATAATCTGAAATCTTGAATTTGTCCACAATGTTATAATTTTCAGGTATCTAGGAAGCAATAGCTTAACCGGGGAGATCCCATCAAATATCATAACTCCACAACTTCGGGGACTGTAAGTACCAAAATGGCGTCTTCAGTTACCTCTTAGTTTTCTTCTATTTATCGGTTTTCGTTTCATTATGTTGCAACAGAGATGTCTCCTTCAATTCCATCACAGGAAATTTACCTACTAATTTTGCCAAAATTGGAATATCGTTGTGAGTTGAATTTTCTTTCTCATCTTTAACTCTTCAGATTATCGAAACATTGCATAAACATAATACTTTTTCTGCAGAAATGTTGTAGGAACTTCGGTGAATGGAGACAGCTTACTAAACGGGTAAACTGCTGTTCCTTTAAGATTTACAATTCCATTCTCTTGGGATTTTATATGTGGAAAAGCCTAATGTGTTTACTTAAAAATTGGTGCAGGAAGGTGTCTGAGATCTCACGTTGCCTGCAAGGTGATAACAAGTGCACAGAAAAGGTTCAAGCCAGTAAGTTCTATTCACATCATTCATAGTTTGACTCTCAAGGTCAGACGAACAAATTTTTAACGTCATGTTCGATACTCATTTTCTATAGCTTCGATAGTTACACTCTTCCACCCGTAAGAATCTTTTCTAATAAACTTTGAAATTTTCATATCAAATTTCAAGTTGAAAATCAGTATGTTTGACTTTGACTTTGCATTGTAGATTCTTTTGCTGTCAAATGTGGTGGTTCACAACAAGTATCTACATATGGTGTTAGATTCGATGATGATTCTGAAATCCTCGGGGCTTCGTCAGTCTACAAAAGTTCAAACAACAAATGGGCAGTAAGCAACACAGGAAGTTTCATATCAAACCCAAATGGACCTCAATATACTACACAAACCGGTTCGCAAATCACAGGTACTTTAGACTCTGAGTTGTATAAAACCGCAAGAATATCACCAAACTCTTTAAGGTATTATGGCCTCGGGTTAAGAAATGGAAGATACAATGTTGAACTTCATTTTTCTGAAATTCAAATGGAGGATTCTGAGTCATGGAGAGGCCTTGGAAGACGCTTATTCGACATTTATATCCAGGTACATATCTCATATTTTTATAAAAATGGGACGAAAAATATTATTGCTTAAAAAGTTGGATCAAATTTGAAAAGGGTGAAAGAGTTATTCAAGATTTCAACATAATGAGCGAAGCACACGGATCAAAAAGAGCATTGGTAAAATTATTTGAAACCAATGTAACAAACACGATCATCGACATTCATCTGATGTGGGCTGGGAAAGGTACTTGCTGCATACCTGTTCAGAGCACATTTGGTCCACTGGTCTCAGCTATACATGTTTCTCAAGGTTAGTTAAATGTCCAAACTGTAACGTTGAGTCAATATTTAATTACAAACGTAACTATGAACTGTCTTATTTTGTTAGTATCAATCCCCGCTGGTTCTTCCAAGGATAACAAGAAGCAAGTAGGAAGGATCGTTGGAATAACACTTGGAGGTGTAGCTGTATTGCTCTTAATATCGTCGGTTTTTTACTTATGGTGGGCAAAGAAGACACCAAAACATGAACGTGTCAATACAGACTCGCCTAAGAAAAGCCTAACTTCCATCTAGGCTGTTTTCTGATACTTGTTCGTAAACATCTGCTACCAAAAAAACGGTTTGCAGTACATGTTTCCATTGTTAGATCTACATGTTATCCAATGTTTGTGTCTTTTGTAGTCATATGGGGAACTAATGTGTATTATGTATATGTATGTTTACTTTGGCTTAATAAAGGTATGGTTAAATCTTTTTTAACATTGTATTGATCCCACATTCGAAACGTGACATATACTATACAACAAGTTTGATGTGAAATATAATCTACAAAAGCATGTATGACTGTAAAGACATTTTCTAATGTGGTATGCAAACCCAAACTATTTAGTATTGAGTTAATAAAATATTACATTGACATACCATGAGAAAACATGACTCCTTATTAAATTATTATGAGCAATTGAGCAGCAGTTGGATTAGGGATAATGACTTTGCTAATTAATATGCCACCACATGAGTCAAGTGGTCTCAACTTTTTGATGTGTAGAGAAGTTTTTCATGTGCCCATGTCTGTCAGGTTAACTAGATGAAAAATAAAGAGACAATACATAAAAATATCATTTACGCATGTCGAAAACACTTAATATAGTCCAGTACTCCAGTTATATGCCTATTAAAGGACGTCACATTTCTCACGTTTCATAATATTCTACTCCATCTTTCATTTGTTAGTTCAAATTTTAAAGAACCATCACATGAAAAGGCATATTGCATACACAACTAAAATTTTTTTGCTTTCAAGTTTTCTTTTTTTCTTTTGTTAGCAAAGTTACAAGCCAATGTCTCGTTTTGAAACATTTGTATGGCGTGGCGGTTCTTTATAGACATTTTGGGAATCTGTCGTATACGTTGGTAACTTAGTGCAACTGATCAAGGGATATGGTCATGTGAATGAGATTGAAGGTAAGGAGTGTGCTCCAATTAATTCCCTTGACCTCAGCTCCTTGACTCAATAGTGGCTATCACTACAAGAAAATAGACATTTAGAGGTGTTAATGACACAAAAAAATGACACTAAAAGTAAAAAAGTGACACTTTTTAATAAGTGTGGGCAAAAGCCTAAAACAAAGATTTAATGACACTTTTTATAAACAAAATATGTCACAAAGGCGAAAAATATGTACTTACACTTTTTTGTGTCACTATAAATTGACTTTTATCTATTGGATTTCTACTTACACCTTTTTAAGTGTAGAAGAAGCACATAGAAATTTTAGTGACACATCTTTTATATTTTTGACACTTTTTTACTTTAGTAACACTTTTCACTTTTGCTTACACTTTTTTTATGTTTCACTAGATAACAATTTTTTTTAGTGTATTAATAAAATAAAGTAGCTAATAAGCTTACTCAAAGTTCACTCATAATAAGCTTATCAGAGAGTTCACTCATTAGTGAGTGAACTTTGAGTAAGCTTATTAGGTAGTTACTCATTCAAAGAGTAAAATTCAACAGCAAGTGCATTCTATGAGCAAGCAAACTCTTCGGTGGGCAAGTTGATGAATGTTGGAGTTGATGATTTGTAACTTTACTGGAGTTGTTTCTTTAGTTACTTGTAAATGTTTTGACCTATTAAACGAGCGGTTTAAACGTAGTTTAATGAACCCTGATGAATTGGTCTTATAAAAAAAAAAGTAAAGTAACGCCCAATGCCGTCTTCCACGGGTTATGGGTACCCAATACCGTTTCCGGTGTATGGGGGAGGTTAAGATGTAGACAACCTTACCCCTACCTAAGGTAGAGAGGCTGCTTCCAGTTCTACCGAAGGTAGAAAGGACCTCCGGCCTTTTGTAGGGAGTGAGGATCGAACCCCTGACCTCTCGATTGAGAGGCAAGGGGTTTTCCAACTGATCCAACCCTACTTGATGAATTGGTCTTATAACCGATGTTTTTAAGATCAGGATCTTACCTAGAATCGTTTTCGTCTTTGCAACATCATGATAGTATAATTGGATCGGGATCTTAAGTTCTACTATAGTGTCATTTTCTTAATAGGCGTTGTAAAATTATGCAAATCTACATATTATTATATTATATGAGAAAAGTTCAATCATGGACTAATATTTTCTTGCATACCAAGAGCATCTACAATGCATCAAGTCTTTACGACTTGATGCATTTAATGTATAATAGATTGAATGACTAAAGCTTAGAAGAAAGACTTGATGTATACCAAGTCTTTGTTAAAAAACTTTTCAAAAAGCTTTCCATGCAATGCAAAAAATTAAACCTTCTCAAAAAGCTTTTTACAATAGTAAAAAGCTTTTTACAACTTGATGCATTGCTCATGCTTTAAGGGACAAATCTCAGCTACTAATCTTATAAAGGAAAAACAAAGAGATGGTTAATTAATATTATTAAACTACTTTCACCCCTTTTTTTATAAGAAAGAAAAAAAAAATTGCATATCTCAAGAACCATAAATGTGACGATCATTTAATTATCTTTAAATATAAGGGCACTTTCATAAACTTTCGTCAAACATTTTTTTTTGGCTTTTTCTTTTTTTGTACTTTTTGGTTTTTTTATTGGTGCAGTATTGTGTTCGAAAACACTTGATATAGTCCAGTTATATGCCTATTAAAGGACATCACATTTCTCACGTTTCATAATATTCTACTCCATCTTTCATTGTTGGTTCAAACTTTTAAGAACCATCACATGAAAAGGCATATTGCATACACAACTCAAATTTTTTTGCTTTCAAGTTTTCTTTTTTTCTTTTGTTTGCAAAGTTACAAGCCCATGTCTAGTTTTGAAACGTTTGTATGGTGTGCGGTTCTCTGAAGACATTTTGGGAATCTGTCGTATATGTTGATAATTAGTGCAATTGATCAAGGGACATGGTCATACTTGCAAATGGGAATGGAGGTACGAAGTGTGCTCTCATTAAGTCCCTCGACCTCCTTGACTCAAGAGTGATTAATTAAGGAAATGAGCTAGCTAATAAGCTTATCAGAGTGTTCTACTCTTTAATGAGTGAACTTTGAGTAAGCTAATAAGGAGTAAATCATGAGAAAGTTCAGTCCTTCAAAGAGTTAGGGAGCATGCTCATTCAGAGAGTAAAATTCATCAGCAAGTGAATTCTATCAGCAAGCAAACTCTTTAGTGAGTAAGTTGATGAATGTTGGAGCTGATGATTTATAACTTTGCTAGAGTTGTTTCTAAGATTAGAACTTTTTTTTTTTTTGTTTAATTATTTTTATTAAAATTTGGATTTACATAAAGGTGGAAGACAAACGGGTAAAAAGCTGTGCTACTAACTTTTTTTTATTGCGAAACTAATTCTTTTGAAAACTACATCTGCAGATCTAGGTGTCATAACATTGTTATGCATAACTCGTTGGACTATGTTGAGGAACTCCACTGCCTCAGGTGCAAAAAGAAACCAAAAGTATCAAATAATAAAAACATGTTGATTTTCAATGCACGCTTTTTCGTGTTTTGCCACTTTGTACGGAGCGGCTTTCAAAGCAGTCTGCCTACTGTAAAACCCCGTCTACTCACACCACGAGAGGAGAAACCCCGGTTAGATCCACACACGCATGTTTCCCTCTAACCCATCCAAACACCAAAACTTCTGCCGGTCTAAGTGTGAATCTTCCATCTAACGGATCAGTCAAAAAGTTTACAGGTGCTTATTTCTTGGCGAAGATCCCAACACGCTTACAAACGTCAAAAATGACATCCCTAACCATATTGTGTCTGTACTTGAAGCCCAGGAGCTCTTTAACTATTTTGACCTATTCAGTCGGCAACTTAAATGTGGTTTAATGATCCATGATGAATGGGTGTTATAACCACTATTGCTATTATAAATGAACATTATGAGGAAATTAATTAGCCACTTAATTTTCATAATATATTTTGTATTGAGTAGTACTCTACTACTCTATATAAGAGGAACATATACATGAAAAAGAAATACACAGAAATTGAAACATTTAATAGCAAACAAAGGTTTTTGTGTTTTGCCTATCAAGAACAAAAACACTCTGAATTGTCCCAAAGCTTTATTCGTGTAACCCAAACATATATGGTCAAACATATATATATATATATATATATATATATATATATATATATATATATATTTATATATATTTTTTTGAAAAATGATTACACGGTCCATTATGATATCCGGTTATTTATTATCTTAGCCTGTTACAACGAGAAGTAAACCCCAATTGTATATTACCTCCCGGACAATTTTAGAAGAGTTATATATATATGAGGCAATTTCATATATCCCCTCCTTTTAGTTGGAAATTTTATATATACCTAAACATGCATTAAAAACATCGTACATTATGCATTTAATACTTACACTTTGAGTATATATGAAATTAATATTGAAAGTAGAGTAATATATGAAATTAATCCTATAAATGAAAGAAAAAATAAATTAAAGATGAAACCAAAGACTATGAAACCTAAATTGTTAATGAGACGTTAGTCGATTTCGATCATATTTTTCAAATAATTTTTTTATTGATTTTATATATTGTTATGGAAACTCCAAAATACATCCTCATTTCACTATATCACGTTTTCAAAATTTTTGACAGATATATCCCTCCGTTAGTCAAAGTTAATCAATATACATCGGTAAAATAATTTTCACCGTTATTCCTTTGGGTTGAGGGTATTTGCACAGTTAGTCCTTTTTTTAAATAAATTAAAAAGTGGGAATAGCAGGGGTTGAACTCTGGTTTGCAAGGTCAAAAAAGAGCGTCCCAACCACTGGACTACGCATCAAGTGGTGAAATAATACCTAAATATTTTTCTTTTAGCCCATTTTTTCGAACTTATTCGTTTTTATACATTTTCTTTCGTTTTTATTCGTCTTTTTTTACGTTTTATCCGTTTTATGTACTTTTTTATCCCTTTTAATTCGTTTTTACCTTTTCGTCCATTTTTTTACGTTTTCGTCTATTTTTTACGTTTCCATCTATTTTTTTACGTTTTGTCTGTTTTTACATTTTCGTCCGTTTTATACGCTTTTATCCTTTTTTACGTTTTCATCCGTTTTTTTCGTTTTCGTCCATTTTACACGTTTTAAAAAATGGACGAAACGTAAAAAAAGGACAAAAATGAAAAAACAGGCGAAAACTTAAAAAAACGGACGAAAACGTAAAAAATTGGACGAAAACGTAAAAAATGGATAAAAGCGTACATAAAAGGGATAAAACATAAAAAAGATGGCTAATAACATATAAAAACGAATAAGTTAGAAAAAAAGAGCTAAAAGAAAAATATTTGGGTATTATTTCACCACTGGACGCGTAGTGGTTGGCCGCTCTGTTTTGACCTGCAGACCAGGGTTCAATCCTTGTTATTCCCCTTTTTTAATTTATTTAAAAAAGGACTAACGGTGCAAAAACCATTAACCCCGAGGACTAACGTGTAAATTTTTTCTATCTCATCAGGAGATAACGAAGAAATAATTTGCACCATTAGTCCTTATTTTAACCGAGGGATGTATATTTGATAACGCTACACGCGTCGTTCGGGGTCAAGGAAACTTCCTTTTCTTCGAGCAAGTTTTATAACACCCTAGGCAGTGAACCTAATCGTTGTAGTGTAGTAATTAGGGTAAGCCACGGGTATTGATATCGTTCTCTAGGGGAATAGGAATGCTAGTGAGAAGTTACTACGCTAAGGTTGAGGTTGAGGAAGATTATTTTTTGTATTTTTATATTTTATGAAATTGAAAGGTACGAATTTCGGGTATTGGATTTGGGGGGGGGGGGTTTGGTATTTCTACCGATTACTCTACTATTATCTAATTATCTAAACTAAGGTTGTGGGAGTCTATGTCTAAATTATGTGTACTCGTATGATAGTTTAAAGATGTGTTTACTTAGGTTTTACTACTCCTTAATTATCTCCTATTGATGGTTGAGTTGTCACGTCCTTATTCTTAGTTGCGTTGTGTGTCTAAAGTTGTAGGGTATGCGTTTCTCCCTAACTCTTTGAACTTACCAAAGGGTCTCGTCTACAAAACCCACTAGGGATGATAAACTCTTACTCTAAGGCACTCTTCGGATGGTTTAGCCTACGACTACTCAGGTAATCATATTCTAAGGTTCACAAAGATGAATCAAGCATTAAGTACACAACGAATGACCTATTGCACTACTAGATCATTAATCAACTAAGATAAGAAACAACCAATCAATATTCAATAATTAAGTTTCATACTTCCTAAGCAAACACACAAATAAATTAGCCGGACATGGAGAACATGCAAGCATACACACAAATAATCAAAGACATAATTGAATTAATGAAGTAAAGACTTATCTTGGTGTAAGATAGGGTTAAAAACCCTAAAATACTGTACAAGACACCTTAGGTTCGGTTTTAGGTTTTTACTCCAAAGACTCTCCACAGAAAGACTGAAAAATTCGGATTCTATATATAAGATTACAATTGCGACGACGTCACCTTATGTTTAGTGACGCCGTCGTGTCGCCGCCATTAGGGTTTCGTCTTGGCCACGTTAACCTTGCGACGACGTCACCTTATGCCCGTGACGCCGTCCTCTTCAGCTTCTGACGTCGTCTGGATTGAATCTAGGCCGTCTGAGTAGCGACGGCCTACTCTTTCACAACTAGACGCCGTCTCTTGAAAACACGAGTTTTGAGTTCTGAACCGTCACACAAATCTTGGGACGGCGTCGCCAATAGCACCTGACGCCGTCGCCTTCTACTTTCAGCAACTGTGAGTGTCTCGATTTCGACTTTGGCCATTTTCTTCGTATATTCGCGCCTTTTCATCGAAATAAGTGTCATTCCAGCATTTTGCCTTCAAGAGACCTAAAAAGTGAAAAGGAACGATATTAAGCAATAACGGATACAAAAGTGATCAAATAAGGGCTAAAACGACCCCTCAAAATGGTACCTTTTAAAACCTTATCAAATATCCCTACACTTGGTATTTGTTTGTCCTCAAGCAAATGTGCTTTTAGCCAATTAATTTATAAGTTAGGGGTCATGAAGCATTGATTCAAAACGGTCCACAACACATATAAGCCCCGCAAAAGTCATAACCAGCACGGAAATTACATACTAGCACCTCACATGGGGTGTTTGGATACTCACATCTCTCTCGGGTGTATATATGAAATATAACAAATAGGAAATGGAAGATAAACACTCATTAACCGGTCCTAGTACATAGATTACCATAGGCTTGAGAATAGATCAAATCTCCATCGCTTTGGCGTAAGCACCTAGGAAAGACTATCAAAGAGGTCTTTTAAAGGGTTGTAATGTTAGGCTTACGGTAGGGAAATAAAGGGTTTGGTGGGATAGGCTTTTTAGTGGTGGCAAGTCAAAAATCTCTATGTTACAAGCATACGAAGAATGGCGTTGCTAAGCCAAGACTCGACACTCTAAAACTCTAGGTAACAGAAATAAACAAACATAAATTTAAAGGATAGATGTAGGATGGTAGCCCGTATTTTTTTTTTTTTTTTTTTTTTTTTTTTTTTTTTTCATACACTTTTACTCTACCATCCTCTACGGTAACATCAAAATGATAGGGATTTATAGGCACATCCCTACACTTGAGTTTTTATTACTCTAACACTAATTTGACCCGAATTGAAAAGATCAAAACACTTGGGGTACATTATTATGCAAACAAAGGGAATTTGAATTTAACGTTCCCTTCCCGTCATTTTACAAACTTTAACTTTTCCCATGAATCCCAATCGTCCCAAAACTGTATACAAGGGATATGACTTGACTTAGCAACTCATGCAAGCAACCAGATAATTGAACTAAGGGTTTAGGGTGATAACAATAATGCACTAAAAGTGAGTGCATATAGGGTAGGCTAAGGCGATTTGGGTGTATATTTGGGGGTGGGGTGTAAACAATGCTCTTCATTGATATTCTGGAAAAATCGAAACATCACGAGAACCGCGAAAAGGATAGGCTCTGAGGGGTTAACTAGGGGTATCGTGTACTAAAGATGAGTACAACGCAAAGGGTGTGGGGGAATTACTCAACCGATATGAAAGAAGTAATTATATTACGGGTATCAAACAAGGGTTTATCCTAATGCCTCTTATCATTTAGTTATTCCTAACTACACAAGTGTAGCCTCACTTGCGATCTCGAAATGCATCACAAAACAAGTTCTAGAATCTAATATACTACCGGTTCACACTCTAAGCATTGAAGATGAATGCTTTAATTCCTACTAATCTAAGGGTGATCCTCACATTTTGGGTGGAATTTAGGTGGTAAAGTGTTTTTGTGCTAGTCATGTAACTTCCTATCCATGAGACGCTTTTGTTAAAACTAATGGCCCACTCCTATATGTCATGAAAAATTTTAAATTTGGTGCCAAAATTACCCTAACCGACATTTTCTCATGGTTTATTACACAATCACAATTGGACAAAGCAAATAGTCAAGGATAAGCATAGTTTCAAAGTTCCCGTTTTATTTTCCCTCCCTACACTTAAACTGAACATTGTCCCCAATGTTCCCCGAAAGTATCAAAGTTATGATAATGGAAGGTAATTAAAAACGAAAGAAACTAATACTCCCCTGATTAGCTCGGTAGGATCCGTGTAAAGTGGTGGTTAAATCCTTTTCAAGAAGAATTATTGCGTGAAAAGCTACTTCCAATCTTATGTAACTTCTTCTTGACAAACTAAACCTGCACACTTGAAGAAAACAAACGAAACCTTCGCGTAAAATCGGCGGTAATAATATATATAAGACTCGATTTAAACTATGATATAATGCTTGTGGAATGGATGTTTACAGAATTTCTAAGAAAATTAAGACCTGGAAAATTCCAAAAATTTATAAGTAGCTCAGAAAACGAGAAAAAGTAATCTGATGTTTTTACTCCTTCCTGACGCCGTCAGGTTGCAATCCTGACGCCGTCAGGTTATCCTGACAAAAACTGGTCTGCGATTTTCTGAAAAAAAAATCAAAAAAATTCTGGAAAATTTATATCTTTAGAATCTGGAAAAATTTCTGCAAAACATCCATTATGACTCGATACAAGCATTTGACTCGAACAAACAAACATAAATATCTTTTAATTAATTGTGATTCTCATGTTTACGTTTCTTTTGAAAACGTGTGTAATCCTCCCTACACTTATCCCTTATGTAAAATACCTTTATATGCAATTAAGACGAGGTTAAAAACAAAATAAAGCATTTTTACAAATTTAAACATGAGGATAATTAATTAATAAAAGATATATGACACCAACAAGCAAACAATTAAGCATGGGTTGCCTCTCACGAAGCGCTTTTCTTTATTAAAGAGTCTTGTAGCTAGACTCGTAGTCGTGCTCCTACGTTTCCTCACGCATCCTCAATGAGAATTCTATCATGTTGACAAAATCTTCATTGACTCTATACCTAGGCCCTAAAGTCAAGCAATCTTTATAATAATGCCTCCTTCTTTCCCACATGAAGTTATGACCTTTTTCAACATCTTCCTTACTTTTGTCCTCAAAAGCTTTGATGTTGTCTCGATCATAAATGGACAAGTGGCCATACTCAGTTGTTTTCCAAGGCATCCTATAAGTGATCTCATCGGTTCCTTCCTTGAACCTAACCGTTCCATCATGTTTGTTGTGGCTCATTCTAGATGTTTCAACAAACGGTTTCCCTAGCACTACTTGGGATAAGCTATAGTCAATGACGCATCCTACATCTTCTAGAACCATAAAATCAATTAGGTAGGTGAAATTTCCTATAAAGACATACACGTCCTTGACTCTTCCCACAAAGTTGCAAATTCCTCTCGGATGCTTAGGGTCTCTCCTAATATTGAGTCGCTCATTCATAATGTCATTGTAGACAGCAGATGACATTACGTTGATGGGAGATTCCGTATCTATGTAAGCGTGGTCGACACTCCTATATCCGATCATACAAGGGATTTTTAGGTTCCAGGGATTTCCCCTCCTAATCTTTGGGCATATCCTAATGATAGGTGATCGTGGATTATCGATTATGTATTGATGATATGCAATCTCTTCCTTAGTGGGGTAAAGATTGAAGTAAGCACTATTTTCCACATCCACATTGTTGTTTATCATCCCGTTTTCCGAATTACTGCTAATCATAGAGCCAACTATAGCAGCGCTGACTACTTTCTCAACAGCTTCCCTAATTGTACTATCGAATATTTTCTGCAAATCCTGAAGGTCGGTGTTTCTACTCACATATCGGCTTCGACGGTTGTGTTGGTTATTGGGTTGGGTTTTGAGTGACATAGAAATTTTTTGTGTTGGGTTATTAAGTGGTGGTTGGTTATCATTCTCCATGATGAAGAGTGATGGGGTTACGAACAAAGGTTACGAAGAAGGGGGATAGACTAAGAGAAATCTAAAAATAAGAAAAATTTACTTGATAGGAATCAAGCAAAGAAACCTAAACGAGGTGGACTACTAACTAGCTATTCTATTCCCCGGCATCGGCGCCAAAAAATTGATAACGCTACACGCGTCGTTCGGGGTCAAGGAAACTTCCTTTTCTTCGAGCAAGTTTTATAACACCCTAGGCAGTGAACCTAATCGTTGTAGTGTAGTAATTAGGGTAAGCCAAGGGTATTGATATCGTTCTCTAGGGGAATAGGAATGCTAGTAGGGAGTTACTACGCTAAGGTTAAGGTTGAGGAAGATTATTTTTTATCTTTTTATATTTTATGAAAAATAGAAAGGTACGAATCTCGGGTATTGGATTTGGGGGGTTGGTATTTCTACCGATTACTCTACTATTATCTAATTATCTAAACTAAGGTTGTGGGAGTCAATGTCTAATTAATGTGTGCTCGTATGATAGTTTAAAGATGTGTTTACTTAGTTTGTATTACTCCTTAATTATCTCCTATTGATGGTTGAGTGTCACGTCTTATTCCTAGTTGCATTGTGTGTCTAAAGTTGTAGGGTATGCGTTTCTCCCTAACTCTTTGAACTTACCAAAGGGTCTCGTCTACAAAACCCACTAGATATTATAGACTCCTACTCTAAGGCGCTCTTCGGATGGTTTAGCCTACAATCACTCAGGTAATTATACGCTAAGGTTCACAAAGATGAATCAAGCATTAAGTACACAACGAATGATCTATCGCATTACTAGATCATTAATCAACTAAGATAAGAAACAACCAATCAATATTTAATAATTAAGTTTCATACTTCCTAAGCAAACACACAAATAAATTAGCCGGACATGGAGAACATGCAAGCATACACACAAATAATCAAAGACATAATTGAATTAATGAAGTAAAGACTTATCTTGGTGTAAGATAGGGTTAAAAACCCTAAAATACTGTACAAGACACCTTAGGTTCGGTTTTAGGTTTTTACTCCAAAGACTCTCCACACAAAGACTGAAAAATTCGGATTCTATATATAAGATTACAATTGCGACGGCGTCACCTTATGTTTAGTGACGCCGTCGTGTCGCCGCCATTAGGGTTTCGTCTTGGCCACGTTAACCTTGCGACGGCGTCACCTTATGCCCGTGACGCCGTCCTCTTCAGCTTCTGACGTCGTCTGGATTGAATCTAGGCCGTCTGAGTAGCGACGGCCTACTCTTTCACAACTAGACGCCGTCTCTTGAAAACACGAGTTTTGAGTTCTGAACCGTCACACAAATCTTGGGACGGCGTCGCCAATAGCACCTGACGCCGTCGCCTTCTACTTTCAGCAACTGTGAGTGTCTCGATTTCGACTTTGGCCATTTTCTTCATATATTCGTGCCTTTTCGTCCAAATAAGTGCCATTCCAGCATTTTGCCTTCACGAGACCTAAAAAGTGAAAAGGAACGATATTAAGCAATAACGGATACAAAAGTGATCAAATAAGGACTTAAACGACCCCTCAAAATGGTACCTTTTAAAACCTTATCACTACCAAACTCAAAATCCACACTAACAGGTCCACCCAATAATTTAACACCATGTGAGGGGCGAGAAATATTGGGGGAAAAACACCGTCATACCTGCTTCTGGGGTCCTCCTGTGGCCAAAAAACTTCAGTTTTATCAACATTGAGGTGTAAGCCACGACAAGGTCCATCCCTCATAATCAACTCTAAAACCTTACCCACCACCAAGGTATCACCAATAATAGTGCCATCATCCAGATACCAAGCTTGAAGGGAAAGGTCAAAAGAATCTCTAATCTTACATGCCAGGAGATGTAACACTAAAGCAAAAAGAAGAGGCCTAAGCGGATCACCTTGTTGCACACCTTGATGAGACCAGAGGGTATGCTCACCATAATATAATCTCGCAGGACTAGAGTAACAGAATTCAACCCACTGCGAAATAGCCGGGAAATGAAGCCGTACCTCACGTAACATAACAGCCCGATCCACCATGTTGAAAGCGTTTTTAAAATCAACCAACAACATAGACAGACCAACATCACCCTCGGTCCTCAACCAACCGATTCACAGCGTGAAGAATAGCCTCCCCTCCACCCGACACACCAACACCAAATTGAAAATCATCTAAATAATTGTCTGAAGAGTGACCAATCATGGAAGCACAAATCTTGGAAACTAAACGCCTCCAAACAGTCCCAACAGCGATAGGATGGATACCCCCTCCTGGTTTGACTAAGGGTGTGAGAGGAGCACTAGCAATGTACTCACCCAACGCCCTCGGACATTTACCAGCAAGAAAAAGGTTCACCACTTGGGTAATAGAAGCGATCAACTCATCAGAAATAGCCACAGCTGCACCATTCAAGCAATCCAAAAGGTGTTGGGCGCGCAGCCCATCCCGCCCACAAGAAGTACCACGAGGGAAACTCTTGATCATGTCAAGAACGGTGGAAGGAGATACGGTAAGGTGATGATGATCAATAGGAATATCAGGCAAGGAAGGAGCTGACTGTAAAAGGGTGCTTAGTTTTTAAGTCCTCAAGAGTAGAAACATCATAAGGTGCAGTACCAGAAGACGAAAGAACTCTGACCGCAGCTGTATAATGACCATCACAAATCTTCCTCTTACATTGCTTGACATTACGGTCACCCAAATCCAGGCTATCATCATCCATATTAGACCATACTGGAGAAGGTTCGGCTAAAACCTCACGCACAACCTGCAAACTACCACCAGGAGAGCCCTATGCATGAATAGAATTAACAATATACTCTTCCTGACGTTGACGCTTGGTGACCGACCTACCCTCTTGACTACTCCTCGGGCAAAAGGTTTTAAGTAGACAAAGAGGCAGGACAAACAAACCAACCCAACAAGAAATGTCATCAGGCGTGCAGATCACCTTATCAAGAGCTCTTTTCAAAGTACGAGAGAACTCCAACCGACATTTGGGAGGGATGGATTTGACAGTCCGCAATCCCTTAGAGAATAAGGTATCAAGAAGAGGTAAATCAAAACCACCAAGCACATCCAAAACCGAATCCTCAACAATGGCAACCTGGGAAGGAACCTGCGGTCTGGTGAGATCATATAACACGAACCGAACAACACCATCACCACAATCAGGAGGAGACACAAAATCAGACCCTGTACCATGACAACATTTAGTCCGGAAAGTATGCGTTTTGAAACAACCACCACATAACCACAACCCCATACGCTTAAGAGTAACCTCGGTCCTTTCGAAAATAGCCAAATCCGACAAGAGAGACTGCTTAGTGGTACCAAGGGCCTCAACGCTAAAGTGTCGGTCACGTAAATGTGTGATCAAGGAAGTTCTAGTAAGCCCATTACCACCGCCGTCCCGACATTCCCCAAGACTCACAAAGGGACAGTGAAATCTCACAACCGGCATAGCAACAAAGCAACAAAACCACCACCACGTATAACCACACCTTAAGTAAGTAAATAACAGAAAGGAAAAACAAACAATACCAAACGTAGCAACCATACAAGTGAATGCACGAGGAGCAACCCACCCGAAAACGCCAAACCTTGAGCAACCAAAGCGTTCGTACCAATACACGTACCAAAACGACCAGGATGCTCGTACCAAGACCGTGAGAAAACTGCCAAACACTACCTTACTACCTAGCGTATAGTAACAGGCAGGAGTACCAAGGGTTTTCGTAACAGTGACCAAGCAGTACGCAGCCAAACACGTTCCAAAACTGCCAAACACGTGCCAAAACCTAGTGATAATACGCCTAGAAACAAACCCCAAGCAGTACGCAGCCAAAACAGTGACCAACAATCTCAATGGTGGTTTAGGAGGAAAGGGAAGGAGTCCAAGAAGTCAACACAGTTGCAGGAAACCACGAAGCAAAAAAGGTTTCAAAACGAAACCCTAGCAGAAGAGCGGCTGGAGGATCAAATGCAAAACCCTAACCGAACCCACGAAAAATTATGTACAAAACCACTCACTAAAAAACGTGATAGGATCATATGCAGAAAAAACGAAACGGATCAACAGAGGATGTTGAAAGATCCAGGAGATCAAGAGGACCTGTGGGAGGGAAGGCAGATGCCCCTACATGGGAGAGAAACGGTTTTTATTATTATTATTATTATTATTATTATTATTATTATTATTATTATTATTATTATTATTAAAAGGTGTTTAATAAAATAAATCAAAATATTTTCTGATTTGGTAAAAAAAATTATAAATTCTTCTATTATTATTATTATTATTATTATTATTATTATTATTATTATTATTATTATTATTATTATTATTATTATTATTATTATTATTATTATTATTAATAGTAGTACATAAATCTAAATCTTCATCAATCACAAATCCGCTAACTATTATATTCTTCAACTAACCCTTCTTCATCTTCTTCATTTGATACCACCAACAACAATCCCTCTCTTACCATCACTCACTATCAGACCTCTTTATCCCTCATTAAAGTTCCGGCCAACCCACTGATGACTACCACCACATCATCTCAACTGAGACGTCGACTTCACCTCAGGCAACCATTTTTTTTCCTTTTATGGGCATATATGGTGTTTATGTGCTTTATTAATATGGATTATGTTTAGTTTAAGTTTAGTTTTGGCCCATGGATGTTTTTTGGGCCCATGATTCATTTGCTTCTCTCTCTATTATATATATCAACACTTTAATGCGATCATCATTATAACAGTTTCATGCATTTCCAATTTTACGCTAGAAATATGAATTTGGTAGCTATAAATGCATTCTTGTCCATTTTAGAAGGTAGAACATAAAGCTTGACAATTGACACGTTGATAAAAAAGAAAATGTACCACGTACCTATCTCGTTAGATATGTCAATAGGTATATGCAAACAGGTAGAAAAGCCATCGTTGACAAACGAACGAGCAACCAAAATGACATATTTCATCTTTTAGGACCACAGTTTCATCCAATAAACATTCACCTGTTTGTCAAAAATACATTATTAACGTTATTTTATTGGAGCCAAGGTCAATAACAATCGACAAAGTATGGCTACATATATCCCACTTGTGAACAATTAAGATTTAAATATTCAATCACATCATCTCAAGTAAATGGAATAATGCTTTATTCGGATTTGGATATTCAATCATATAGGCCACCCATTTTTTGAAATTAAAAACTAAATTATATATTTATCACCAATTTCAGTCAAATATAATCCGGAGAATTATCAAATGGTAAGAATGAACCTAACATTAACATATTAAAATAATACAAATAAAAAACAAGTCACTCCAAAGTATTTCTTTGAACCCCGTTTAAGATGGAAGTATGTTGGCTTAGCTCAAAACCTGACAAGAAACCACTTCCTTTTCCCGGGTTCCTGGAAGCATTCGGCGAGTGTCAATCAGGAAAACAAGAAAACGTTACTCCCCAAACTATTTCTCACACAAAGTTAGCTTTTCAAAGTAGAAAAACGGTAACATTCTTGTTTTCCCTAAAAATGGAAGTATAAAAACGATAAAACACTGCGTGCTTATGAAATTGTGGAGGTTGACGAGTCCAGTGAAGAAACACGCATTACCGTCACACCACTAGTCAAAGTTGCGGGGTTTAAAATAGTGTTTCACCGACATCTCGACAGCAAATAAACAAAAGTTATCCCGGAAAAAGACTTTCCTGAAATATCGCATCAAATAGCTTCATACCAGCTCACGGGTCAAGAATCTGCAAACGCTCCAAAGGGTTGTCTAGACCTGGACCCTGCAGCTATTCCTCCCAAGTTTCTTCATGTTTTAGAAAATGTTAAGGAAGACGATACACTGGATAGCTACAATGGTCCAAGTGCTGATGATGTTTGTTCCATTTACGTACAAAATTCGTGAACTTGTAAAGTGCTCTAGAAATCCAATAGTATAATACTTTTGTTGCATGTACATATTAAATGGGTAAATTGATGAGATTTCCTTGTGGTTAGATTTCTCATGAAGTGGGTTTCATTTTTTCCAATGATTATACGATCGATGATAAGATATGAATATTGAACTTTTTTTTTTTTTTTTTTTTTTTTTTTTTTTTTTTCCATTCATTCATTTGAACCGTGGATCTTACGATTCAAATTGTTTTAGTTGAGAAATTTTATTTGTGAGCTATGAATTCTTGAATGTGAGTAAATGGAAACCATGATTAGACGTTGAAGAAAAATGGCAAATTTAAAGAAAAATGAAGAGTAATATGCAAAAGTAATTTATTTTGAAAAAGTCAAAATATGGAAAAAGTCGTAAGGGTGAGGTGGAAAAAGATAATTCAATTTAAAATAAAATAAAAAATGACATGCCATGTTTTTACCTTATGAATAGGTAACCCATCAAGAAAGAGGACGGAACTGGTAACTTTGGAACAAATTCAAAAGTTATACCGATGGTAATGAGATATTCCTAAGTCTGTTACCTAGACGAGGACATTTAGGAAAATTCGTTGTCTATCTATGGACTTAACCCTTAATATTATCCTATAAGCTAGAAAAATATGTGAATATCACACAATCTCAATTTTTAAGTCAAGACCCATAAGATGTTGTCAAAAGGCCATGACAGACTCAAATGACTAGGTCATTGGTTGATCTTGAATTGAAAGTCAAATGAGGTTGTTAACTTTGATGTGGACTGGTATTTGTGAAGTTAATATTTTGACCAAATCTGATCAAACATTGATAGATAATTAAGTTAGTGTTTATAATTGTATAGAAAGTCAAATGAGGCTGTTAAACTTTGATTGTGGCCTGGTATTTGTAAAGTCAATATCTCCGTGAACTATTAATGTATATAATTAATACATTACTATAAATATATTACTTACATTAATTAAAAGCATACCATGGATGCATACGTGCATGTATGCCCCCAATAGGCTCACGTATTTCTAGCCATATAGTTACCAATAATTTGTAGTCTTTAGTGAGTATACATTGTACAGATCACTTACCCATGGGTTCTGGTTGAAACTATTATTTAAATAGATGTCGATTTACGAAGTGGAAGCAAATGTATCGCAAGTGTATTAGTTTGTGTGTCTACGAGTTCTAACGATACTCTGATGTAGGCATGAAGAGGACATACGGACAGAAGTTGCTAAGTATTTGGATGGGAAGTCATTGGTGATGCTGGCACCACCAGCAAATGGTTCCTTAAAAGAAAAAATCATGTTAAGACTTCTAATTTTCTTTAGAAAACTTAATTCGATAATATTATCCTGAAAGCTAAAAAAATATGTGAATATCACACATTCTCAATTGTTAAGTCAAGACCCATAAGATATTGTCAAAAGACCATGACAGACTCAAATGAGCAGGTCATTGGTTGATCTTGAATTGTAAAGAAAGTCAAATGAGGTTGTTAAAATTTGATTGTGAAGTTAATATTTTGACCAAATCCGATCAAACATTGATATGTAATTAAGTTAATGTTTATAATTGTATTTACTGTTTGGATTTGTGAGTTGTAACGATAACCAAAAATATGTTACTAACAACTGATTTTGGAATTTAGTGTGTGCAACATTTATACGGTCACCGGGTCTTAAATTAAACATCGGTTTGAAATTAGCGTGTTCTATATCATTATCTCATTGTCTAAGAATACATTGATTAGTATTGTTAGTAAAAGTTTTTTTTTCAACAACAGAGTTGAGGTCGAGCAAATAATTTAGCCACTTACGAAAACAATTTGAACATAAATTGGCTCTATAGCAATGCATGATAGCCTAGTTCCTTGTGTCACTTACAATTACGTAAACGAACATTAGAAGTACGCAATGAAGTGTGGCTACGAATGACACTTGTGTTGGTAAATCACAAACAATAGCACTTCTTTATAATGTATAAACTATAAACTTTATTATGAAATTGCTAATATGAAATACAACTTTATGTTTCCTGTATATGTCCTACTTATACTACATGAAAGGGTACTATATCGATTCATGAACCATCACAATGGTTCAACCATAACCGACTCTAACTTCCTGTAACCGCCATTCGGTTATTAAGTAACTAATACACATGTTTAGCCCTCCGGCTTTCTTTATTACATAAACATCCTTAAACTATCTAATATACTATATTTAGTTTATATCTTCAATACTTCCCCTTAAACTAAATATAGTTTAAATGAGGTCTTCGTCTTCATCTTTGCAACTGGTGTATAATAACGTTGGCTCGTCATCCTCATACTGAACCAGATTTGCCTCATCTTTTTTATTTTCCCACTTTGGACATTCATTGCTAAAATGCCCAAGTTCATTGCATTTGAAACACTTTACGTTGCTCTTGTCCCGTTGTGCTCGACCATCTCCTTGACTTCTCCCGAACCCCCGACCTCGTCCTTGGCCACGTCCAAAGTCTTTCTGTCTTGCATCACAACCGCAATATTCACACTTGTGTTCCTTGGTCTTCTCCTTTTCATCCTCTTTGCTGAAGAATAAACTGCTGGACCCGTCTTCTTCCTTGACTGCCTTTTTCGTCCGTTCTTCGAAAGCTTTTAATCTCCCCACGGCTTCTTGAAATGACATTTTATTCAAATCCGCAAATTGCTCAATCGCCGCTACTATTTGAATAAACTTTTCTGGCACCGATCCTAGAAGTTTTCGAACCTGTCTTTTTTCATCCAAAGTATGTCCAAGATTGCTTGCTTGTGAAACAATCTCACTAATCTTTCCGGCATAGACATCTAGTGCTTCATTTGCACCCATTTTTAACGATTCAAACTCTGACTCGAGTGTCTGAACGCGTGCTTCCTTAACCCTTTCAACTCCCACATGTCGAACCTTTAACGCTTCCCAAATTTCTTCTGCCGAAGTAAGGTTTGCAATTTGCAAAACCATATTTTCTGGAATTGCTTGGTATAACATGGCAATTGCCATGTTGTTTTTCTTTTTATCAACTTCAGCGTCCGTTGATGGTTCAACTGCTTCCCATATTCCATGGACATTAAATAATGCTTTAATCTTTACTGCCCAAATCGTATAATTCGTTGAATTAAGAACCGGGTATTGGAACGTCATTGATGTTCCACTATCCTTCGTAACTTCGTTCTTGTTTTTATTTGATCCGTCGCCTGTCATCGTCTTTTTCTTCCTTCCTTTTCCAATCTTGATAATCGGTTTCTGGGTATGTGATCAAACCCGCCTTGCTGTTGAAAGCCAAATCCGTCTAGCAAAAGATTGTCACGTCCGCTTCCTGCTAATGACAAACATTGTCCGCTTCACCACTTTTGACAATCAAACCCGCTTCTAATCTGCTCTTGATCTTAAACTACCCCTTTTCTTCCACTGTTTCTGTATATGAATAAAAAACAGTCCGCTTCTGATCGATTTCTTTTTCTCCCTGAATCGAACACACGCTCTGATACCACTGTTGGTAAATCACAAACAATAGCACTTCTTTATAATGTATAAACTATAAACTTTATTATGAAATTGCTAATATGAAATACAACTTTATGTTTCCTGTATATGTCCTACTTATACTACATGAAAGGGTACTATATCGATTCATGAACCATCACAATGGTTCAACCATAACCGACTCTAACTTCCTGTAACCGCCATTCGGTTATTAAGTAACTAATACACATGTTTAGCCCTCCGGCTTTCTTTATTACATAAACATCCTTAAACTATCTAATATACTATATTTAGTTTATATCTTCAATAACTTGTTAGTTACTTGTCTACGATATATGCAATATAAGTGTAGTCTTCCATATCCCTAAGTCTTCTTAAAAGTCATACATGGAAAATAGTTGTTATAAGTCAAATTTTCTTGGTCAAGCTGAGATGGAGTGTATGGACCGTAGGCTGCATAATTAGTGTTATATGCAATATAAGTGTAGTCTTCCATATCCGTAAGTCTTCTTAAAAGTTTTCGCTGATTATACAAACTTCTGTCTTGCTAGTATATTCTGAATAAAAAGCCAATACTTATTCATATGATTTTAATTAAATTCCCAAAAATGAAGTCTTCACCAGCATTAAGTTACTTATCATCTTCTTCTCATATTTCAGTTCTCTTTTATGGTCTTGCAATTATGTGTTTTACTTCCGCCGCCATCTCTGCTTCCTATGGCGGTGATGACACAGATTATCTTGCGTTGTTGTCATTTAAGTCAAAAATCACCCATGATCCATACAAAGTTCTAACCTCTTGGAACCATTCCTTTCATTTTTGTGACTGGAGTGGTATTTCATGTGGAAAGCGACACAAACGAGTGACTGCTTTACGGCTGGGTTCGCAAGGCTTAGAAGGCTCATTGTCTCCTCATGTAGGAAACCTCAGCTTCCTCCGCGAGCTTTATCTCAGGAACAACAGCTTTCAAGGAACCATTCCTCATGAATTTGGTCGTCTATCTAGGCTACGCTATTTTTATCTTAACAGAAACAAATTCAGTGGAGTCATTCCAACAAACTTATCTAGCTGTTCTAACCTCGAAGAGCTTTGGCTTTCTCGAAATAATCTAGTTGGAAGCATACCCAAGGAGATGAGTTTATTCTCGAAACTTGCTGAGCTTGTAATTGACTACAATAACTTAACAGGTGGAATCCCACCTTTCTTGGGGAATATTACATCAATGGAAGTGTTCTCTGCTCCCGGAAACCCGTTGGGTGGGAGCATTCCAGATACCTTTGGTCATTGGAAAAGCTTGAAGGAATATTACTCTGGTGGCTGCAACTTATATGGAAGCCTCCCTCAGTCCCTTTTCAACCTCTCACTACTAGTTAATTTTTCCTTATCTGAAAATCACCTCACAGGTAGTCTTCCTTCAGAAATTGGTAATCAGCTCCCAAATCTTGAGTTCCTTCAGTTAAGGGATAACGAACTGACAGGGGTTCTTCCACCTTCTATTTTTAATTGTTCTAAATTAGGACTTCTTGAAATGGGTAACAACAATTTTAGTGGCAAGTTGACTATGGACTTTTCAAAACTAACAGATATTAAAAAAATTAGATTACAGTATAACAACTTCCATGGACTCGGAGAAGCTGATGACATGAGGTTCATTGATTCTTTGAAAAACTGCACCAGATTAGTAGAATTGAATCTTGTTAATTGCAACCTTATAGGTGTGCTTCCGATATCAATAGGTAATCTTTCTGATCAACTCAGCTTTCTAAGTTTAGGAGATAATCACTTATTTGGAAGCCTACCTTCAAATATAGGTAGTCTAGTTGGTTTGACCAATTTATTTTTAGATAATAATAGATTCACAGGAAACATCCCCACTAGCGTTGGTAAACTTCAAAAGCTACATGTTCTTGGTCTATATAGGAATCAATTTTCAGGGCCTATCCCTGATACCATCGGGAACCTATCATTGTTGACTAAACTTGGTTTACTTTCCAACAAATTAGAAGGTCATATTCCATCAAGCCTTTGGAATTGTAAACAACTTATTGGGTTAGACCTTTCATACAATAGACTGACTGGAAACATACCCAAACAGCTTTTTCAACTTCCATCACTAAGTTATTTTTTAGTTCTTTCATACAACAGCCTGTCTGGTTCAATTCCATCAGAGATTAAAGATCTCAAGAAGTTGAGCTATCTCGATTTATCTTACAATAATTTATCAGGCAACATTACTAGTAGCCTTGGTGAGTGCAACAGCCTTGTAGGGTTATACCTTAGTGGCAATAGATTTGAAGGCGTAATACCTTCTTCATTCAGTTCATTGGGAGGATTGGGGGTACTCGACATTTCTAAAAATAATTTATCAGGCAAAATTCCACAATTTTTAGAAAAATGGAAATCCTTAGAGTATTTGAACCTATCCTTTAATGATTTTGAGGGTGAAGTACCGGTTGTAGGAGTGTTTGCCAATACAAGTGCATTTTCAGTTTTAGGGAACCATAGGCTTTGTGGTGGTTTGGTTACACTTAAGTTACCCAAATGCAAGGAGACGGGTAGTAAGAAAAAAAGGTTTCCTTTCTTCATATTAGTCATCGTGATTGCAGTCACGTTGCTCGTCGTATTATGTTGTGTGTATCTTTTGTGTAAGAAGAAATGCAACAGTCAACCATCTCAATTATCAGGGAGTGAACGATTCATGAAAGTTTCATACCATCAACTTCTTAAGGCTACCGATGGGTTCTCTACAACAAATTTGATTGGAGAGGGTGGGTTCAGTTCTGTTTTTAAAGGGATCCTCGATCCCGATGATGACAAATTTGTTGCAATCAAAGTTCTGCATCTTCAAAATAAAGGAGCTAACAAAAGTTTTAAAGCAGAATGTGAAGCATGGCGGAATATTCGGCACAGTAATCTGTTGAAGATAATAACTTCATGTTCGAGTACCGATTTCCAAGGCAATGATTTTAAAGCGCTCGTTTATGAGTTTATGCCCAATGGAAGTGTACACGATTGGCTTCATTCAAGTGCATATACATCAAAACTGAACCTTCTTCAAAGGATAAATATTCTTAGAGATGTTGCCACTGCACTTGATTATCTTCACAATCGTTGCCAAACAACAATTGTTCACGGTGACTTGAAGCCAAGTAACATTCTACTTGATGATGATATGGTCGCTCATGTTGGAGACTTTGGTTTAGCTCGACTACTTGGTACCAAATTAAACCAAAACACCTCAACCGGGATTAAAGGAACAATTGGTTATGCACCTCCCGGTAATTCCTTTTTTATTCCATGATGCTTATATTTATTTACAGGTTAAAGTTTGTAAATTAATAAATTGTTATTCATTTGTAGAGTATGGTATCGGGAGCGAGATGACAAGTTGTGGGGACGTCTATAGTTTTGGAATATTATTACTAGAGGTGATGACTGGGAAAAGGCCGATAGACGACATGTTTATTGAAGGTCTTAGCCTTCATAAATTTGCTTGCATGGCATTACCAGATCAAGTAATCGATGTTATTGATAATGATGCAATTGTGTTGCAAAGTGCCAAAGCGAATGCAAAGAAAGTGGAAGAATGTTTGGCTGCAACTATCAAGATTGGAGTATCATGCTCTGTGGATTCCCCACCCCAACGACTTAAAATTGAAATTGTTGTCACTGAGTTGCAGCGTATTCTCGATGTGCTTCAAAATATATAAGGTACTCTGTTCTCCCATTTTGTAAAATCTGATTTTACATGAGTTTGCTAAAAATCATCACTAAAGTGGTTTTATTTTTCAGGTCTATCATCAAGCTTTTCTGGTGAAGTTGTAGGAAACTGCAACAAGGAGCGGTGCATGTCGTAGTTAAATAAATGTTAAGTTGTTAAAGATGTTCGTAATTGTGGTTTAATTTTCTTGTTGCGTAAGTGTGCGAGATATAAGAGTACGTTTACTTTCGTGGTGACGTATCATATGTATCAAGTATGTTTGTAAGTGTGGTTTAATTTCCATGAATAAATTTGGGGTATTGAATACTACTTAAGTTCTACTTTGTGTTCGATTCCTCAATGAACAGCCTAATGTTATTCTTGTTCTTTGACTTTCAATTTCATAAATTTGACTTTTTTATGAATATCTGAATGAGAAAGCTCAAGGCTTCCCCCTCTTCTGGTTTCGAGGAGTGTATGGTTCAATTTTATAGAAAGTTAACCTCATTTTTGGTTATACAATTGTACCATGCATTTGGCTAGTACAAAATCATTATTATTACTGCAAGTATACTCTATTAAAAATGGGTCAATAATGACCAAAGTGTATTTCTGGTACATAAATCAGCTTGAATACTTTGATACTTTTCATATTCCTTATAGAGTTGGTACAAATCTATTTTCATCGGATAAGCGTTTGGATAAGCAATCCCAAACTCAAACTGCGTTTAGTCTAAGCAAGCCCAAACAGCCCTTTAGCAGTTAATGTGCAGCTTTATGGTCATCATTGTTGTTTTAACCATATTTCTAGAAATACAAGCGTTTAGCTTTTGGATGTTGTCTCTCCCATTTAGAAACGATAATAAACGGAGACTTTAGCTTTTACATCACTTTACGCTGTATATGTACTTACAGTAGCTATTCTGTATGGATTGATTGACAATAGGTGAGCTTAAGGGGTAGTGTAAAGGTACAAGTGTATCGATTCAAATAAGGAAGATCCATTGACATTACAAATGAGTTGATAGTTTGATATATTGAGCATGCCTACTGTATGACTACTCTTGCAAACAACACATAAAAAGACACAAGCCAACCTTATTAACTACTTAAGCAGAAATGAAAATAAAACACACACCATAGACGTCACTGTAAGTATCGTTATCATCACTGCCTTTGAATAACTCGAGAAAAACAGATGGGGTTTGATGAAGTTGATGTCGTCTCCAATCTGCCTTTAGAATTGAGAATCAGGCCATATGACGAATACATAATAAATCTTGACTTTACCCATCCAAGTACAAGCTCCAAACAACACTAATAACTAGCAATACACCACATAGGATGGCAGTAAATGTTAAGCCTTGGCATTGGTGATATCACTGAGCCCATTCCAGTAATTTGTTGCTCTTTCATAGGGAAGAAAATATTTACGTTGGTAAGAAACTAACTGTCGAATACAGAGGTCGCAATTTCAAGCATTTTACTTATAAATGGATCAATACGTTATGTTATGTTTAATGGGATCAACAGGCTGAAAACATTCATTAATCATTATTTTTAAACAAGTTTAAGAAAAGGACAGACCACGTTTGCAGGTCAACCACGTTTGCAGGTCAACCTGATCCAGTCCAGACTAAAATTACCAGTTTGACTTGTTTCCCAACCTGACTACTGCCCGCTATGGAACATCTCTAGTTTAGATCATGTGTTACCTGCATTTTTAAGGGTCCACATCTACGGTGTGACTGATAAAGCATTAGCCAATACTTTTCTGCAATACAAAGAAAGGGGAATAGCAACGGGTTAGGACTGAAGTGTCATATATATGGTTCACAATGTTAACGAGTCTATGTCAAAAAACAACCATTCACAGTAGCAAAATTGGGGATCTTGCAACAAAAGTCAAACATATCACCAATGCCAAGGCTTATCATTTGTTCATCAGGGTATTTTAGCTTATGTGCAGCCATTCTACGAATCTGTAATTCCACCAATCCATTTCATGTATCTAAGTCTCATGTCCAAGTGAAAAATAACAAGTTTCTATATCCATGTCTTTATTTATAAGAAACATGTGACATTGATACCGATGTAAACCTGAATCTATAGTGACAAAAAATAGAGCCGTAATTTGACAAGTACCCTTGTATTCAGTGTATATATAGGCTTTCATGTTCTCTTTGGTCCACCCTATCTCCAAGCCCTCATGTTCTGTGATATCAATAAAAATCACAAGCCGGGTTTTTATTTATAAAACAGGGCTCTATTTTGTGGCCGAATTAGACCCTGGTTTTTTCATTTCATAACCAGGCTTTATGCCTTTGTATTTGACGGACAACTTTATAGAGCCCTTGTTGTTGAGTTTATGATATATAAAATATAATAAAACATAAAGACATCAAGCGTACACAGCGGAAGACTTAAAGATCATAACAAATAAATTAATTAACTGAAAGTATGCGTAACGTACCTCTTGCGAATGTCAGATCACTAGAGCAAACCAAAGAAGTGGTTTAGAGAGTTGTCCCCTACCGTTCTACAACTCAAACCAAATGATGTAAGAATAATGTCTTACAACCACGTTCTTGTACACACGAACTAACCAATGAATCAAGCGATTGCTAGATCTAACACAAGTCCTCGTTCAAGAAAAACGAAACCAAACTCCCTTACAAATGGGGTGTTCGGCCGAATATGGACAAAAGAGAGGAGAGGAGAGATCTATAGTTAATTCAATGCACAAGTGTATGAAACCCTAGAACCTAACCCTCTTTATATACTAGTAGGTAAACTTAGGGAACAAGTTTATGAATTAGGGCTTTGGAAAGGCCCCTATGGCCGGCCATGTAGACAAGCCCAAAGGAAATCCATAACTTTTCCAAGTTTTCCATTTCTAGTCCTTTCTCTTTTAATTTAACGATCGTTAGTCATTTTTTCGTTAAATACTTAACGATCGTTAACCGGACTTAATGTGTAATAATTAATTGTAAACATAAACATTAATTATTAACTTTAATTCTCATTCGCTAATGTGTGCAATCCCGTGGTCACGAGTTCGAATCCGGACATTCACATGTTTGTAAATATATACATTTCCAACACTTGTTTTCCTATTAACAGGGCTCTATTAGGGGGGCTTTATTTCAGATTTTGTAGTAGTGTGAGAAAAGAGAGTTTATGAGTCAAACAATTTCAGTACCAAGGTAAATAGCCATCTGACCAATCTTCAAACCCAAACACTCCTTTAAAATCTAACCAGTTAATCACTCGAGGCAGATTATTCTAGCAGACAATGTCATGACATTTTCCAGTCTGCAAGCCTTTTATCCATAACCATCCAAAAACGCAAATATTATAACCGAAAAACGCAACCAAATTGCAAACAAAAGGAACCAAGATGATTGATTGAAGTGGACCCAAAACAATTACAAACAAACTTCAAACTAAAACAAAAAGTAGACCAGTGCAAGAACATACCTCATAAGTTCGGATATTAAATCCACAAATTAAAGCCTAAGGATGACAAGCTAGCATAGCAGCCCCACGTCACAAAACCAAGCCTGACCCATAAATTAAATCCATGTTGCCATATGTATACCAGGTATAAAAATATAGCAGTGCAGACCCAGCTAATAACATAACAGGAAAACTAAAGACTTAAATTGCCAAACTACAACAGAAGACCAAAACTTGCAGACCTGCTAGACCAGTGCTAAACCACAGAAGTAGAACTGCATAATATTTTCTGCTGAACCCACTGTCTCGCCAGATGATCATTTCATTTACTACCAAACAGGAAACTGTCCTTATGAAGATAGATAGCTTATCCCAAACACACTGTATCAGAAGATAGAAAAGCTTGTGAAGCAAAGGTTTTCAAAACCATGATACATAGCCATCTGTTTAAACCTTTATTCCAAACACTAGTTAGGCATATAACAACTTTTCTCCTACATCCTAAAGAAACCGCACCTCACTCTTCACATTAAGGCTCATAAGCTTCCATTTAATCTCTTCTTTCAATACCTTTAGAAGAGTTTCATCATTTCTCTTCAAGTCCTGATATATGTTGTACACACAAGGCACCAGTTCCAATTCTACCAAAATACTGTAGCCACCAGTTGTAAACTTTCGACTTTCAAAGTCAATTAAACTTGAGCTATACCAGTTTTCATGACGAGGTGACGGTTCTGAACGGTCTCGATAATCCCTATCGTCACTAATACCTTCACGCCTATCATATTCTGGTGAATCATGCCTAGAACGCCGATGATCACCACTTCTGGAACTTCTAGAAGGATAAACACCCTGCAACATCCGAGTACAAAATCAATATTAGGTATGGGCGCAAATCTGATATAACATCCATACGCAAAATACAACTTTTATTGCGAGTTGCAGATAAAAAAGTTTGATCATGTTAACAAGATCAGAAACATTATCTCAAACAGCCAAGTTACCTCTGAATGTGAGGTAGAAGCATATCGAGGAGATCGTTCTTCTTCAGTGATACTTTCTTCAACATTATAAAACATCTCACAATTAGATCAAACTGTACACGTTACATTACATTAAAACAATGACTTGAAGTAACCAACTCTTACCTAAATCAAACGTTTTGCTTCCACTTAATCACTGTACTCTGTGCTTTTACTTTGTCCACCGCTGGATACACCACTTCCAAGTTCCAACGTCATCTTGATCAGCGATTCAGGATTTTACACATCTACGTCTATAGGTTCCACCATAGAGGAAACTTTAGGTCTGGGAACTTTAAATGATACTTCAACTCGTTTTGCACTTGCAAGAACATCTAATCCTGAAACATGGTAAACTTTGTGTTATTAAAGAAACTGAAAATGAATGACTATTCAAAATGTTAGCACTCAAACAAGATACAAGTAGAGTGTAAACCAGAGAAACTAATCCTTACAGCTTTTAAAACCAAACTTAACAAAGATAACGCCTTTAGATATGTGGTTCTTATCTCGAGGCAGAACAAGGCTACATACATGTTATTGGCTTCAATCATGCCCAAAGGGTACTAAGATGATGTAATGTATCAGGATAACCTTATGCATTTATTCATTATCGAAAAACCCCTTATTCCCCCAAATAACTAATAAGCACTTAGGCAAAAGCTTGCCCAGCCTATAAGTTGTTTATAGAAGCTTAACCAAACACCCCCTAAATCCCATATTCCCATGACAGTTATCTCTCTTACCCTAACACATTCAATAAGCTCTGTACCTTTTTTTATACCAAATAGCTTATTAACCTCTTAAAATAAGCCTACCCAGTGTTGTAAAGCTCCGACTACAAAGTAATCGGTGATTACACGCTACAAGGTCAGTGAGCAGGGCGAGTTGAGCAGAATCGGCCAAAAGATTCAATTTGGTCAAAACATGGTCAGCTCGGTGCTAATTCGTTCAAAACTCGGTTTGAAGTGTTTTAACAATTGTGTTAATGTTTCCAAACATACTTTTTGGTCCTATGAACAATACTACAGTCCTATAAACATATCATACATATAATTTCAAAACTTGTACATAAAAATTCCAATACCCCCACATACTCCCTGTGTAGGCCATTACTCGCTGCCGCCTAGCGAGATTTGCAACCTTAATTTAAGGTTTTTTAAAACCCAATAACCTATTAAGCTACTTAAAATAAGCTTACCCAAACACCCCCTAAATCCCGTATTACTATAACAAATAATAGTCAAAAAAAAGGCAAATACATCATCCCAATGTAATAAACATAAGTCCTCACCTAATAACGATTTCCAACATCACACCAATCTCTCATTTCTATCACATACGCGACACCAACGAGCTCTTATGAGACCTCTTGGTGTGGTCTAGAGTTGAAGCGGGTAGAAACACCATAGGGTGTTCTCCCTTGGCTCGAAGTGAGTAAACGAACGCACCCCGTTGGGTGACTCAAAAGGATCCACAACATACGACTCTTTTGAGTTCTAAACTTCTAATGATATCCGAACACAATGAACAATGTGAACAACGATTATAGTGACTAGGAACTAACCCCCTCGAGTGCGTGCTCGTTCCCGGTCGTGGCAAGGATCACAAAGAAGACGCAACAAGGCAATAACCAAAAGTATCATAAGCTTACTTAGACCGAAAACCAAATAAGGAATAAGCCAAGTAAAATTCGAAAAACCAAAAGTGAGCAATTTAGCCCCAACTTTAAGTCGAAAACCAAGTAAAGCAATAAGCTTTCTTGATTAATCGAACAATGGGAGCTTGAATTAGACAATTACAACTCGAATTACAAAACCCCCCAAAACAATTTTGAAAAACCATAATTTTATGTGAGGTTTATGTGCAAGTGAGGAGATAACCTGTGATTTTGCCCACTATCTTCATAGCCACGTTTCAACCATCTTGTGATATCTATGATGGTAGCCTTCTACATGAGATGTGGTGATGGTGATAGGAAGGTAGTTGACTTCAAAAAGAGGAAGAACAATACTATTATGATGTTTTGGGGTGTGGGGAAGACGAAAAAAATAAATAAATAAATAAAAATTTTCAAAATGAACTTTTTAATATTATGCGTTTGATCGATTACTATATTAGTTTCTAACTATAAACGTGTATTAAAAGAGTGTTGGGCGAAGTGCTAGGCGAGTATTGAAGCTAGGGATATGAGGTTGCGCGAGGGGAGCAAGGTCTGGGCGAGGAAGCTGGGTCTGGGCGAGGAAGATGGGGTCTGGGCGAGGGGAGAATCTGGGCGAGGAAAGTTTACTTGCTGGGCGAGAGGTAAGATTTTGATAGTTGGAAGTCTATTTGTGAGGTAAAAGCACATAAAATGGCTATTATGAGTATGTGCATAAAAAGGTGAAATATTCCGTAGTGGTTCAAGTGATAAAAACATATGCATATGAAAAAGAGAAGTAATAGGTTTGACTAAGATTGGTGTGATCAAAGGGCATGAAGGTCCAGTAAAATGTTTACAAGCATCACCAAATAGTATTGGAGGTGGTTTTTCTGCTGTATAGTGGAAATCGTGACAACAGTATAAGAGTTTGGTGGGTTCCACATTATAAAGTGTTAAAAACTTATGTGGACGAATGGAAAAGTAAAATCATGATGGTGACGGTGACATGTTTTGGTCATTTTGGTAAACTATATGAAAGAAGTTCACTTTGGTAATATGACTATCTATATGGATTATTTTGGTAATTTGCTTAAAAAAAATGATGAAAAGGATGGGGCGTGGGGGTGGGTTAATGTTTGTTTTTTTTTTAGCCATTGTATTAACTCTACCGCGTGTCCCGTCATGTTCCAATTTAAACGTAGTATCCCGATACGCGTAAAATATGTCAAATATGTTTCTGAAAATGTTTTCATGAGCGTAATACTAAGGTATCATTATTATTTTGGAATTTGAGTATAAACATTTTTGCCGTAACTAAGTCGGTGTCGGTACGTGTGCGATGCCATATTTTCCCGAGACAATGAGATAACCTTTTGTTTTAATTCGTAAATCATCAGTGTGTGTTAAAAAGTGATAGTTTCGCTTATTTCAATATAGAATACTGGTTTCGTGTGTTACTGCGTTCTGCGGTGTGGGGGATAACCTCCCAAAACACTGTTTAAGCTTACGTATTACGTATGCTTAAAATTATAAATTAGACAATAATAATTTCACTTTACTATTAAGATACTCGGTGGAAAAGTACCGTGTGTCCGGTGTCAATATTTCTGTTGAAATGAGATAAATATTCATAACTATCAGAATATAATTGATTTGCATTCTCTGGCGTAATAAATAATATGATAATAATCCAAACTTTTTACGGGTTCATATCAAGATAATTTGCAATATGTTCTCTTTCCATTATTTTTATCCAGTCATAGCAGCAGAGAAGCATTCTGTGTCACGAAACTATCCTTATGTATCTAGTATCCAATGACTACATAAACATAACTAGACTCAAGACACACATGTCCATCCTCTCTGCCACATTATTCCTGAGAAAAGAGAGTTTGAGTCAAAGAATTTCGGTACCAAGGTACATAGCCATCTGACCAATCTTCAAACCTAAACACTCCTTTAAAGATAACTGCCATTTAATAAGCAGATATTTCCAAATCTAACCCGTTAATCACTCGAGTCAGATTATTCTAGCAAACATATTTATGACATTTCCAGTCTGCAAGCCGTTTATCCATAAACATCCAAATTAATGATCATTTCATTTCCAAATCTGTCAAAGAAAATTGCAGATAGAACGTATTAGAAAGTGTTTGTATATACAACAAAACTAAATCGTATTAAAAAGTGCCATGTTAATTCCATACTTTTGACTACTACTACAGTGACCTTCAAATAAAAAACCTAATAAGCCCATTCTTAAAGTGTTTCGCTAAGCTATTTTGAATACAACATAAACTTGGCAATCTTGACCCAAACAGAACCAGTTGACCCACGACCCGTTTGACCTGTGTTTCCATTTCACCCGTTTCGACCCACGACCCATTTGACCTATAACTAAACCATCACGGTAACAACTAAATCAACATTTTTCCTATTAAACTAAACATGTTAAAAGAGGTCACAAATTCTGAAGCAGATGTAGTTCAACATTTTGCATATAACTTTAAATTACTTTTAGTTTTATTTAAGTGAACAGCTGATTCAGCATTCTATTTATTTTGATTAATTACTAGATCACATCTTGATGTAGTTCAACACTCGGCATATTTAAAACTAACAACCTGACAGGCGACAGCATATATGGTTTAATGCAAGCAACACCTGCTTCAGATTACCATATCTATAAGATTCAACTTATTCAGCAAGGTATCAACCATATCTAAGTTAGGACAATATTTTGCTTTGTGTACCAAAAATACAACTAGATAATCGAATGGTGTGCTGATAGCAATTAACATTTTGGCTGATTTTTTAAGAGAGGAGGAGTCACAATATGCATATATTATAGCAGCAATAGCACATTTCATGTATTACTTTTTGGGTTATATATTTCATACCTGAAGTTTCTTTGCTAGTTCCTCATGCCTATTATAGCCAGAAGCTCTACCAGCCACCTCATTTACATGACTCATCCTCGGAGTAACTTCTGCCTATAAAAAGAAATAGCATATAATGTGATTAATAAGTAGGAATTAAAAAACCAGATTGTCATGCACCTGAGCGTTCAGGTCCTATATTAGTTGGTTCGCAGCAAAAGTTATGACAAAGTGATTCGGGCTGCATAAATGACATAATATTATCTTCATTGACAATCATAAACAATTAAATAGTATTTATCCCTGCAGATTTCTATCCCACAAAAAACAGATAGTAGAACATATCCAATTCCATATAACCTTATTCGTTAGACAGGATTAAGGTAAAGTATTCTTCATATGATATGGCGAACACGGTCGTGCCGTCCCCATCACACCATAAGTATTATTTTAAATAATTTTTCTCCTTAACCTTTTAAATATATATAATAAAAATAAGCAAATTTAGCAACTGTCATTTATATTTTCTTACAAAACATGAAAATTTTCCATATTCTTCATTTAAATATATTAATTCTTCTTCATAAAATGTTAAGATTTTTGAGTGTTATTTGATGATGTTGTACAATCTACTTCACTTACAATTACGTAAACATACATTTAGAAGTACGCAACAAATTGTGTCTACAAACAACATGGAAAATAGGTATTATAAGTCAAAGTTTCTTGGTCTTCTTAAAGTCTTCCCTATCCCAAGTCTTCTTAAAAGTCTTCGGCGATTATACAAAATTTTTTCCTGATAAGGAATTTGTTGATGGCCAGTATATATCCTCTTCGCAAACGTTAAACACTAAAGTTTAGGAATTTTCGTTATTATAATGATTGTGGACGTATATTTTTTGCCAATTATTGACTAGCTAGTATATATATATTCTCAATCAAATGTCTTAGTCAAGATGATAAAGAATTTGTGGAAGCCATTCATTTCAATAGTAGCAAGTTATTAAAAACGTTAACATGCAAAAACTAAGGATAAGAATCCAATACTTATTCTTATGATTTAAAGTTAATTTCCAAAAATGAAGTCACCGCAAACATTAAGTTGCTTAGATAAGAAAGAAGTTATTAGATGTAACCAGTTTACAATATTCAAGCTTTTATGGACACTTAGCTACAAAAGAATTCGGTTTACTAAACAGCAATTTATTATACAAGTACGGACGGAGACATTAAGTGTCCAATATACTAAAATGTCAAATTAGCCCATTAGCTCATTAACCTATCAGATTTTGATTTTAACATCCTTCACATGAAGTTTACTTAACCACCAACCCTAAACTTATAATGCTTTATATTTGACATGTTATTAAGTTTAGTAATATTACAAATTTTCATCGTCACCTGGTAAACTCTATATTTCTTTACATCATTTACTTTATTACTGCTACATTTTTTCTTGGAAAAATATATCATTGTTATACCTTTATTTTGTAACTACAAAATGAATATTTTGGTACTCCGCTGCAACACGCGGGCCAATAAACTCCTTATTTATATATGATTATCGTATGTGTTTAACTTATTCTTTATACCTACGCACTAGAAAATTGGTATAAAAACCTGTTGAGCTTAATTTTGAACGTGTCCTCCTTTCGTGAATACCTAATATAAAACGCAACCAGAACAAGAACACCCAATCCATCATAAACATGATAACAAAACCCAGCTGGTTCATTTCTTGATTAAAAATCCTAAAAGTGCATGAATCATAATAATCCACATTCCAATTTAACAAAAAACATTTCTTGACTGGTTGTGTTTTTTTCAGTCACGCATTTTATAAGCAAACACATGCATGGCAGACAAAAAAAATAGCTTTATGTTATTAGTCAAGAAGGTACTGCTAGCTGCTTTGGGTCCTTATTGGAAGACTAATGAGTCTTCGGTAAGTTTCTTCCATTGTTAAATTATTTAACGTTATCTAATAGACATCTTGGACCGTTATCCTTAAATTAAAGTTATAATGCAATATAAGTCTAGTCTTCCCACTTTCAAGTTTTTTTCTAAGTCTTTTATACATAGAAAATAGTTATTATTAGTCAAGGAATTAGTGGATGTTAGACAAAAGGTGTTACTAGTCTAGTCTGGATGGCATGATTAAAGTTATAATAATGCAATATATGTCTAGTGTTCCCATTCCCAAGTTTTCTAATAGACAAAGAAACGCAATACCTTGAGTTAATAAATTGAGTTATTTTGTAAAGTATTTCATTGAGAAATTTATCAAACGGTTTATGTGCATGTTACAACTGACTTGTTTGAACATATTACCTTCAAATTATAGGGTTTTAGCGCATGTCTTTTAAATGCTCCATGAGGAAAGGATCCCATAAGCCAAAAGGAAGGTGTCAAGTTGCTTACAAGTCTAGTCTTCCCACTCCCAAGTTGCTTACAAGGAAGGTGTTACTATTATTAGTCAAGGAATTAGTGGAGCATATAAAGTCTTCTTTAAAGTCATTCCTGATATGAATACGTAGAAATTAGCTATTACCAATCAAATATTCCTGCTCAACCCGACTATAAAAGGCCGACACTTATTCTTATGATTGTAAGTAAATTTCCAAAAATGAAGTCACCACAAACAATGATTTGCTTATCATCTTCCTCTCGTATTTCTTTTCTCTTTTACGGTCTCGTGATAATATGTGTTACTTCCGCCACTGTCTCCGCTTCCTATGGCGGTAATGATACTGATTATCACGCATTGTTATCATTTAAGTCAAAGGTCACCCATGATCCATACAAAATTCTAACCTCGTGGAACCATTCCTTTCATTTCTGTGACTGGAGTGGTATTTCATGTGGAAAGCGACACAAACGAGTGACTGTTTTACGACTGGTTTCGAAAGGCTTAGAAGGCTCGTTGTCTCCTCATGTAGGAAACCTCAGTTTCCTCCGTAAGCTTTCACTCGGGAACAACAGATTTCAAGGAATAATTCCTCATGAACTTGGTCGTCTATCTAGGCTACGTTGTCTATATCTTTATGGTAACAAATTCAGTGGAGTCATTCCAACAAACTTGTCTGGTTGTTCTAACCTTGAAGTGCTTTCCCTCTTTCAAAATAAGCTAACTGGAAGCATACCCAAGGAGATGAGTTTACTCTCGAAACTTACTAGTCTTTTTATTTACGACAATAAGTTAACAGGTGGAATCCCACCTTTCTTGGGGAATATTACATCAATGGAAGTGTTCGCTGTTGATGGGAACCCGTTGGGTGGGAGAATTCCAGATACCTTGGGTCTTTGGAAAAGCTTGTCGAGATTTGACGCTGGTGAGTGCAACTTATACGGAAGCATCCCTCATTCCATTTTCAACCTCTCACTCCTAGTTAATATTTCCTTAGCTGTTAATCACCTCACTGGTAGTCTTCCTTCAGAAATTGGTAATCAGCTCCCAAATCTCGAGTTCCTTCAGTTAACGGATAACGAACTGACCGGAGTTCTTCCACCTTCTCTTTCTAATTGTTCTAAATTAGGAGTTCTTGAAATGAGTTACAACAATTTTAGTGGGAAGTTGACAATGGATTTTTCAAAACTAAGAAATATTTTTATAATTAAATTAAGTTCTAACAACTTCAATGGACATGGAGAAGCTGATGACATGAGGTTTATTGATTCTTTGAAAAACTGCACCAGATTAGTAACGTTGGAACTTTATAATTGCAACCTTGTAGGAGTGCTTCGAGTATCTATAGGTAATCTTTCTAATCAACTCAGCTTTCTATATTTAGATGACAATCAATTATCTGGAAGCCTCCCTTCAAGTATAGGCAGTCTAGTTGGTTTGACCACTTTAGGTTTAGGAGCTAATCGATTCAAAGGAAACATCCCCACTACCATTGGTAAACTAAAAAAGCTACAACTTCTTGATCTTGATAGCAATCAATTTTCAGGGCCTATCCCTGATGCCATTGGGAACTTATCATTGTTGAATGAACTTTATTTAGATTTCAACAATTTAGAAGGCCATATTCCATCAAGCCTTGGAAAGTGTAAAGAAATTTATAGTTTAAGCCTTGCAGACAATAGACTTAGTGGCAAAATACCCAAGCAACTTCTTCAGCTTTCATCACTAAATGTTGGTTTAGATCTTTCATACAACAGCCTCTCTGGTTCCATTCCATCAGAGATTAAAAACCTTAAGGTGTTGAGCGGTCTCGATTTATCTTATAATAATTTATCAGGTCCCATTACCAGTAGCCTTGGTGAGTGTATTAGCCTTACAGTTTTAAAACTAAGTGGCAACATATTTCAAGGCATAATACCGTCTTCATTAAGTTCCTTGAGAGGATTAGAGGGGCTAATATTGAATGGAAACCAATTAGAAGGGGAGGTGCCATATTTCTTGTCCAATTTTGTGTCTTTGATAGTACTCGATATTGGAAACAACCAACTAAATGGCACATTACCGTCTTCATTAAGTTCCTTGAGAGGATTAGAGGGGCTAATATTGAATGGAAACCAAATAGAAGGGGAGGTACCACATTCCTTGTCCAAGTGTGGGTCTTTGAAAGTACTCGATATTGGAAACAACCAACTAAATGGCACATTCCCTGAATGGTTAGGAGGTCTTTTAGAGCTGCGGGTTCTTGTACTCAGATCAAACAAATTTCATGGTCCCATTGAAATCTCCACTACAATGGAACTTGCATTTTCTAGTTTACATGTCCTTGACTTATCCTATAATAGGTTTGTTGGCAAACTACCTGCAAAATATTTTCAAAATTTCAAGGCAATGAAGAACATGGTAAGCAATAGCACCGAACCAAGATATTTGGACATGGGTGGCAACTATTACTCTATGATTGTCGTGGTGAAAGATGTGCAACTGATATTCACCAAAGTTTTGATTGAGTACACAATTGTTGATCTATCCAACAACAACTTTGAAGGGGAAATTCCAAATACCATCGGTAGCCTCAACTCATTGAAAGTGCTCAACTTATCCCACAACAACCTCAATGGTGGCATCCCAAATGCTCTAGGAAATATGTCGGGGATTGAATCGTTAGACCTATCTTGGAACCAACTCATCGGAGAGATCCCTCAAAGCCTTGCAGACATAACATGTCTTTCAGTCTTAAATCTTTCACAAAATCATCTCGAGGGACGTATTCCGCAAGGAAAGCAATTCAACACATTTGACGTGACCTCATATGGAGGGAATTTGGGACTTTGTGGGTTTCCGCTGTCCAACAAGTGCGAGCATCTGAGTTCCTTACACGTTTATGGGGATGGAGATGAGGAGGAGTCGGATGAGATTGGATTTACATGGAAAGTGGTGATGTTGGGATATGGATATGGAACATTAGTCGGATTGGTGATGGGATATCTGATGTTGTCAACAAGAAAAGTCAAGTGGTTTAATGCAATTGGTGATGCTGCAGAGAGTTTGGTCTTGAAGAAGAGAAGACATGTATATATCGGGAATTGACTTTAGATAATGAAAGGTATGCTTTTTCACATGATTTCTTATTTTATCAAATTGTGCAAAATGCCCTGCTCAATAAATTTTCTTGCTCTAAAACAATTTGTGATGCAGGTATAGGAGTTTGGGGTGGAGCTGGGACGACCTGTTAAATTGTGCAGTCGTTTATAAGCTTCTGAATTAGTGTGTTTTTAGGATTTTGTAACAAATTTACTTGGTCATTGGCGACGGTGTATCAATGTTTTTGACCTTAATAGTAATTCAATAAAAGTATCAGCTGTTGTAGTTGGTTTTCAAGTAACATTGTTTGCCATATGCATATCTTAATCTGCCACCACCTGCTTGGTGAATTGATTATGAGACCAAATTGCTTAGAGTACTCCAGTTGGGTAGACCTTCGGCTCTTTGAAATCATACCAAAAAGATATACTCATTGAGTGTTCAGTTGTTATTCCTTTTTGATTCAAAAGTAATAGTGCATTCATTCGCTTCTCTAGTCCCATTGTTTCTAACAAGTACTAGTCTGAGAAATGTAACAAATTAGCAAACTGTATAGAGGGGCACATAAACATGGTTGATGTCTACAAATTTATTTATTATGTTTATGAATGGAAGGAATGTGTTGTAGACAACAACATAATTTATGAAAGGAATGTGTTTCAGTTGTACATTTTTAGTCTCTTTGGTGTGTCAGACATCTTTATGATCAATACTACTTAAGCAATGTGTGGTTTAATTTCCCTCAAAGAAACTCAAAGTCTTAGAATGTGATATAGTTGTGCGTATTGATAAACACACAGTACGTGTTCAAGAAGATGTCTCAAAGAAACTCAAGGTCTTAGAATGTGATATAGTTGTGCGTATCGTAAATAAACGCTAGGTGTTCGAATAGGTTTTAGTCCTAAACAACTGGCTACATAAACCAAAGGGTCTTCCCACCAATTTTATGCAACCCAAACACCGACTTAAACCAGAAATTTTATATTCTTTGTGTTTTAAGTGTGTTTAAGTGATTTTTCGGATGCTAATATCTCTCGTACAATGCTAAATATGATGTTGAACCACATAAGCCTAAAGTAGCAAAAATGGCAAAAAAATGATTTGGAAATTCCGGGAGGAAACTGTCGATCTATTACATTGACCCAAGAGATAAATCCCCCGCCAAGTTCTGCTACCGTGAAAGATAAAGTACTTGTTCTTAATGTGGCATCATGCAATTTATAGGTACTTCACTTTCAAGCTGAATTACATAACACAAGATGTGTTAGTTTGAAAGGAGAGTTATTATGTACGTTTAAGTGTTTAAGGTTGAAACCAAGCAATATAGTTGCATTCAGTGCATTATTATTATATAAATGTTTATTTTCGACTTCTAATGTTATTTTCATACTTGGATATATGTTTTAGGATGACCGTGACCCATCATCTCGTCATAGAATAGAAAAGAGAAACAGGATGATGCATGGTATGTACCGTTTGGGTATTCTGAAAGTTTTTGTCATCAAGTTTTACAAATGATTGATATGCCATATTTACTTTTTTAGTGAAATGACCCGAACGGACCCGTTTTAAGCTATTTTTAATTTTATATCTTTTTTACATAGCCCGAACTGACATGTAGGACCTGAATTTTAAGCTATGAAAGACCAAAACCGACATGTTGGACGCTATGTTTATATCTTTTTAACATCACCTGAACTGAACTATTTTATACGGGTCGATATAACCATAAAAACAGCTCCAATGGGCTTGTTGCAGCTCTGTAAAATAAAGAAAAAAATTATATAAATCTTTTTAATAAGTAGTCAGTGTGTTAATTATGAGTGCAAAAGTTCAGTATATCTGATATCATTAAAATTATTTGATTTGAGAGGTTCTATGTACTGGCCACCGTTTTTTCCTCCAAGTTACTTTTTTATTTACCACTCATAAGTAAAATGGGTCGAAATAGCCATCTGTACTGATTGCTTTTGGTGATTCTTGCTGGCTCAATCCTGCCCCTTCACCACCCAGAATATATCCATGTGGACCAGTTAGAGCTTCAAGGTCAGCATCTGCTGAGGAACAACTCATCATTTTATCTGGTTCGTGTAATGTGCACAAAACATCAAGGCTCGATCATAGTTACATGCTTTTATGATTTGTGGATCATCATCAGCGTCTTGCTTCTAGTATAGAAATTCTGCACCAAAATGCATGATTGAATGTTTACAAGTTGCATCCTAAAAGTAGTTGGACCATTATCCCTTAAAGTTATAATGCAATATAAGTCTAGTCTTTCCACTCCAATGTACAGACAAAAGGAAGGTGCATGTCAAGTTGCTTACATCTTGGATTATTATCCCTATCCCAAGTCTTCTCTGATTATACAAGTTGCATCCTAAAGCCAAAAGGAAGGTGTCAAGTTGCTTACATCCTGGACCATTATTCCTTACATTATTGGTGATGCTTGTTGTGCTACTTGGATGCCATGATTAAAGTTATAATATTGCAATATAAGTCTAGTCTTCCCACTCCCAATTTTTCTTCATAGTCTTTTATGCTATGATTATACATTAGGGGTGAGCACAAAAACCGAAAAACCGAATCGAAACCGTAACAAAAAAAACCGAAAAAGCCGAACCGAAAAACCGCCCCATTTGACAAACCGATGGCGGTGGTTTTGAATTTTATAAAAACCGAATGTTTGGGGCTGTTTTTGGTTTCATAAGAAAAACCGAACCGAGAAAACAGCCCCGCCCCACCTTTTTATATGTTTTTATATAATTTTATCAATATATAAGATTTGCTATTTAATTTTAAAGATTTAAGTATAAAACTTTATCTGTTAAAAAAAATATGTTGTTTACTATCTATACATTAAAATTTGTTTTATTTATAGATATTATATCTTTGTTTTCGAACAATAGTGTTCTTTGAAAATTTCCCCTACAATTCTCGTAAGCGAACGAAAAGTGCAAAGCCGCAAAGACGTGCATTTTATATTTTAGATTGATGTTTGGTTGTTTTGTACGTTTTTTCGATGCTTTGGATTGCTAGATAATATGCTATTATTAATATTTGTTTAAATATTTTTGCTTGAGAACTTAGAATTGTAAACTTCATATAAGATTAAAACTTGCTTGTTTTCAAGTAAGAAAAAACCGAATAAAAACCGAAACCGAACCGATTCAATGTCAAAAACCGAAAAACCGAAACCAAACGGTTTGTAGTTTCCAAAAACCGAAATATATGGTTCGGTTTTCGGTTTTACCATAAAACCGCCCCACCCCGCCCCATGCTCACCCCTATTATACATAGAAATGAGTTATTATTAGTCAAAGAATATGTGGAGGACAGAAAAAAGGTGTTGCTAGTTGTGCTATATGTTATAATGCAAGATAAGTGCAGTCTCCCCTACCCCAACAATGGGGCCATTTCCATACTTCAAACTTATATTCAACATTACCCTTCTTAGGACCTATAACAATCAATTAATCAAAATAAGGAATCTTTAGAGTGACCAATATAGAATGTCAAAAGGCGTTCATATAAAAAACAAAGCTAGTACAATGAGGTATGCATTGTTGTTGTGCTACTCTTGTTTGTTGTTCCCAAATTTTGCTTATTCCGAAATCATAATGCAGACTAACATTAAAACAAGATAAGCTATTATTAATTTCTTAAACATTAATATGCAGGACACCATTCACTAGTTAACTATTTTGTTTACAAACCTAACATTAATGCAGACTAACAATTACTAATTGCTTAAATTACATAAAGATCGGTAAAAATAGCAGATCATTTATTATGCCAATGAACATACGAATTCAGAAAAATGAATTGGTCCAACACACGTACATTCACATAAGAGACTTGAAACTTGAGAGTTGAGTGTGTTGTCAAAGTTACAATGTCAATAAGCTTTATGGATAGTACAACACTGGAGTTTCAATGTTGCTACTTAATGGAAGTTTAATTAACAAAAGAGGTGTAGTTATCGATTGTCCTAAAAAGATTGATTAAACTGAAATGGGTCAAACAATTAATGTGGTAACATGTAGCTTACAGTAATATGAAATGGGTTAAACATGGAACTGTATACCCACTCTTGTGAAACAAACCAAAGAACAGCGAAACCTAAAACGGGTCAAATGGGTAGACTCAAAAAAGTATCTTTAAATGAACGTGTCATTATTTTGTTTCATTACATATAAAACTTGACATCATTATTAATATATTTAACTTAAAAAGCGACCAAGGACCTAAGTTATCTTAGTAAAGGACTCTGTACTAAAAAAAGGACATAAATACTGAAAAGAATGTATATCAGCTTCAACCAAAGTATGAATATTAACACCTCTTCTGATTATAAATTTAGACAGCTCCACGATTTCTCCATGAAATTCAGGCATAAGACATTTATGTTCGCCTAGCTATTTTCCAACAAAATGAGCAGTAGTAGGAAGCAAAAGGCCGGTATAGAACATGGAATCAGAAACAAAAGGTTGGTATCACAAGTCAAAAGCACAAAACGGCCCGGATTAAAACACACAGTAAGTTTAATATGCTAATACGTCAAAGTTTGAGTTTGTATCTAGTCAATGGAATTCCACATGGGTTGGTATTCTAAATGCTCCGTGAGGAAAGGATCCCATCAGGCAAAGAATAGATAGGCGAATAATTGAATTGGAAATAGGCTTGCTCCACAAAAACTTCCTGTTGATTTTGATTTTGTATCATATTATTTTTTCAAGACTGTACCTTAAGATATCTAAAGTCCAACTTTTTTTGTGTTGTTTAAACCTCCATTAGCATAAGATTTGTCGCTCAAGGTTTAATCTGGAAGTTAATCTTATTAGCTTTCTAAAATCAGATAATGTAGAAATCACAATTTCATTGTTATTTTGAATCTAATCAAGCTGTCTAAAATGATAGTTAACAAATTGAGTTATTGTGTAAAGTATTTCATTGAGACATTTTATCAAACGGTTTATGTGCATATTACAACTAACTTGTTTGAACAAAAGAAAATAAGACTTGCTAGTGGTGCTATTCGATGGCATGATTAAAGTTATAATGCACTATAAGTCTAGTCTTACCACTCTTCTTTAAAGTCAATCCTGATATGATTATACGTAGAAATTAATTAGTTATTACCAATCACATTGTCTTGCTCAATCTGACTATAAAAACCCAACACTTGTTCTTATAATTTCAAGTAAATTTCCAAAAATGAAGTCACCACAAGCAATAATTCAGTTATCATCTTCCTCTCTTATTTCTTCTCTCTTTTACGGTCTCACGATAACATGTCTTACTTCCGCCATTGTCTTTGCTTCAAATGGTGGTAATGAGACTGATTATCTCGCGCTGTTGTCATTCAAGTCAAGGATCACCCATGATCCATACAAAGTTCTTACCACGTGGAACCATTCCTTTCATTTCTGTGAATGGAGTGGTATTTCATGTGGAAAGCGGCACAAACGAGTGACTGCTTTACGATTGTATTCGAAAGGCTTAAAAGGCGCGTTGTCTCCTGATGTAGGAAACCTCAGCTTCCTCCGTGCGCTTGATCTCGGGAACAACAACTTTCAAGGAACCATTCCTCATGAACTTGGTCGTCTATCTAGGCTACGTCGTCTTTATCTTGATGATAACAAATTCAATGGAGTCATTCCAACAAACTTGTCTGGCTGTTCTAACTTTGAAGAGCTTGACCTCGGTCAAAATATGCTAGCTGGAAGCATACCCAAGGAGATTAGTTTACTGTCGAAACTTACTAGTCTTGTAATTGAAGACAATAAGTTAACAGGTGGAATTCCACCTTTCTTGGGGAATATCACATCAATGGAAGAGTTCTCTGCTGTTGGGAACCCGTTTGGTGGGAGTATTCCAGATACCTTGGGTCTTTGGAAAGGCTTGACGGCATTTGGTTGTGGTTCGTGCAACTTATATGGAAGCATCCCGCATTCCATTTTCAACCTCTCACTCTTAGTTAATTTTTCCTTATCTAGTAATCACCTCACTGGTAGTCTTCCTTCAGAAATTGGTAATCAGCTCCCAAATCTTGAGTGGCTTCAGTTATGGGGTAACGCACTGACCGGAGTTCTTCCACCTTCTCTTTCTAATTGTTCTAAATTAGGAATTCTTGAAATGAGTTACAACAATTTTAGCCGGACGTTGACTATCAACTTTTCGAAACTAAGAGATATTAAAATAATTAGATTACAGTATAACAACTTCCATGGGCGCGGAGAAGCTGATGACATGACGTTTGTTGATTCTTTGAAAAACTGCACCAAATTAGTATGGTTGGATCTTTATAATTGCAACCTTATAGGAGTGCTTCCAACATCAATAGGTAATCTTTCTGATCAACTCAGCTTTCTTGCTTTAGGAAACAATCTATTATTTGGAAGACTACCTTCAAGTATAGGTAGTCTATTTGGTTTGACCACTTTATATTTAGATAATAGTAGATACACAGGAAACATCCCAACTAGCGTTGGTAAACTACAAAAGCTACAAATTCTTGATCTAGATAGGAATCAATTTTCAGGGCCTATCCCTGATACCATCGGGAACCTATCATTGTTGACTAAACTTGGTTTATTTTCCAACAAATTAGAAGGCCATATTCCATTAAGCCTTGGGAATTGTGAAAAACTTAATGCGTTAGACCTTTCAAACAACAGACTCACTGGAAACATACCCAAACAACTTTTTCAACTTCCATCACTAAATTATTTTTTTTCTCTCTCTCAAAATAGCCCATCTGGTTCAATTCCGTTAGAGATTAAAAACCTCAAGACGTTGAGCTATTTGATTTATCTTACAATAATTTATCAGGCAACATTACTAGTAGCCTTGGTGAGTGTGTTAGCCATACAGAGTTATACCTTAGTGGCAATAGTTTTGAAGGAGTAATACCATCTTCATTCAGTTCATTGGGAGGATTGGGGGTACTCGACATTTCTGAAAATAATTTATCAGGAAAAATTCCACAATTCTTAGGCAAATGGAAATCCTTAGAGTATTTGAACCTATCCTTTAATGATTTTGAGGGTGAAGTACCGGTTGTAGGAGTGTTTGCCAATGCAAGTTTATTTTCGGTTTTGGGGAACAATAAGCTTTGTGGTGGTTTGGTTACACTTGAGTTACCCAAATGCAAGGAGATGGGTAGTAAGAAAAAAAGGTTTCCTTTCTTCATATTAGTCATCGTGATTGCAGTCACGTTGCTCGTCGTATTATGTTGTGTGTATCTTTTGTGTAAGAAGAAACGCAATAGTCAACCATCTCAATCATCAGGGAGTGAACGGTTCATGAAAGTTTCATACCATCAACTTCTCAAGGCAACTGATGGGTTCTCTACAGAAAATTTGATTGGCGAGGGTGGGCACAGCTCTGTTTATAAGGGAATCCTCGATTCAAGTGATGATAAATCTGTTGCAGTTAAAGTTCTACATCTTCAAAGTCGAGGAGCACACAAAAGCTTTTTAGCAGAATGTGAGGCATGGCGTAATATTAGACACCGTAATCTGTTGAAGATAATAACTTCATGTTCAAGTGTTGATTTTCAAGGCAATGATTTTGAAGCTTTGGTTTATGAGTTTATGCCTAATGGAAGTGTACATGATTGACTTCATTCAAGTGCAAATACATCAAAACTCAACCTTCTTCAAAGAATAAATATTCTCAGAGATGTTGCCACCGCACTTGATTATCTTCACAATCACTGCCAAACAACGATTGTTCACGGTGACTTGAAGCCAAGTAACATTCTACTTGATGATGATATGGTGGCTCATGTTGGAGACTTTGGTTTAGCTCGGCTACTTGGTACAGACTTAAACCAAAACAGCTCAACCGGGGTTAAAGGAACAATTGGTTATGCACCTCCAGGTAATATATGATTCTTGTATTCCATGATGCTTATATTTGTACTTGCAGATTATAGTTTTGTAAACTAACTGATCATTGTAATTTCCAGAGTATGGTATCGGGAGCGAGATGACAAGTTGTGGGGACGTCTACAGTTTTGGAATATTTTTACTAGAAGTGATGACCGGGAAAAAGCCAACAGACGACATATTTAATGAAGGTCTTAGCCTTCATAAACTTGCTCATGTGGCATTACCGGATCATGTAATCGATGTTATTGATGATGATGCAATTGTGTTGCAAAGTACGGAAGCGAATGCAAAGAAAGTGGAAGAATGTTTGGCTGCAATTATCAAGATTGGAGTATCGTGCTCTGTGGATTCCCCACCACAACGGGTGAAAATTGAAATTGTTGTCAACGAGTTGCAGCACATTCTCGATGTGCTTCAAAATATATAAGGTACTATGTTGTCCCATTTTGTAGAATCTGATTTTACATGAGTTTGTTAATAAATCTTCACTAAAATGGTTTTATTTTTGAACTCTTTCAGGTCTATCATCAAGCTTGTATGGTGAAGTTGAGAATAACTACAAGGAGCGGTGCATGTCGTAGTTAAATAAATGTGAAGTTGTTGAAGATGATCGTAATTATGGTTTAATTTTCTTGTTTCATAAGTGTACGAGACATAAGAGTGCGTTTACATTCCTGGCGACGTATCATATGTATCAAGCATGTTTGTAAGTGTGGTTTAATTTCCATCAGTCCATTTTGTGGTATTGAATTCGACTTAAGTTCTACTTGGTGTTCGATTCCTTAATGAACAGCCTAATGTTATTCGTGTTCTTTGACTTTCAGTTACATAAATTTGACTTTTTCTTGAATATCTGAATGAGAAAGCTCGAGGCTTCCCCCTCTTCTGGTTTCGAGCAGTATATGGTTCAATTTTATAGAAAGTTAACCTCATGTTTGGTATACTGTATGTATTAAAAATGTGTCAATAATGACAGAAGTGGATTTCTGATACATAACATTAGGTTGTTCATTAAGCTTTATGGATAGTAAAATTAAATTGGTCCAACACACGTACATTCACATTAGAGACACGTACATTCACATTAGAGACTTGAAACTTGAGAGTTGAGAGTGTTGCCAAAGTTACAATGTCAATAAGCTACTTAATGTAAGTTTAATTAACAAAAAAGGTGTAGTTATGTGGAAACATGTAACTTACAGTAATATGAAATGGGTTAAACATGAAACTGTACACCCACACTTGTGAAACAAACCAAAGAACAGCGAAAACTAAAATGGGTCAAATGGGTAGGACTCAAAAAATATCTTTAACTGAACGTGTCATTATTTTGTTCCATTCCATCAGAGATTGAAGACCTCAAGATGTTGAACCATCTCGATTTATCTAATAATAATTTTTCAGATACCATTACTGGTAGCCTTGTTCAATGCATTAGCCTTACAATGTTAAACCAACAAGGCAACCACTATAGTTTCTGAGATTATTTCAGCCATGAATGAATTTGTTGCTCTTCTTTTCCGAAATGAACATAGTATTGATTCAAATAGGGAAAATGATAAATTTAGGCATCAAAGTTGCCACGTTTTCCTTTTCTGGGCATCGAACCTTTTTTTTCCTATTGTAGCACTGAACTTGCCTAATTTTCCTTTTGTGACACAAAATCAAACTTCGATGCCCAGAAAAGGAAAAATAGGCAAGTTCAGTGCTACAATAGGGAAAAAAAAAAGTTCGATGCCCAGAAAAGGAAAAAAAGTTCGATGCCTAGAAAAAAAAGTTCGACCGTTAATTTTTTTATTGCACCGTTAGTCTTTTTCGTCCGTTTTTGCACGTTTTTGTCCGCTTTTACACATTTTCGTCTGATTTTGCACAGTTTCGTCCGTTTTTACACATTTTCTTCCGTTTTTACACGTTTTCGTCTGTTTTTGCACAGTTTCGTCTTTTTTTGCACGTTTTCGTCCCGTTTTTCCACGTTTTCGTCCGCTTTTGCACGTTTTCGTATGTTTTTGCACAGTTTCGTCCATTTTTATACATTTTCTTCCGTTTTAGCACAGTTTCGTCCGTTTTTGCACGTTTTCGTCCGCTTTTGCACGTGCAAAAACAGACGAAAACGTGCAAAAGCGGACGAAAACGTGCAAAAACGGACGAAAATGTGCAAAAAAGGACGAAACTGTGCAAAACAGACGAAAACGTGTAAAAACGGAAGAAAATGTGTAAAAACGGACGAAACTGTGCAAAAACAGACGAAAACATGCAAAAGCGGACGAAAACGTGCAAAAACGGGACGAAACTGTGCAAAAGCGGACGAAAACGTGCAAAACCGGACGAAAACGTGCAGAAACAGACGAAAACGTGAAAAAACGGATGAAAACGTGTAAAAACGGACGAAAACCGTGTAAGAACGGACGAAAACGTGTAAGAACGGGCGAAAAGGACTAACGGTGCAATAATATAATAACGGTCGTTAAAAACAGACGAAAAGGACTAACGGTGCAATAAAAAAATTAACGGTCGAACTTTTTTTTTTCTGGGCATCGAACTTTTTTTCCTTTTCTGAGCATCAAACTTTTTTTTTTCCTATTGTAGCACTGAACTTGCCTAATTTTCCTTTGGTGACACAAAATCAAACTTCGATGCCCAGTAAAGAAAAATTAGGCAAGTTCAGTGCTACAATAGGAAAAAAAAAAAAGTTCGATGCCCAGAAAAGGAAAACGTGGCAACTTTGATGCCTAAATTTATCATTTTCCCATTCAAATAAGGAAGATCCATTGACATTACAAACGAGTTGATACATTGAGCTAGCCTACTGTATCACTACTCTTGCAAACAACACATCTAAAAAGACACAAGCCAGCCTTATTAACTACTTGAGCAGAAATGAAATAAAACATACACCATAGACGTCACTGTAAGTATCGCCTTTGAATAACTCGAGAAAAACAGATGGGATTTGATGAAGTTGATGTCGTCTCCAATCTGCCTTTAGAATTGAGTTTCAGGCCATATGACGAATACATACTAAATCTTGACTTTACCCATCCAAGTACAAGCACCAAATAACACTAATAACTAGCAATACACCACATTGATCACCTGCGCAAACTAAAATAAACACACTTTATTATTCTTACGAGCTTCAAACATATGAATGGCAGTAAATGTTAAGCCTTGGCAATGGTGATATCACTGAGCCCATTCCAGTAATTTGTTGCTCTTTCAAAGGGAAGAAAATATTTACGTTGGTAAGAAACTAACTGTCAAATACAAAGGTCGCAATTTCAAGCATTTTACTTATAAATGGATCAATTTACGTTATGTTATATTTAATGGGTTCAACGGGCTGAAAACATTCATTAATCATTATTTTTAAACAATTTTAAGAAAAAGACCAACCACTTTTGCAGGTCAACCTGATCCAATCCAGCCAAAAATTTCCAGTTACCTGACTAGCTGCCCGTTATGGAACACATCTAGTTTAGATCATGTGTTACCTGTAAGGCTCCCAAGCCTGCATTTCTAAGGGTCCACATGTACAGTGTGACTGATAAAGCACTAGCCAATGCTTTTCTGCAATACAAAGAAATGGGAATACCAACGGGTTAGGACTGAAGTGTCATATATATGGTTCACAATGTTAACGTGTCTGTCAAAAACAACCATTTACAGTAGCAACATTGGGGATCTTGCAACAAATGTCAAACATATCAATAATGTTTTAAACACATAATTTTCTTGTGGAGCTGAAGTAATAACTTATGGAATGGGCTCAGAGCTATCACCAATGCCAAGGCTTATCATTTACACAAGAAAGAAATACAAGATAAGAAATAATCCAACCTTAGCCATGGCTGAAGTAATAACTTCTGAAATGGGCTCAGTTGTATCACCAATGCCAAGGCTTATCATTTGTTCATCAGGGTATTTTAGCTTAGGTGCAGCCATTCTTCTACGAATATGTAATTCCACCAACACATTTCATGTATCTAAAACTCATGCCCAAATGAAAAATAACAAGTTTCTATATCCATGTCTTTATTTATAAGAAACGTCTCACAGTGATATCAATGAGAATGGCAAGCAAGTGTTCAAAGATGAAATGCCTAGTAGATCTTCTACTATAGTCTAATCATAAAAGAAATGCACATATACAACATAATTTGAACTTAAACATTTATTTCATACAGCTAACAAATCTAATCATAAAAGAAATGCAAACATGAACCCAAATACAAAAGCTTTACAAATAAACTGCTAGTTTGAGGTCATATGAACAAGGCTGGCAAGGATTCTATGTGGAATCGAGCTTTAAACCAACACTAACGGCGGCGTTAGATCTGTTAACAAAAAGGACCAATAACCCGTAATTGAACATCAACAGTTGGAATTTATGATTAAATTGATGACAGAGAAACATTGCATTCCTGGTTTTTGAATATTTTCAAACCCAAGCCGTCCATTGGAAACATGTAAAAAGTGACTTAAGGGTTTATGCTTATGTGGTCTAGGTGAAAAGAAATAAGAAAGCAAATTGAAAAAAAATAAGGGGGAGAAATCCCGCTCAAAAGGGAATAGTTAAAACAATTAAGCCGGGTTAGACCCCTGTTTTTTTATTTCATAACCGGGCTTTATGCCTTTGATTTTTACGGACACCTTTATTGAGCCTTTTTTTCCTATTAACAGGGCTCTATTAGGGTGGCTTTTGTAGTAGTGTGAGAAAAGAGAGTTTATGATTCAAAGAATTTCAGTACCAAGGTACATAGCTATCAGACAAATCTTCAAATCCGAACACTCCTTTAAAGATAATTGCTATTCAATAACCAGATATTTCCAAATCTAACCAGTTAATCATAACCTAAACACAAATTCAGCTTTAAAGATAACTCCTTTACAGCCTGCAAGCCTTTTATCCATAACCATCCAAATGAATGATCATTTAATTTACTACCAAACAGGAACCTATCCATATGATTTTTACTAGCCAAAGACATCAGAAGACAATACAGTTGCCTATCCCAAACACAATGTATCAGCAGACAGAAAAGCTTGTGAAGGAAAGGTTTTCAAAACCAAGATACATAGCCATCTGTTTAAACCTTTATTCCAAACACCAGCTAGGCATATAACAACTTTTCTGGTCAATAAGGGAGGTATGGTTAACAGGACCGTTAGTTAGGGAAAAGTAGCTTCATCTTTCACAGCTCACTAGCCCCCATCCTAAGAAACCACCCCTCACTCTTCACATAATCCCATTCATGTCAATATCCCATATCTTATAAGTTTGAATAACAGCTACTGATTTCGTAACATTAAGGCTCATATGCTGCAACATCTGAGTACAAACTCAGTATTAGGTATGGGCGCAAACCTGATATAACAATATATACTTTATGTAAGAAAAAGGAAATGAAATCACCTCATCATGAGTAATTCTACAACATAAACTAATTCATTACGATTATCACAAATTGCGCAAAATGACGTCATCGACTTTAACAACACAAATCAAATTCAACGAAATAGTAACGATGATGACATCATACAAAATGATCATCAACATAAGCTCAAATAATTCCTAACAAATTATAACCAAAACACAAATTCATAACCTGATTAAGCTCAAATAGCAAAATTAAGAGATTAAAACCCTAATTATAAATTAAGCTCAAAACTAACAAATTCATAACCTAAACACAAATTCAGCTTGAAATAAGCTCAAATTAAGCGATTATTAGATGAAACCCTAATTATTAGAGAAATAATACCTTCGGCGATGGTAATATGACCGGAGAAGATGACCGTAGATGGTGTTTTGGATGTGACTGTTTTGATTTCCGCCCAAATTATTTTACTGCAAGTGACTGCTTTTATTTAAGTGACTTAGAGGGTAAAATTTATATATTTTATATATAGAGTAAACGAGTGTGGAAACCCGCGCGATGCAGCGGAATTGGCTTCAAAGGACTTACTTTGTAACGACACTTAAACCTTAGAGACTAATTTTGCCAAGTTGCTATAGATAGCAATTAATTCTACATGACTTACTTTGCAACGTCACTTAAACCTTAGAGACTATTTTTGCCAAATTGCTATAGATAGCAATTAATGCTACAGGGCTTACTTTGCAATGACACTTAAACCTCAAGGACTGTTTTTGTCAAGTTGTGAAACTTTGCATTTAATGTTTGCTTTGCTACAAAAACGTACGCCTTTTAGTATATATATAGAATAGAATAGAATTACATAAATGGTCATTATGGTTTGTCTATTTTTTCACATTTAGCCACTGAACTTTTTTTTTGACATACATGATCACTGAAGTTTCAAATCGTTACAGATTCAGTCATTAAGGTTTCAATTTCGTTACATAAATGGTCACTGTGGTTTGAAACTTCAGTGACCATTTATGTAACGAAATGGACTGAACCTGTAACGATTTGAAACTTCAGTGACCATGTATGTCAAAAAAAAAATTCAGTGACTAAATGTGAAAAAGACAAACCATAGTGACCATTTATGTAATTTACTCTTTTATATATTTAAGGGCAAGTTTGTTAAAATATTCTATTAAGTCATGTTTAATTAAGATGATTAATGCAGACATCCTCAGTTTTATTACTTAATATTTTAAGTCATCTTTCTTTATTAAGTCACAAACAAGCAGTTTTCATATGACTTAATAAATTCAGTTTTTTTTCATATTAAGTTGAAAACAAACACCATCTAAGTGACTCGAGTATATGTTAGTAAAAAAATGAATTTGCAAAATTTGATACCAAAATTCATGAATTTTCCAGTTAACACTATTCTACACACCGAGCTAGTTCGTGAATTTTGCAGCAGCCGACTCTTATAAAGAAAAACATGCTCAAAGCACGAGTAATATACGCAAATTTGATACCAAAATTCACATGAGCTAGTTCGTGGTGGTTAGTCGGTAGTTCGGTACTGACAATGCACAAGTCAATGAAAAATGGTAGAACTATCACAAGTGAGCTCACTCGAGAGAGCTTAAACATAGGATTTAAGTTGGTAACTAGAAGCTAATGGAAAACCACGAAGATTTATGACCCTTTTTTTTGAAAATTTGAATTTTTTGTATTATCAAAAAGTTAAGCCATAAGGCATACAAAAGCCTACGACCCTTTGCCAAGCAGAATCAAGACCGGAATAGGTACTTAAGTTAAGGCATTCAAAATTTGATCCAAACATGTATGTAGAAATTTCATTAAAACAAACAATATCAAAATATTTCAACTGATACGTAGTAGTTACTTATATGCCAGTCGAGAAATGGTTCACATTTAATGACATTTTCATTCACAATACTAGAATAATAATCAACTGTTATATAACTACAAATCATTTTGACGAGTTGCACAACACTTCCATTGTTATGTCAGCGCATTCTTGATTCATGAATGCCATCAACTGTATCCATACCAACCAAAATACTAGTTCGCCTATGTAACGTTCTTGTGGAGGTGCTGAAAGAAAGCACTGGTAAGTTAGTGCAAACGAGATAAAGAGGCAACACATGCAAAGTTATCGGATAATTCAGTACCTGTTCCTCTGTCAGCTTGCCCTGCATCCCTGCATACAAAAATCTGAATGTCATACGGATCGGAGAAATTTTCTAAATTTACCATATTGAAACTGCTTTACAAGTCCACACATAAAGCTCATATCAACTATCAAGGCCATAAGCAAATGATTGATATAAAACACCAGTATGCTGTACCATTAAAACACACCTAATCAACTGTTGACCCGTTAGACAAAATTGACCCTTTGTCGACCAAAATATTGGTTTCTTGACTTAGCTATATGATCAGATGGGTAATAGAACAATGCATCGAAATTGAGCTTGTGATACACCAATTAAAGGAGTTTGTAGGATTGAAAGGTGTAGTTTGAAGAAGGTCTCAAGTATAAGGCTTATATTTATAGTCTCAATAAGCAAATAAAGGATTCTAATTAGCAATTAACAATTTCGATTATAGATACACCAACTAAAGTCAAACAAGCTATATCTGTTACTCAGTAACAAATTAACTGTCAAAAATCAAAATTAAATACAATTTTCAAGAAGTCCTCCATAGAAAACATACAAACATTCCAAACAGGGGATTAAAGAAAAGTGATGTACCTGATTAACCAATGATATAAAGTATATGATTCTTGTTCATTTTCATCATCTTCTACCTCTTGAGACTCCAAAACCAGTGTACCATCCACTCCATCATCAACATCAACCCCAACCCGATGTAAGTTAGGCAGGTCATTAGAGTGAGGGAGTGAACTCAAAATATTATCATCAATATCTCATTGCATGTTGAAGGCATTCTTAACTTTAACATGTCGTGCAACCATCCAATCTTCGAATTTCGAATCATGAGTGTAGAACACCTTATCAACTTGTGATGCCAACACAAAAGGGTCGTCAAGTAAGTTATCACCTTTGTGGGTAAGATGGGAGAAGTTCACAAGTTTAATTCCAAATTCATCAGTTTTGCACCCTTTATCTATGTCAACCCAATCACATTTGAATAAAAACGACCCTTAATTTTCCAGAATAGTTCAACTGAACAATATCCGTTAATCTGCCAGAGTAATTGACGACTCTGTGAGTTGAAGCATCGACAACATTGACAACAACTCCACTATTCTGCGTTTTCAATAATTTTTCATGGTCCTTTGTGTGGAAGCGATAACCTTTAACAAGATAACCCGAGTATCTTTTCACAAAATTATTTGGACCACGAGCGAGCCACTTAACTTCTTCTGTGACTCAGATATGTGCCAAAGGTAGTAATCAGTCTTAAGACACTGACTCCATTGAGGTGCATACAATATATGCTTTGAAAGAAAAGAAAAGATCCTTCGTTGGTTTTGTCCTACTTCCAAATAAGTTAACTGATAGTTGTTCGGTCCAACATCTTACAACTCCCTGTTCACCTTACACTCCTAGATGGGCATCTCAGCGTGTTAAAAAAACAGAATTTGCAGCATATGGAAGATTTCATCAGAACAAAATCATACTACTACTACAGAGTAGTTTGTTTTGACCGTCCCATTTGCATACCATAATATTTGTAAACAGAAGACTTTAAAGAAGAAGAAAATAACGATCTTTTGAAACCGACGACGCGAAGAATATAGACAAATTAAGATTTGGGAGGACGATCCACTCAAACGGTTTTGTTTGCTATGAAAAGAGTACCTTAACTTTTAACATGAGGATAAAAATCTAACGTTGTATATTATCCTTCCTAGTATAATTATTGGCTAAAGACACTCTTATGATAATTGCATTTAATCAAGTAAGAAATGTTCAAAATACAATATCTCAATTCTTCCAGATGTTAAACGGAACTTTTTAAGACATGGTATAACTTATAGTTGTATAACTTGAGCAGATTTAGAAGTTGTATAACAATAATCAGAGGTGGAAGTTTTGACATGCTTATATACTAAAGGTCAAACTGAAAGTATAACTTAAAAGGAAATGGGTAAAATGGGTGGAGAAAGTGTTAAACATGTTGAAGACACTCGAAATGTTTTTAATGCACAAAACCTTTCTAGTCGATTTGTATTAGACTATCGCTGTGTGAATTTTAACACATTAGTTACTGTATAATCTAAAGAAAATGTTTGCGTGCCGACCCAATGCAAACCATTTAGACGTGTGCTAATCATATACAGTACTAGTTTTGACTCCAGCTCATTACCCGCCAGCCATTTTGCGCTCAGCAAAAAAATAACATGTTTTTTATATCTTGTATTCACAAATGTTAATTTGACAACAGCCCTTCCTTAAAATTGGTCCTAGCTGCATGTGTGTGTTTTGTGCTGATAGATGACAATACCGCTCTATGACCTAACATTGATCCATGTCCTCACTAGGAAAAGGTAAAAAGACTGTCGATGCTCCGTGCACAGCTTAAACATTATGACCATTCGATAATTAGCATTCCTTAAGCATCAATACAGCTTCTAACTGTTTACATTATGGCCATTCTTAAAAAGTATTAACACAGAACAGCATGACGTATAATGTCATAACATGTCCTGTTTTGGGATTGCTTATTAAACTGCTTATCTGGGTTAAACGAACAACTTCAATTTGCTTATCCAAAACAGCTTGTTAATTAAAACATATATTTCATTCAAGCATTTCATCAAACAGTTGGATTGCATACACAAAGAGAACACGTATTTCATTCAAACATTTCATCAAACACTTGGAAATCATATAACCACATTTGTGCACTTCATAAGATATAAAATTACCTCAAAGAAATGGAATCAATCCCAACTTCCGGTGACCGGTGTTGATGGCCGGATTTTGTTCACCAGGATTATTAGATCGATTTTGAAGGTCGAGGACTCAATTGAACTTTGACTTTTTTAATTAGACGGGAAAGACTAAAATGGTGTTTTATTGACTCTTTTACACTTCAGTGTTTCAGACACTAAATGGCATTTATTTTGTAGTGATGGGAATATACATGATAATTCATACCATTACAACACACAACATACGCATCCAAAAAGGATAGTTACATTACATCATCATCATCACTTATCATCAAATACTAACAAGCAGTAAACATCAAAAGCAATCTTAAATCCATATAAAAACAACTCAAATCTTAAAAAACATTCATAGGCTTAGCAAAATCTCAAAAACCAAAACCCGATACATCAATCAGTTAACAATTAAAGCTTCAAAATCTAAGCTCCCAACAACATCAACAAATCTCACCATTATCTAAACATCATTTAATCAGTGTAAAATAAGCTAATGTATGGTTTTTCAAGTATGTGTACATGTCAAGAACATCAACGAATCTCACAAATCTCACATCTGAACTCTTACTGAGAAAGAGGTACATGCGTTATCTTACTGCCTCCGGTACTGGGCATCAGCATTCTTTTTTTGGGCATCAAGTATTCAATTAATTTATAAGTAGGGTTGCGTTTTATTTTCCAACGAGTTTGGACGATAACCGTTGAGTGACGAAGAAGATGAACACAGGAAGATGATGTGAGTGGGTGACTTTATCTAACAATGATTGTGTCGTTTGTGATTCTTTAAGCTTTATCTTGGTATTTTAAATGTTTAATAGAGCGTCTCTTTTTCTATTAAAAATAGATTGATTTTGTTTTGTAGTTGTTGCTTGGTAGTGCGTAAAGGGAAAGGGAAAGGGAAAGGGAATGCAAAAAGAATGAGTGAGGTGTGTAATCAATCCTTTACCTATCAATTTATTCTATAATGGTTCATTACTCATTACGGGATAATCAATCCCTTTGCACTCCCTAACCAAGCACTAAATAATGAGTGAGGTGGGTCTTTTTGAATACCTTAGTCATTCCCCACCCCCTCTTAACCCCCAACCAAGCACGCCATAAGACATAGTTAGCTATAATTTTTGAGAAAATATGTTTGCTAATTTTGTCTTTTTAATATACAATGTTAAATTTGTATTTAAAATATTTTATTTCAGTTTACAAAATCAAAATTTAATTTATAATGCAAAATCTTACAGTTTAATCCATTCATATGTTTTTATACAAAAAAAAAATAAATAAATAAATAAATAAAATAAAAAATAAAAAACAATGTTATTTGATTCAGATTTAGACTTTTTATCCGCATCTTACTAGTTAGTTGTGGTATTCAGATTCAGATTCAAAACATCTTAATGAAACAAAGAACACTTAAGAAGCTTGTAAATAAGAGAATTGATTTGCACACTTTAGTTTTTGATTGGAACACACTATTTACCGCATCAGACAGTTGTACTATTTTTATATTTTGCATTGAAAACTTGTACTATGAGTGTGCAAATAAAAAGGAGTGTGCAAATCACCACCTATAAATATATGTGGGTTACACGTCTATTAGAGTCGCTTATTAGGTAGGAGTTAACATTTATTGCCTTGAGGATATAGAGGAAGTAAGAGAAGTAAATGGGTCATACTTAAAAAAATAAATATTATTAAATATTTTTGTGGACACAATCTCCTAGCTAATGGTAAAAAAAAAACCCTTAGCTCTTAATTAACTAAAATGAATGAATATGTTGTCGCGTGCACTGTTTAGTGTTTACTTGTCATCTTACTGTAAATTCATTTACTTACTCAATTCTGGTTAATCACAAGATTGAGTTTTGTATGGGTACGGTAATTAGTGCATTTGATACAATATACATTTGATATAAAAACTGTTTCTCACAGTTGGTGTTTATTGTATAGTACTACATTTATGCATTTTTATTATATAAGATTACAAGTGTCATTTGATCAAGAAAAATATTTAAAAAAAACTATAGATGTTTCCTATAAAATGTATGTGTGCGTTTTTATGCAATAAGAGTTCCATCTTTCTTTCTCTCTCTCTTCCTACACCATCATGTCACACCCTCTTCACCATAGATTGTGTGTGTAGGTTGACACTTTGAGGCCGAGACATCCATTCCTTATACGGATGCTCTGATCTCAACTAACCTTTAATCATAACCACTTTTGGATTTTAATTGCATAAATCGTCCCTAAACTTTGGCCAAAATGCACGTTTCGTCCCAACCATTTTGAAAGTGCATAAATCGTCCCTGGGGGACCTTTTAGCAAACTTTTGTCCCTAGTCGGGACGAAACGTGCAATTTGGCACTTTTAAACATGCAATTTTTGTCCCAACTAGGGATGAAAATTTGCTCTAAGGTTTCTCACAGGGATAATTTCTGCACTTTCGAAGTAGTTGGGACGAAACATGTAATTTGACCAAAGTTCAAGGATGATTTATGCAATTTACTCTTTTTATATCTATCTCTTTATTATACTATATATAACAATCTCTTTTCTCGAGTTTAAATTTTAAAGAATGGAAGGGGATGGGATGGGAAGGACAAAGTAAGGGATGACATTGTGAAGAAAGTGGTTATTTAAATTTGTGTTCTTAAGTTTTATTTTTAAGTAGAAAGGAAAGGACATGAAAACTAACAAATTACCTATATACCCTTGAAACTATATAGGCAAGGCAACAATATAGGAATATTAATTTTGTAGTAGCCCAAACAACTAAAAAAATAACATATTTGTCTTTTCTTTACTAGGAAAAGTATTATTTATAATCAAAAAGAAAGTATAATATCAATGTTAGCAATTGAAAATATATACGAGATTGTAAGAAACATTTAATAATGTTTATCTGCTACCTTGTATATCATTGTTTATTTGTAAATTGTCACTTGATCATTATTTTTGCTATTCATTGATCAGACGATCACTTTTGTCAAGAACCACTGACGTGACAATATGAGAAAGATAGAGGGTATAATTGTACATTTACACAAGCCATGATGTTAGTAAAACACTTTCTTTCCTAATCCTCCCAATATTGGGAGGAACAATTTTACAAACAAAAACCCATAACTTCCCTCCCTCACCCCTTCCCGTCCCCTATTGTTTCTAAATAAAACTTAAGAACACTCATATTTTTATTTCCTTTCTCATCCCCTTCCATTCCTTAAAAAATAAATAAATAAATAAATAAACTCCCGTCTTTAAACTTCATACCATCACCAATGGCAGTCGTAACCACCAGCGACAACACCGCACCTCCTTCACAATCATCTTCTCCGGTGCCTGTCACCAGTTCTCCTCCGTTGGCCGGAAGTTTAGAGCTCGAGTTCGTCTCCTGCATAATCAGCTGGAGATTACGTTGACTATTTGACTATTTAACTGATTATTAATTTAATTTAATTTATAATTAATTTTAATTGCTTCAGATACAAAAGTTTCGTCATGTTAACAAGATTAGAAACATTATCTCAAACACCCAAGTTACCTTAATGTGAGGTTGCATATCTAGCAGATTGTTCTTCTTCAGTGATACTTTCTGCAACATTAAAAAACATCTCACAATGATATAAACGGTACTTTATGCTTTTATTATGTCCACTGCTGGATACACCACCTCGAACGTCATCTTGATCAACGAGTCAGGATTTTACACATCTTCGTCTATAGGTTCAACCATAGAGGAAACTTTAATGAATGACTATTCAAAATGTTAACACTCAAACAAGATATAAGTAGAGTGTAAACCAGAGAAACTAATCCCTATAGCTTTTATAACCAAACTTAACAAAGATAACGCCTTTAGATATGTGGTTCTTATCTCAAGGCAGAACAAGGCTACAATCAGGATAACCTTATGCTTAACTTATGCATTTATTCATTATCGAAAAAACCCCTTATTCCCCAAATAACTAATAAGCACTTTGGCATAAGCTTACCCAGCCTGTAAGTCCATTATCCAAGCTTACCCAAAATCCCATATTCCCATGACAGTTATCTCTCTCACAAACTAACGCTGCTCTACACATGATAATTAGGAAAAATACAAATACATCTCAATGTATAAAGCACTTTGACATGAGCTTACGCAAACACATTCAATAAGCTCTATACCTTTTTTTTATACCCAATAGCTTGTTAACCTCTTAAAATAAGCCTACCCAGTGTTGTAAAGCTCAGACTACAAAGAATATGCGATTACAAACCACAAGGTTAGTCAACAGGGCAAGTTGAGCAGAATCGGCCAAAAGATTCAATATGATCACAACTTGGTTAGCTCGGTGCTAATTCGAGCAAAACTCGAGTTGAAGTGTTTCAACAATTGTGTTAATGTTTCCAAACATACTTTTTGGTCCCATAAACATATCATATATATAATTTCAAAGCTTGTACATAAAAATTCCAATACCCCCACGTACTCACCGCCTAGGGCAATTACTCACTGTCGCCTAGCGAGATTTGCAACCTTAATTTTAGCAGTATTATAACCAATAACCTATTAAGCTACTTTAAATAAGCTTACCCAAACACCCCCTAAATTTCGTACGATCATATTAACATTACACATAATAGTCCAAAAAAAGGCAAATACATCATCCCAATGTAATAAACATAAGTCCTCATCTAACAATGATTTAATCATCTTTAACTCCACTAATCTCTCATTTCTTCAAATTAGAGGGTTAGGGTTTTTTATTTTTATAAAGTTTGGGGATTTTTGTTAGAGCAGCACAGTGGTGGTTGTTAGAAATTGTTTGAGAAAGTGATAATGAGGAAAGAGGTTGTGGGGCTCTTTTATTTTGTTACTTTGTAGTATAATATATGAAGAGACGAAAGTACCATTTTAATTAATTATCAATATAGTCAAACTAACGGTGCTTGTTAAAATTGGACCAAACCTAGAATGAATGTTTAAGTTTTTTATTGAATTCGATTTTTTTTTAAAAAAAAGACCAAAAGTGAAATATCCAACAAACCACAACGACCAAAATTGTAGTTAACTCTTAACTGAATTAAAACCCTATGAATTGATTGGTATAGTCGATGTTTTTAATTATAGTTTGTATTTGTAGAGTGCTTTTATTCATTTTATATAAATTAAAGGGTTAAAAGTGAAAATTTGTGATAAGATAAAGGATAATGAGCATTACAACATACAACAACGATTCCTGATCACGTCGAAAAGATTTATAGGGAGGTGAGATGTAAACAAAAACACCACTAAATAGAGATTGTTTTTTATGTGATTTATGAAGGAGGTTTTTTGTTTTTAAAATGAAAGTTGAAGGGGTAAAAGTGTAAATTTAAATAAGATGAAGGATAAAAAAATAAATAGTGTTTTCTTATGCGATTTAAGTGTGTGTTTTTATGTGATTTAAAGTAGAGGTGGCAATTATCGATGCAACACGATAAACGATACTAATCCGACACGAAATTAAATAGGTTTTGGGTTGAGGATAAACAAGTTTGGTTCAAAAACAGGTTAACCCGTTTAACCCATTTAATAAATGAGTTGTGTTTTGGTTGAGCAAATATTAAACTAACAATCCGTGAACCCGTTTAAGTATGCAAGTCTTAAACAAATAAATTATATAACTTGATTTTAATGTGAAATTTGGATTTAAATGTATTTTCTTATGTACTCAACTAGGGATTAGATTTCCGTTGCATAATGTTCGTAGTGCTTCTCGGACGCCTGAATCCGATGCAAATCCACTTTCTTATGAAAATTCAGTTAGATATGCATAAATTTATTTATAAATTTAGACAAAGTAAGGTTTGGTACTTGTTATCCAATTGTTACATAATTGAACAAAAACTATTCACGTCATTTACAATCTTGGGCGTATCAACTTGAGTAACATAGGCACCCTATAAAATGAAAAGCTAATGAAACTGAACACAATTACACCCTTGTAACTGGGTAAGCAATAACATTAATGATACATATCTAAAATACATTTAGCAATATTCCAAGTTTTTCTACTTCGGTGGTGCCAAACCACATCTAAATGCGTTTTCTGGGATGTCATATTTTGTCCGGAGACTATGTTCATATTTCGTGTATAAATTTAAAAAAAATTAACAACGTGTATAAAAATGTATATAATAACATTATATACGTATATAATAACGTATAAAAATATTTACAACAACATATATAAAAACGTGTATAAAAATGTATACAAAACTTATATAAAAACGTATACAAACTTATATAAAATGTATACTTTTTTATATAAAATAATATAAAAAATAAATAAAAATTTAAATAAATCAAAAATATTAAATTATAAATGGTCGTTAGTTTAAAGGATGTATGCTGCAACGGTCGTTAGCCAAAAGGGGCTAACGTGTAATTGTTAACGGAATCCACTTAACGCCCGTTAAAGCCAGGGACTAAAATGATCCAAAAGTTTCCTCACAGGGAGGCCGCCTGCAATTATGCAAGACGAGGGACGATTTCTGCATTTTACTCTAATATATATAAGAGCATATGCAATGGATGGCTTTGCTAAAAGCTTTTTACTATTTGAAAAAGTCATTCAAAGACTTTTTTGCATTGCAAACTTGGGCTTTTCCAATAGCTTTTTAGCATGACTTGGTATCCTTCAAGCGGTTGAAGCATTGTAATGTACAAAAATTTGGAATCATTAATTAGAATGACTCTTTCATATTAAAAAAGTAATAAAATTAAATGTTGAAAAGCTTTTCAATGTTTGAGCATTGTTGATGCTCTAACAATTGAGAAACACTATTATATTTACTCTCCACTTTCCCGTCTTTAAAAGCCAACTCACCGACAACTTACGTCACCATCACCACTGGCAATCGCAACCACCAGCGACAGCACCGCACCTCCGTCGCAATCATCTTCTCCGGCGCCGGTCACCGGTCACCGGTTCCCCTCCGTTGGCCGGAAGTTTAGTAACTGAATTTGAGAGCTCGAGTTCGTCTCCTAATCAGAATAATCAGCCGGATATGCAGGTCGTGTAACTGAATTTGACTATTTAACCGATTATTATTTTAATTTAATTTATATTTGATTTTTTTATAGCCGTCTTTGAGAAAAAGTGAAATTAAATGGTTAGGTATAGGATGGAAGTTCTATTATAAGTAGTAGTTATGGCTTAAGATTCATAGACGCAGTGTGGCGGTTATTGATCTATAATATTATTAAGAGTTTTACTTAGAGGTGGATACTAGTCTGTTATTACGGAATTTGGTTTCGCGATGAGTGCTATATGTTTCGTTAGGTGCTATGTGAAAAGTTACATAATGTAGATGAATTTTCATGCGTTCTTCCATTTAAGGAATGCATGTGAATGTTTCAATGTATGATGGACAAGATATATCTTATATTAATTTGACTGATGGTGGTGGTGAAACCTTTTGAGGTGGTCAAGTTTCTTTTAGAGAAAAACAATAGTACGACCACATTAGTATTGAGGGGATTTGATGTGGTGTGAGAGTGGGGAAGAAGACGGAGGTATATTAGTCATTTTACATGCGTTTGACCTTGACTAATGACGGTACTGGCGATCGTTAGCTCTCCTTAGCTCTCGGTGGCATAAAATGAAAGCAACGGTGGCCAATTTGCAATTTTTTTCACTTGGTGTGTTATTTGCGATTTTAGTGCAAGCTTGGCCTTTAACCATCAAGTGTGGCAACTGTGTGTATGTGGGTCCTAAAGAGTGTTTCTTTTCTTTTTAATCGAGAAGAAATGCGGACCTAAACCCTTAATACTGTTAATTGGGGGAAACATTAACACACATCGACAATCTCATCAACTCATCAACAAAATAAAAAAAAACACAAAAAATACCAAAAACCACCTCACATTTTTGGTACGTGTGTAAAAAACGGACCGTCCGTCAGATCTATTTTAAGAAGAAGGTTTATGAGGATTGTGTCTTTTTGGTAAATCACAAGCGGTGAAGCCAAGTGTTTAACAATGACCACAAAGGGAGTCGGCAAAGCCGATATAAAAAGCCCAACAGACAAAAAATGAAAGTGGACTATTGCTTTGCCCAAGTATTTTATTACTATTTTCCGAGAGAAGTTATGATATATATACCGACATTTTATTTTAAATATGCACCGAATTGGTGCTTTAGTATATAGAGATAATAATAAGGGGTTGATTTGCACACTAAACTTTTTTCTTTCATCACTTATAGTGTTATACAGTATGCTGTACAGCTTGTATAAAATTATGTTTAAAAAAAAAGAGTGTAAATCATCCCATATAACAATTGAGAAACAGTATATGTACTCTCCACTTTCCCGTCTTCAAAAGTCAACTAACCAACAACGCCACGTCACCATCACCAATGGCAGTCGCAACCACCAGCGACAACACCGCACCTCCGTCACAATCATCTTCTCCGGCGCCGGTCACCGGAAGTTTAGATCCGATTGAGAGCTCGAGTTCGTCTCTTGAATAATCAGCTGGATATGCAGGTTCTCTAACTGAATTTGACTATTTAACTGATTATTATTTTAATTTAATTTAATTTATAATTAATTTTATTTGATTTTCTTATACCCGTCTTTTAGAAAAAGTGAAATAAAATGGTTAGGTACTTCTGGATGGAAGTTCTGTTATAAGTAGTAGTTATGGCTTAAGATTCATAGATGCTGAGACGCGGTGTGGCGGTTATTGATCTATAATATTATTAAGAGTTTTACTTAAAGGTGGATACTAGTCTGTTAATATGGAATTTGGTTTCGAGATGAGTGCTATATCTTTCGTTAGGTGCTATGTGAAAAGTTACATAATGTAGATGAATTTTCATGCGTTCGTTCATTTAAGGAATGCGTGTGAATGTTTCAATCTTATATTAATTTGACTGATGGTGGTGGTGGTGAAACCTTTTGAATGTTCTTATGCACTATTGAGGTGGTCAATTTTCTTTTAGAGAAAACACAATAGTACGATGACCACAGTAGTACTGAGGGGAATTGATGGTGGTGCTAGAGGGTGGTGGTTTGGGATGTGGTGTGAGAGTGGGGAAGAGGACGAGGGTATATTAGTCATTTTACATGCGTTTGACCTTGAATAATGAGGGTCCTGACGAATGTTAGCTCTCCTTGGCTCTCGGTGGCATAAAATGAACGCAACTTTGCTCTCGGTGACTAATTTGCAATTTTTTTTTCTCTCAGTGTGTTATTTGCGATTTTGGCAAACATTAGGGATGAAGAGACATATTTCATTGTTAACAAATGAGTGAACAACCAAATGACATATTTCATTGTTTAGGACCACAATTACACCCAACAAACATTCACTTTATACACATTGGCATCGTTAATTCCTTGAATAGTAGGCTCCTTAATGTGGATTCAAAAGTATAGTCAAAGTACTACGCCTAACCCGCTTTTTTTTTTTTTTTTTTTTTTTTTTTTTTTTTTTTTTTTTTTTTTTTTTGGTATTTTTTGTATTTATGGATATTTTGTGACATTGTCACGGTGAACGGAAGATATGGCATCTTGTATAATTTTTTTTTTTTTTTTTTTTAAATAATAATAATAAAAAAAAGTGCAAATCATCCGGTATAAACAATTGAGAACCACTATTACCAACAACTTACGTCACCATCAACAAGTTTCCCGTCTTAAAAAGTCAACTCACCAACAACTTACGTCACCATCACCAATGGCAGTCGCAACCACCCGCAACAATACCGACATGTTTTTCTTAATATGCGCCGACCTGGTGCTTTAGTATATAGAGATAATAATAAAGGGTTGATTTGCACACTAATTTTTTTTTTCTTTCATCACTTATAATGTTTTATGGTATGCTATATAACTTGTATAAAATGATGTTTTAAAAAAAAATAATAATAATAAAGTGCAAATCATCCCATATAACAATTGAGAAATACTCTCCACTTTCCCATCTTTAAAAGTCAACTACTCTCCACCTTCCCATCTTTAAAAGTCAACTCACCAACAACTCACCATCACCAATGGCAGTCACAACTACCAGCGACAGCACCGCACCTCCGTCGCAATCATCTTCTCCGGCGCAGATCACCCGTTCCCCTCCGTTGGCCGGAAGTTTAGATCCGGTTGAGAGCTCGAGTTCGTCTCCTGCATAACCAGCTGGATATGCAGGTTGTGTAACTTATTTAACTGATTCTTATTTTATTTTAATTTAATTTATAATTAATTTTATTTGATTTTTTTAAATAAAATGGTTAGGTATAGGATGGAAGTGATCTGTTATAAGTACTAGTTAAGGCTTAAGATTCATAGACGCGGTGTGGCGGTTATTGATCTATAATATTATTAAGAGTTTTACTTAGAGGCTAAAGATTACTGGATGATTTCATAACTTACGGATATCATAAAATTAGTTATGGCTAAAGATCGATTTTAATAAGGTATATAAAATTTAGTGTTTTACAATTTATATAATCGATATGGGCTTGTTTTTAAAATTGGGATTGTTCATATGGGTGGTTTATATATGTATGCACACCAAGTGTTTGTTTTTATGCCTCAGTTAGGTGCGTAAGGACAATTCATTACTTCTATAGAAGTATGCTGCAAGTGTTAGGTATTTTATTTGATTTTATAGATTAAATAGGCTATAAGGATAGTCGGTAAGTTAACTGCAATTGCCCTCATTGGTTTCCGCTGGCCTTATGGACCTGTAAGAATCCCGTCGATTATATAAATCGTCATTGAATATTTAAAATCGTTATGCAACGCTGTCTGTTTTATGTTTTAAATTTGCCACTTATCATTAGTTTACGTTACAAGCTTAAGCTTTGAGGTTCCTAATTACTTTTTGAATGAATATAAGCATGTTAAGACATTGTCCTTATTTGTGAATGATACCCGTAAGTTATGAATTTATCCAGTGTCCAGTAATATTGCATATATTTATTTATGTATTTCAGGTGGCAGTGACCACCCGTTTCAATAGCATGTCCTTTAGGTTGATAGCAAGGTGCGTTTTAGACATATAATATGATATACTTTAGAATGTGCATTATTGGCCACCATTTCTTCATATTTATTAAACCTGGTATAAAATTTGAATGATACATTTGAGCACTTTTGTAGGTATGTATTGTTAACCTGATCTACTTGCCTTATCTTCTCTTTCGGTCAAATGTATCAAAATTTGACAAAAGTTTTGAAAGCTTACAGAATTGGCGCAAATTTCTATCTCTATTAATACGTAAACATTTGTTTTACTTTACCCAAAGAGAAAGTATATCTCTATCAATATATAAACATAACCTCAAATTGACCATTTCTAATTAAATGGGTCAAAGTTGCTACATTAATTATGTATATAAAAGATGTGGTATTTAAAGCACTTAAATCATATAAGAATCATTGTTATGTAGGTATTCGGAAGTAAAACCATTCGTTTGAAATGCGTCCCGAGAATGTTTCTGAAGATGGGTCATGGGAATCGAAATATTAAGTGCAGCCCATATACATGAGGATACTTTCTTTGTATGCTGAAAAGAATGAATGATAATTTATTGTCTCCGAAGGACTTATTGGAGTAGGAAGTATGAATGACCAACGACCTCCAAGACCCGCAACTTAAGAATGCAGCTTATCTCGACACTATACTCCAAGCAACAGAAGGTTTGCCTTGAAATATGTTCAAGGTATGGATTTTGTCTTTATGTTTTTTAGTTATTCAACAATTTTAGTTAGGATTCTAATGGCAGCAAAGGTTATTTCAAAAAATTTCGAAAGGATTTTGTGGCGATATGTTGGCAAGTTACTTTAGGTTGGGGTAGAATTCACCCACATTTGAGTGAACTTTTGTGGCTTCACTTATGTTTGGGCTTAATTTGGCACGTATGGTTTGCTGGCTTGGTTAATTATTTGTGGTTTTGGAAAGGGTTAGTTCGGTTTGGACTTTTTTAGGTTGAATGAATGACATCTGCATTAGCGTACCCTTATGAATATACGCACTTCCAAATATTTAGTGGATGTCTTCAAAAAAGAAGAACAAATTGAACAGATAATGCAATTTAACGGTCAACCTCTAAGCTTGGATTTAACATCCAGCACTAATGTTTTTTCCAACGAATTATTGACTATCAAACGAGTCATTGGTTTAACATCGGAGTTGTGAACATCTTTTGTCATTTTTCCTTGATTTTTATACCTATTCTAATCATTCGAACTGTTCCAGTTTCGAATGAATGTTTAATGTTTACCCATGTTACAGGCTAAAGGTTAAAGGTAAAAATAACCTGAATCGAACAACTTTGTCCATGTTCATGTGGAAGGAAAAGCTAAGAGTGATTATTTTATGTTGTAAGTATTTGTGTTGCGTTAAAGTATTTGTTTGTTGTACAGTCAGATTCGCATTTAGGTTTTTCACTTGATGCAGGTTTAATGTCACTTGAGATAGAGTTTTTGAGGTACAATAAAAGAATTCACTCAAAAGTGTGAAAATGCCACGGAAAGGTTTAATGACACAAGATTTGAGTAAGTTGGATGTAGCGAAACGACATCCCCTCTTTCCAGTGTTATATCTCGAAAATCTACAATAAATACAAGTAATAAAGGATGGAATACAATAAGGATGAAGCCACAAGGGCGAAAGAAATCGCTGAAAGTAAGTTTTCTTCAAAGGATGTAAAGGGCGCAAAGAAATTTTCTTTAAAGGCGCAAAATTTGTTTCTTCCACTTGAGGGTATTTCCCAACTATTTGCAGTTCTGAATGTGCATGTTACTGCCGAAAACTAAGTAAGCGGTGAATCGGATTATTATGGGATACTTGGTATGAACCCATTAGCCGATGATGATACCGTGAAGAAACATTATAGAAAACTAGCTTTATCACTTCATCCCGATAAGAACAAGTCTATAGGTGCAGAAGGGGCATTCCAGCTCGTTTCTCAAGCATGGAATATGTTATCTGATAAAGATAAAAGATCGGCGTATGATCATAAAAGGCATGCTCAGTTTTTGAAGCAGCGGGTTCCTCAGAATGTGTTTTCACGAGTGAATATACCTCCAACTCAGAACGGTTCTCACAATGTCACGAAGAGTGCAGCTGCCCGGACAGCTGGTTCTGATGCGCCGACAAAGGTTACAACTTCTCAAAAGAAGGATAAAACTACTACTCAGACGAAGAAAAAAACAAAGAGTCAAAAGGATGAGACTAATGGGACTACCAAGACGGTTCCCACTTCTGTTCCTTCATCCTCCAATGAACAGATATCTCCTGAGACGTCAAAGGTCAAAGGTTCTCGAAAAAAGAATAAAATTAACGGGACTACCAAGACGGGTCCCACTTCCGCTCCTGCATCGTCCAGTGAACAGTTAGCGCCTGAGACGATGCCCGGGCCTTGTTTAACAGAGGTTAAAACTTCTCAAGTAAAGGATAAAGTTTAATGGGACGACCAAGACAGGTCCCACTTCTATTCCTTTACCGGTTACTAAACAGATGAGGATTAAAACGTTTTGGACCGTATGCATGAGATGCAAATTGCAGTATGAATTCTTGAGAAAGTACTTAAACCGAAATATGTTATGCCCCACTTGTTATGGACCGTTTCACGCAACTGAGATTCCACCACCAAATATCAATGCTTCTTCAGAAGTTGCAGGAATTTCACAAGGAACGGGAAATAACATTTCAGCCCCAGAAACGTGTAAGATAACGGGTATTGAGGCTGGCAATGGTACAAGCTCCAAGCGGGGTCCACTAAAAAGGGATCGAGAAGAAGCTGGACTAGACACTAATATAGAGGAAGCTTTGAGAAATAAGATCGCTAAAAAAGAAGCTAAATCCGCATCTAAGAAAGTCAAATCGGTTGAAACAAAGCAAGACAGTAATGTCTTTGATGCAAAAAAGGAAACGGGCCGGCCTATCAAGAATCAACTTATAAAGAAGGCGACTACGGAAATAAAGAAGAAACTGGACGAATGGAGCTCAGAAGCCGAAAAAGTTGCTGAAATGGCAAACGGCTACTCAAAGAGTGACGAGGCTGACGTCCCAGATCCAGATTTTTATGATTTTGATATAGAAAGAAGTGAAAAGTGTTTCAAAGAAGGTCAGCTCTGGGCTGCATATGATGATCGTGACGGGATGCCTCGGAACTATGCCATAGTCCACAAAGTAACTTCTTTAAACCCGTTTAAGATGAAAGTATGTTGGCTTAGCTCAAAACCTAACAAGAAACCACTTCCATTTCCCGGGTTCCTGGAAGCATTCGGCGAGTTTCAACCAGGAAAACATGAAACGGTTACCTCCCCAAACTATTTTTCTCACAAACCTAGCTTTACAAAGCGGAGAAACGGTAACATTCGTGTTTTCCCGAAAAAAGGAAGTGTTTGTGCTCTGTACAAATACGATAAAACACTGGATACAATAAGACATACTTACGAACTTGTAGAAGTTGACGAGTCCAGTGAAGAAACAGGCATTACCGTCACGCCACTAGTCAAAGTAGCAGGATTTAAAACAGTGTTTCACTGACATCTCGACAGCAAAGAAACAAAAGTTATCCCGGAAAAAGACTTTCTTAAAATATCGCATCAAATACCTTCATACCTGCTCACGGGTCAAGAATCTGCAAACGCTCCAAAGGGTTGTCTAGACCTTGACCCTGCAGCTATTCCTCCCGAGTTTCTTCATGTTTTAGCAGATAATAAGGAAGCCGATACAATGGATGTCGACAATGGTCCAAGTAATGATGGTGTTTGTTCCATTTAGGTACAAAATTCCTGAACTTGGGAGTTTGGTTTGGTTTTTTGGGTGGTTGGATGGGAAAATAGGTAACATGTAGTGTGCATTATGCAGTTGTAACTTGTGCTTAAAAGGGTTGTACAACTCAGTTTTTGTTAGATGCTGCTGTTATATCTTGACTTTATTTAGAAATGTTTCTTTTGTACTTTTGGAATCCAAACATCGACTGTTACTACGGAATGAAAATGGAGGAATGTTTTGGTACTTAAATGCTGTTTTTGTCTTTATTTTTTTTATCTTTTGTTAGGTTTTGAAGTCTAATAGTTTTAAACTTTTGTTGCATGTACTTTATATTATGATATAAAGTAGCCGTGAAATCGGGTTTTTTGGGCTAAACGATTCGGTTAGTAACCGACCAGTTTTTGGTCAAACCGGTTATTTTCAAAAAATGGTTCGGGTCGTTTAGACTTTTGGGTAGAAAAAACCAAACTCGGTACTAACCTGTTATTATAGGAAAAACTGGTTATAACCTTTTTTTTTAAAAAAAATGTTTTATGTTTTTGCTACTGTTAAGAACTAAATGGTGCTTTTTTTTTTTTTTTTTTTTCAGTCGCATTTTATACATAATAACTCAATAAACTTCAACTTTTATTAAATAAACTCAATATGTCAAACATAAACTACTTGAAACATAAGCTAATACATTGAGCGATTTATTGATTGGAAAGCTAATACGTTGAGCGATAGTGAGGTCTTATTCGGAGTCTCCCGATCCGGACCTAGCTTGGTCATCTTGAGCGATTTCTTCATCGGAAAGTGAGATTTTATAACCTCTTGCATCTCGATCTCAAGTATTTGAGGTTTGATCTCTAAATAATTGGCTTTAATATTAGAAATGTGTTGTATACGTTCTTGTGCGTCCAAGTGATCCTTTAAGCAAATACAAATCTCCAAAGATGCCGGCGTGAGTCTTGTTCTTCGAATCGTTAATACCTTTCCACTAAGAGAAAAACCTGATTCCGAAGCTACCATAGAAGCTTGTACGCTTAGTAAATCTCGAACCATCTTGGATAGAACGGGAAATTGAGATTGCCTTCCTTTCCACCAAGACAAAACATCAGAGTTTTCAAATTCTTCTTGTCCCATAGAGCTTATCCAATGATATATCTCCCAAATTCGTTAGTACCGGTTTGGTCACTCCTAGCCCGTTTAACACTTTCTTGTCTTAAAGTTTGAAATTAGTTAAACCTCGAACTCGAAGAGGATGATGAAGCACCACAACTAATTGAAACATTAGTTGAACCATATTTACTAAAATGAATATCAAATAAATCTTTAAAACATTTGTTAAAATAAGCTTTTGCATTCATTGCAAGTTAAGGTTTTCTAATTGCAAATCCAAATCAATCGAAATCTTCTCGATAAGTAGTTCCACCCCCACTAATTTTAAAGCGTGGGTCTAATGCGGCGGCACAAGTAATTACCGGGTGGAATTTCTTTGAAATATTTTTTAAGTTTTTCTTTTATAGGTTCAACGATAATATAATATGGTGGACCACTTGATTCGAATTCGCCTATTTTTAACACATTGCAAAAATTTGTTGGATTACCCTATGACTCGTGGGATAATATATACCCGATAATAAAGTAGTTGCATCTTTAAAAACTTCGAGTAATTCGGTTAATTTTTCAATAATTTCCCAATTTTAGACGGAAAATGGTTCAACTAGGTATCACCGGCAAGATCATCATGAAAAGTACTTAAAGCAATTTTTTGGCGTAAAACACTTTTAAACATATAATAAGCCGAGTTCTATCTTGTAGGAACTTCCCAATTAGGTGTTAAAAATTCGGTTTCCGTTTCCACACAAAATTTCATATAACTCTTATATCTTGCTTTAGGCCCACAAAATATATCTTGCAACATTGTTTTAAAAGCGTTTTTTATCGACATTATTTCGGGTACCCCTAATCCGTCTTGCACCACCAAGTTTATGATGTGTGCAACACATCGCCTAAGAAAAAAATGCCGTTCAAAGGTGGTTGGTATCTTGCTATTAGTTTAGTGGTGACATTTTTGTTAAAAGCATTATCAAATGAGATTGAAAAAATCTTATGTTTCAATTTAAACTTTTTTAACACATCTCTTAACTTACGAAATAAATTCATACCCGTGTGTGGATAATCAAAGTTTTGAAAATCAATCGTACGCTTCATCATTTGCCAAGTTACGGGATTAATCCAATGCGCGGTAAAACAAACGTACGAATGCGGCAAATGATGAGGCGCCAACCAAATATCGGTTGTTAAGTTTACATTTGTATTTAAATTTTCAAAACCTTTTATGATTTCGAGTTTAGCCTTTTTTTACATTTTAAGTGCATCACGTTTAAGAGTAGAACGACTTACGTGACTATATAGTTGTTGAAGATAATTTTGAAGCACCTTGGTTAATCTCGGGTTATCGAAATGGTTGAATGGCAAAGCTTCTTGAATCACAAAGCTTGCAAATTGTTGTCGAGACCGTTCCGACTGATATGCAAATATACCCCCATCTTGTGACATAGATGCTTGACCCGCATCCGGAACGCCTTTGAGTGCTTGGCAATACTTTTTTTCGATATGTTGCTTCAACGTCGTGTTGGATCCGCTACTTAAAAACTTCTTGCAAAATTTACAATGAGCCTTCATGGTATTATCTGAAAACTCCACGAGCTCAAAATTACACCAAATTTCCTTGTTTCGGTCTGTTTCTAAAATCGCAACAATCGTGGGTTCATTTGAAGAACCAACACCGGTGGAAGTTGAAGAACTTTGAGTTGCCATTTTGTGAGTGATTTTGATTGTTTTCAAGAGTGTTTGATTGTTGTAAGTTGTAAGTTGTAAGTAACTAAACCATATTCAAGATTAGTATTTATATTAAAGTTTATAAGCATAAATGGTGATTAAATGCCAAAAATAACGGCTATAAACAAAAAAAGGGTCATATTGTGTTTGTCTGTTCCATGTTCCTCGTTAACAGCTTGTTCCCAACGTTCATAAAAAATAACTGGTTACTAACCGGTTTTTCTCTAACCGGTTTCCCAACCAGTTCAGTTAGTAACCGGTTCGTAACCGGCCCAACTTCTAGAACTAAAAACCGGTTCCTAACCGCCGGTTATTATCCTAACAGAACTGGTTATGGTCAAAAACCGGTGTTGACCGGTTCCGGAATCGATTTTTTTGGGGTTTCGATTTTGGTATTTTTGGTCACGGCTATTATAAAGTGAATCAACTTAACTTAAATCATACTATTAGGCTGGGTATAATGGTCACTTTGTCAGCACCTCAGCGTCACATCAATTTTTCAGCACACTATTTAACTCAACTTAAATCATACTATTAGGCTGGGTGTAAAAAGAAGTTAGTGCACCACGTTAGGTAGTCTGTACCACCGAACCAACCCCAAAAGGCAACTTGACGTGCGGTGGATGGCAGGTCGTAGTGGTAGATGGCGCGTGGTAGAGGCTCACCACAGGTGGTGAGGGCCTCTATTACACCCGGTCTAAATAATTGGGGTATTTAATTATTTATTCTGGTTCTTGGTTAGTTGAGATGTCATCCTTTTTTAAGAGAAACACGGATTTAGGATTTTTGTAGTCAATGTAAGGAGTTGTTGAAATGTCTTGCATGTACGAGGTGTTTGCTTTAGCTTATTTTTTGAGCTACCAAGCTTAAATGTATTCGGTTTACGTTTAATAAGCTTACTTTTTCCGGCTTATTTTACAATTTATATTACAGGTTATAAAATAAGTTAGAAAAGTATTATAAGCTGAAACCGTGTGAAGTCTCGTAAGCTTAAAAATATGCTTAAACAAAACCCCTTAGTATGAATTATGAAGAACTTTGTTAATGGACGTGTCCACTTATGGCAGATTATGATAGACAACTTTAAGAAAAATAGAAAATGGATGAATAATGACTTTTTGATGGATAGAGTTTTGTATTTTTCGAAAAAAATAATACATTGCTCATTTGCACAGTTATCCTAAACAAAAACACTAACAAAACTGATTTTCATCTATGTTCCTTAATAGAAAGCCATTACCAATTGCGTTTCTTTGCTCAACATCAACTAAATATTGGAATAAGTGGAGGCATGGCTTAGCTCCTAACTGGAATGAACGAATATGTAGCCGCGAGCACTATTTAGTTTTAACTAGAGTGGTAGCAATCTTGCCATCTTACTTTAAATTCATTTACTTACTTAGTTCTGGTTGATCACAAACTTGAGTTTTGTATGGGTACGGTAATTAGTGCTCTTTGAGTATAATGTCTCATGTTCTTTAGCGTATATGAATAGTGTTGATGTAAATTGGATCATGTGTTGGCTTCACCAGTATCATTTTCTTATGGTCTATATGATTATCTCACACATGATACAGTATGCAGGTGATGTGGCTAATTGTTTGCGTCACGGTTGGTGTTTACAACATAGTACTACATACATCTTTGCATTTTTCCTTCTACAAGATTACAAGTGTCATTTGATCAACAAATGATAGCTGACTACTTTAACTATGTTACAAGAAAAAACATAGATGTTTCGTATCAAATAATACCCATCATGACTTTAAATAAAAATGGTTGTTTTTAGCAAAAAAGTGAACTTAATAGTTTTTTTTTTTTTTTTTTTTTTTTTTTTTTTTTTTTTTTTTTTTTTTTTTTGTAAAATATTGGGTAAATGATACAATGATTAAATTTAAGTATAAGTTATACTTTGGGTAAATATGCTCTTATTCTTTGCATTTAAATACTGAAAATGTAAAGCATTGTTCATATGTTATGGCGAACACGGTCGTGCCGTCGTCATCACACCATAAGTATTTTTTTTTTAAATAATTTTTCTCCTTAACCTTTTGAAATATATATAATAAAATTAAGCAGCAAATGTCATTTATACTTTCTTACAAAATATGAGAAATTTTCATATTCTTCATTTATATATATTGATTCTTCTACATAAAATGTTTAGAATTTTGAGTGTCATTTGATGATGTATGATTTCTTTCACTTACAATTACGTAAACGAACATTAGAAGTACGCAATGAAATGCAGCTACAAATGAACCTCGTTAGTAGACAAGTTACTTGTCTACGATATATGCAATATAGTTATTATCAGTCAAATTTTCTTAGTCACGATGAGAAGGAACGTGTGGATGATAGACCATAGGTTGCATATAGTCTTCCCTATCCCATGTCTTCTTTAAAGTCTTGGTCAAGATGATAAGGAAGTTGTGGAAACCATTCATTTCACCAGTTGCATGTGGACCACAAACCGTTAACATGCAAAACTAAGGATAAGCCAATACTTTTACTTATCCCTATGATTTTAAGTAAATTTCCAAAAATGTCACCACAAGCATTAAGTTACTTATCATCTTCCTATCATATTTTAATTCACTTACTTGGTTTTGGTTAATCAAAAACTTGAGTTTTGTATGGGTACAGTAATTAGTGCTCTTTAAGTAAGCTAACAAACAAAAAATAATAGCTACAAAACCCAAAACATTGGCTATAAATCAAATGGTTATAAAACTTCAAAATGTCTGCCCACGATATTCTCCGGTCCACGAAAAATCAATATAGATCTTCCCATCTGACCCTGTCCAAACTATAATAAACGACCCTGTTACCTTTTGACAGGCCAAAAGAGATGAAAAACCACTTCGCTTCAAAATTAATACCAAACACTATAACCTCCACAAATAATTACCCATTAACCAAAACTTATAATCTTACCACTTCTGAAACTCTTTACAGGGTCTTCAAATTCCACTTCTGAATTAGGCCACTGAAACCTTGATATTGAGCTGGTCCAAACACCATTCATTCCATGATCTGCCAAACACACTTCAAAGTAACCAAAATGAAATCCAGCCGTCTTAACAAGATTTTTACCAAAACCCCAAAGCCCAGCAGCCTCGCATTTTCATGTGTAATTCCACACAGCTTCTTACCACCAAACACTTCCAAATTCATACCAGCAGACAGAAGATCGAGGAATCTAACCCAACATCATTTTTGACCCAAATACTCTTCAAACTTAAATACCAACCAGCTAAGTGCCAAGACCAAAAACCACACCAAGACAGTACCCAACAAATTCCAAAATTACTAGTACCCAAGACCACCAGCAGATTTCATATAACCTTATTCATTTGACAAGATTCAGGTAAAGTATTTTTCATATGTTCTGGCGAACACGGCCGTGCCGTCGCCATCACACCATAAGTATTTTTTAAATAATTTTTCTCCTTAACCTTTTAAAATATATATAATAAAATTAAGCAAACTAAGCAACGTACTGTCATTTATACTTTCTTACAAAACATGAAAATTTTCCATATTCTTCATTTAAATATATTAATTATTCTTCATAAAATGTTTAGAGTTTTGAGTGTTATTTTTAGATGTTATACGATCTATTTCACTACAATTACATAAACAAACATTAGAAATACGCAAGGAAGTGTGGCTACGAAAGACACACGTTAGTTACTTGTCAACCATATATGCAAAATATAAGGATCATAGTCTTCCTTATCCCTAAGTTTTCTTAAAGGTCCCGTGTGATTAATTATACATGGAAAATAGTTGTTAAAAGTCAAATTTTCTTGGTCAAGCATAGATGGAGTGAGTGGACCGTAAGTTGCATAATTAGTGTTATAAGTCTTCTTAAAGGTCCCGCGTGATTAATTATACATGGAAAATAGTAGTTGTTATGATAGATCATGTACAGGTGATGCTACTTGGGCTGCCTAATTAATGCTATCTCAAGTCTTCGTAAAAGTCTTCTGTGATATCAATCAAATTTTAGTCTTTTGTGGATGACATTCTCTTCACAATTTACGTGAAAATAATATCAGCATCTTGAGTTCGAAGTTTGTACTAGATGTCTGTCTCAATAATAAAATTTAATAAAATTTCTTATGATAATCTTAGTTATATATTGTTTATACTAAAGTTTTTGTTACTATAATCTAATTAATAATCTATACGTTTTATTTGCTAATATTGGTTTTTATATTTTGAATGAAATGTCTTGGGTTAAGGTCAATGTCAAGATGATAAGGAACTGCCATTAATTTCACGAACAAGTTGCATGTCAGGAATGTTAACATGCAAAAGTAAGTATAAAAAGCCAATACTTATTCTTATGATTTTAAGTAAATTTCCAAAAATGAAGTCACCACAAGCAATAATTCACTTATCATCTTCCTCTCTTATTTCTTTTCTTTTTTATGGTCTCACGATAACATGTCTTACTTCCGCCACCGTCTCTCCTTCATATGGTGGTAATGAGACTGATTATCACGCATTGCTGTCATTTAAGTCAAAGATCACCCATGATCCATACAATGTTCTAACCTCGTGGAACCATTCCTTTCATTTCTGTGACTGGAGTGGTATCTCATGTGGAAAGCGGCACAAACGAGTGACTGTTTTACGACTGGATTCGCATGGCTTAGAAGGCTCATTGTCTCCTCATGTAGGAAACCTCAGCTTCCTCCGTAAGCTTGATCTCTGGAACAACAGGTTTCAAGAAACCATTCCTCATGAGCTTGGTCGTCTGTCTAGGCTACGTGTTCTTTATCTTGATGAAAACAAATTCAGTGGAGTCATTCCAGCAAACTTGTCTGGTTGTTCTAACCTCGAAGAGCTTTGGCTCGCTCAAAATGAGCTAACTGGAAGCATACCCAAGGAGATGAGTTTACTATCGAAACTTACTAGTCTTTTTATTTACGACAATAAGTTAACAGGTGGAATCCCACCTTTCTTCGGGAATATTACATCAATGGAAGTGTTCTCCGCTGCAGTGAACCCATTGGGTGGGAGAATTCCAGATACCTTAGGTCATTGGAAAAGCTTGAAGGCATATTACTCTGGTGGCTGCAACTTATATGGAAGCATCCCTCAGTCCCTTTTCAACCTCTCACTCCTACTTAATTTTTCCTTGCCTGATAATTACCTCACTGGTAGTGTTCCTTCAGAAATTGGTAATCAGCTCCCAAATCTTGAGTTCCTTCAGTTATGGGGTAATGAACTGACCGGAGTTGTTCCACCTTCTCTTTCTAATTGTTCTAAATTAGGATATCTGGAAATGAGTGACAAAAATTTTAGTGGGAAGTTGACAATCGATTTTACAAAACTAAGAAATATTTACATAATTAACTTACAGTATAACAACTTCCATGGACGCGGAGAAGCTGATGACATGAGGTTTATTCATTCTTTGAATAACTGCACCAGATTAGTAGAGTTGGTGCTTTATAATTGCAACCTTATAGGTGTGCTTCCGGTATCAATAGGTAATCTCTCTAATAAACTCAGCTCTCTCTATTTAGGAGATAATCAATTATTTGGAAGCCTCCCTTCAAGTATAGGTAGTCTAGTTGGTTTGACCACTTTAGCTTTAGGACATAATTTATTCAAAGGAAAAATCCCCACTACCATTAGTAAACTTCAAAATCTACAAGTTCTTGGTCTGAATAACAATCAATTTTCAGGATCTATCCCTGATAGCATTGGAAACTTATCACTGTTGACTGAACTTTACTTAAATACCAACAAATTAGAAGGTCATATTCCATCAAGCCTTGGGAAATGTAAAGAACTTAATGTTTTAAGCCTTGTAGACAATAGACTTAGTGGAAAAATACCCAAGCAACTTCTTCAACTTCCATCACTAACTATTGATTTAGATCTTTCTCAAAACAACCTGTCTGGTTCCATTCCGTCAGAGATTAAAGACCTCAAGAAGTTGAGTTATCTCGATTTATCTTACAATAATTTATCAGGCATCATTACTAGTAGCCTTGGTGAGTGTATTAGCCTTACAAACTTATACCTTAGTGGCAACAGATTTCAAGGCGTAATACCATCTTCATTCAGTTCCTTGGGAGGATTGGGGGTACTCGACATTTCTGAAAATAATTTATCAGGTAGAATTCCACAATTTTTAGGCAAGTGGAAATCCTTAGAGTATTTGAACCTATCCTTTAATGATTTTGAGGGTGAAGTACCGGTTGTAGGAGTGTTTGCCAATACAAGTGCATTTTCAGTTTTGGGGAACGATAGGCTTTGTGGTGGTTTTGTTACACTTAAGTTGCCCAAATGCAAGGAGACGGGTAGTAAGAAAAAAAGGTTTCCTTTCTTCATATTAGTCATCGTGATTGCACCGACGCTGCTCATAATATTATGCTGTGTATATCTTTTGTGTAAGAAGAAACGCAATAGTCAACCATCTGAGTCATTGGGTAGTGAACGGTTCATGAAAGTTTCTTACAGTCAACTTCTCAAGGCTACTGATGGCTTCTCTGCAGCAAATTTGATTGGAGAAGGTGCATTCAGCTGTGTTTATAAAGGGATCCTCGATTATGATGATGGCAAATTTGTTGCAATCAAAGTTCTACGTCTTGAAAATCGAGGAGCTCACAGAAGTTTTCTAGCAGAATGTGAAGCATGGCAGAATATTCGACACCGTAATCTGTTGAAGATAATAACTTCATGTTCAAGTGCTGATTTCCAAGGAAATGATTTTAAAGCTCTGGTTTATGAGTTTATGCCGAATGGAAGTGTACACGATTGGCTTCATTCGAATGAAATTACATCGAAGTTGAACCTTCTTCAAAGAATAAATATTCTTAGAGATGTTGCCACTGCACTTGATTATCTTCACAATCGCTGCCAAACAACGATTGTTCACGGTGACTTGAAGCCAAGTAACATTCTACTTGATGATGATATGGTGGCTCATGTTGGAGACTTTGGTTTAGCTCGACTACTTGGTACAGACTTAAACCAAAACAGCTCAACCGGGGTTAAAGGAACTATTGGTTATGCACCTCCAGGTAATTCCACTTTTATTCCATGATGCTTATATTTATTTACAGGTTAAAGTTTGTAAATTAATTAATTGTTTTTCATTTGTAGAGTATGGTATCGGGAGCGAGATGACAAGTTGTGGGGACGTCTACAGTTTTGGAATATTATTACTAGAGGTGATGACTGGTAAAAAGCCGACAGACGGCATGTTTATTGAAGGTCTTAGCCTTCATAAATTTGCTTACATGGCATTACCAGATCAGGTAATCGATGTTATTGATGGTGATGCAATCGTGTTGCAAAGTTCCGAAGCGAATGCAAAGAGAGTGGAAGAATGTTTGGTTGCAACTATCAAGATTGGAGTATCATGCTCTGTTGATTCACCGCCACAACGAATGAAAATAGAAATTGTTGTCAATGAGTTGCAGCGTATTGTCGATGTGCTTCAAAGTATATAAGGTACTCTGTTCTCCCATTTTATAAAATCTGAGTTTTACATGAGTTTGTGAAAAATCATCACTAAAATGGTTTTATTTTTCAACTCTTTTAGGTCTATCATCAAGCTTGTATGTTGAAGTTGTAGGAAACTGCAACAAGGAGAAGTGCATGTCGTAGTTAAATAAATGTTAAGTTGTTAAAGATGTTTGTAATTGTGGTTTAATTTTCTTGTTGCATAAGTGTACGTTTACATTCCTGGTGACGTATCATATGTATCAAGCATGTTTGTAATTGTGGTTTCATTTCCTTGAATCCAATTTGTGGTACTGAATTCTACTTAAGTTCTATTTGGTGTTCGATTCCTTAATGAACAGCCTAATGTTATTCGTGTTCTTTGACTTTCAATTTCATAAATTTGACTTTTTCTTGAATATCTGAATGAGAAAGCTCGAGGCTTCCGCCTCTTCTTGTTTCGAGCAGTGTATGGTTCAATTTTATAGAAAGTTAACCTCATGTTTGGTATACTGTATTATTATTGCAAGTATACTGTATTAAAAATGTGTCAATTTTGATATACAGTTGGTCCAACACATGTACATTCACATTTGAGACTTGAAACTTGAGAGTTGAGAGTGTTGCCAAAGTTACTACTTAATGGAAGTTTCATTAGCAAAAAAAGGTGTAGTTATGGATTGTCCTAAAAATATAGATAAAACTGAACTGGGTCAAACAATTAAATTACAGTAATATGAAATGGGTTAAACATGAAACTGTACACCCACTCTTGTGAAACAAACCAAAAAACAGCGAAAACTAAAATGGGTCAAATGGGCAGACTCAAAAAATATCTTTAACTGAACGTGTCATTATTTTGTTCCATTCCATCAGAGATTGAAGACCTCAAGATGTTGAACCATCTCGATTTATCTTATAATCATTTATCAGATACCATTACTGGTAGCCTTGTTCAATGCATTAGCATTACAATGTTAAACCAACAAGGCAACCTCTGCAGTTTGTGAGATAATTTAAGCCATGAATGAATTTGTTTGTCTTCTTTTCCGAAATGAACATAGAATTGATTCAAATAAGGAAGATCCATTGACATTACACATGAGTTGATACATTGAGCTTGCCTACTGTATGACTACTCTTTCAAACAACACATCTAAAAAGACACAAGCCAACCTTATTAACTACTTGAGCAGAAATGAAAATAAAACATACACCATAGACGTCACTGTAAGTATCGTTATCGTCACTGCCTTTGAATAACTCGAGAAAAACAGATGGGATTTGATGAAGTTGATGTCGTCTCCAATCTGCCTTTAGAATTGAGAATCAGGCCATATGACGAATACATAATAAATCTTGACTTTACCCATCCAAGTACAAGCTCCAAATAACACTAATAACTAGCAATACACCACATTGACCACCTGCACAACTAAAACAAACACACTTAATCATTCTTTCAAGCTTCAAACATATTAATGGCAGTAAATGTTAAGACTGAAACATATAGTCGCGACTTCTAATCTTATTTTCTTACTTGGATATTTTAGGATGACGCATTATATTTAGCGTTTGGGTATTCTAAAAGTTCTTGTCATCAAGTTTACAAATGATTAATGTGCCATATTTACCTTTTTAATGAAATGACCCAAACTGACCCGTTTTAAGCTAGTTTTAATTTTTATATCTTTTTTACATAGCCTGAACCAACATGTAGGACCTGAATTTTAAGCTATGAAAGACCAGAACAGACATGTTGGAACTGTTTTTTAAGCTATGTTTATATATTTTTAACATAACCTGAACTGAACCATTTTATATGGGTCGATGTAGCCAGAAAAACAGCTCCAAGGGTCTCGTTGCAGCTCTGTAAAATAAAGAAAAGAAATATAAAAAAATTTGGTACTCTCCATTAATAAGTAGTCATTAAAATTATTTGATTTGGGAGGTTCTATGTACTGGGCACCGTTTTTTTTCTCCAAGTTACTTTTTTATTTACGATTAAAAAGTAAAATGGGTCAAAATAGCCATCTGTACTAGTGTTGGTTAGTTGTTGTACTGACTGCTTTTGGAACCTGTTAACACTAACAGATGACTGTGTTTACAAAACAAACATAACCCATAATGCTTTTAAAGGATGACTCGTCCGATATGGCTAAGATTTCAAGAAAGGTTCCAACCTTGTTCGTGAAGTTCAGGACACCACCGAGAATCACCAGTTAGTTACTTTTTTTTACAAATCTAACATTAATGCAGACTAATAATTACTAGTTACTTAAATTACATTAGGAATCCATAAAGATCCGTAAAAATACCAGATCATTTATTATGCCAATGAACATACGAATTCACAAAATTATGCTTTATGAGAGTGTTGTCAAAGTTTCAATGTCAATAAGCCTTATGGATAGTAAAACACTGGAGTTTCAATGTTGCTACTTAATCGAAGTTTAATTAACAGAAAAGGTGTAGTTATGGGTTGTCCTAAAAATATAGACAAAACTGATCTGGGTTAAACAATTAAATTACAAAATACGAGTCTTGTATCTACTTACTAAATACTAATGTAATGTGGAAACATGGAACTTACAGTAATATGAAATGGGTTAAACATGAAACATGTAACTTACAGTAATATGAAATGGATCAATTTACGTTACGTTATATTTAATGGGTTCAACAGGCTGAAAACATTCATTAATCATTATTTTTAAACAAGTTTAAGAAAAGGACAGACCACGTTTGCAGGTCAACCTGATCAGTCCAAACTAAAATTACCAGTTTGACTTTTTTCCCAACCTGACTAGCTGCCCGTTATGGAACACCTCTAGTTTAGATCATGTGTTACCTGTAAGGCTCCCAAGCCTGCATTTCCAAGGGTCCACATCTACGGTGTGACTGATAAAGCTTTAGCCAGTGCTTTTCTGCAATACAAAGAAATGGGAATACCAACGGGTTAGGGCTGAAGTGTCATATATATGGTTCACAATGTTAACGAGTCTATGTCAAAAACAGCCATTTACAGTAGCAAAATTGGGGATCTTGCAACAAAAGTCAAACAATGCCAAGGTATCATTCACACAAGAAAGAAATACAAGAGAAGAAATAATCGTACCTTAGCCATGGCTGAAGTAATAACTTCTGGAATGGGCTCAGTTATATCACCCAATGCCAAGGCTTATCATTTGTTCATCAGGGTATTTTAGCTTATGTGCAGCCATTCTTCTACGAATATGTAATTCTACCAAAACATATCATGTATCTAAGTCTCATGTCCAAATGAAAAATAACAAGTTTCTATATCCATGTCTTTATTTATAAGAAACGTGTGACAGTGATACCGATGTAAACCTGAATCTATAGTGACAAAAAATCGAGCTGCAATTTGACAAGTACCCTTGTATTCATTGTATATATAGGCTTTCATGCCTCTCTTTGGTCCACCTTATCTCCAAGCCCTCATGTTCTGTGATATCAATGAAAATGGCAAGCAAGTGTTCAGAGATGAAATGCCTAGTAGATCTTCCACTACAAACACATAATTTGAATTTTAACATTTATTTCATACAGCTAACAAACCTAATCTTAAAAGAAATGCGAACATGAACCCAAATACAAAAGCTTTACCAATAAGCTGCTAGTTTGTGGTCATATGAACAAGGCTGCCAAGGATTCTATGTGGAATCGAGCTTTAAACCAACACTAACGGCGGCGTATAATTGAACCATCAACAGTTGGAATTTTTTGATTAAATGGATGTCAGAGATACAGATTGCATACCTGGTTGTCGAAGATTTTTGAAATCGAACCGTCAATTGGAAACATGTAAAAAGTTATTTAAGGGTTTATGTTTATGTGGTCTAGGTGAAAAGATATAAGAAAGCAAAGTGAAAAAAAAGAAGGGGGAGAAATACCGCTCAAAAGTGAAAAGTTAACACAGGGCTCTATTTTGTGGCCGAATTAGACCCCGGTTTTGCATTTCATAACCGGCTTTATGCCTTTGTTTTTGACGGTAGAGCCCTTTTTTCCTATTAACAGGGCTCTATTAGGGGGGGCTTTATTTCAGATTTTGTAGTAGTGTGAGAAAAGAGAGTTTATGAGTCAAATAATTTCAGTACCAAGGCACATAGCCATCTGCCCAATCTTCAAACCCAAACACTCCCTTAAAGATAACTGCTATTCAATAACCAGAGATTTCCAAATCTAACCAGTTAATCACTCGAGGCAGATTATTCTAGCAGGAAATTTCATGACATTTTCCGGTCTGCAAGCCTTTTATCCGCCTTTTATCCGTAACCATCCAAATTAATGATCATTTAATTTACAGCCAAACAGGAAACTATCCTTATGATTTCTACTAGCCAAAGACATCAGAAGACAATACAGTTGCCTATCCCAAACACACTATATCAGCAGACAGAAAAGCTTGTGAAGCAAAGGTTTTCAAAACCAAGAGACATAGCCATCTGTTTAAACCTTTATTCCAAACACCAGCTAGGCATATAACAACTTTTCTGGTCAACAAGGGAGGTGTGATTAACAGGACTGTTAGTTAGGAAAAAGTAGCTTCATCTTTCACAGCTCACTAGCCCCCATCCTAAAGAAACCACCCCTCACACTTCACATAATCCCATTCATGTCAATATCCCATATCTTATAAGTTTGAATAACAGCTACTGATTTCTTAGCATTAAGGCTCATATGCTGCAACATCTGAGTACAAACTCAGTAATAGGTATGGGTGCAAACCTGATATAACATTCATACGCAAAATACAACTTTGATTGCCAATTGCAGATACAAAAATTTTAACATGTTAACAAGATTAAAAACATTATCTCAAACATCCAAGTTACCTCTGAATGTGAGACATCGTTCTTCTTCAGTGATACTTTCTGCAACATTAAAAAACATCTCACAATTAGATCAAACTTAAGATAGGATATAAGTGGAGTGTACATCAGAAAAACTAATGAGCCTTGCAACTTTTATACCAAACTTCAGAAAGATAAAGTCTTTAGATATGGTTCTTATCTTGATGCAGAACAAGGCAACGTACATTATATTAGCTTCAATCAAGCCTAAAAGATACTAAGACGTACTGTATATGGATAACCATATGCTTAACTTATCTAGTTATTCATTATTGAAAAACCCCTTATTCCCCCAAATAACTAATAAGCACTTTGGCATAAGCTTGTAAGTTCTTTATACAAGCTTACCCAAACACCCCTAAATCCCATATTCTCATGACAGGTATCCCTCGCACAAACGCACGCTGCTTTACACATGATAATTAGGGAAAAAAGAAATACATTCCAATGTATAACGCACTTTGACATAACAACAACAACAACAAACCCAATCCCGCCTAGGCAGGGTATGGGGGAGGTAAGATGTAGACAGATCCTACCCCTACACCAGGGTAAACCCGAGTGTAGAGAGACTGCTTCCAATGAGACCTCCGGCAAGTGCATGTGTGCTAGTGCGAAAGTATAGAGATAGCATACGACAAAAACATAAGCTTTGCCCAAACACCTTCAATAAGCTTTTTAACTTTTTTTATACCCAATAACTTATTAACCTCTTAAAATAAGCCTACACAGAGTAGTAAAACTCGGATCACAAAGTGATCAACCAATACTAGCTACAAGGCCAGTGACCAGGGTGAGTTGAGTAGAATCGGCCAAAAGATTCAATTTGGTCACAAGTTAGTCAGCTTGGTGCTAACTAGTAAAAAAACCCAGCTTGACGTATTTTAACAAGTGTGTTAAAGTTTCTAAACATATACTTATAGGGTCCATAAACATTTATATAGTCGTTTAAACATGTCATACACTCATACTCTTACACATTGCTTCGAAACTTACATATAAAAATTCCTATCTAAGACTATGAGTACTCCCCGCCTAGGCCGATAACTCACTACAAGCAAAACAACATACAGTATTTGCCTTCAATCATGCTCACAATATACTAGGGGGATGTTTAGGTAAGGTAAGAGTTAATAAAACTTATGCATTTTCGAAATACCCCAAACTAATGGAATCAGCTTATTAGCTTAATCCTGCCCTAAAAAATACATAAGCCCTTAATATAAGCAAAAATTCAATAAGCTGGTTAGCTTTATTAAAACACAATAAACTATTAAGATCTTTAAATAAGCTCACAGAAACACCCCCTAAATCCCGATGATTCCCATGGCAGCTATCTCTCACACAAAATCAAATTGCTCTGAATAATTATGATACGATAACAAGGCTACATACATTACATTGGCTTCAATCATGCCCAAAGGATACTAAGATGATGTAATGTATCAGGGTCACCTTATGCTTAACTTATGCATTTATTCATTATCGAAAAACCTCTATTCCCACAAATAACTAATAAGCACTTTGGCATAAGCTTGCCAAGTCCACATCCCCATCCCCATCCCCATTGGGGTATAGTTTTGCTTCCCCACATCGGATATTGGGGATTCTTAGGTTTCTTAAAAATCAACCGATATGTTTCCTTTTACATGTCTACGTATATATAAGCTGAAATCAAATGAGCTCATAAGCATACATATAAGCCTACACAAACACCCCCTAAGATTAGCCCTGTGTATCCCTGACCATGAATTTGCAGGTACCTCAACACTAGCATCAACTGTAAACACTCAGCTAATTTGAAACAGTAAACCATAACCTTAAAAATGCAGAGCAATTTCTATAAATTAAAAGTGATACCTGCGGGAGAGATATTAACGACTTAACATATACAAAAATAAACATATATGTTAGCTTAATTTGTATAAAAACGCATACAAAATGTATCCTTATGCAAACACGCGCATGTAGATATCATTCTCTTCTAGAGACATAATTAATGTTTAAAGTTGTAGCTGTAGCATCTAAATTCATAATTACGTCATGTTATTTTAAAAAAAACAAAATTCGCATCATTTGAGAATACAAAACGGGTATTTAACCAGGGTCGTTACATCCTCACTTATTGTCAAATACTAACAAGCCACAAACATCAAAAGCAATCTCAAATCAATATCCTAACAACTGACTCCTATATAGAAAAAGAATCCAAACTCAAAATCTTAAAACCGAAAAGCTAAACATCATAACTCAACAATAAAAGCTAAAGCAAATTCATATCCTAAATTCATACCACATTTTCTCAAAACACAAAGATTCACCCCATTTACACACGCAGCATACAAATCCAATAAGGGTAGTTACATTGTTACACCGTCATTTATCGTCAAATATTAACAAGCAGTAAACATCAAAAGTAATCTTAAATCCATATAAAAACAATTTAAATCTTAAAAAACATTCATAGACTTGGCAAAATCTTAAAAACCAAAACCTGAAAAATCAATCAGATAACAATTAAAGCTAATAATTCTAAGCTCGCAACAATATCAACAAATCTCACCATTATCTAAACATCATTTACAGCAAAATCTAAAAAATAATCAACCTAAAAATAAATTCTATTTTTTTTCTTTTACAAACAATCATAAGAACCTTTTCATCAAACATCTCGTGAACTAGTCTATGGGTTTTCAAGTATGTATACCTGTCAAGAAGACACATACTTAAAGAACCATAGATTGACTGATTTTACATATATTTTAAATAATCATGGACTAAACTTGAAAAAGGTTGAAACTTTATGTGAATTTGAGGTGGGGTATGGATGAAAGTTTACAAATTTAAGCTATCCAAAAAGCATTTGCAACTTTATGTGAATTTGGAGTGGGTGGGAGGCGTTGGATAGAAAGGGATTGGATTGGATGGTTGAAATTAGAAGAAAGGGGTTAGGATCGTGTGAGGTGATTTGCAGCAATAATATATTTACACTGCATATTACTATTTACATACCCTTATGATGTAAATGAATTGGTATTTTTGAAAAAAAAAAAAAAAAAAAAAGTTAAAAAAAAACATGTTTGAGTATTTACAAAATTTTATGGGCAAATATCCAAAAAAAGTACTATACTTGCCACCTATTCCTCTTCAGGGTAGCGAACAAATTTTTTTACTTCTGCGGGTAATATACTTTCAAATTCATCCTCTTTAGGGTAGTTTCATGAACAGTTGGACAATTTTGCCCCTATTACCCACAAGAGGAAATGGAAAGTATGATACTTTTTTTTATCATTTGCCCTAGTTTTTTATTATGTTAAATTTTGGATATGTATTGAGATAAATTATTTAATGATTTATAATTGTGTTAAATCTATGATAAAAATGTTTTGTTTTAAGTTTACACTATTTACTTATTAAGATAATTTAGTTCCACCAGCCACTTCCATTTGCAAAGGACATGAATTTAAATAAGTATACGCGTGCATGGCACGTGTGGGTTCAAATAAGCAGTTTTAACCCTTACCATTTAGGCGGTAAAAGCCGTTACAGCCATTTCATCATTTCATTTGTATATAACACAATTCATTTCACATTTGTAAGCGGTTTTGATTTTGTAATTCTCTCTTGTAATAAACTTCTACAAGTCAATAAGCCATAACAAATCCTATTAACTAATTCTTGAGCTCAATTCTTATTTGAATCTCGTTGATTCCTGTAAGAGTGTATCAACTGGTATCAAAGCAGTCAATTCCGGCATCTTAACCCATAAACCTATTGAGTTTGATCGTCGCCGATCAAATTCTGGCCAAAATACATTCGTTTCCCTATCACAAATACGTTACCCTTGTTAATTCTTATTCCGTTTTCTTAGCCAAAACACGTTTTCCGTACGGCTAGTACATTATTTATTATTTAAAAAAAAAAAGTATCCTACTTTCCATTTCCTCTTGTGGGTAATAGGGGCAAAATGGTCCAACTGTTCATGAAAATACCCTAAAGAGGATGAATTTGAAAGTATATTACCCGCAGAAGCAAAAAAAATTGTTCGCTACCCTGAAGAGGAATAGGTGGCAAGTATAGTACTTTTTTTTTATATTTGCCCAAATTTTATAGCAAACAATTATAATTGCGGTATTATGATTATTCATTTTCATTAACTATTGACTAACACAATAATAATAATTAAAACTAATTGTAATATAATTTCTTATATAGTAGAGTTTCTGGATGAATTTTTTAAAATTATTAATGTTGAGATCAAACAGGAAAAAAAAAAGTCATTTTTTTCCTTAGAATCTCATTTTTTTTTTAAATTGTGATATATTTTTCTGAAATTTTGAGTGAAAACATTGTTAAAATAAGTATTATAGGCAACATTGATAGAATTTGTATTTTAAAAAAAAGTTGTCATATATTACTCATTAATAAGTTTGTTAAATTTTAAGCAATTTTTTTTTTTTGCTTTATGTGTAAACTAGACAAGTACGCATAGCTAAGGGATTTTCTAGGTGCAAACAACTAAAAATTCGATTTATTACATGTTTTGTTATAAAAGTTTTTTATTTTCTTAAAGATATAGGGATAATAAGGAAGGTTTGGCAAAAAGAACGAGGTATAACGATCAAACATTAAGGTTTTTAGGCTTGCTTTTGTGTTTGTGTCCAAGTTTAAGTACCAGATCCATAGCCCGGCTTTTTGAAGATCATCATATTGAGCCCAGCCTCAGCGTAGATACTGAGCTCGGCTTATGGTACTTGTGTAAGTGGTAAGGTGCAAACATTAGGGAAGCCGAACAAGTGTCAAGCCGAGATAAGAGCCAAAACGTGCAATTTTCATAGGAATGAAACGTGCAATTTGGCACTTTTAAACATGCAATTTTTGTCCTAACCAGGGATGAAAATTTGCTCAAAGGTTTCTCACAAGGACGATTTCTAAACTTTCAAAATAGTTAGGACGAAACATGCAATTTGACCAAAGTTCAAGGATGATTTATGCAATTTACTCTTTTTATATCTATCTTTTCATATACGGTATATACCAAGGGGTTGATTTGCACACTAATTTTTTTTTCTTTCACCACTTATAGTATGACAAAAGTTCAATGCAGAACAAGAATTATCTAAAGATCAAATCAAAAGATGTCAATCATCCATCTTTTTTAAATCCAAGGGTGTAGATTAATTAACATTTTAATATAATTAAGGGGCTTTTGCATATATGTCTTCCCGAAAATGCAAAATTGCATATATATCCAAAGCATACATAAAAACCATTGTATTATGTGCTTAAAAAACTTGTACAAAGGATATATATGCAATTATTCACTTTTGGGAGGGATATATATATACATTTTTGCCTATAATTAATTAATTAAAGGCATATTTGTAATTACACACTCAAAAATAATATACCCCGTATACATTTTTTTCATTTCTCTATTTTAAAACACACACTCATTTCTTTATTTGTCTCTCACCAACCACTTTCCTCATTCCCCAAATCAAACACTAACATTTTTCTATCACATCAAATGCAAAACCAACCAAATCGGTTGTAAATAATGAACATACGACATGAAGTAACACTAGCTAAAGTTGAATCGTTGTCTGAATTGTCTTCGTTTCATCTCGATGATCAAAATGAGCATCAAATGTTGATATTGGTAAAAGAATTTGAATACAATTCGATTATTGTTGATACTATTCGATTAATTGATATTTTTATTTTTATTTTTAGTATTAAACTACTAGTAGTTTTTTATGATATGTGATGTTATTAGGTTGAGTATTGTGAGATTACTTGTTTGAGATTGAAATGAATGTTTAGTTTGAGTGTGAAATAACCTGTGTCATTTCTCATGTTTAGGTTAGTTATTGTTATTTGATTTTATTGACTGTCTGTTGACTAGATTTAGTTAATTTTTAGGCATATGTGTTGCTCAGTGCTATAAGGTTACAATAGATATGTAATTGACGTTACGTTACAGTGGATATAAACTAGTTTTGCATTATATTTTGTGATGCACATAAAGTGTTTGATGTTATCCGTCAGTGAAAATATAAGAGAAAATTAGTGTAGAAATGTGTTTTATTGTTGTCATTTTGTAGCATTATGATTCGATCTATTAAGTTGTTATATTAAGCTAGACTGTAGATAAGAAATGATGGCTATGGTTTTTTATTAACATATGTAATAAGTTGATAAGTAGTAGACTTTTCAAAGGTCAATAGGTGATGACTAATGGAAGATTCAAGAGTGTGAAGCATAGGGCGGTAGCAAATGGTACCAAGAGTAGGGTGTCGATGATATATTTTGGAGGACCACCATTGAGTTCATTTACTTCTCATGTAACTTGTTTTTGTTGATGTTTAAATTACTTGGAGTAATGAATTTTCATTTGTCAATAAATCAATGATAGAACTCTTTCAAAAGGTTGAAAATTCGGTTCACAAATCAACATATCATTATCATGTATTTCACTTTTGTGGCTGTGGATTTTCAAAATAGGTTTACTATTTGGAAAAGATGGTAGTTTTTTTGTAAGACTTTAACTTTTTCAATGTGACCTACCAAAGAATCACATGAGATTTTGTGCAAATCACATGTGATTTACCGCAAATCACATGTCATTTACCGCAAATCACATGTGATTTTACCTTAAATTATTTTTTGAAAGTGTATCACATGTGATTTACTCATTTTTATATTAAAACTGAATCTCACGTAATTTGCATTTTTTCATAACATAGCAAAAAATAAATAGCATAATCACAAGTGATTTCAGAAATTTGTTTTATAAATTGAAGGAATAAGTTGATTTGAAATTAAAGATTACATGTGATTTATTACTCTAAAGATCCTTTGTAACTTGTAAAATCACATGTGATTTTTTTTTTTTTTTTTTTTTTTTTTTGTAAACTGTGTTCCGACTCGGCTAAACATGTGATTTTTTAAAAAACAAAATCACGTGTTCCTGTACGGAAATTTTGAAAAATAAATCCGTCGAAAGTATATAAAAATGCATATCTATAGAATGATGATTTTTTTCTCGTCGCGATGGTGTATTTTTTGTAGCTTGAAGATTTATCATTTGCAAGAAATGTAGTTTTTAATAAAAGGGTGGAAAGTGGGTTTTTTAGAATTACTTTTCTGCCCTTCTTTTGTTAATTTTTGCTTTCATCACATCCATTGGAGGAAAAGAATATGAATGGTAGAGATATTATTATTTTTTATTGATCTCACTGTATGCAATACAGCTTATATAAAATAATGTTTAAAAAAAAAAAAAAAAGTGCAAATTATCCCGTATAACAATTGACTCTCCATTTTCCCATCTTTAAAAGTCAACTCATCAGCAACTTACGTCACCATCACCAATGGCAGTCGCAACCACCAGCGACAGCACCGCACCTCCGTCACCGGCGCCGGTCACCGGTTCTCCTCCGTTGGCCGGAAGTTTGGATCCAGTTGAGATCTCGAGTTCGTCTCCTGCATAAGCAGTTGGATATGCAGGTTCTGTAACTGAATTTGACTATTTGACTATTTAACTGATTATTATTTTTATTTAAATTTATAATTGATTTTTTTATAGCCGTCTTTTTGAAAAAGTATTGGATGGAAGTGAAATTAAGTGGCGGTTATTGATCTATAATATTATTAAGAGTTTTACTTGGAGGTGGAAACTAGTCTGTTATTATGGAATTTGGTTTCACGATGAGTGTTATATGTTTCGTTAGGTGCTATGTGAAAAGTTATATGTTATGCGTGTGAATGTTTCAATGTATGATGGACAGGATGTATCTTATATTAATTTGACTGATGGTGGTGGTGAAACCTTTTGAATTTTTTTATGCACTATTGAGGTGGTCAAGTTTCTTTTAGAGAAAAACAATAGTACGACGACGACAGTAGTATTGAGGGGATTCGATGGTGGTGCTAGAGGGTGGTGGTGCTGGGTGGGTTTGAGTCTTTGGGATGTGGTGTGAGAGTGGGGAAGAAGACGAGGGTATATTAGTCATTTTACATGCATTTGACCTTGACTAATGAGGGTACTGACGATCATTAGCTCTCCTTAGCTCTCGGTGGCATAAAATGAATGCAACTTTGCTTTCGGTGCCTAATTTGCAATTTTTTTCTCTCGGTGTGTTATTTGCGATTTTGGCAAACATTAGGGACGGAATTTGCAATTTACTCTATTGATTAAAAATTGTGTGTGATGTGTGTTTATTATTAAAAATGGTTTGTGGTGTGTATTTTTATTGAAATGTTTAATTCATGTAAGTTGTATTTTTATTTCAATGAACAAAAGATTAAGTGGTTTGAAAAAAATGAAAAATAAAATAAAATGGTGGGTCCTAAAAGTGAGGTTTTGACTTAAGTTACTGGGGAGGATGTTATTAGGTGTGTGAATAAGAGGTAAGTGAAAAGAGGAAAAGTTGTGTGCTGGTGCTGGTTGTGTGGTTTTAGAGGGTGGTGGTGCTGGGTGGGCTTGGGATGTGGTGTGAGAGTGGGGAAGAATACGAGGGTATATTAGTCATTTTACATGCGTTTGATCTCGAATTAGAACAATCCCCCCTTTACACTTTACATTTGTGTTTTCTATCACAATTATTTTCAGCAACAAAGTTTGTTACTTCAGTTCTTCGAAATTACAGAACTCTTTAACATTTACCGAATTCAAAGCGAGATATTTGATTGATTCTCTTATAACATCGTTTACTTTAATGCACAGATTTTGTAAAAATTGTATCATTAATGGACGCAGCCTGACACAGATAGTAAAATGAGGGAAATTCACCAATGTTAATTTACATCAAACATAGTTATTTGGATAGCTGTTACTAATAATCGTCATCATTGTTCTGAATATCTTGAGGATAATTAGGCTATTTATTGTTAGAATAATTATCTATGTTAACAGTATCGAACCTTCCTTTTCCTTTCGCAAGTGTCACTCTTCTTTAGCTGATATAGATTACAGTAAACGGATATAGATATTGTTGATAGTTAACCTAAAACTTTGGGTTAAATATGTCATATTAGAAAGTATAGTATGTATTAGTGTCAAGTATGTAATAAACGCAAAGCCTAAGGGCCGAACATGTTAGTTTGTAAGTTGAAAACCGAATAGCGGTTATATAGAAACGGTTGAAGCAATATGTCGCTTCACAGATGTCGGTTAGAAAACTATATATAGGGGTCGAATATCTGTAAGATTACAAGAACGAAAATCTGCAAGTATCAACAAAGTTATATTCATATTATTACCTGTGTTTCATTCATCATAGTAAGATTATATTCCAACAATTGGCATCAGAGCACGTTAATCGATCCAGGGAAGAACGACTGCAAGTAGCGATCAATTGAAAAGCAAGAATCAACAGCAAGAAGAAACCAACGATTCCTGTTACAAAACTTGTAACCGTTGATTTCAGAAACACAACCATCGCCGGAGAAAATTTGAGAACGGGAACCACCAAACCACCGATTAACTATAATCGAAAGAAGAAGGAGATTGTGTTGGTAACCTTTTTGGTGTTTTTTTGGGTGTCGATAAGAACCAGAAAGGGAATTTGTTGTTTTGTGAAGAAAGAAGAAGAAAGAAGATAGGAGTAGTTGGTTCTTAGCAAAAGTCAAAAAGAGGATACTGATAAAAGTGATAAGTCTTCTTTTCATATTTTAAATTCATATTTAATTTCATACAGAGAGAGTCCACTTTCCACTTTATTAGTTTAAAGGAATTTAGTGATAAAAAATAAAGAAGGCAATATTGATAAAGAAAGGTGTATTTTTCAATTGGTTGGGTTAGAAAGTAAGAAAGTAAGATTAAGTTTTGTATATTTTTCAATTTAGGGAGACAAAATAAGTTATTTTAAATTAGAAAAATACAAAACTAGTAAGAAGTAAGAAATTGAACCATTGTGATTCACATTGTAAGAAGTAAGAAGAAACATATTATTTTTTTAAAAAAAACTTTAGTGTTTCCAAAGTAAGTAAGTAAAGAAAACGTTTAGCGTTTTTTTTAAAAGTAAGAAAGTAAGAGAAAACCTATTGTTTTCAAAAACCTTAGCGTTTTCACCAGTAAGAGAAACCTTAGCGTTTCACCAGTAAGAGAAACTTAGTGTTTCACCAGTAAGAGAAACCGTAGTGTTTCACCCCGTAAGAGAAACCATAGTGTTTCACCCTGTAAGAGAAACCGTAGTGTTTCAAAGCAAGTAAGAAAGTACGCAAGTAAGAAAGCATGGTAGAAGGTGACAAGCATGATAACGCATCAAGTAGAGCATCAGTTCGAGAACAAGGAAGTATAGCACTTCAATGTCCAAAACTGAACGAATCAAACTACACCACATGGGCAATTATGATGGAAACAATCTTAAAGGCCTATGGACTTTGGAAAACGCTTGAAGATGCAGAAAAAGTAGATGAAAGAAAGATGCATACATCAAAAGCAATGATCCTCACAACATTGTCGGAAGATGTTCTAATGCAAGTTGCACAGTACGAGACTGCGAAGGAAGTATGGGAATCAATCAAAGTACGTTATATTGGAGCAGACCGAGTTCAGAAAGCACGCCTTCAAACTTTGAGAAGCGAATTAGAGACCTTAAAAATGAAGACCGATGAAACCGTGAATGACTTTGCGGGAAAATTGGGAAGCATAAGAGGCAAGTGTAAAAGTCTTGGTTCTAATCTTAAAGACAAAGTATTAGTAGGAAAGTTGCTGAACTCCGTTCCAAAGAAGTTTCTACCAATTGTGGCATCCATCGAGCAATATCCAGAAATTGATAAAATGACGTTTGAAGAAGCTGTTGGAAGACTAACTGCTTATGAAGAACGCCTCAAGAGTCAAGATGAACCGCAAGAAGATTATCATAACAAACTTCTAATGGCAAGTTCAAGTAATCAAGGCCGTGGTAGAGGACGAGGAAGAAACTTTAGTAAAGAAGAAAAAGGACGTGGAAGAGGTACAAGTCGAGAACAAAGCAAGAAAGAAATGAGATGCTATGAATGTGGTGAACTTGGTCACTTTGCATACGAATGCACCAAATGGAAGGATAAAGACAAGAAGAAAGAAGCACGTCTCATTTATCAAAGCGACGATGAACCAACGCTGCTATGAACAGCAAGATAAAATCAAGTTGAAGACCTGCCTTAAACCAAAGTTTAGTTTAAGGGGGAGTGTTGATAGTTAACCTAAACCTTTGGGTTAAATATGTCATATTAGAAAGTATAGTATGTATTAGTGTCAAGTATGTAATAAACGCAAAGCCTAAGGGCCGAACATGTTAGTTTGTAAGTTGAAAACCGAATAGCGGTTATATAGAAACAGTTGAAGCAATATGTCGCTTCACAGATGTCGGTTAGAAAACTATATATAGGCGTCGAATATCTGTAAGATTACATGAACGAAAATCTGCAAGTATCAACAAAGTTATATTCATATTATTACCTGTGTTTCATTCATCATAGTAAGATTATATTCCAACAGATATTAGCTTCTACTTCTGTGAGAAATAATTATGTGGATACATGTGCATTATGCTTAATTTATCAACTTCGTATATCGGTATCAGGTTTGAGAATCGCTGTCAAAAGTAGAAGCTTGGTTAAGCATTATCGGGCCGGAAGTATGACTGCTTACGTGAACTAGTGAACGATGGACTACAATAAAGATGAAGCAACAAGGGCGAAAGAAATCGCTGAAAGTAAGTTTTCTTCAAAGGATGTAAAGGGCGCAAATAAATTTGCTTTAAAGGCGCCAAATTTGTTTCCTGGTCTTGAGGGTATTTCCCAACTATTAGCAGTTCTGGATGTGCATGTTGCTGCCGAAAACAAAGTAAGTGGTGAATCGGATTATTATGGGATACATGGTGTGAACCCATTAGCAGATGATGATACTGTGAAGAAACATTATAGAAAACTAGCTTTATCACTTCATCCCGATAAGAACAAGTCTATAGGTGCAGAAGGGGCATTTCAGCTCGTTTCTCAAGCATGGAATCTGTTATCCGATAAAGATAAAAGATTGGCGTATGATCATAAAAGGCATGCTCAGTTTTTGAAGCAGAGGGTTCCTCAGAACGTGTTTTCACGAGTGAATATACCTCCAACTCAGAACGGTTTTCACAATCTCATGAAGAGTGCAGCTGCCCGGACAGCTGGTTCTGATGCGCAGACAAAGGTTACAACTTCTCAAAAGAAGGATAAAACTACTGCTCAGACGAAGAAAAAAAACGAAGACTCAAAAGGATGAGACTAATGGGACTACCAAGACGGTTCCCACTTATGTTCCTTCATCCTCCAATGAACAGATAGCTCCTGAGACGTCAAAGGTCAAAGGTTCTCGAAAAAAGAATAAAGTTAACGGGACTGCCAAGATGGACCCCACTTCTGCTTCTGCATCGTCTAATGAAAAGATAGCACCTCAGACGACGCCTGGGCCTTGTTTAACAGAGATTAAAACTTCTCAAGAAAAGGATAAAGTTAATGGGACGACCAAGAGGGGTCCCACTTCTATTCCTTTACCGGTTACTAAACAGTTGAAGATTAAAACGTTTTGGACCGTATGCATGAGATGCAAATTGCAGTATGAATTCTTGAGAAAGTATTTAAACCGAAATATGTTATGCCCCACTTGTTATGGACCATTTCACGCGACTGAGATTCCACCACCAAATATCAATGCTTCTTGAGAAGTTGCGGGAATTTCACAAGGAACGGGAAATAACATTTCAGCCCCAGAAACGTGTAAGATAACGGGTATTGAGGCTGGTAATGGTACAAGCTCCCAGCGGGGTCCACTAAAAAGGGATCGAGAAGAAGCTGGACTAGACAATAATATAGAGGAAGCTTTGAGAAATAAGATCGCTAAAAAAGAAGCTAAATCCGCATCTAAGAAAGTCAAATCTGTTAAAACAAAGCAAGACGTTAAGGGGTTTGATGCAATTAAGGAAACAGGGCCTTTCAAGAATCACCTTATAAAGAAGGCGACTACGGAAATAAAGAAGAAACTGGACGAATGGAGTTCAAAGGCCGTAAAAGCTGCTGACATGACAAACAGCTTCTCAAAGAGTAAAGAGGCTGACGTACCAGATCCAGATTTCCATGATTTCGATATAGAAAGAAGCGAAAAATGTTTCAAAGAAGGTCAACTCTGGGCTGCTTATGATGATTGTGACGGGATGCCTCGGAACTATGCCATAGCTCACAAAGTAATTTCTTTGAACCCGTTTAAGATGAAAGTATGTTGGCTTAGCTCAAAACCTAACAAGAAACCACTTCCATTTCCCGGGTTCCTGGAAGCATTCGGCGAGTTTCAACCAGGAAAACATGAAACAGTTACCTCCCCAAACTATTTTTCTCACAAAGCTAGCTTTACAAAGCAGAGAAACGGTAACATTCGTGTTTTCCCTAAAAAGGGAAGTGTTTGTGCTCTGTACAAATACAATAAAACACTGGATACAATAAGACAAACTTACGAACTTGTAGAAGTTGACGAGTCCAGTGAAGAAACAGGCATTACCGTCACGCCACTAGTCAAAGTTGCAGGATTTAAAACAGTGTTTCACCGACATCTCGACAGCAAAGAAACAAAAGTTATCCCGGAAAAAGACTTTCTTAAAATATCGCATCAAATACCTTCATACCTGCTCACGGGTCAAGAATCTGCAAACGCTCCAAAGGGTTGTCTAGACCTCAACCCTGCAGCTATTGCTCCCGAGTTTCTTCATGTTTTAGCAGATAATAAGGAAGCCGATACAATGGATGTCGACAATGGTCCAAGTACTGATGGTGTTTGTTCCATTTAGGTACAAAATTCTTGAACTTGGGAGTTTGGTTTGGTTTTTTGGGTTGTTGGATGGGAAAATAGGTAACATGTGGTGTGCATTATGCAGTTGTAACTTGTGCTTAAAAGAGGTTTTTGTTAGATGCTGCTGTTATATCTTGACTTTATTAAAAAATGTTTCTTTTGTACTTTTGGAATCCAAACTTTGACAGTTAAATTGAGTGTAATTTCTCATTATGTTTCATTTGATTTAAGTGATGGATTTACCACATGATTTCTTATTGAAAGGTTTCATTTTAATTTGCTACGGTTCTAAATTCCAAATTAAGTTATGGATTTACAAAGTTGTTTGCTTTCTTTTTCGTAAACTATAACTTTGTATTTCAAAGTCATTCAACAACTTATATTAGCTACCTGTGAATTTCACAGGCGTATAGCCGTATAGGCTAGTAAGCTAACAAACAAAAAACTTATAAATCAAATGGTTATAAAACTTCAAAATGTCTTTCGTCTTCCAGCTAGGATATGTCCAGCCCACGATCTACAAAACAACCACTTCCCTCCAAAATTAATACCAAACCGACCCATATCACTATATAACTCATCACCCCAACACTATATGTCCTGCACAAATAATTACCCATTAACCAAAACTTATAATCTTACCAGCATTACGATATCTTGTCTTAAATTTTTAAACATCAAAAACATATTTCCCTCTCAAATTACCTTCTAAACACCACAATTAATGAATTAAACATCGCAAAACTCTTTACACGGTCTATAAATTCCACTTCTGAATTAGGCCACTGAAACCTTGATATTGAGCTGGTCCAAACACCATTCATTTTGGACCTTTCAAACATAAATACCAACCAGCTAAGTGTCAAGACCAAAAAGATGGTAACCAACAAATTCCAAAATCACTAGTATCCAAGACCACCAGCAGATTTCTATCCCACAAAGAACAGATATCCAATTCCATCATATAACCTTATTCATTTGGGTAAAGTAATTTTCATATGTTCTGGCGAACACGGTTGTGTCGTCGCCATCACACCATAAGTATTTTTTTAAATAATTTTTCTCCTTAACCTTTTAAGCAAACTAAGCAACTGTTATTTATACTATCTTACAAAATATGGAAATCCATACTCTTCATTTAAATATATTAATTCTTCTTCATGATGTTATACGATCTATTTCACTTACAGTTACTTGTCTACGATATATGCAATATAAGTGTAGTCTTCCATATCCCATGTCTTCTTAAATGTCCCATGTGATTATACATGGAAAATAGTTATTATCAGTCAAATTGTGTTGGCCAAGCTGAGAAGGAATGTGTGGATGATAGACCATAGGTTGCATAATTAGTGTTATAAGTCTTCCCTATCCCAAGTCTTCTTAAAAGTCTTTGGTGATTTGTTGATGGCATCCTCTTCACCATTTGCGTGTCACGAACGTTGCATAAAGTCTTCCCTATCCCAAGTCTTCTTTTAAGTCTTGGTCATGATGATAAGGAATTTGTGGAAGGAATTCATTTCACCTGTTGCATGTCGATCACAGACTGTTAACATGCAAAACTAAGGATAAAAAGCCAATATATCTTGTTCTAATAATTTTATTTAAATTAAGTGGTCGCTGTGAATTTTCTGCATTAAGTGGTCCCTGAGACCTTCCACCAGTTCTTCAAATTCCACTTCTGGATTAGACTACTGAAATCCAAACACCATTCGTTCCATGATCTGCCAAACACTCTTCAAAGTAGCCAAAATGAAATCCAACCATCTTAACAAGATTTTTAACAGCAAAGAAATAACCAAAACCCAAACATAAATACCAACCAGCTAAGTGCCAAGACCAAAAAGACGGTAACCAACAAATTCCAAAATTACTAGTATCCAAGACCGCCAGCAGATTTCTATCCCACAAAGAACAGATAATAGAACATATATGTATCATATTATTATTTCAAAACAATAACTTCAAATATCTAAAGAGCAACAAATAGTTACTATTGAAGAGACTCATATGTGTTGTTGCTCAAGGTTTAACCTGGAAGTTAATCTTATATAACCAAAACTTATAATCTTACCACCACTATAGAAGTGGAATCTAACCCAATATCATTCCTTATAATCTTACCAACCATTTGACAGTAACCAAAATTACTAGTACCCAAGACCACCACCAGATTTCTATCCCACAAATTCTTGGATGGCATTCTCTTCGATCACAATTTAAGTGTGTGGCGAACGTTAAACATTAATATTTGAAAATATCAGAATTTCTTAAAAGTCTTGGTCGATATGATGATAAGGAATTTGTGGAATCCATTCATTTCACCAGTTGCATGTCACATACGTTAACATGCAAACCTAAGGATAAAAAGCCAATACTTTTAAACCCCAAACTTACACGCACAACACATGTATATATCACACATCTACTTATTATATATGTTGTTGCCATCACATTCATCCATTGATTTTGTTTCTGCTAATTGTTTGTTGTTCCTTGTTGCTACTTTATAAAACTATATATCCATGTTTTGAACATCTGATAATTGCACTTAGGAAACTTAATAAGAAACAGTGTTTGGCGACCGTTTTTGAAAAATAGTGTCTAGCCACGAGGGTTTAGCTTTCGAATTTTGTTTAAACACACCTATTGGAAACACGCTAAGTAGATGTGTTTAGCTTTTATGTCAATCTACATTTTATAATACTCTTGCAACTACGATATACAATATATGTGTAGTCTTCCATATCCCAAGTCTTTTTAGAAGTATCGTGTGATCCATTATACATGGAAAATAGTTATTAGAGTTAATTACATAAATCGTCCTTGTGGTTTGGTCAAAGTTACGGATCTTGTCCCTATACTTTTTTTTAGCGCGTTTCGTCCCTGTGGTTTACAAATCTTACGGATCTTGTCCCTGATCCGACCCGGTCCAAAAAAAGGACCTCCCTTGCAAATCTCTCTAACGTGAGGGCTAACGATCGTTATACAAACCACAGGGACAATTTATGTAATTTACTCTTTAAAAAAAAATAATAATAAAAAATAAAATCTTTTTAGTTTTATTATTCAAAATTTTTTTAATTTTATTACGATAAAATTTTTAAATAAAAAAAACTTTTTTTTTTAAATTTAATTTTAATTTTATTATAATAAATTAAAAAAAAAACAAACTTTAATTTTATTATAATAAATTAAAAAACTATTTTTAATTTATTTTTTATTTAAAAAAAATAAAAAATTATAATAAAATTAAAAAAAATTATTTTAATTTTATTATATCATATTTTTTTTAAAAACTGTTTTTTCTTTAAAAAAAATTAATTTTATTAAAAAAATTAAAGTAAAATAAAAAAAAACTTTTTGAAGGCTTTTTGATTACTGCTCGGTTCTCTCATGGTTTGGCGGCTTGGAATGATGGATTTGAAGGCTTTTTGATGTTCTACCTCTTGGTTGATTTCTTTTGTTTTGTGTTTCTTGCAATTTCCAGTTTTGTTTTGGAACTTTTTTGTTAATAAAATCTTAGCCTTTCGAAAAAATAATAATAACATTATCAAAGTACTTGTAAAATTTACGAGAACATTTGTTTCATGAGAAAACTAAAAAAAAAACCTTGATTAAAGTCCAAACTTAAAACATTCTCACCACTAAAGGGAAAGCGAGCTTATTTCTTCGGTTTCAAGTATGCTATGACGTCTTAAGATATGTACAATATCAAAAGAGAAATAAAATGAAATGAGAATGTCGAAAAAATACCATAGTTTTTAATAAAATTAATTTTTTTAAAGAAAAAACAGTTTTTTTAAAAATATATATAATAAAATTAAAATTTGTTTTTTTTTTAATTTATTATAATAAAATTAAAATTAAATTTAAAAAAAAAAGTTTTTTTTATTAAAAAATTTAATCGTAATAAAATTAAAAAAAAATTTGAATAATAAAACTAAAAAGTATATATATATTTTTTAAAGAGTAAATTACATAAATCGTCAATGTGGTTTGTATAACGATCGTTAGCCCTCACGTTAGAGAGATTTGCAAGGGAGGTCCTTTTTTGGACCGGGTCGGATCAGGGACAAGATCCGTAAGATTTGTAAACCACAGGGACGAAACGCGCTAAAAAAAGTATAGGGACAAGATCCGTAACTTTGACAAAACCACAAGGACGATTTATGTAATTAACTCTAGTTATTATCAATCAAATTGTCTTGGCCAAGCTTGGAAGGAATAAGTGGATAATAGACCATAGGTTGCATAACTAGCGTTAAAACCCTATCCCAAGTCTTCTTAAAAGTCTTCGGTGATTATAGACCAAAGGTGATGCTAGTCGTACCGTGCAAATTGGGTTGCATGATTAATGTCACAATGAAATTTAAATGTCGTCTTCGCAATCTCAAGTCTTCTTTAAAGTCTTCTCTGAGTATACATACAAACTAGTTATTACCAATCAAATATTGTTTTGCTCAAGCTGATAACAAAATTTGTGGATGGCATTCTCTTCATAATTTGCGTGTCGTGAACGTTAAACATTAAATTTTGAAAATATCAGAGTCTCTTCAAGTTTGAAGCTTGTACTAGATAAGTGTCTCAACAACAAAGTATAATAAAGGAATTTATGATTTTCTTATTAGTTATTGTTTATACTAAACTTTTTGTTATTATAATCTATTCATATTTTTTGCAAATATTGGTCCATCCTATGTATGGAATGTAGAGATGTCTTTATCGCCATTTAGTAATTGCTATAAAAACTGCATACTCAATGAAAAGTCTTGGTAAAGATGATAAGGAATATGTGGAAGCCATTAATTTCATCAATTGCATGTCACGAGCGTTAACATGCAAAACTATGGATAAAAAACCAATGCATGTTCTTATAATTTTAAGTAAAGAGCAACATATAGTTACTATCAAAAACGCTTATATACATATCATAGCAATACAGTTAAAACTTTTTAAGTGTTGTTGCTCAAGGTTTGACCTCGAAGTTAATCTTATTAGCTTTCAAGCTGTCAAAAAACCTTTTTTTTTTTTTTTTTTTCCTTCTCAAACTCTTTTAATGGGTATACACTCAAATAAGTTATCCTATCCTACAAGATTCACAGAACTAAAGGATTTATGCTAAAATGAGTTATCTTGCAAGTATTTCATTGAGACATTTTATCAAACGGTTTATGTGCATATTACAACTGACTTGTTTAAACGATTAAAAATATGCAAATGAACTCGAATAAAGAAATGCAATACCTTCAAATTATAATTTACCAGCAAAGAAATAACCAAACCCCCAATCGATTAACTACAATCCCACTTCAAAGCAATCCCTTAGTGCTTAGACCTTAGCCTACTAGCTAATCGATTAACTACAATCCCACTTCAAAGCAAGAAATCTCAATACTCTTCCAGGTGGTGGACCCAAAGCAAGCTTCATCCATATAACCTTAAGCGGGATAGGTGGGAGTAGAGATAGTGGATCTAATTTCCCTAGCATTATCCTACCGACCCATACCTTTCTCGACCGAAGCCATAAGTAGTAGTTTAACGCTTGATCGAAGCGGCAGTTACCAGGAAAGAAGATCTGAATTGGGGCTCGGGGTTACGTATAATAATGTCCGAAATCTCTACTGGTTGTTTCGATCCACTAAGTCACGAGTACAAACGTGGCTTTCTATCTTCCATACCAGCTCATCCTTCAAAACCTCTAACCCTTGCAAGATGCTCTTCCAAGATTGAGAAGTCGCCTATCCAACTAGCGGAACAGCCCTGACATTTCTTCAATGCATCTCCTTTCGGATTCTTCTATGTCAACCTAGCATTTCGAAACGAACAACTCCAGCCAAACTAGCAATTGGACAGGTCCCAGCTTACTAAGTAAATCGGCTACATTCTCCCGGAAATAAAGAGGGATGCCGGATGTAGAACCCGCTATCGAAGAAGACAACTCCCAATCTAGGTCAATGGAAGTCAATCGATCTCGAAAACAGAGAAGAAAGCAGCATCCCGCTCAATGCAAGTAAGGAGAACCCGTTCTTTATCTTGTTTCATCAGCAAATGTGGCAAACGGTGGTCTTATCCTCTTTTACTTATACAAACAAGATATCTGCTAAAGTAAAGGCGAGTAAATAAAGTAAATAAGAAAAAATCTTTATGAAAGCAAGTCCCATCGAGTGGAGTCAAGGCATGCCTTAAGGTAGCGACTGACTTTTTCAGGTGAGATGGTTCAATAGTAGATTAGATAAAGGCTCTTGCGACTTCCCACGGGGGGAGGAAAGTCAATAGCGTAGATAAGGAAGTGGCTATTCTTGTTTGTTCATGACTCCGCTGCGCTCCTATTTCATGGAATAAGCGCCTTTTCTCTTACAGATAAAAGAAATGGATTTCTTCCGGCTAGCTCGAAGGGAAGAAAAGAGCGCTATAAGAGAAAGAGTGCCTCGAGAATCTTTTTTATTTTTACTGAAAGCAGAGGAAGCATTCGATGCATCATAAAAAAAAAGTGCAGCTGCCAGAGCCCCTTACCAGCGGGGGTCCCGAGATATTCTATGATCAAAGGCTTTGTGGCTGTCACAAACTGGATTCGAACCAGCACCTCTGGGAGCAAAAGACAGGCCCAGCGAACTACCATTCATTCTGATCGCGACTTTGTATACCCGGTTCCCCTCGCGGCTAAAGGGTACATCCGGGTCCGGTCGCATGGACCTACTTACCTTGCTTGTAGACCAGCTGCAGAGCTAACCCTTGTTCTATTGGTTTGATGCTACCAAGACGATATATCACTAGATCGATCGGTATCTTTACAAATTGATAAAGCTTTCGTCTCAATTCATACTTAGCCGCGAGCAATCTACGTTTGTGATCTCGTATATTTTGCTTCTCCGACATCTTACTGACTTTCCCCCTCATCTTTTTGAAAAAAGCCGCTCCACGGTGGTAAAGTCTCATCTTGTGTGTTGGCCGAAGTTACAATAGTGACATTGAACCCTCGAATATGTTCGAAGATCTCGAAATGATCTTCCAGTTCCGGGGAGAATTCGCAAAACTCCATTTCCATCAAGAATTGAATGGACTTTTCCCGTATTTCGACCGGAAAATCTAACAGAGACATTACTGCGGAGATTCTTACCAAAAAATGAGACATTCCATGCCCTCGGAGAGTGCTTTGCCGTGCTAGGTCACTTACATATCCTTTTTTGTCTTTATTTGACCCCAAGAATGGATTGGATCGAAACGAATTTCCTGTCGAAGCCCTTTGTGTCTGTATTAATTTCTGACCGCACGGAATCTCCATAGCCAATTTTCCATTTTTGATTATGAAATCAGAAGGTGCTGCCTTTGGTACTACTCTTATTTTACACGATCCAGGAACTTCCATAACGTTGGCGTGATTCGGTTTGAGCAACGGATCCTGACGTAATACATCTTCGTAATGAAAATGGAGTGTAAACATTCTCTGATTGCCTTTCTTTGATTCCCCCCATACAGAAAGAGAGGCCCTCCTGTACGAGTAGTGAAGAACTAAACGAGACTCTTGTTGGTTGTTGACCAACGGAAAGAAAGGGAGAAAGAAGAGCGCTTCTTAAACATTTGTGTCTTTCATACAATAATTCTATCTGCCATTGTCTCAGAAGAGAAGGGCTGAAGTCACTATTTTTCTTTAAAAGAAGGGTTCATTCGGGTAAAGCAATTAGATATAAAATAAGAAATTTCGCATGTCCTTACCAGTAAGTTTTCAGCTTCTTGCGGTAATCAGAACATAAAAGACAATCATACCGACGAGGTGAGCCCCACCGTCACATCCCAATACCGCGCAGGCAAGTCCTTTGAAGCTCTCCTTTTTTACTAGTCACGCCCACCATGGGATTTATGGCTTTTTAGTAGCTTTTGCGGGGAAGAGAAGAACAGGGACCCCCTTTAACAAACAAGCCAAGCCCTTCGGCCTGGGCCATTCAGAACGCGTTTTACTCCCTGTCCAGGCAGCTAATTCTTTCTTGAAGGTAATGTCCTAATAGATCTAATAGATATGGAAAGGTTGATTTGTACTTTTTGCTTCCGCACCGTCATATAAAAGGCATCGGTGGGTGTACTTCAATTTAGGCTTGGGGGTGTTCCCCTTGGTCAGTCATACTCTACTCGTTGATGAGGGCATGATATCTGATAGCTACCGGTCCTCCGCATTAGAGAAAGTAGTTCCAAATCAAGAGGAAGCGTTTCTATTGTTGCCCGCCCTATAACTAGAGTAGATTTCACTGAAATTGGATGGTTGCTATGAAGCAAGAGATTGAGTCTATCGAGAAGAATGATTCATGGGAATTAGTTGAAGCTCCGGTTAATGTTAATCCCATTGGATTAAAGTGGGTGTTCAAAATTAAGAGAAATCCGGATGGTTCAATTAATAAGTTTAAAGCTCGGGTAGTAGCAAAGGGTTATGCTCAAAAGGAAGGAATTGACTATGACGAGGTATTTGCGCCCGTAGCACGGATTGAAACGGTGCGTTTATTGATCTCATTGGCCGCAAAAGAAGCATGGGAGCTACATCATCTGGATGTAAAGTCGGCTTTTTTACATGGAGAACTAAAGGAGCAAGTGTTTGTTACACAACCGGAGGGGTTCGTGAAGAAAGGAGAAGAAAGGAAGATCTACAAGTTGAAAAAGGCGCTTTATGGACTTAAACAAGCACCAAGGGCGTGGAATACAAAACTTGATAGAGAACTCAAGCAAATGTCTTTCAAAAGATGCCAACACGAACAAGCGGTGTATGTGAAGAAAACAAACAAGTCAATCTTGATTATTGCGGTCTATGTAGATGATCTCTTAGTAACCGGTTCAAAGCTTAGTGAAATTGGTGAATTTAAGAGACAAATGCAAGAAAGGTTCGATATGAGTGACTTGGGAAAGTTAAGCTATTATCTTGGCATTGAAGTAAAGCAAGAGGATTCGAGTATCTCAATAAGTCAAGAAAGCTATGCAAAGAAGATCTTGAAAGATGCTGGGATGCATGAAGCGAATTCTACTCAATGTCCATTAGAACCTGGAATGAAGTTAAGCATGGACAAGGAAGGAAAGCCGGTTGATGCAACGTTATATAGGCGACGAGTTGGTTGTCTAAGGTATTTACTACACACTCGACCTGATTTATCTTATTCGGTTGGTTTGGTTAGTCGTTACATGCAAGAACCAAAAGAATCACATATGGCAGCTGTGAAACAAATACTAAGGTATATCCAAGTAAGGTAGTTTAAATTTTGGAATACGATACAACCAAGAGAAAACCAAGGAGTTAGTGGGGTTTAGTGATAGTAGTTATGCTATGGACCAAGATGATGGTCGAAGCACAACTGGGCATGTATTTTATCTAGGTAAATCACCTATCACTTGGTGCTCACAAAAGCAAAACACGGTGGCTCTATCGTCTTGTGAAGCCGAGTTCATGGCTGCAACCTCAGCCGCGTGTCAAGGGATATGGTTACGTGGATTGTTAAGTGAAATAACCGGAATGGAAGAAAGAGTGGTGGTCTTATTTGTTGACAACAAATCGGCTATTGCACTTATGAAAAATCCAGTCTTTCACGGGAGAAGCAAGCATATAAACACACGTTATCATTTTATCCGAGAGTGTGTTGAAAGAGACCAAGTACAAGTTGATTTTGTAAGAGGTGAGTTACAACGTGCTGATATTCTGACGAAAGCTCTCGCAAGGATTAAGTTCAAGGAAATGCAAGAGTTACTCGGAGTTGAAGACCTCCCTATCTCGAGTCAGAAATTAAGGGGGTGAATGTTGGCAAATTGTCTGACCGAGCAGATGGAAGACAAAACAGTTTCCAATCTTATGGAAGTTTACAATTCTAGTCTAATTAGGACTCCTTATTTGTTAAGGACTATCTTGCTTTATTAGAATTGTAGTAGGATTAGAAAGCAAATTCTAACACCTATATATACAAACCGAGCTGTGGTTTGTCATAAATGCATTCAATATCAGTTTTTGTAAGCAAGTATTTTTGTAAGCAAGTATTTTTCTGATTAATTGGAGAGCTTATTCCAAGTTACTGTGTTTTTGTGTTTCTGTTTGTGAACCGATCAGTTGTGGGTCTTGAGTGTTGTAGTATTTGTTTATTGTACAGTCAGATTCGCATTTAGGTTTTTCAGTTATTATCCATTTTTAAGGTATTTGTAACGAAACGACATCCACTCTTTCCAGAGTTACATCTCGAAAATCTACAATAAATACAAGTAATAAAGGCAAGTCATTCTGAATTTCATAAAATTGATTGTATTTAGACAATATTGCATTTGTATTAACAGTTTTGTTGTCCGTCTTAACAGATAGTCCTCTTTGAATGACCGGTAATGCAATTTAACAGTCAACCTCTAAGCGTGGATTTAACATCCAACACTAATGTTATTTCCAACGAATCAATAGCATCTTATTGACTATCAAACGAGTCATTGGTTTAACATCGAAGTTGTGAGCATCTTTTGTCATTTTTCCTTGATTTTTATACTGCATATAATTTTATACCTATTCTAATTATCCAAACTGCTCCAGTTTTGAATGAATGTTTAATGTTTACCCATTTTACAGGCTAAAGGTTAAAGGTAAAAATAACCTGAATCGAACAACTTTCTTGATGGCATACCTTTGGTATATGCTAACTTTGTCCATGTTCATTTGGAAGGAAAAGCTAAGCGTGATGATTTTATGTTGTAAGTAAGTGTGTTGCGTTAAAGTATTTGTTTGTTGTACAGTCAGATTCACATTTAGGTTTTATAGTTATTATCCGTTTTCACTTTTCAAATTTTCACTTGATGCAGGTTTAATGTCACTTGAGATAGAGTTTTTGAGGTACAATAAAAGAACTCACTCAAGTTTTAAATCCTTCAAAAGAGTGAAAATGCCACGGAAAGGTTTAATGACACAAGATTTGAGTAAGTTGAATGTAACGAGACGACATCCACTCTTTCCAGAGTTATATCTCGAAAATCTACAATAAATACAAGTAATAAAGGCAAGTTATTCTGAATTTCATAAAATTTGCATGTATTTAGACAATATTGCATTTGTACCAACAGTTTTGTTGTCCGTCTTAACAGATAGTCCTCTTTCTGACAAGCCCAGAGTTTGAAAAGAGTAAGATGACACTCATAAGACGTGTGCCATTTGCTGACTGAAAGTAAGTAACCAGATCTTCCAAACTTGCTCTCAGAATTTTTTATTTTTGGGACAATTTACAAGAAACGAGTCACTTTTGGTTAGTTTTTATACATAATAGGTCAAACGGGAAATAAATAAAATGAAAAGCAATAGATTACAAGAAAACGGGTTGAAGAAGTCCAGTTGGTGGTTTGTGACTGGTGAACAGGGTATTTGGATACAGTAAAACTTTTAATCTATCAACTTCGTATATCTGTGTCAGGTTTGAGAATCGCGATCAAAAGTAGTAGCTTGGTTAAGCAATAGCTCGGGCCAGAATATTGTCTAATCTTCACGTTTACTTGAAACTATTAATGTAGTAGCATTATTAAGGAACTCGTGAAGGATGGAATGCAATAAGGGTGAAGCCCGAAAGAAATCGCTGAAAGTACGTTTTCTTCAAAGGATGTAAAGGGCACAAAGAAATTTGCTTTAAAGGCGCAAAATTTGTTTCCTGGTCTTGAGGGTATTTCCCAACTATTAGCAGTTCTGGATGTGCATGTTGCTGCCGAAAACAGTGTAAGTGGTGAATCGGATTATTATGGGATACTTGGTGTGGACCCATTAGCCGATGATGATACTGTGAAGAAACATTATACAAAACTAGCTTTATCACTTCATCCCCATAAGAACAAGTCCTTAGGTGCAGAAGGGGCATTCCAGCTCAGTTTTTGAAGTAGAGGGTTCTTCAAAACGTGTTTTCACATGTGCATATACCTCCAACTCAGAACGGTTTTCACAGTCTCACAAAGAGTACAGCCCTGACAGCTGGTGCAGATGCGCAGACAAAGGTTACAATTTCTCAAAAGAAGGTTAAGAAAAAAACCAAGAGTGAAAAGGACGAGACTACTGGGACTACCAAGACGGTTCTCACTTCTGTTCCTTCATCCTCCAGTGAACAGATAGTTACTGAGACGTCAAAGGTCAAAGGTTCTCCAAAGTCCCGCTTCTGCTCCTACATTGTCTAATGAACAGTCGGCGCCTGAGACGATGCCCGGGCCTTGTTTAACAGAGGTTAAAACTTCTTAAGAAAAGGATAAAGTTAATGGGACGACCAAAGTCCCACTTCTATTCCTTTACCGGTTACTAAACAGATGAAGACTAAGACGTTTTGGACCGGATGCATGAGATGCAAATTGCAGTATGAATTCTTGAGAAAGTATTTAAACCGAAATATGTTATGCCCCACTTGTTATGGACCGTTTCACGCGACTGAGATTCCACCACCAAATATCAATGCATCTTCAGAAGTTGCGGGAATTTCACAAGGAACGGGAAATAACATTTCAGCCCCAGAAACGTGTAAGATAATGGGTATTGAGGCTGGCAATGGTACAAGCTCCAAGCGGTGTTCACTAAAAAGGGATCGAGAAGAAGCTGGACTAGACACTAATATAGAGGAAGCTTTGAGAAATAAGATCGCTAAAAATGAAGCTAAATCCGCATCTAAGAAAGTTAAATCTGTTGAAACAAAACAAGACAGTAATGTCTTTGATGCAAAAAAGGAAAAGGGCCGGCCTATCAAGAATCAACTTATAAAGAAGGCGACTACGGAAATAAAGAAGAAACTGGACGAATGGAGCTCAGAAGCCGAAAAGGTTGCTGAAATGGCAAACGGCTACTCAAAGAGTGACGAGGCTGACGTCCCAGATCCAGATTTTTATGATTTTGATATAGAAAGAAGTGAAAAGTGTTTCAAAGAAGGTCAGCTCTGGGCTGCATATGATGATCGTGACGGGATGCCTCGGAACTATGCCATAGTCCACAAAGTAATTTCTTTAAACCCGTTTAAGATGAAAGTATGTTGGCTTAGCTCAAAACCTAACAAGAAACCATTTCCATTTCCCGGGTTCCTGGAAGCATTCGGCGAGTTTCAACCAGGAAAACATGAAACGGTTACCTCCCCAAACTATTTTTCTCACAAAGCTAGCTTTACAAAGCAGAGAAACGGTAACATTCGTGTTTTCCCTAAAAAAGGAAGTGTTTGTGCTCTGTACAAATACGATAAAACACTGGATACAATAAGACATACTTACGAACTTGTAGAAGTTGACGAGTCCAGTGAAGAAACAGGCATTACCGTCACACCACTAGTCAAAGTTGCAGGATTTAAAACAGTGTTTCACCGACATCTCGAAAGCAAAGAAACAAAAGTTATCCCGGAAAAAGACTTTCTTAAAATATCGCATCAAATACCTTCATACCTGCTCACGGGTCAAGAATCTGCAAACGCTCCAAAGGGTTGTCTAGACCTCGACCCTGCAGCTATTCCTCCCGAGTTTCTTCATGTTTTAGCAGATAATAAGGAAGCCGATACAATGGATGTGGAGAATGGTCCAAGTGCTGATGGTGTTTGTTCAATTTAGATACAAAATTCCTGAACTTGGGAGTTTGGTTTGGTTTTTTGGGTGTTTGGATGGGAAAATAGGTAACATGTAGTGTGCATTATGCAGTTGTAACTTGTGCTTAAAAGGGTTGTACAACTCAGTTTTTGTTAGAGGCTGCTGTTATATCTTGACTTTATTTAGAAATGTTTCTTTTGTACTTTTGGAATCCAAACATTGACTGTTACTAAGGAATGAAAATGGAGGAATGTTTTGGTATTTAATGTTGTTTTTTTTTTTCTTTATTTCCTATCTTTTGTTAGGTTTTGAAGTCTAATAGTTTTAAACTTTTGCCGCATGTACTTTATATTATAAAGTAGCCGTGCGCAAATCGGGTTTTTTGGGCTAACCGGTTCGGTTAGTAATTGACCCAGTTTTTGGTCAAACCTGGTCAAATCGGTTATTTTCAAAAAACCTGTTCGGGTCGGTTAGACTTTTGGGTAGAAAAAACCAAACCCGGTACTAACCGGTTATTATAGGAAAAACAGGTTATAACCGTTTTTTTTTTTTTTTTTTTTTTTTTTTTTTTTTTTTTTTTTTTTTTTCATTCGCATTTTAGACATTATAACTCAATAAACTTCAACTTTTATTAAATAAACTCATAATACGTCAAACATAAACTACTTGAAACATAAGCTAATACATTGAGCGATTTATTATTCGGAAAGCTAATACATTGAGCGATAGTGAGGTCTTATTCGGAGTCTCCGGATCCGGACCTAGCTTGGTCATCTTGAGCGATTTCTTCATCGGAAAGTGAGATTCTATAACCCTCTTGCATCTCGATCTCAAGTATTTGTTGTTCGATCTCTAAATAATTGGCTTCAATATTAGAAATGTGTTGTATACGTTCTTGTGCGTCCAAGTGATCCTTTAAGCAAATACACATCTCCAAAGATGCCGGCATGAGTCTTGTTCTTCGAATCGTTAATACCCTTCCACTAAGAGAAAAACATGATTCCAAAGCTACCGTAGAAGCTTGTACACTTGGTAAATCTCGAGCCATCTTGGATAGAACGGGAAATTGAGATTGCCTTCCTTTCCACCAAGAAAAAACATCAAAGTTTTCAAATTCTTCTTGTCCCATAGAGTTTATCCAATCGGTTCTAATATATCTCCCAAATTTGTTAGTACCGGTTTGGTCACTCCTAGCCCGTTTAACACTTTCTTGTCTTAAAGTTTGAAATAAGTTAAACCTCGAACTCGAAGAGGATGATGAAGCACCACAACTCATTGAAACGTTAGTTGAACCATATTTACTAAAATAAATATCAAATAAATCTTTAGAACATTTGTTAAAATAAGCTTTTGCATTCTTTGCATAGTTAAGGTTTTCTAATTGCAAATCCAAATCAATCGAAATCTTCTCAATAAGTAGTTCCACCTCACTAATGTAAAAGCATGGGTCTAATGCGGCGGCACAAGTAATTACCGGTGGAATTTCTTTGAAATATTTTCTAAGTTTTTCTTTCATAGGTTCAACCGTAATATCATATGGTGGACCACTTGATTCGAATTCACCTATTTTTGAACACATTGCAAAAACTTGTTGGAGTACCCTATGACTCGTGGGATAATATACACCCGATAATAAAGTAGTTGCATCTTTAAAAACTTCTAGTAATTCGGTTAATTTTTCAATAATTTCCCAATTTTAGACGGAAAATGGTTCAACTAGGTTATCACCGGCAAGATCATCATGAAAAGTACTTAAAGCAATTTTTTGGCGTAAAACACTTTTAAAGATATAATAAATCGAGTTCTATCTTGTAGGAACTTCCCAATTAGGTGTTAAAAATTCGGTTTCCGTTTCCACACAAAATCTCATATAACTCTTATATCTTGCTTTAGGCCCACAAAATATAACTTGCAACATTGTTTTAAAATCGTTTTTTATCGACATTATTTCGGGTACCCCTAATCCGTCTTGCACCACCAAGTTTATGATGTGTGCAACACATCGCCTATGAAAAAAATGCCGTTCAAATGTGGTTGGTATCTTGCTATTAGTTTAGTGGTGGTATTTTTGTTAGAAGCATTATCAAATGAGATTGAAAAAATCTTATGTTCCAATTTAAACTTTTTTAACACATCTCGTAACTTTCGAGATAAATTCATTCCCGTGTGTGGATAATCAAAGTTTTGAAAATCAATCGTATGCTTCATCATTTGCCAAGTTACGGGATCAATCCATTGCGCGGTAAAACAAACGTATGAATGCGGCAAATGATGAGGCGCCGACCAAAACATCGGTTGTTAAGTTTACATTTGTATTAAAATTTTCAAAACATTTTATGATTTCGAGTTTACCCTTTTTCACATTTTAAGTGCATCACGTTTAAGAGTAGAACGACTTACGTGACTATATCGCGGTTGAAGATAATTTTGAAGCACCTAGGTTAATCTCAGGTTATCGAAATGGTTGAATGGCAAAGCTTCTTGAATCACAAAGCTTGCAAATTGTTGTCGAGTCCGTTCCGACTCATATGCAAATATACCCCCATCTTGTGACATAGATGCTTGACCCGCATCCGGAACGCCTTTGAGTGCTTGGCAATACTTTTTTTTCGATATGTTGCTTCAACGTCGTGTTGGATCCGCTACTTAAAAACTTCTTGCAAAATTTACAATGAGCCTTCATGGTATTATCCGAAAACTCCACGAGCTCAAAATTACACCAAATTTCCTTGTTTTGGTCCGTTTCTAAAACCGCAACAATCGTGGGTTCATTTGAAGAACCAACACCGGTGGAAGTTGAAGAACTTTGAGTTGCCATTTTGTGAGTGATTTTGATTGTCTTCAAGAGTGTTTGATTGTTGTAAGTTGTAAGTAACTAAACCATATTCAAGATTAGTATTTATACTAAAGTTTATAAGCATAAATGGTGATTAAATGTCAAAAATAATGGCTACAAACAAAAAAAAAGGTCATATTGTGTTTGTCTGCTCCATGTCCCTCGTTAACAGCTTGTTCCCAACGTTCATAAAAAATAACCGTTTACTAACCGGTTTTTCTCTAACCGGTTTCCCAACCGGTTCAGTTAGTAACCGGTTCCTAATCGGTCCAACGTCTACAACTAAAAACCGGTTCCTAACCGATGGTTATTATCCTAACCGAACCGGTTATGGTCAAAAACCGGTGTTGACCGGTTCCGGTTTTGGTTTTTTCCGGTTTCGGTTTATTTGGACACGACTATTATAAAGTGAATCAACTTAACGTAAATCATACTATTAGGCTGGGTGTAATGGTCATTTTGTCAGCACCTCAACGTCACATCAATTTTTCAGCACACTATTTAACTAACCTTAAATCTTACTATTAGGCTGGTTTTAAAAAGAAGTTAGTGCACCACGTTAGGTGGTCTAAACCACCGAACCAATACCCAAAGGCAACTTGACGCGCGGTGGATGGCAGGTCGTAGTGGTAGATTGTGCGTGGTAGAGGCTCACCACAGGTGCTGAGGACCTCTATTACACCCAGTCTAAATAATTGGGGTTTTTAATTATTTATTCAGGTTCTTGGTTAGTTGAAATGTCATCCTTTTTTAAGAGAAACACGGATTTAGGATTTTTTTAGTCGATGTAATGAGTTTTTGAAATGTCTTGCATGTACGAGGTCTTGCATGTACGAGATGTTTGCTCCAATGATTTTTATTTTTTTGCCGGTCGAGGCTTGCCTGCGGGACGAGCTCTAAGATCAGGGCCGAATAGTTCGGCGAGATTATCTTCATCGATCACGTCCGGCTCGTCCCATTTGAGATATTGTTTCAAAACCTTCCACGCCGAGACCATATTAAACTGTTTCCCTGATTGAGCCTTAAAAGCGAGTCTTGCATTCTCAATATGATCAGCATCATTTTCCCCCGATTTACGCTGCAAATGTTTGTAAAAACCGTTGAACTTTTGGCAATCACTGTTTATCCGACTCCATTTACCCGTGACCATATTTTTGGTATGAGTAGGCCATGTTGTTCGAGTGTTGAAGTCCTCCCAAATCTGAGTCCAAAACGCATCGTTTTGTCGGTCATTACCGATAGCGGCGTTTTGGGAAACCTCGACCCAACACTCGGCTAAAATTTTTTCTTCGTTCTTTGACGAACGAATTGTGGTTCGTCACTCTTCTTCCTCCTCCTCCTCATTGTCTGCATCCAAATTCACCACGGTCTTGTTTTTTTTCTTTGGCGCTTTGGCCGGTTTTTTTCCTTGACGACGTTGTTCACGTGTTTCGGTTGGTGGTGGTTGATGTACTTTGAATTGTGGCATCATTTCTTGTGATTCAAAGTAATGTTGTTGTGAAGGGTAAAATTGCGGTTGTGATTGTTGTGACAGATAGAATTGCGGTTGTGATTGTTGTGATGGATAGACTTGCGGTTGTGATGGATATAATTGCGGTTGTGATTGTTGTGATGGATAGAATTGCGGTTGTGATTTTCTTGGATATTGGTAAGCTTGAAATCCGACGTGCGAAGAAGAGTTTGAGCTTTGTGAAGCTTCGCGGATATTGAGACATTTTTGGTTGTGGATTGAGATGGTGAAGATAATATTTATTTGAAAGAGAACTGTGAATTTTCGTGTAAAATATGGGTATTATTTATAGAGTGGGTGGGGTAAATATTTAAATTTGAAAAAAATAAGTAAAAAGTAACCGTTGTATTCAACGGATAGTTTTTCAAAATTGGTTTTGTCTTATTCGTGTTGTGGGAGCGGCGAAGGGCTAAGTGCCGAAGCAAGGTGGTGTGGTGGCGAGGAGCGGCGGTGAGTGGCGAGGGTGCCACCTAGGAGTGGCGAGCTTGTGTATTCACCATACCTCATGCTCTAAGCTTACTTTTCCCGGCTTATTTTACAATTTATACTACAGGTTATAAAATAAGTTAGAAAAGTATTATAAGCTGAAACCGCGTGAAGTCTGGTAAGCTTAAAAATAAGCTTAAACAAAACCCCTTTGTATGAATTATGAAGAACTTTGTTAATGGACATGTCCACTTATGGCAGATTACGATAGATAACTTTAAGAAAAATAGAAAATGGATGAATAATGACTTTTTGATGGATAGAGTTTTGTATTTTTCGAAAAAAATAATACATTGCTTATTTGCACAATAATCCTAAACAAAAACACTAACAAAACTGATTTTCATCTACGTTCCTTAATAGAAAGCCATTACCAATTGCGTTTCTTTGCTCAACATCAACTAAATATTGGAAATAAGTGGAGGCATGGCTTAGCTCCTAACTGGAATGAACGAATATGTAGCCGCGAGAACTGTTTAGTTTTAACTAGAGTGGTAGCAATCTTGCCATGTTACTGTAAATTCATTTACTTACTTAGTTCTGGTTGATCACAAACTTGAGTTTTGTATGGATACGGTAATTAGTGCTCTTTGAGTATAATGTCTCATGTTCTTTAGCATATATGAATAGTGTTGATGTAAATCGGATCATGTGTTGGCTTTCACCAGTATCATTTTCTTATGGTCTATATGATTATCTCACACATAATACAATATGCAGGTGATGTAGCTAATTGTTTGCGTCACGGTTGGTGTTTACAACATAGTACTACATACATCTTTGCATGTTACAAGAAAAAACCATAGATGTTTCCTATCAAATGATACAATGGGCTATAACATATAGTTGACCCAACCCATAAGTATTTTTTTGGTAAAATATTGGGTAAATGATACAGTGATTACATTGAAGTATAAGTTATTCTTTGCTTAAATATGCTCTTACTCTTTGCATTTAGATACTGAAAATGTAAAGCATTGTTCATATGTTATGGCAAACACGGTTGTGCCGTCATCATCACACCATAAATATTTTTTTTAATAATTTTTCTTCTTAACCTTTTAAAAAATATATAATGAAATTAAGCAGCAACTGTCATTTATACTTTCTTACAAAATATGAAAAATTTTCATATTCTTCATTTAAATATATTAATTCTTCTTCATAAAATCCTTAGAGTTTTGAGTGTTACTTTTTAAAATATATTACGTAAACAAATATTAGAAGTACGCAACGAAGTGCGGCTACAAAGGAAACTCGTTACTCGTTAGTTACTTTTCTTCTTAAAAGTATAAATTTCGTCTTCCAATCTCAAGTCTTCTAAAAAGTCTTCTCTTACATAGAAAATAGTTATTATCAATCATATATTGTTTTGCTCAAGCCGATAATGAATTTATGGATGGCATTCTCTTCACGATTTACGTGTCGCTAATGTTAAACATTAATATTTGAAAATATCACAATCTCTTAAAAGTCTTGGGTCAAGATGATAAGGAATTTGTGGAAGCCATTCATTTCACCAGTTGCATGTCTATCACAAACTGTTAATATGCAAAACTAAGGATAAGCCAATACTTTTACTTATCCCTATGATTTTAAGTAAATTCCCAAAAATGAAGTCACCACAAGCGTTAAGTTACTTATCATCTTCCTATCATATTTTAATTCACCTACTTGGTTTTGGTTAATCAAAAACTTGAGTTTTGTATCGGTACGGTAATTAGTGCTCTTTGAGTAAGCTAACAAACAAAAAACAATAGCTACAAAACCCAAAACATTGGCTATAAATCAAATGGTTATAAAACTTGAAAATGTCTGCCCACAATAATCTCCGGTCCACGAAAAATCAATATAGATCTTCCCATCTGACCCTGTCCAAACTATAATAAACGACCCTTTTACCTTTTGACAGGCCAAAAGAGACGAAAAACCACTTCGCTTCAAAATTAATACCAAACTCTATAACCTGCACAAATAATTACCCATTAACCAAAACTTATAATCTTACCACTTCTGAAACTCTTTACAGGGTCTTCAAATTCCACTTCTGAATTAGGCCACTCAAACCTTGATACTGAGCTGTTCCAAACACCATTCATTACATGATCTGCCAAACACACTTCAAAGTAACAAAAATGAAATCCAGCCATCTTAACAAGATTTTTACCAAAACCCAAAGCCCAGCAGCCTCGCAAATACTCTTCAAACTTAAATACCAACCAGCTAAGTGCCAAGACCAAAAACCACACCAAGACAGTACCCAAGACCACCAGCAGATTTCTATCCCACAAAGAACATTTAGTAGAACATATAAGCCTATTCCATATAACCTTATTCATTTGACAGGATTAAGGTAAAGTATTGTTCATATGTTCTGGCGTCGTCATTTATATATATTTTAATTCTTCTTCATAAAATGTTTAGAGTTTTGAGTGTTATTTTATGATGTTATACGTTGTATTTCACTTACAATTACATGTCTACCATATATGCAATATAAGTGTACATAGTCTTACATATCCCAAGTCTTCTTAAAAGTTTTCTCTGAGTACACGTAGAAAATAGCTACTGTATTTATCAGTCAAATTGTCTTTGTCAAGCTGAGAAGGAATGTGTGGATGATAGACCATAGGTGATGCTACTTGGGTTGCATGATTGATATGTTACAAAAAATCTTTATGTCGTCTTCCCAATCCCAAGTCTTCTTTAAAGTCTTCTCTGAGTATACATACAAACTAGTTATTACCAATCAAATGTTGTTTTGCTCAAGCTGATAAGGATATTGTGGATGCCATTCTCTTCACAATTTAAGTGTGGTGAACGTTAAACATAGATAATTGAAAATATTATAATCTCTTAAAAGTCTTGGTATTCTCAAGATGATAAGGAACTTGTGGAAGCCATTTATTTCACCATTTTCATGTCATGAACGTTAACATGCAAAACTAAGTATAAAAAGCCAATGCATGTTCTTATAATTTTAAGTAAATTTCCAAAAATGAAGTCACCACAAGCAATAATTCACTTATCATCTTCCTCTCTTATTTCTTTTCTCTTTTACGGTCTCGCGATAACATGTCTTATTTCCACCACCGTCTCTGCTTCCTATGGCGGTAATGAGACTGATTATCTCGCGCTGTTGTCATTTAAGTCACAGATCACCGACCCATACAAAGTTCTAATCTCGTGGAACCATTCCTTTCATTTCTGTGACTGGAGTGGTATTTCATGTGGAAAGCGGCACAAACGAGTGACTGCTTTATGACTGTTTTCGAAAGGCTTAGAAGGCTCATTGTCTCCTCATGTAGGAAACCTCAGCTTCCTCCGTCACCTTTCTCTCAGTAACAATAGCTTTCAGGGAACCATTCCTCATGAACTTGGTCGTCTATCTAGGCTACGTCGTCTTTATCTTTATGATAACAAATTCAGTGGAGTCATTCCAACAAACTTGTCTGGTTGTTCTAACCTAGAAGACCTTTGGCTTGCTCGAAATAATCTAGTTGGAAGCATACCCAAGGAGATGAGTTTACTCTCCAAACTTACTAGACTTTGGCTTGCTGTCAATAAGTTAACAGGTGAAATCCCACCTTTCTTTGGGAATATTACATCAATGGAATATTTCTCTGTTACAGAGAACCCGTTGGGTGGGAGCATTCCAGATACCTTGGGTCATTGGAAAAGCTTGACGGCATTTTACTCTGGTGAGTGCAACTTATATGGAAGCATCCCTAAGTCCCTTTTCAACCTCTCACTCCTAGTTAATTTTTCCTTAGAGGGTAATCAACTCACTGGTAGTCTTCCTTCAGAAATTGGTAATCAGCTCCCGAATCTTGAGTTCCTTCTGTTAAGGGATAACGAACTGACAGGAGTTCTTCCACCTTCTCTTTCTAATTGTTCTAAATTAGGAATTCTTGAAATGGGTAACAACAATTTTAGTGGGAAGTTGACTGTTGACTTTTCAAAACTAGGAGATATTTATTTAATTTTGTTACAGAATAACAACTTCCATGCACGGGGAGAAGCTGATGACCTTTAAGAGCATTGCAACTTGGTAATTGCAACCTTACAGGAGTGCTTCCAGTATCTATAGGTTATCTCTCTCATCAACTCAGCTCTCTATATTTAGGAGACAATCAATTATTTGGAAGCCTCCCATTAAGTATTGGTAGTCTAGTTGGCTTGACCTATTTAGATTTAGGACCTAATTTATTAAAAGGAAAAATCCCAACTACCATTGGTAAACTTCAAAAGCTACAGTATCTTAGTCTATATAGGAATCAATTTTCAGGGCCTATCCCTGATGCCATTGGGAACCTATCACTGTTGATAGAACTTTACTTAAATTACAACAAATTAGAAGGTCATGTTCCATCAAGCTTTGGGAATTGTAAAGAACTTAATGTGTTAGACCTTTCGTACAATAGACTCACTGGAAACATACCCAAACAACTTTTTCAACTTCCATCACTAAATTATTTTTTAGATCTTTCACAAAACCGCTTGTCTGGTTCCATTCCATCAGAGATTAAAAACCTCAATATGTTGAGCGAGCTCTATTTATCTTATAATAATTTATCAGGTACCATTACTAGTGGCTTTGGTGAGTGTGTAAGCCTTACAAAGTTATACCTTAGTGGCAACCAATTTCAAGGCATAATACCATCTTCATTAGGTTCCTTAAGAGGATTGGAGGTACTCGACATTTCTCAAAATAATTTATCTGGTAAAATTCCTCAATTCTTAGGCAAATGGAATTCATTAGAATATTTGAACCTATCCTTTAATGATTTTGAGGGTGAAGTACCGACTGTAGGAGTGTTTGACAATGCAAGCGCATTTTCGGTTTTGGGGAACCATAAGCTTTGTGGTGGTTTGGTTACACTTGAGTTACCCAAATGCAAGAAGACGGGTAGTAAGATAAAAAGGTTTCCTTTCTTCATATTAGCCATCGTGATTGCACCAACGTTGCTCATAATATTGTGTTGTGTATATCTTTTGTGTAAGAAGAAATGCAGTAGTCAACCATCTGAGTCATCGGGTAGTGAACAGTTCATGAAAGTTTCTTACAGTCAACTTCTCAAGGCTACTGATGGCTTCTCTGCAGCAAATTTGATTGGAGAAGGTGCATTCAGCTGTGTTTATAAAGGGATCCTCGATTCCGATGATGGCAACTTTGTTGCAATCAAAGTTCTACGTCTTGAATATTCAGGAGCTTACAAAAGTTTTCTAGCAGAATGTGAAGCTTCGCGGAATATTCGGCACCGTAATTTGTTGAAGATAATAACGTCATGTTCAAGTGCTGATTTCCAAGGAAATGATTTTAAAGATCTGGTTTATGAGTTTATGCCGAATGGAAGTGTACACGATTGGCTTCATTCAAGTGAAAATACATCGAAACTGAACCTTCTTCAAAGAATAAATATTCTTAGAGATGTTGCCACTGCACTTGACTATCTTCACAATCGCTGCCAAACAACGATTGTTCACGGTGACTTGAAGTCTAGTAACATTCTACTTGATGAAGATATGGTGGCTCATGTTGGAGACTTTGGTTTAGCCCGACTACTTGGTACAGAATTAAACCAAAACAGCTCAACCGGGGTTAAAGGAACAATTGGTTATGCACCTCCAGGTAGTATTCAATAATGCTTACATTTACTTACAAATTACTGTTTGTAACTTAAGTAACTGTTTTTAATTCGCAGAGTATGGTCTCGGGAGCGAGATGACAAGTACTGGGGATGTCTATAGTTTTGGAATATTATTGCTAGAGGTGATAACCGGGAAAAAGCCGACAGATGACATGTTCAACGATGATCTTAGCCTTCATAAATTTGCTTACATGGCATTACCGGATCATGTAATCGATGTTATTGATGATGATGCAATTGTGTTGCAAAGTACGGAAGCGAAAGCAAAGAAAGTGGAAGAATGTTTGGTTGCAATTATCAAGATTGGAGTATCGTGCTCTGTGGATTCCGCACCACAACGGATGAAAATTGAAATTGTTGTCAACGAGTTGCAGCACATTCTCGATGTGCTTCAAAATATATATGGTACTATGTTGTTTCATTTTGTAGAATCTAATTTTACATCAAGCTTCACTAAAATGGTTTTATTTTTGAACTCTTTCAGGTCTATCATCAAGCTTGTATGGTGAAGTTGAGAGTAACTACAACAAGGAGTGGTGCATGTCGTAGTTAAATAAATGTTAAGTTGTTGAAGATGTTCATAATTATGGTTTAACTTTCTTGTTTCATAAGTGTACGAGACATAAGAGTGCGTTTACATTCCTGGTGACGTATCATATGTATCAAGCATGTTTGTAATTGTGGTTTAATTTCCATCAGTCCATTTTGTGGTAGTGAATTCCATTTAAGTTCTACTTGGTGTTCGATTCCTTAATGAACAGCCTAATGTTATTCGTGTTCTTTGACTTTCAGTTCCATAAATTTGACTTTTTCTTGAATATCTGAATTACAAAGCTCAAGGCTTCCCCCTCTTCTGGTTTCGAGCAGTGTATGGTCCAATTTTATAGAAAGTTAACCTCATGTTTGGTTATACACTTGTACCATGCATTCGGCTAGTACAAAATCATTATTAGTACTGCAAGTATACTGTATTAAAAATGGGTTAATAATGACCAAAGTATATTTCTGATACATAAATTAGCTCGAATATTTTGATACTTTTCGTATTCCTTATACAGTTAGTACAACTCTATTTTCATCGGATAAGCATTTGGATAAGCAATCCCAAACTCAAAACTGTGTATTGCTATTTAGTCTAAGTAAGCCAGAACAGCCCTTTAGCAGTTAATGTGCAGCTTTATGGTCATCATTGTTGTTTTAACAATATTTCTAGAAATATAACCGTTTAGCTTTTGGATGTTGTCTCTCCTATTTGAAAAGCTAATAAACGGAGACTTTAGCTTTTACGTCAGATTATTCTGTATACTTACAGTAGCTATTATGCTACCAAACGCTTTGAAAAAGTAGGCTTGAGACATGCTTCTTAACATGTAACTTATTTTGAAATGCAGTCCCAAACACCTCTTTAATCTACATGGATGTTATTGATCCTTTATATGTATTGATTGATTGACAATAGGCGAACTTAAGAGGTTATTCTGGAAACTGAATAAGCTGTGCGTTAAGTTAGTTAGAGCAAGTATTAAGTGTCTATAAAAGTGCTTAAGCAGTTTCAAAGAAAGGATGTTACGAGGCATTTACTTTCAAGCTGAAATACATAACACAAGTGTGTTAGTAAGAAACGGGAGTTATTACGTATGTTAAACTGTTTAAGGTTGAAACCAGACAGTGATTAGTATGATATCCTGTCTATATCTTACAAGACTGAAACATATAGTTACATTCGGTGCATAATTATCATATAAATGTTTATTTTCGACTTCTAATATTATTTTCTTACTCACATGTTTTAGGATGATCGTGACCCATCATCTCATCATAGAATAGAAAAGAGAAACAGGATGACGTATGGTATGTAGCATTTGGGTATTCTGAAAGTTTTTGTCATCAAGTTTTAAAAATGAATAATCTGCCATATTTACAATTTAAATGAAATTACCCGAACTGACCCATTTTATGCTATTTTTAATTTTTATATCTTTTTTACGTAGCCCTAATCAACATGTAGGACCTGACTTTTAAGCATTGAAAGAGCAGAACCGACATGTTGGACCTGTTTTTAAGCTATGTTTATATCTTTTTAACATAACCTGAACTAAACCATTTTATACGGGTCGATGTAGTCAGATTGCAGCTCTGTAAAAGAAAGAAAAAAAATATATAATTTTTTTTGGTACTCTCCATTAATAAGTGGTCAGTATGTTAATTATGAGTACAAAAGCTCAATATATATGAGATCATTTAAGCTATTTGATTTGGGAGGTTCTATGTACTCGGCACCGTTTTTTTTTTCTCCAAGTTTCTTTTTTATTTACCACTTATAAGTAAAATGGGTCGAAATAGCCATCTGTACTAGTGTTGGTTGGTGTACTGACTGCTTTCAGAACCTGTTAACACTAGCTAACAGATGATTGTGTTTACAAAACAACCAAAATGAGGCATCTAACTTCAAAGCATCAAACTGTACAGAAATTTATCCAACATTCCTAATTTCAATCAAACATGTATTTTTTACCTTTTCGGATGATTTGGGAGGTTCTATGTACTTTTTCTTGTGAAATTTTGCGGATCTATAAGGTAAAGTTTTTGTTGTTTTTACGAATCTATCGGTTTTTATGGAATTTGTTTGATCATTTTTTAAATTTGCGAGTTTATAGGCTAAATTTAAAATTTTGTTATAGATATTTAAGCATTAAAATAAAAAAGCAAACAAAGATAACATAGTAAAAAACAAAAAATAACAAAAGAAATGATTTATCTTTTTATAAAAATATTTTCCCAAAGATATAAATCATTATTCAAATAAACATATAAATAATTTTTTAAATTGATGATAAAAGAAGATAGGTGATGCTAGTTGTAGTGGGTACAACTTGAGTTGCATGATTATAATTTTATAATGGAATATAAATGTACTCCGAGTCTTTTTGAGTTTATTCCAAGTCTATGCTTCTTTTTCAATATGAGGATACTTGTGTGCTTGTTTATAAATGGGATTCTCAAACTATGCTTCTGATTTAAAAAATTAAAGCAATGCCTTATTTTTTTCCATCAACATTCTCTCTCCCATGTATCTTTGTTGCAATATTTATGTTCAATACTAGTAGCAAAAGCTCTTCAAATAAATTATAACAGCCTGCAAATTGGTTTGTAGTATCATCAATATTTAAAACTCAAACTTAACCGTAGCTCATTTGGATAATACTTTATCACTTTGCTAAACCGGCCATGGATAATATGATGTTCGCGCGATTGTATTTGTCTCGTGTGTATTTTCCGTGGACGTTTGGAAAGTTCTAAAGTGGTGAAAAATCACTAATCTATCGGCCATATATATACCAGAAGTCATCACTATTGCATACCGAGTCCCCTTGCAGCAAAACATTTATTGGAGAAAATTCATCTCCTTAATTAGCTTTATTTGATTAGTTAAATTTGTTATAACTTTCCTAGTATATTGCCTATAATTGTGTTGTATCTTTTGTATATATACTGGTTTTCTATACTCAATAAAATTAGTGGAAAAATTATCCCTCTCACAACATTTAAGTTTTTTTATTTGGTTGTTCAGACAACTATGTGGTCCATATGGAGATATAGAAACTATAATTTGAAATCTCGGAGAAGAAATTGACTTGAAAATAATACTAGTTGACTTGATATTTGGATTTGAACAAAACCCACATTCACGAATACAATATTTCGTCACCACTTTTTGAAAAGATCACTACATAACAAATTTTCATCCCCTGTCTTTTCTCTAATATTTTCTCTGACTTGTAGATAATTTTTAAAAACATAACATCTAAATTCAATTCACTATGCAAAAAACTAAAATGTTATGTTAAATTATAAACTCTCTAAAATAACTGGCGATGAAAGATAGTTGGGTTAATGGCATGTAATAGCAACACACTTTCTCATTTGTGTCATTATCATATACGAACCTAAAAAAATACCACAATACCCATCCAACTTTCAAATTTTGTTTCATTATCAGATACATACTTTCTCATTTGTTCAAATATCATATACGAACTTTAAAAAAACATACCACAATACCCATCGAACTTTCAAATATTTTTTCATTATCATACACAAAGATATGAGTCTTAAACGTTGATAATGAAACAAAATTTGAAAGTTGGATGGGTATTGTTGTATTATTTTGTGTTCGTATCTCATAATGAAACAAATGGAAAAGTACGTTGCTATTACATGTGCAAGATAGTTATATAACCTATATATACAAGTACATGATGTTTAATTTAGTTATAAACTAAAATTGAAAATTTATAAAAAGTTATCAAGTGATTATAGATGAACGGATACCGTTTTCAAGTGTGGCATGTCATATAGCAGTGACGTGATACATATTAGAGAGAAGTAGATGATAGACAAGAGAGAGAATGCAAGATTTTCTTTGAATTTTTTAGTTGAGTAGCAGATTATGAGAACATAGTCACAATACAAGCATATACTTTTCCAACCATGCAAAAACAAACACAAAGTTGGAATTTACTCGGTCTTTATAAAATTGGTCTTGGCCAAGCTGAGAAGGAAATTGTGGATGATAGAACATAGGTGATGCTAGTTGTACTTGGGTTGCAAAATTAATGTAATACGTCTTCCCTAGCTATCCCAAGTCTTCTTAGAAGTCTTATATGATATCAATGGAAAATAGTTATTGTCAATCAACTTTTTGTCTTCGTTAAACATTAAACTTCGAAAATATCATCATCTTTAAGTTCGAAGCTTGTACTAGATATTTGTCTCAACAAAATATAATAAAGGAATTTATGATAATCATTGTTATACATTGTTTATACAATAGTTAGTATAAATGTATTCATTCTATTTGTCAATTTTAGTTCGTACTATGAATGACTGTCGACGTTCCTAACTTTTTCACCAATAATTGCTATAATAACATTGACAGCTAGCTAGTATATAATAATTGAGATGACCTGGTCAAGATAATAAGGAATTTATGGAAGACATTAATTTCACCATGTGCATGTCAGGAACGTTAACATGAAAAATTGAAGGATAAAAAGGCAACACTTGTTCTTATGATTTTAAATTAATTTCCAAACATGAAGTCGCTGCAAGCAAAAATTTACTCATCATCCTCCTCTCTTATTTCTTTTCTCTTTTACTGTCTCACGATAACATGTCTTACTTCCGCCACTGTCTCTGCTTCCTACGGCGGTAATGAGACTGATTATCACGCGTTGTTGTCATTTAAGTCAAAGATCACCCATGATCCATACCAAGTTCTAACCACGTGGAACCATTCCTTTCATTTCTGTGACTGGAGTTGTATTTCATGTGGAAAGCGACACAAACGAGTGACTGCTTTACGGCTGGGTTCGCAAGGCTTAGAAGGCTCGTTGTCTCCTCATGTAGGAAACCTCAGCTTCCTCCGTGCGCTTTATCTCAGGAACAACAGCTTTCAAGGAACCATTCCTCATGAACTTGGTCGTCTATCTAGGCTACGTTTTCTTTATCTTTATGATAACAAATTCAGTGGAGTCATTCCAACAAACTTGTCTGGTTGTTCTAACCTCGAAAAGCTTTGGCTCGCTGAAAATAGACTAGCTGGAAACATACCCAAGGAGATGGGTTTACTCTCTAAACTTTCTCGTCTTGTAATTTCCGAAAATAATTTAACAGGTGGAATTTCACCTTTCTTGGGGAATATGACATCAATGGAAGTGTTCTATGCTGCTTCGAACCCGTTAGGTGGGAGCATTCCAGATACCTTGGGTCTTTGGAAAAGCTTGAAGGCATTTGGCTCTGGCGACTCCAACTTATATGGAAGCATCCCTCATTCCATTTTCAACCTTTCACTCCTAGTTAATGTTTCCTTAGGTGAAAATCACCTCACTGGTAGTCTTCCTTCAGAAATGGGTAATCAGCTCCCAAATCTTGAGTTTCTTCAGTTAAGGGATAACGAACTGACAGGAGTTCTTCCACCTTCTCTTTCTAATTGTTCTAAATTAGGAATTCTTGATATGAGTGACAGCAATTTTAGTGGGAAGTTGACAATCGATTTTACAAAGCTAAGAGATATTAATGGAATTTACTTATCTAATAACAACTTTCATGGACGCGGAGAAGCTGATGACATGAGGTTTATTGATTCTTTGAATAACTGCACCAGATTAGTACGATTGCAGGTTTATAATTGCAACCTTATAGGAGTGCTTCCGATATCAATAGGTAATCTTTCTGATCAACTCATCTTTCTAAGTTTAGGAGATAATCAATTATTTGGAAGCCTCCCTTCGAGTATAGGTAGTCTAGTTGGTTTGACCACTTTAGGTTTAGGAGCTAATCGATTCAAAGGAAACATCCCCACTACCATTGATAAACTAAAAAAGCTACAAGTTCTTGATCTAGATAGCAATCAATTTTCAGGGCCTATCCCTGATGCCATTGGGAACTTATCATTGTTGACTTTACTTTATTTAGATGTCAACAACTTAGAAGGTCACATACCATCAAGCCTTGGGAATTGTAAAGAACTTAATGGGTTAAACATTTCATACAATAGACTCAGTGGTAACATACCCAAGCAACTTCTTCAAATTCCATCACTAACTAGATTTTTAGTTCTTTCATACAACAACCTGTCTGGTTCTATACCATAAGAGATTAAGGACCTTAAGATGTTGAGCTATCTCGATTTATCTTACAATAATTTATCAGGCAACATTACTAGTAGCCTTGGTGAGTGCAATAGCCTGACAACGTTAAACCTAAGAGACAACAGATTTCAAGGCGTAATACCATCTTCATTCAGTTCCTTGGGAGGATTGGGGGTACTCGACATTTCTAAAAATAATTTATCAGGTAGAGTTCCACAATTTTTAGGCAAATGGAAATCCTTAGAGTATTTGAACCTATCCTTTAATGATTTTGAGGGTGAAGTACCGACTGTAGGAGTGTTTGCTAATGCAAGCACATTTTCGGTTTTGGGGAATCATAAGCTTTGTGGTGGTTTGGTTACACTTGAGTTACCCAAATGCAAGGAGACGGGTAGTAAGAAAAAAAGGTTTCCTTTCTTCATATTAGTCATCTTGATTGCAGTCACGTTGCTCGTCGTATTATGTTGTGTGTATCTTTTGTGTAAGAAGAAACGCAACAGTCAACCATCTCAATCATCAGGGAGTGAACGGTTCATGAAAGTTTCATACCATCAACTTCTCAAGGCTACTGATGGCTTCTCTGCAGCAAATTTGATTGGGGAGGGTGGGTTTAGCTCGGTTTACAAAGGAATCCTCGATTCTAATCATAATAAACCTGTTGCAGTCAAAGTTTTGCATCTTCAAAATAAAGGAGCTCACAGAAGTTTTCTATCAGAATGTGAAGCATGGCGGAATATTCGGCACCGTAATCTGTTGAAGATAGTAACTTCATGTTCGAGTACCGATTTCCAAGGCAATGATTTTAAAGCGTTGGTTTACGAGTTTATGCCCAATGGAAGTGTACACGATTGGCTTCATTCAAGTGCATATACATCGAAACTGAACCTTCTTCAAAGAATAAATATTCTTAGAGATGTTGCCACTGCACTTGATTATCTTCACAATCGCTACCAAACAACGATTGTTCACGGTGACTTGAAGCCAAGTAACATTCTACTTGATGATGATATGGTGGCTCATGTTGGAGACTTTGGTTTAGCTCGACTACTTGGTACAGAATTAAACCAAAACAGCTCAACCGGGGTTAAAGGAACAATTGGTTATGCACCTCCAGGTAATTCCACTTTTATTCCATGATGCTTATATTTATTTACAGGTTAAAGTTTGTAAGTTAATTAATTGTTTCTCATTTGTAGAGTATGGTATCGTGAGCGAGATGACAAGGTGTGGGGACGTCTACAGTTTTGGAATATTATTACTAGAGGTGATGACTGGTAAAAAGCCGACAGAAGGCATGTTTTTTGAAGGTCTTAGCCTTCATAAATTTGCTTTCATGGCATTACCAGATCATGTAACTGATGTTATTGATAATGATGCAATTGTGCTGCAAAGTACGGAAGCGAATGCAAAAAAAGTGGAAGAATGTTTGGTTGCAATTATCATGATTGGAGTTTCATGCTCTGTGGATTCCCCACCACAACGGATGAAATTTGAAATTGTTGTCAACGAGTTGCTGCACATTCTTGATGTGCTTCAAAATATATAAGGTACTCTGTTCTCTCTTTTTGCAGAGTGTGATTTTACATGAGTTGGTCAATAAATCATCACTAAAATGGTTTTTTTTTCTTGTCTTTTGAACTCTTTCAGGTATGGTGAAGTTAATAGTAATTGCAACAAGGAGAGTGCATGTCGTAGTTAAATAAATGTTAAGTTGTTTGTAATTGTGGTTTAATTTTCTTGTTGCATAAACGTTAGGTAACATTACGTTTCTTTCCTGGTGACGTATCATATGTATCAAGCATGTTTGTAAGTGTGGTTTAAGTTCCATGAATCCAATTTGTGGAATTGAATTCTACTTAAGTTTTACTTGGTGTTCGATTCCTTAATGAGCAACCTAATGTTATTCGTGTTCTTTGACTTTCAGTTTCATAAATTTGACTTTTTCTTGAATATCTGAATGAGAATGCTCAAGGCTTCCCCCTCTTTTGGGTTTCGGGCATTGTACGGTTCAATTTCATAGAAAGTTAACATCATGTTTGGTTATACACTTGTACCATGCATTCGGCTAGTACAAAATCATTATTATTACTGCATATTGCTGTTTAGTCTAAGCAAGCCCAAACAGCCCTTTAGCACTTAATGTGCAGCTTTAAGGTAATCATTGTTGTTTTAACCATATTTCTACAAGTACAACCGTTTAACCATATTTCTACAAGTACATACTTACAGTGGTTATTATGTTACCAAACACTATGAAAAAACAAACAACCACTTCTAATAACTGTTAATAATTGGTACTACAACTACCGCTAGTTTTGCAAACAATAGCCTTAGAGTTTATTAGTAGTTTTGAAAAAATAGGCTTGAGACATGCTTCTTGGATAACACGTAACCTCTTTTGAAATGCAGTCCCAAACACCTCTTTATCTGTATGGATTGATTGACAATAGGTGAACTTAAGGGGTTATTCTAGAAACTGAAAATAGTTAGGGGTACATGTGTATTGATTCAAATGAAGATTGTATCGATTCAAATAAGGAAGATCCATTGACATTACAAATGAGTTGATACATTGAGCTCGCCTACTGTATGACTACTCTTGCAAACAACACATCTAAAAAGACACAAGCCAACCTTATTAACTACTTGAGCAGAAATGAAAATAAAACATGCACCAAAGACGTCACCGTAAGTATCGTTATCGTCACTGCCTTTGAATAACTCGAGAAAAACAGATGGGGTTTGATGAAGTTGATGTCCCTCCAATCTGCCTTTAGAATTGAGAATCAGGCCATATGACGAATACAGAATAAATCTTGACTTTACCCATCCAAGTACAAGCTCCAGATAACAATAATAACTAGCAATACACCACATTGACCACCTGCACAAACTAAAACAACTCTCGAATACAGATGTCGCAATTTCAAGCATTTTACTTATAAATGGATCAATTTACGTTATGTTATATTTAATGGGTTCAACAGGCTTAAAACATTCATTAAACATTATTTTTAAGCAAGTTGGTCAACCTGATCCAGTCCAGACTAAAATTACCAGTTTGACTTGTTTCCCAACCTGACTAGCTGCCCGTTATGGAACACCTCTAGTTTAGATCATGTGTTACCTGTAAGGCTCCCAAGCCTGCATTTCCAAGGGTCCACATCTACGGTGTGACTGATAAAGCATTAACCAATGCTTTTCTGCAATACAAAGAAATGGGAATACCTACGGGTTAGGACTGACATGTCATATATATGGTTTACAATGTTAACGAGTCTGTCAAAAACAACCATTTACAGTAGCAAAATTGGGGATCTTGCAACAAAAGTCAAACATATCAATAATGTTTTAAACACATAATTTTCTTGTGGAGCTGAAGTAATAACTTATAGAATGGGGTCCGAGCTATCACCAATGCCAAGGCTTATCATTTGTTCACCAGGGTATTTTAGCTTATGTGCAGGCATTCTTCTACGAATCTGTAATTCCACCAACACATATCATGTATCTAAGTTTCTATATCCATGTCTTTATTTAGAAGAAACATGTGTAAGTGATACCGATGTAAACCTGAATCTATAGTTACAAAAAAACATGTATAAGCTGAACCAAATAAGATCATAAGCCCAAAATAAGCTTAAAACACGACCCCCTAAGTTGAACGTTTCACCTAAGTAACCTCCAATCAGACTAAACGTTAAAATAAATCATGTCAACCTCTAAAACCTCTATCTAATCTACCATTTTCATATAATCAAATCACACAAAAAGAGGAAGTTTGACGGCAGGGCTCTATTTTGTGGCCGAATTAGACCCCGGTTTTCTCATTTCATAGCCGGGCTTTATGCCTTTGTTTTTGACGGACACCTTTATAGAGACCTTTTTTCCTATTAACGGGGCTCTATTAAGGGGGCTTTGTTTCAGATTTTGTAGTAGTGTGAGAAAAGAGTTCTTATGAGTCAAAGAATTTCAGTACCAACTACCAAGGCACATAGCCATCTGACCAATCTTCAAACCCAAACACTCCTTTAAAGATAACTGCTATTCAAACTTAATTTGGCACAAAGAATTTCAGAGAAACTAATCCTTACAGCTTTTAAAACCAAACTTAACAAAGATAACGCCTTTATATATGTGCTTCTTATCTCGAGGCAGAACAAGGCTACATAAATTATATTGGCTTCAATCATGCCCAAAGGATACTAAGATGATGTAATGTATCTGGATAACCTTATGCTTAACTTATGCGTTTATTCATTATCGAAAAAACCCCTGTTCCCCAAATAACTAATAAGCACTTTGGCATAAGCTTACCCAACCTATTCCCATATTCCCATGACAGGTATCCATCTCACAAACTCACGCTGCTCTACACATGATAATTAGGAAAAATACAAATACATCCCAATGAACAAAGCACTTTGACATGAGCTTACCCAAACATCTTCAATAAGCTTTGTACATTTTTTTATACCCAAAAACCCATCTTCTTCCCTCAAACAGTTTTAAAGTTAAATAAGAGGGTTAGGGTTTTTAATTTTTATAAAATTTGTGGACTTTCTTTAAATTGAGGGAATTTAGGTGTTTGGTGGTGACTGCTGGAGATGGTTGTTAATAACCAGATATTTCCAAATCTAACCCGTTAATCACTCGAGGCAGATTATTCTAGCAAACAATTTCATGACATGTCCAGTCTGCAAGCCTTTTATCCATAACCATCCAAATTAATGATCATTTCATTTCCAAATCTGTCAAAGAAAATTGCAGATAGAACGTATTAGAAAGTGTTTGTATATACAACAAAACTAAATCGTATTAAAAAGTGCCATGTTAATTCCATACTTTTGACTACTACTACAGTGACCTTCAAACAAAAAACCTATATCAACCATATCTAAGTTAGGACAATAGTTCCAGTTTGTTTTGTGTACCAAAAATACAACTACATAATCGATTGGTGTGTTGATTGCAATTAATAGTTTGGCTGATAAGAGAGGGGGAGTCACAACTCATATGTATTACTTTTTGGGTTATATATTTCATACCTGAAGTTTCTTTGCCAGTTCCTTATGCCTATTATAGCCAGAAGCTCTACCAGCCACCTCATTTACATGACTCATCCTCTGAGTAACTTCTGCCTATAAAAAGAAACAGCATATAATGTGATTAATAAGTAGGAATCGAAAACCAGATTGTCATGCACCTGAGCGTTCAGGTCCTATTAGTTGGTTCATAGCAAAAGTTATGACAAAGTAATTCGGGCTGCATAAACAATTAAATAGTAATTATTTGTTGGTACACATTGCCATGATGCAAAAAAATTACAAGCCTTACTTCGGATACAAATAAGATACAACAGATAGACAGTCGCTCTGCATAAATAGACCAAGCAAGAAGTAGGGTTGACTACTTGACTTTGTCCATTTCATCCTTAGTTGTAGGACATTGATGCAAGTTTTCAGTCAATAAATCCAGTTTTAAGATACATACAACAAGCAAGGACACACATGATGAACGGAAATGACACTATTCCCATATTACATATCTGCGCCACATCATTAAGTAAAGAGAAAGTTTCAAGCATATGCTACCAAATTGTTAATGTGCACGTTATCATGAAATGGGTCAATTGCATATATACCCACTAAAACTTGCATATTTGCATATATACCCAAAACATGCTTAAAATGAATTGTACATCATGCAATAAAAACTTGTATTATGGGGAAATATGCAAGTTTTTATGTTTTAGTGGGTATATATGCAATTCCCCCTCATGAAATAAAAACCTAGCCAAGAGGAAAACAAGATAAATTTAAGCGAAACAACAGAAAGAAGGGTATAAACTTGACAATTTCGTGCAACCACTTAAAAACGAGAATGGCCAATAAAGTTTTAGTAAAGAATTAATTCAACTGTTAGTTAATATCTGAGTCGCATAACATAATTAAATATAGGTTAGCATTATGTGCCAATTAATTACATAATTAGAGCACATCTTAAATGTAATTCGAACAATTATTTAAAATTAAACCTGACTTTATATGAGGTTTAATATAAGTAGCACCTACTTCACGAGATCTCTGGATGCATCTTGAACTTAAGATCCTTCTGTTGTTTTATGTAAAATCTCAAAGAGCTCGACCTGAGTCAGATAAGATGTTACAAGTGCAAAGAACTTGGACACTACAAAGGCGAATGTCCAAAGATGGAAGCAAACCTGATTCAGTACGAAGATGATGAACCATTGCTATAAAAGAACTTTGAAGAATTGAAGACTTTGCCGTCTATAACATTAGGGGGTGAATGTTGGACCATTAATGTTATAGAAGCAAATATAAGGATAGTTAGTGTATATTATGTATTATGTTTTATGTAAAGCCTGTAAAACACTTGGGTTATGGGCTGGGTCAATATGGGTCGTTTAGGTTGTTAGGGATATAACGGTTATTTAGGTTGTGTCGTTTACTTTTTGTTGAAACGGGATAACTGCCACAATGGCAACGTTTCATCATGTATATATGTCTAGAGTCAGTAACAAAGTAATACAAAAATTATCAATAAAAAGTATCGTTAGTATAGATTAAATTCTATTGTTATTTTGTTACTTCAACATACAACAACATTGTTATTTTGTATTCAGTCAAAAATCAATATAATCAAATTTACTCGTTGCAATTAGGGGGTGTTTGTTGCGGCTTATATTGCCAGATTCTAGCTTATTTGGTTTTAGGCTTATATTTCATAAGCTCACTTTTTGTGGATTATTTTGAAACTTTTCAGCTTATATAAGTGACCTTATAAAACATAAATCTAAAACCAAATAAGTCATAAGTCGGCTATATAAGCCGCAACAAACACCCCCTTAGTTGATTGATATAACGAAATTCAGACATACCATGGCAGCCTGAGCAATGGGCAACCGCAAACCGAATTGTTCCATTAGCTGAGGTAAACCATACAACGCACCTGCAAAAAAGATGTAATTCCATCAGCAAGATGTCACATAGTAACAGGTAGCGGTCTTACTCTGGTCGGGTTTGGGTCGGGTCAAACCGGGTCGAGGCTAAAAATAACATACCTGAACCCGACCCTATTTGAACTCGGGTTAGTTGGGTTTGGGTCCACTCGGGTCGGTGCTATTCGGGTTTGGGCCAACCCTAATACGAGTAAAATGGTCATAAAATTGCCTATTTGTTCTAATTTAGATAGCTAATTTATAAAAAAACCATATTTAAAAAAAAAATGAGTTAGCCAAAAATTTCTAACCCGATACCCAACCCTATTTAGCATCTGGGTCGACCTAAACAACCCGAATAAGATTATTGAACAAAATAAGTATCAGAATACCATAACTTCTAAACAACACATGGTAAACAATAAAAAGGCCAAAATCAACCCCAAAAAAAACACATACCAGTTCCTATCATGGGCCCACCTGAATAAGCAGGCGTGGCGGTGGCAGAGAGTTGCAAAGGACAGGACGATAAGGGTTCCCTCCAGGCAGACGGCTGTTGTAGTTTAATGATAAGCGGAACCATCATAAGGAGGCATAGATGTTCCATTAAACGGGGATGCAGCATAAGGTGTTACACCCATATACATTGAAGAGGGTGCACCGGAACCAGCGTAAGGAGAAGACGAGGAGTAGCCTTGTGGGGTCGGCATTTGCCTTGGAGCAGATTTCTGTAAAAACGAGAGTGGGAGACTGATATGTGAACAGAAGATATGGCCTCTTTGAGTCTCTAGTGAAACTACAAGTCAATTTTACGTCCCTTATTGTTCATGTACGCTTATGGCTGAAAAGCATTTCATAACTATCTCACGTCGTAAGTATCTTATCTCTTACGGATACTTAGTATGCGTTTGGTATCCATTTTTGAATCACTATCGGTATAAGAATGATAAGAGTGCAACGGAAGTAATACTATCATATCTATTATTGATGTTTGGTTTGGTATTTATGTTTTGGTATAAAGTTTTATAAGATGGGATCATTCTCATGCTAGGTTAGTTTTCTTTAGTTTTTTCAGTAACAAAGAGTGTGTGAGAATGAGTGAAATTCAATGTTTTGAAAACTGGGTTTTAATCGACCCGGTCGAGTCACCGGGTTACCGGTTCGACCATCGGGTCAACCCGGTTTTCTATAAATAAATAAAAACTTTATTTTTCAACAATACGAAAAAAAAGTGTATATATAAATCATGACAAATTCATATATTGACTCTAGAAAAACATTTAACAGCAAAGATAACGTTTAAAAATTAAATTACGTCTTAAATATATATGATTAACTTGTTTTATTTTGAAAAAATATGAAAAATACCAAACCCTGTCGAGTTTCAAGAACCGGGTTGACCCGAGTCACATTAAACCCGGCGGCTCTAACTGGGTTTAGAGAATTAAAAACCAGGTTTAATATGACTTTTTTTTGCCGGAACCGGTTTAGCCGGTTGATCCAGCCGGTTCAAACCGGGTTTCAAAACATTGGTGAAACTTTTGGAGGTTATATATTGAGAAGAAGAAATGAATGAACGGTTGAGATTTAATGTGATGAAATAAGTGGGAGTGATCCGTGTAGTGGTCTGTGATTGGTGGCATTTACGTCACACGGATCAAGAACGAGATGATCTCAGCTGTTGGATGGAGAGGTGAGGATTGTGGTCGTGGAAGTTTTGTGTTTTCTTTGTGAGTTTGTTGACTTGGTTTTGTTATTTTGGTTTTTGATTCTGTTGATGTGGTAATTTGGAAATGTATTTGAAGGTAAATGTGAAATTTGGTATAAAAACAATGTGATAGTTTTGCAACAATTATACAAATGTGTGTATGTGTATAAAAAATAATCGATTTGGAATGTAGAGAAATACGAAAGTGTGATAATGTAAAACTCAAATGCGTCTAGTTTTCAGACACTCATCAGTCTCGTAATAAACTAGTGTTGTTGGTTACTTGGTTATAGATAGTGTATGGGCTGTAGTATTTTGTTACTATTTTTTTTGGCCAACACATAGCCGAAAGTTTTGATTGAGATATCTAGGGCCGAGTTTGGTTTAGTATAAATTTTCGTTGGTCAATATTTTTGGATTTAACTGGTTTTGGACTATGAATAGAGGTGAAAAAAATCGGTTAAAACCGGTTTTGGTTTTTTTAAAAACTGGTTATAGAAAAACCAAAAAATCGGTTTTGGATTCTTAGGTTTTTCCGAAATCGGTTTTTTTCGGTTATAAATGATCGGAATCGGTTTTTTTCAGTTATAAATGTTCGGAATCTGTTTTTTACCGGTTCGATTTTTTACCGGTTCAATTTTTTTCGGTTTTAAATGTCCGAAATCGGTTTTTTACCGGTTCGGTTATTTTCGTAATTTTACTAAAAGCTTCGAACATTTATTTAATAAACTTGTTAATTATCAAACATTTAATTAAACAATACACCGGAAACATACTAAAAAATACATTCGTAACTTCTATTTGAACAATACAATTATACGACAAAAAATATATAAATACTAATACATTTCGAGCTTCGGCATGGCCATCACCCGAAAACATATTAGTGTACTCAAGTATATCGAGCTTCGGCATTGCCATCACCTGTTATACTCAAGTCATTCATCATCAAAGTCTAAATCTTTAAAAAATTCTTCTAAATCAACATCAAAGTCTTAAATATCACCTTCATCTAATTCGGTATTCGGAGGTGATATCCCTAAGTCAACTTCTTCTCTTGCTATAGTTTCTTTAACTTCACCTTCATCTAATACCGGATCTTCCAACGATGTTACATGTTGTATCCTATCTACTCCGTCCAAATAATCTTTCAAACATACACATACTTCCCCAGATTCGGGGGTTAGTCTTGACTTTTTTCCGATATACTTCTACCGCTAGTAGAAAAGGCCGATTCGGAAGCTACCGTCGAAGCTTGGACCGCTAATAAGTCACGAGCCATAGCGGATAAAATTGGAAATTGGATTTCCCTTTCTTTCCACCAACCCGAATCTGTTAATTTTCGTGTCGGTTTCAGGCCGGGTTTCGTGTCGGGCCAGAAATTGCCACCCCTAGTACCGTGGTTGAATTTCAAAGTTTTAAAATTCTTTCAAATATTTATCTCTGAAGATCCATTAGAGCTAAAAATTTTCCAAATGACGAGTAGAGGAAAAAAGTGTGACGCTAAGGAAATGAGATTGTTAAAAGAAGATTTGGAAAAACATGAAACTGAACATGAAATAAAAATTCAAGGCTTAACAAAAGTATTTTTTGTCTCGAAGAAGAAAAGTTTGAGTGTTTAGAGAAAATCAAAACGATCAAAGACAAACTTTATAAAACTGATCATACTTTTCAAATTGTCCATATGATCATACCGACTGCATACAATTTTTACTAATGGAAACGGGGTCTAGGGTATACAAATCCAAAATATCTAAAACAAGTTCAAGAGACAAAACCTATTTTGTATGAGTGTAATTAAAGATAAGCCTAAACTTATGTATCCTAGTGAATACATGAGGAGAAATAAGCTTACTAATGAACATTTTTCACACTCGGAAGAAGTATTAGAACATCGTTCACCTATTTTGATTAATAATAACAATGAAAATGTGTCTACAAATGATGATGTTAAAAAAAGTTAAAACACGATCTCTCCCCTGGCGATTTGCGATCCAACTTTTAACCCTAAATCTCTCTAATCGATCTACAATTCTTCCCTTTACAATCATGAATCTTTATTGATTATATCCATTATATGATCTATCTTGATTCTTAGTTGTTTGGGGTTTAATTTTACGACCGTTTTTTTGTATCTTTTAGGGTTTATCTAATCGCTAGTAGGGTATCCATCTTTCGGTTTCATCTTCTGTTCCATACTTGCTGAACCGATCTTGGGACATCATCAACATCATGTAAGTTAATAGTGCCTTAATGAATTATAAACCCTAGTTGTAAACTAGGGTTTTCCGTTTCTGAATTAAGACCGGTCGATCACTTTTCTGTTGTTGGTAGTACGTGTCTTGTTCGTTAAGTTGGCTGTTTGTGATGTCGAATTTGGGAGAGGTGAATTCTTATATACAACAACTTGTGTCTAATATGAATATTGCTACTGTTGATGTTGATGTGGATGCATTGTTACATGGAGCTGTTATTAACGAGCCTAATGTGGCAACAAGTGAGGTGTACCCAACTGTTATCCCTAACAGTGGGAACACTAGATTGAATATGAAGCCGGTTTCACATGCGTCTATTACTGATGGACAAGTGGAGCCGCTTTCACTTGGTTCGAGCCCTAGTCATGATGCACCTAGTCATGACACGCCTGAGGGTCATGATACTTTATTGAAAATTCGTGCTATTGAAAAACAAGTATTTGAGGGAAAACTTGTTCTTGTGGGTGATGATGGGCAACCATTAAAACCAGCTGTGACAGTGGATGCTACTACTTCTACTGGGGCTAATCCATTTGAGCATCTTAAGGTGCCGCAGTCACAGAAGGAGCTAGAGGAGATGCTCAATGCTATTGGTTATTATTCGAAACCTCCTCAAGATACGAGTGTTCCTATGGCTTCTAATGTTAATGCTACTAGTAGTCCTAATAATGTTAATGATAAGGTTGATACGAATGCACATGGGGCTGTTGGTATTGAGAAGGTTGGTGCTTTGAAACAACCTTCTACATCGTATGCTGGTGTTACTTCTACTGAACCTAAGAAACGCACGTCAAACTTTCGTAGGTTGGAGTGTAATAAGAAAGCTAATGGTGTGGATCTTTCTGTCCCGATGAAAGTGGTTGAAGAGGTGAACTCTAGGTTTGAGAATACTTTGTATGGGTATTTCCTTGGTCAACACGACTTGCTTTTCCTGTTGTTGATTACTTTGTATGCAATGCGTGGGCTAAGTTTGGTATACAAAAGGTAATGATAAATGCAAAGGGGTTCTTCTTTTTTAAGTTCAATTCGAAGAAAGGTGTTGATGATGTTCTTGAAAACGGTCCTTGGTTGATTAGAAATGTACCTATTATTCTTAAACCATGGACATTGAACACCAATTTACTTAAAGAGGATTTGACCAACATCCCGGTGTGGGTTAAATTCCATGATGTTCCTCTTGCTATGTTTTCTGATGATGGCCTTAGTCTCCTTGCCACATTGATAGGCACGCCCAAAAGGTTAGATGCTTTCACTAGCCAAATGTGCAAGGACTCGTGGGGCCGTAGTAGTTTTGCTAGATGCATGATTGAAGTGAAGTCAGATGAGGTGCTTAGGGACAGCCTTACTGTTTAGATACCGTTACTTGATGGGTCGGGTTCGACTATTGAGAAGATACGGGTTGAATATGAGTGGAAACCACCTCATTGTGACAAATGTAAGATTTTTGGTCATACTCTTAGTGAATGTCCTAAAGTTGTTGAACCTCCTGCTCAGCCTACTAAGCGTGTTAATGTTGGTTTCAAGACGGTTAATAACAAGAAGAAGGATAAGCAAGGTGGGTCTACTATTCCGGGTCAAGGAGGGTTTACTAAACCTGTTGTGGGTAAGCAGTTTCAATCTCAACCTAAAAAGACTCCTCCTGAACCTAAGAAAGTGGAAGTCACTAAGAAGAATGCTTCTGATGTGGCTAGTTCGAGTGGAACAAAGATCTCTACATCTAACCAGTTTGATGCTCTTAATATGGAATATACGGATGCGTTTGGTATCCCTTCTAATGACACCAACAAGGATGTGGATTCTGGTCGTACAATGGAAGTCAATGAAGATAAGTCTACTAAGACATGTACTGCATCACAAGAACCCCTTGTGAGTGATTTGAAAGAGATGGAGTCGGGTATGGCTCCTTAAACTAGTGATTCTTGTAATCCGTCTGCCTCTTCTACTAAGAGAGTTAACCCTTTTTCTAAAGTGGGAGAGATCGTTGTTTCTGATTCTGAAGATGACGTAGTTGCTAACCCATTTGATGAGTCTGTTAACTTATTCGGTGGTGGCCAAGAGTTTGAAGATGAGTATGATGACTATGACTACGATGAGTATGCGAATCAGGTTCATGATCTTCCAGGGAATTTGGATGCCTTTAATGCCATGTATGGCACCAAGCTTCAAGGTCCTAGGAAGTAATTTTCTTTTGTTTAGAAAATAGGAAGTATCTTGTTATGTAAGCTTTATGCCTATGTAACGGGCTGAGATATGGGATTTCACTCATATCCATTGTACTTAAATATTTTTTTGGTTAATATATTTACTAGGGTGCAGGATTACTCCCCTTTACCAAAAAAATGATGATGTTACAGGAACCACATATCCATAAATCATTTTTGAAAATAAAATCTCAAATTCTAAAACTCATTTTGAACATTAATCATCTTCAGAACAAAAAGAATCTTTGAGTAAAGCTAAATATGAGTTTGAAATTTTAAAAGACATCGTTTCAAAAGCTGCGAAAAAAAATCTCATTTGGAACATTAATCATCTTCAAAACAAAAATAATCTTTGAGTAAAGTTTAAAAAGAGTTTGAAATTTTAAAAGATATCGTTTCAAAAGTTGTGAAAATTTTCTTCATCTACAGTAACCATACTTCTTTATAAAAGAGTCGACAAGAGATTCATGGGCAGAAGAGGCTTTAATCGTGAATTTGATCATTTTCACGACATGCACATTGTGAGGCTTCTTAGAAGATATTTGGATGTTAAAAGTGGTTTTTAGATTTTTAGTAGGGGTGTTCATCGGTTCGCTTATCGGGTTGTTCGGTTTATTCGGTTCGGTTAGTTTGGTTAAAAAAATAGGGTTAATATACACAAAAGTTACTAAAATTTACTGGAAATTTGTCCTAAGTCACTAAAGTTTTTTTGTTGCTATTCAGGTTACTCAAGTTAACGGGTTTATTATATGGGTTACTCAACGTTTAAAAAAGTGACATTCTTGTTACTACGAGGGTGGGCAACCGGATGATTTACCGGTTCCCTTGTCCACGTCATCACTATAGTTTGAGATGTTACAAGCAAGTTACTATAGTTCACGGGGTTTATTAAAAAGGTTACTGAACCTTAAAAAAAAAGTTACTATCCGTTTTTATACATTTATGCAAGGTTGTAAAAATCACTGGGCGCTAGTGAGGAGGTCGGGGTAGGGCCTAGCGATTAATCGGTTAGGCGAGGATTAATCGGGGATTAATCGGATTGGAATTTTTATGCACAAAATTGTAATTCTAGATATTATATTATATTATATGTATGAAATAAGCATAGTGCATCAAAGTTCAAATATTTCAAGTGTTCAAATATAAACATAATACATATTTCTTCAAAATTCAAAGTCAAACATAGATATTACTCGGTTTGTTGACCATTTTTAAGCGATCTTTGACCGAGTAATCGGGTTTTTGACCAATTTTTAAGCTATTTTGTCCGATTTTTAAGTGTATTGACCGATTTTTAAGCGATTTTGTTCGATTAATTCGATTTTGTCCATTAATCGGTTTATTGACCAATTTTTAAGCGATCTTTGACCAAACTGATTAATAGGCCGATTATGATAAATCAAGGCGCTTTGTGAGCGATCAGCGATTATGCGGGGATTAATCGGCCGCCTGCGCCGATTTTTACAACAGAGCATTTACGTATGTCTTATCTGTTTTGTTTTTATGTGTTTCTCCATTTTCGTACGTTTTTATACGTATTTATACGTTGTGTACGTTTTCTTTGTTGCCGTTCTTTTTTTTTTACGTTTTTCTCTATTTTCGTACGTTTTTTGTATATTTCCGTATGTTTTTTTTACGTTTCTATCCGTTTTTATACGTTTGTGTATGCATTTCTCTGTTGTCGTACCTTTTTGACGTTTTTGTATATATGTTTGTCCATTTTCGTACGTTTTGGTATGTATTTATTCTTTTATATGTGTGTGTACGTTTTTCTCTATACCTTTTTACGTTTTCATACATTATCTTATGTTTTTGTACGTTTTCATACTATTTTTACATTATTCTACACCTTTTTATGTTTTATACGTTTTTATGTTTTATACGTTTTATACGTACGTAGATTTTGTATGTTTTATCCGCTTTTATACGTTTGTAAGTATTATATGTTTTTATGTTCTATACGTTTTATCTTCTTTAATACGTTTGTATGTTTTATACGTTTTTACCTATAAAAATTTAGTAACTTTTGTGTATATTAACCCTAAAAAAATATCTGGGTCTAACCGAAAACCGAACGAAATAATTGAAAACCGAATAAAATATCGAAAACCAAACCGAATAACCCGAATTACATAATTTTAGTTATTTATTTATTTAGCTAAATAGATTTTTTGCACTCGAAAAAATTCAAGTTTAAAAATGTTATATTTATACTATGAAAGAGTTTTAATATTTTGTTAATATAAATATATAAAAAATATATTTATATTTATGTGAATTCGGTTTTCGGTTTAGTTCGGTTTTCATTTTGCCAAAATCATAACCGAACCGAAAACCAAATATTTAATTTTGTTGGGTTTGGTTTTGGTAAATTCGTTTCGGTTACAAATTTGGTTCTGTTTTTTCGTTTCGATTTTCAGTTTTACGTGTGAAACTTGAATTCTGCACGCCCCTAATTTTTGGAATACAATCCCTCATGGGCTAATTGATGTTGTAGGGTTGTGTACATAGCATAAACTTTAGAACTTTAGTTTAATAGATGTATGTGTCGGTTGACACAAAAACGCTTTTATATATTCGTATAGATGTATACACCATAGATCTTTTCTTGTCATTTTGTTTTGTAAGTTTAATCATCATAAACAATTAATTTCATATTTAGTCTTCTAATATTTAGTACACTGATTCGTGGGACTATCCCGCACATCGAGCGAGTCTTGAAGCTAGTTTATTATATATGAACGAAATTTAGGCTACAAAAAAAAAAGTAGCCTTATCCTCTTGAACATCATATCTCCCCTCATAACACTAAACTAAAGAAACAAAATAGAAAAACTAGACATCAATCATGTTAAAACCATGTTCAAACCCAGTTGTAAGGTGGAATGGACAACGTTTCAGAAATAGGCAATTCCATGAAGAAATCTTTAATCAGCAAACGAATCCCGATACAATTTTTTTGTAGACAACAATATTAAGTATTTACACATTACCGTCTCTGTAGATACTCACCCTACTACACTTCTAGACAGATCTATACATCATTGCTTTTGGAATCGCTAACCTTTGTATGTATCATATGGGTGATGTTGGGTTATTAAATCTAATCGGCTTACAATATTCAAGCTCTTATGAACAGTTAGCTACAAAAGAATTTCGTGTACTAAACATCAATTTATTATAGAAGTAGGGCCGGAGACATTAAGTGTCCAAATACTAAAATGTCATATTAGCCCATTAGCTTATTAACCTATTAGATTTTGTTTTTAACATCATTCACATGACCGCTTAAGTTTACTTAGCCACCAAACTATCTCCTAAACTTATAATGCTTTATATTTAACATCTTACTAAGTTTAGTAATATAACAAATTAACGTCGTCACCTGGTAAACTCTATATTTCTTTAAATCATTTTCTTTATTAGTGTTACATTTTTTCATGGAAAAATAAATATATCATTGTTAGACTTATATTTTTTAACTTCAAAATAAATGTTTTCATACCCGCTTCAACACGTGGGCCAATAAACATGATATTTGTATATGGTTATCTTATGTGTGTAACTTTTTTTTATACCTATGCACTAGAAACATGGTATATGAATGTGTTGCGATTAACTTTGATCATGTCCTCCTTTCAAGAATACTTAACATAAAACGCAGCAAGATCTAGAATACCCAATCCATTATAATTAAACATGATAACAGAACCCAGCTGGTTCATTTCTTGACTGAATATCCAATTTAACAAAAATCATTTCTTGATTGGTTGTGTTTTTTCAGTCACGCATTTTATAATAAAACACATGCATGGCAGACAAACAAAATAGCTTTATGTTATTAGTCAAGAAGGTACTGCTAGCTGCTTTGGGTCCCTATTGGCAGACTTAATGAGTCTTTGGTAAGTTTCTTCCATTGTTAAATTATTTAACGTTATCTAATAGACATCTTGGACCGTTATCCATTAAATTATTGTTGTAATGCAATATAAGTCTAGTATTCACACTCCCAAATTTTCTTCAAAGTCTTTATCACCAATAATTGCTATAAAAACTCTGACTAGTTATAGTATATTCTCAATCAAAAGTCATTCATTTCACCAGCTGTCTTCACAAACTGTTAACATGCAAAACTAAGGATAAAAAGCGAATGCTTATTCTTATAATTCTAAGTAAGTTTCCCACAATGAAGTCACCACAAGCAATTATTTACTTATCATCGTCCTCTCTTATTTCTTTTCTCTTTTATGGTCTCTCAATAGTATGTCTTACTTCTGTCATTGTCTCTGCTTCCTATGGCGGAAATGAGACTGATTACCACGCGTTGTTGTCATTTAAGTCAAAGATCACCCATGATCCATACAATGCTTATTCTTACTGGAGTGGTATTTCATGTGGAAAGCGGCACAAACGAGTGACTGTTGTAGAACTGTCTTCGAAAGGCTTAGAAGGCTCGTTTTCTCCTCGAGTGGGAAACCTCAGCTTCCTCCGTCACCTTTCTCTCTGGAACAACAGCTTTCAAGGAACCATTCCTCATGAACTCGGTCGTCCATCTAGGCTACGCATTCTTTATCTTGATACAAACAAATTCAGTGGAGTCATTCCAACAAACTTGTCTAGTTGTTCTAACCTCGAAGAGCTTTGGGTCTCTCACAATAAGCTAGTTGGAAGCATACCCAAGGAGCTGAGTTTTCTCTCAAAGCTAACTCGACTTGTAATTGACGACAATAAGTTAACAGGTGGAATCCCACCTTTCTTGGGGAATATTACATCAATGGAAGTGTTCTCTGCTGCTGAGAACCCATTTGGTGGGAGAATTCCAGATACTTTGGGTCATTGGAAAAGCTTGACGGAATTTCACTCTGGTGGCTGCAACTTATATGGAAGCATCCCTCATTCCATTTTCAACCTCTCACTCCTAGTTAATTTTTCCCTAGCTGAAAATCACCTCACTGGTAGTCTTCCTTCAGAATTTGGTAATCAGCTCCCAAATCTTGAGGAGCTTCAGTTAAGGGATAACGAACTGACAGGAGTTCTTCCACCTTCTCTTTCTAATTGTTCTAAATTAATAAAACTTGAAGTGAGTGACAACAATTTTAGTGGGAAGTTGACTGTTGACTTTTCAAAACTAAGAGATATTTATGGACTTCAGTTAGAGAATAACAACTTCCATGGACTCGGAGAAGCTGACGACATGAGGTTTATCGATTCCCTGAAAAACTGCACCAGATTAGTATATTTGGAACTTTCTAATTGCGACTTTGTAGGAGTGCTTCCTATGTCAATAGGTAATCTCTCTCATCAACTCACCTATCTAAATTTAGATGAAAATAATATTTTTGGAAGCCTCCCTTCAAGTATAGGTAGTCTAGATGGTTTGACCACTTTACATTTAGCACTAAATCAATTCAAAGGAAACATCCCCACTAGTGTTGGTAAACTTCAAAAGCTACAAGTTCTTAATCTTTATAGCAATCAATTTTCAGGGCCTATCCCTAATGCCATTGGGAACTTATCATTGTTAACTAAACTTTATTTAGATTCCAACAAATTAGAAGGCCATATTCCATCAAGCCTTGGGAAGTGTAAAGAACTTAATGTCTTAAGCCTTGCAGACAATAGACTTAGTGGCAAAATACCCAATCAACTTCTTCAACTTCCATCACTAACTATTGGTTTAAATCTTTCTCAAAACAGCCTGTCTGGTGAGTGTGTTAGCCTTGGTGAGTGTGTTAGGCCCCATTACTAATAAATTATCAGAGATTAAAGACCTCAAGATGTCGAGCGGTCTTGATTTATCTTATAGTAAATTATCAGGCCCCATTACTAGTAGCCTTGGTGAGTGTGTTAGCCTTACAAAGTTATACCTTAGTGGCAATAGATTTGAAGGCATAATACCATCTTCATTCAGTTCATTAGGAGGATTGGGGGTACTCGACATTTCTGAAAATAATTTATCAGGCAAAATTCCACAATTTTTAGTAAAATGGAAATCCTTAGAGTATTTGAACCTATCCTTTAATGATTTTGAGGGTGAAGTACCGGTTGTAGGAGTGTTTGCCAATACAAGTGCATTTTCAGTTTTGGGGAACGATAGGCTTTGTGGTGGTTTGGTTACACTTAAGTTACCCAAATGCAAGGAGACTGGTAGTAAGAAAAAAAGGTTTCCTTTCTTCATATTAGTCATCGTGATTGCAGTCACGTTGCTCGTCGTATTATGTTGTGTTTATCTTTTGTGTAAGAAGAAATGCAACAGTCAACCATCTCAATCATCAGGGAGTGAACGGTTCATGAAAGTTTCATACCATCAACTTCTCAAGGCTACCGATGGGTTCTCTACAACAAATTTGATTGGAGAGGGTGGGTTCAGTTCTGTATTTAAAGGGATCCTCGATCCCGATGATGACAAATTTGTTGCAATCAAAGTTCTGCATCTTCAAAATAATGGAGCTCACAAAAGTTTTAAAGCAGAATGTGAAGCATGGCGGAATATTCGGCACCGTAATCTGTTGAAGATAATAACTTCATGTTCGAGTACCGATTTCCAAGGCAATGATTTTAAAGCGCTCGTTTACGAGTTTATGCCCAATGGAAGTGTACACGATTGGCTTCATTCAAGTGCATATACATCGAAACTGAACCTTCTTCAAAGAATAAATATTCTTAGAGATGTTGCCACTGCACTTGATTATCTTCACAACCGTTGCCAAACAACGATTGTTCACGGTGACTTGAAGCCAAGTAACATTCTACTTGATGATGATATGGTGGCTCATGTTGGAGACTTTGGTTTAGCTCGAGTACTTGGTACCGAATTAAACCAAAACAGCTCAACCGGGATTAAAGGAACAATTGGTTATGCACCTCCAGGTAATTCCTTTTTTATTCCATGAAGCTAATATTTATTTACAGGTTAAAGTTTGTAAATTAATAAATTGTATTCATTTGTAGAGTATGGTATCGGGAGCGAGATGACAAGTTGTGGGGACATCTACAGTTTTGGAATATTATTACTGGAGGTGATGACTGGGAAAAAGCCGATAGACGACATGTTTATTGAAGGTCTTAGCCTTCATAAATTTGCTTGCATGGCATTACCAGATCAAGTAATCGATGTTATTGATAATGATGCAATTGTGTTGCAAAGTACCGAAGCGAATGCAAAGAAAGTGGAAGAATGTTTGGCTGCAACTATCAAGATTGGAGTATCATGCTCTGTGGATTCCCCACCCCAACGACTTAAAATTGAAATTGTTGTCAATGAGTTGCAGCATATTCTCGATGTGCTTCAAAATATATAAGGTACTATGTTCTCCCATTTTGTAAAATTTGATTTTACATGAGTTTGCTAAAATTCATCACTAAAATGGTTTTATTTTTCAACTCTTTCAGGTCTATCATCAAGCTTTTATCGTGAAGTTGTAGGAAACTGCAACAAGGAGCGGTGCATGTCGTAGTTAAATAAATGTTAAGTTGTTAAAGATGTTCGTAATTGTGGTTTAATTTTCTTGTTGCATAAGTGTATGAGATATAAGAGTACGTTTACTTTTGTGGTGACGTATCATATGTATCAAGCACGTTTGTCAGTGTGGTTTAATATACATGAATCCAATTTGTGGTATTGAATTCTACTTAATTTCTACTTGGTGTTCGATTCCTTAATGATCAGCCTAATGTTATCCTTGTTCTTTGACTTTCAATTTCATAAATTTGACTTTTTTATGAATATCTGAATGAGAAAGCTCAAGGCTTCCCCCTCTGGTTTCGAGCAGTGTATGGCTCGATTTTATAGAAAGTTAACCTCATGTTTGGTTATACACTTGTACCATGTATTCGGCTAGTACAAATCATTCTGCAAGTATACTGTATTAAAAATGGTCTTTCTAATACATAAATCAGCTCGAATACTTTGATGCTTTTTGTATTCCTTATACAGTTAGTACAACTCTATTTTCAGGTCTTCAGGATAAGCGTTTGGATAAGCAATCCCAAACTCAAAACTACGTATTGTTGTTTAGTATATGCAAGCCCAAACAGCCATTTAGCAGTTAATGTGCAGCTTTATGGTCATCATTGTTGTTTTAACCATATTTCTAGAAATACAAGCGTTTAGCTTTTGGATGCTGTCTCCCCCATTTGAAACGATGATAAACGGAGACTTTAGCTTTTACATCACTTTACGCTGTATACGTACTTACAGCAGCTATTATGTTACCAAACGCTTTGAAAAAACAAACAACCACTGCTAATAACTGTTAATAATTGGTACTTCAACTACCCTAGTTTTGCAAACAATAGACTTGAGTTTATTAATAGTTTTGAAAAAGTAGGTGTTATTCTGTATGGATTGATTGACAATAGGTGAACTTAAGGGGTTATTCTGGAAACTGAATATAGTGTAGGGGTACAAATGAACATTACAAATGAGTTGACAGTTTGATACATTGAGCTTGCCTACTGTATGACTACTCTTGTAAACAACTTGAGTAGAAATGAAAATAAAACATACCCCATAGATGTCACTGTTAGTATCGTTATCGTCACTGCCTTGAATTGCCAAACTACAACAGAAGACCAAAACTTGCAGACCTGCTAGACCACTGCTAAACCACAGAAGTAGAACTGCATAATATTTGCTGCTGAACCCACTGTCTCGCCAGATGATCATTTCATTTACTGCCAAACAGGAAACTGTCCTTATGAAGATAGATAGCTTATCCCAAACACACTGTATCAGAAGATAGAAACGCTTGTGAAGCAAAGGTTTTCAAAACCATGATACATAGCCATCTGTTTAAACCTTTATTCCAAACACCAGTTAGGCATATAACAACTTTTCTAATCAAAGTAGCTTCATCTTCACATAATCCCATTCATGTCAATCCTATAAGCTTTTTATCATTAAGGCTACTAAGCTATACCAGGAGTTCTCCTTGAACTTTCACATAATTCCATGACGAGGTCACGGTTCTGAACGGTCTAGATAATCCCTATCATCACTATATCTCCTTGAGACCACTCTACCTTCACGCCTATCATATTCTGGTGAGTCACGCCTAGAGAGCCGATGATCACCACTTCTGAAACTTCTAGATGAAGGAGTAACACAATGCAACATCCGAGTACAAACTCCGTATTAGGTATGGGTGCAAACCTGATACAAAAATTTCAACATGTTAACAAGATCAAAAACATTATCTCAAACAACCAAGTTACCTCTGAATGTGAGGTAGAAGCATATCTAGCATATCGTTCTTCTTCAGTCATACTTTCTGCAACATTAAAAAGCATCTCACAATTAGATGAAACTGTACATGTTACATTACATTAAAACGATGACTTGAAGTAACCAACTCTTACCTGAATCAAACGTTTTGCTTCCACGTAAATCACGGTACTTTCTGCTTTTAATTTGTCTACTGCTGGATACACCACTTCCAATGTCATCTTGATCAGCTGGAGAGGATTTTTACATATCTTCATCTATAGATGCCATCATAGAAGGAACTTTTGGTTTGGGAACTTTTATTGATCCTTCAACTCGTTTTGCACTTGCAAGAACATATAATCCTGAAACGTAGTAAACTTTGTGTTATTAAAGGAACTGAAAATGAATAACTCTTGAAAATGTTAACACTCAAACAAGATACAAGTACAGTGTAAACCTCAAAAACTAATCCTTATAGCTTTTATAACCACACTTAACAAAGATAACGCCTTTAGATATGTGGTTCTTACATTATACTGGCTACAATCAGGATAATCTTATGCTTAACTTATGCATTTATTCATTATCGAAAAACCCCTATTCCCCCAAATAACTAATAAGCACTTTGGCATAAGCTTACCCAACCTGTAAGTTCTTTATACAAGCTTACCCAAACACCCCTAAATCCCATATTCCCATGACAGGTATCCCTCTTACAAACACACGCAGCTTTACACATGATAATTAGGGAAAAAAGAATTACATTCCAATGTATAACGCACTTTGACATGAGCATACCCAAACACATTCAATAAACTGAGTACCTTTTTTTTATACCCAATAGCTTATTAACTTCTTAAAATAAGCCTACCCAGTGTTGTAAAGCTCGGACTACAAAATAATCGGTGATTACAAGCCACAAGGTCACTGACCAGGGTGAGTTGAGCAGAATTGGCCAAAAGATTCAATTTGGTCGAAGGTTAACAATTGTGTTAATGTTACCAAACATACTTTTTGGTTCTATCAACAATACTATGGTCCAATAAACATATCATACATATAATTTCAAAACTTGTACATAAAAATTCCAATATCCCCACGTACTCCCCGCCTAGGCCAATTACTCGTTGCCGCCTAGCGAGATTTGCAACCTTAATTTCAGCTTTTTCAGAACCCAATAACCTATTAAGCTACTTAAAATAAGCTTACCAAAACACCCCCTAAATCCCGCACGATCATATTACTATAACACATAATAGTCCAAAAAAAGGCAAATACATCATCCCAATGTAATAAACATAAGTCCTCACCTAATAACGATTTCCAACATCACACCAATCTCTCATTTCTATCACATACGCGACACCAACGAGCTCTTACAAGACCTCTTGGTGTGGTCTAGAGTTGAAGCGGGTAGAAACACCATAGGGTGTTCTCCCTTGGCTCGAAGTGAGTAAACGAACGCACCCCGTTGGGTGACTCGAAAGGACCCACAACATACGACTCTTTTGAGTTCTAATGATATCCGAACACAATGAACAATGTGAACAACGATTATAGTGACTAGGAACTAACCCCCTCGAGTGCGTGCTCGTTCCCGTTCGAGGCAAGGATCACAAAGAAAACGCAACGAGGCAATAACCAAAAGTATCATAAGCTTACTTAGACAAACAACAAAATAAGGAATAACCTATTGAGCAATTTAAAATAAGCTTACCAAAACACCCCCTAAATCCCGCACGATCATATTACTATAACACATAATAGTCCAAAAAAAGGCAAATACATCATCCCAATGTAATAAACATAAGTCCTCACCTAATAACGATTTCCAACATCACACCAATCTCTCATTTCTATCACATACGCGACACCAACGAGCTCTTACAAGACCTCTTGGTGTGGTCTAGAGTTGAAGCGGGTAGAAACACCATAGGGTGTTCTCCCTTGGCTCGAAGTGAGTAAACGAACGCACCCCGTTGGGTGACTCGAAAGGACCCACAACATACGACTCTTTTGAGTTCTAATGATATCCGAACACAATGAACAATGTGAACAACGATTATAGTGACTAGGAACTAACCCCCTCGAGTGCGTGCTCGTTCCCGTTCGAGGCAAGGATCACAAAGAAAACGCAACGAGGCAATAACCAAAAGTATCATAAGCTTACTTAGACAAACAACAAAATAAGGAATAACCTATTGAGCAATTTAGCCCCAACTTTAAGTGGAAAACCAAGTAAAGCAATAAGCTTTCTTGATTAATCGAACAATGGAAGCTTGAATTAGACAATTACAACTCGAATTAGAAAACCCCCCAAAACAATTTTGAAAAACCAACCCTAATTTTATGTGAGGTTTATGTGCAAGTGAGGAGATAACCTGTGATTTTGCCCAATATCTTCATAGCCACGTTTCAACCATCTTGTGATATCTATGATGGTAGCCTTCTACTTGAGATGTGGTGATGGTGATATGAAGGTAGTTGACTTCAAAAAAAGGAAGAACAATACTATTATGATGTTTTGGGGTGTGGAGTGTGGGTTAATGTTAGTTTATTTATTTATTTATTTATTTATTATTATTAGCCATTGTATTAAATGTACCCCGTGTCTTGTCATGTTCTAATTTAAACGTAGTATCCTGATACGCGTAAAATATGTCAAATATGTTTCTGGAAATGTTTTCATGAGCGTAATACTACGGTATCATTATTATTTTGGAATTGGGTTATAAACGTTTTGCCATAACTAGGTTGGTGTCGGTACGCGTGCGGTGCGATGTTTTCCCGAGACAATGAGATAATCTCTCGTTTTCATTCTAAATCATCACTATGTGTTAAAAAGTGATAGTTTCACTTATTCCAATATAAATACTAGTTTCGTGTGTTACTGCGTTCTGCAGTGTGCGGGATAACCTCCCAAAACACTGTTTAAGCTTGAATTAGACAATTACACCTCGAATTACAAAACCCCCCAAAACAATTTTAAAAAACCTTAACTTTGGAACCCTAATTTTATGTGAGGTTTGTGTGCAAGTGAGGAGGTAACCTGTGATTTTTCCCTCTATTTTGCCCACTATTTTCAACCATCTTGTGATATCTATGATGGTAGCCTTCTACTTGAGATGTGGTGATGGTGATAGGAAGGTAGTTGCCTTCAAAAAGAGGAAGAAGACGAAAAGGAAAAGCAGAAAAGGAAATGATGAAAAGGATGGGGGCGTGGGGGTTGGTTAATGTTAGTTTATTTTTTTATTTGTTTTAGTGGCAATTGCATATGTACTCACTAAAACTTGTATATTTGTATATATACTCAAAACATGCTTAACTTGCATTGTACATCATGCATTGAAAACTTATATTTTGAGAAAATATGCAAGTTTTTCAATTTTAGTGGGTATATATGTAATTCTCCATTTTTTTTTTATTATTAGCCATTGTATTAAGCATGTGTCCCAAAACACTGTTTAAGCTTACGTATGCTTAAAATTATAAATTAGATAATAATAATTTCACATTTACTATTAATATACTAGGTGGAAAATTACCGTGTGTGCGGTATCAATATTTATAGTGAGGAGATAACCTGTGATTTTGCCCACTATCTTCATTGCCACGTTTCAACCATCTTGTGATATCTATGATGTGGTGATGGTGATAGGAAGGTTGTTGACTTCAAGAACAATACTATTATGATGTTTGGGGGTGTGGGGTGTGGGTTAATGTTAGTTTATTTATTTATTTATTATTAGCCATTGTATTAACTGTACCTCGTGTCCTGTCATGTTTCAATTTATACGCAATATCCCAATACGCGTAAAATATGTCAAATATGTTTCTGGAAATGTTTTCACGAGCGTAATACTAAGGTATCATTATTATTTTGGAACTGGATTATAAACGTTTTGTCGTAACTAAGTTGGTGTCGGTACGCGTGCGGTGCCATGTTTTCCCGAGACAATGAGATAACCTCTCGTTTTCATTCGTAAATCATCAGTATGTGTTAAAAAGTGATGGTTTCACTTATTTCAATATAAAATACCGGTTTCGTGTGTTACTACGTTATGCAGTGTGCGGGATAACCTCCCAAAACACAGTTTAAGCTTACGTATGCTTAAAATTATAAATTAGACAATAATAATTTCACATTTACTATTAAGATACTCGATGGAAAAGTATCGTGTGTGCGGTGTCAATATTTCTGTAGAAACGAGATAAATATTCATAACTATCAGAATATAATTGATTTGCATTCTCTGGTGTAATAAATAATATTATAATAATCCAAAATTTTTACGGGTCGTTATAACCACATATCAAGATAATATCAGTCGAATCGAGTGTGGTTGTTGGTCAAAATATCGGTCGAAGGCAACAAAAACACGACATCGGTTCAAATTTCAACCGATTTCAAAATTTCCTTCCCAACTCATTTTTTCCCGTTTGGGCATTGAATGTAAAAAAATTAAATTTTCGACCGTTTGGTAAAAAAAAAAAAAAAAAAAAAAAAAAAAAAAAAAAAAAAAAAAAAAAAACTTTTTTTTTTAAAAAACTTTACCTCTCTATAAATACCAACTTCAAACATAATTTCAAACACAATTCAACCTTAAACTACTTCTCATCTATATTCACTTCCAACCTAACTCTAATTCTCATCCAAATTCACAACAAACGGTCCAAAGTTCAAATAAAAGCACTACTTATAGCATATACATAAATATTTTCGCATACAATTTAGACACAAAGAAAAAAAAAAAAAAAAAAAAAAAAAAAAAAAAAAAAAAAAAAAAAAAAGCCCCGCCACAACGCGCAAGTGCCATCCACTTAAAATAGAACCCACATATGTGTAGACATAAGAAAAAAAAAAAGAAAAAAAAGAAGAAAAAAAAAAAAAAAAAAAAAAAGGTACACTCACATTTACATAAGGATTTCCGCACAATTTAGGTACCAAACATATGACAAAACACAGGCAACATAAAAACTAGAAGCAAAACACTCATCGCAACGCGCGGGTGCAAACACCTCGTTATGTATGATATGGGTTGTAAATTTTAATTTGAGTTTTGTGTTGAAGAATACTACTGTTCTATGTTTAATTTGGTGTTTTCCATATTTAAGATGTTTATTGAAAAGAAACAAAAAAGAAATTTGAAGAACAAAGTTGAGGTTTCGGACGAGAAAAAAAAGTTTCAAAACATAATCATATGAATTTAAAGTACAAAATGGTTTTATGATCTAATAGATCTTTGAACTGTTTTTATAAAAGTTTAACTAATTTAAATGTGTGTTTTCGTAGTTCATAATTTTCAGGGTTTTTTTTATTTTTTTATTTTTTTTATGTGGATATGATAAATGGCAAAAACACATCAACGTAGAAGATGAAGATGAAATGCCAAAAAGAAAAATGATTAAATTACCCTCATGTGTCTGGCACGTGACCGGAGATAACAAGAGAAACTTAACATCGTTAGGATATTAGACTAGCGTAGAACAAGATTTCGAACGTGGGAAGGACAGGTGTAATTTTGTCCGATTTTAGACTATACGTGAAATCTACCAAATATCTTGGGGACTAATAGTGTATTTCGCTCCTGCTCAAAAAGTTGATCAACTATTCTTATTCCACTACTAAATATTGGGAATAAGTGGAGGCATGGCATAGCTCGTAACTGGAAGGAACGGATATGTTGCTGTGTGGATTGTTTAGTTTTTACTAGATTAGTAGCAATCTTGCCATCTGTAAATTCATTCACTTACTTGGTTCTGGTTAATCACAAACTTGAGTTTTGCATGTGTACGGTAATTAGTGCTCATTGAGTATAATGTCTCTTGTTCTTTTGTTGACTAACATAATGTTGGGTTAAATCGGACCATGTAGTAGTATTGTTGTCTTTATGATCTATTATGGTTTTTTCAATGTTACATATGACATACGATAGTTGGCTTTCATTTCTTGATATAATGACACTTGTGATATTATATAGAAATAATGCAAAGATGTATAAGTGTACTATGAACACCAACCATGACGCAAACAATGGGACATAACATATAGGTGACTCAACCCATTCATTACTCCAAACAAAAATGTTTGTTTCAACCCAAAAGTGATAGTGATTATATTTTTTTGGTAATATATAGGATAACTAGCTATATGATATGAAGATTGAATTTAGGGTAAACATCAAATTTCATCTATGAAGTTTCATTTTTTTGAATGCTGGCCACTCTCGACAAGAATTTTTATCAAATGTCCTTAAAGTAGACTTTTTGTTACAAGCTAACTATTATGGCTAACACATGTTATTTTGCCCGCCAGTTAGACCATGTGAGTATCATGTGAGGGGTAAAATAGTCATTTTAAGTCCATACTAAACCACAAGGATTTATATAACTAACACTTTAATTTTTTTTTCACTAACATGCAAGGACGATATATCTAAGTGACTCTTTAATTTTTTTTAGTTTAACTCTTAATTAAACCACACACGACAACACAAAAAAATTATCATCTCATCCACCACCACCTACCACCTACCACCACAACATACCACCACCACCACCTACCACCTATAGCTACCACATACCACCACTACCCCTACCACCGCCCACCACCGACACCACCAACCACCACCCACCACCTACCACCACCACTACCACCTACTACCTACCACCACCACGCACCACCACCTACCACCAACACCAACAACCACCCACCATCACCACCCACCATCACCACCCACCACTACTACCCGGGTGTATGCCATGAATTGAGAGAGAAAAAATATTTGACAGTGATTTCAAGTTTGAGGGCCCATCTAATTGTACCAAACAATGTATTTTGGTTTTGAATCAATCTAACTCCACCAATATCCATGAACCAAACGTCACCTAAATATTGGAAATACGTGGAGGCATGGCTTAGCTCTTAACTGGAATGAACGAATATGTAGCCGTAAGCATTGTTTAGTTTTTAGTAGATTAGTAGCAATCTTGCCATCTTACTTGTAATTTCATTTACTTACTCGGTTCTGGTTAATCACAAACTTGAGTATTGAATGGATACGGTAATTAGTGCTCTTTGAGTATAACGTCTCATGTTCTTTAGCGTATTTGCATAATGTTGGTGTAATCCGGATCATGCATTAGTATTGTTATATGATTTATATGATTATCGCATATTTGATACGAATATACATGCGATATAACAAAATTGTTTGTGTTACGGTTGGTGCAGTATAGTACTATATATCTGCATCTTTATATAAAAAAGAATTATATCATTCCCGGAGTGATTTTAGCAAAACAATCTTATTGAATTTTTTTTACACAAATTAGGTTGTTCGATTTTGACACGTGACAAAATCAAGTAATGCCATTGATTAACAAAAAGTGAAAATTGCTTAGATTTTGGTCATTGTTTGTTAAATTACATGTATAGAAAAAAATTCACGACAAAAGCATATGGTTGTGTTTAGCAATAGGCTTTTGAGAACTTATAGGGGTTTGAGCTTTTAAAATAATTGTCCACTTACAAAATAAGCCTTGTTTGTCATACGAACTTATAGAAACTTTTATAAGCCATAAGCCTTCATAACCCAAGCGCATAGAAAAAGGCTTATAACTTATAACTAGTTAAATTACTTAAATATCATTCAAAATATAATAAATTATCACACTAAAGTTGAAATAGATGTAAATTTATTTTGATATGTTTTTATGCAATTTTACATTAATAAGCTTCAGCTCTAACTAATTCACCAAACAACTTTATAAAAATATAAACATCAACCTTTCGACTTTTATAAACTCCGCCTTTGGCCCTAGCCCCAACTCATGTATCTGAAAAACAAAATTACAAAAAAAAAAAAAAAAAAAAAAAAAAAAAAAAAAAAAAAAAACCATTGACTTCAAGGGTCAAAAAGCAAACTTCAGAGGTTCCATTTTTGTCCATATTAGAAAAAATTCAAAAGATATCAAAATATAAACTAAGAAGAATGCTATGAAGTTGTTGGATATGAAGTTGTTGGATGTTGTTTTACATTTCAATAAAATTTTATAAATAATTAATGTTTTACAATTTATGGGTTTGTAATACAAGCTACAACCTCACCCCGGCTCATTCCCCAAACATACCTTATGTGTCAAAAATATTAAAAACAAAATTAAAAAAAGAAAAAAAAAAAAAAAAAAGGAAAAAAGCTACCTGTGTTTTATAAACTTCAAAAGGTCAAAACCCCCTTTTTATCCACACAACAACCATATTAGGGTGGTGGCAACGGAAAGCGGGTTGGGATCGGGCTTGGCCAGCCCGAGCGGCTACACCGCCGCAAGCACTGCGGGCTCGAGCGGGATGATGAGGCAGCGGGGAAGAAGCCCGGGGTGGGTAAAGGAATACAACGGCTATATTTTGAGCCGTTAGGCCGGTTTTAATAAAAAAAAAAAAAAAAAAAAATCCTTTTTCAATTTTATCTCTATTTAAACACAACCATTTCACATACTTTTTACAACCAAAAAAACATCAAAACTTTTACTCAAACATATCACCAAAAATAATGAATTCCTCTTCATCTTCATCTTCATCTTCATCATCGGAGTTTTCCTCCGAGTCTTCATCCGAACTCGTGTCTTCAACGGGTTCTACCATGTCAACCTTTTTAGCCGCAATGGATGCCCTCGAAGACACGGCAAGCTCATTTTATGTAAATGAACGACTTTACAAACGTGGATATTATCTTACCGATGGAATCTATCCTAAGTACTCAACGTTTGTTAAAGCCTATCCTTATCCCACTGACCCGAAAGAAAAGAGATTCAAGAAGCTACAAGAGTCTGCAAGAAAGGATGTCGAACGAGCTTTTGGTCGTCTTAAGTCAAAATGGATGCTTCTCAGTCGTCCTCTCCGGGCTATGTCGGTCCAAAAAATTCGCAAAGTAGTTCAAACTTGTGTCATATTACACAATATGATTTTAAAAGACGACGGGGTGGCATTATCACCGGTTCATATAATGGATCAGCCGGTCGCGCCAGTTTATGACCCGAATGTACTACCGGAGTTACTCGACGAAGACGTCCATCACCGTCTCCGATATGATCTTACGGAGCATGTAGCGGCTCAAAACTTACCACACCTTGACGACTAGTGTTTTCTTTTTTCTTTTAAGTATTATTTCCTTTTTTTTATGTAATTTTCTTTTAAGTATTTTGTAATTTTCTTTTAAGTAATAATAATAATATTATGTGTTTTTATTAAATTGTTTGATATAATTTTAAATATAAAAAGGTAAAAAAAAAAAAAAAAATGTGGTGAGGGATAGGGATACATGGTTGCCACTAAAAATCTATGGTGAGGGGTGGTGTGAGGATGAGATGAGTTGGAAGAATGTTATTGGTGGATAGTGAGGGATGGTGAGGGATGGTTGCCACCACCCTTAGGTGTAAATGTTTTCAAGAGTTTGATCAATTAAAGATATCAAAATATAGATGAAGAAGAATGTTGGATGTTGTTTTACATTTCAGTAAAATCAAATACCCTTCATTCTAATAAGGTACATCAAACAAAATTTTAAAAATAATTAGTGTTTTACAATTTATATAATCGATTTGGGTTTGTTCTAAAATTGCGATTGTTCATATGGGGGTTTTGATTTTTGTTAGTTTAGTTGATGAATTAAGGTGTTCATTAGTGGTTTATATATGTATGCACATCAACTGTTTGTTTTTATGCCTCAATGAAAAAAGATTGTTTGGTTTAGTGGCCAAACTTTTTTTTGTCTGCAATCCTGTTACGTGTGTAAGGACAATTCATTTTATAGAAGTATGCTGCAAGTGTTAGGTATTGTATTTGATTTTATAGATTAAATAGGCTATAAGGATAGTCGGTAAGTTAACTGCAATTGCCCTCATTGGTTTCCGTTGGCCCTATGGAACTGTAAGAATCCCGTCGATTATATAAATCGCCATTGAATATATAAAATCGTTATGCAACGCAGTCTGTTTGCCACTTATCATTAGTTTACGTTACAAGCTTAAGCTTTGAGGTTCCTAATTACTTTTTGAATGTATATAAGCATGTTAAGACGGGGACCTTATTTCCGAATGATACCCGTAAGTTATGAAATCATCCAGTGTCCTGTAATATTGCATATATATATTTATGTAGTTCAATAGCAAGGTGCGTTTTAGACATATAATATGATATACTTCAGAATGTGCATTGTTGGCCACTATTTCTTCATATTTATTAAACCTACTATAAACTTTGAATGATACATTTTAGCACTTTTGTAGGTATGTATTGTTAACCTGATTTGCTTGCCTTATCTTCTCTTTGGGTCAAATGTATCAAAATTTGACAAAAAGTTTTAGAAGCTTACAGAATTGGCGCAAAAGTCTATCTCTATTAATACGTAAACATTTGTTTTACTTTACCCAAAGAAAAAGTATATCTATATTACTATATAAACATAACCCCAAATTGACCCATTCCTAATTAAATGGGTCACAGTTGCTACCTTAATTATGTATATAAAAGATGTGGTATTTAAAGCACTTAAATCATATAAGAATCATTGTTATGTAGGTATTTGATACGACGATCAGTATTCTGAAGTAAAACCATTTGTTTCTAAGGATGGGTCATGGGAATTGAAATATTAAGTGCACCCCACATACATGAGGATATTTTGTTTGTATGCTGAAAAGAACGAATGATAATTTGTTGTCTCCGAAGGACTTATTGGAGTAGGAAGTATGAACGGCCAACGACCCTCCAAGATCCGCAACTTAAGAATGCAGCTTATCTCTACACTATACTCCAAGCAACAGAAGGTTTGCCTTGAAGTATGTTCAAGGTATGGCTTTTGTCTTTATGTTTTTAGTTATTCACCTATTTTAGTTAGAATTTCACCCAAAAATTCCAAGGGATTTTGCGGCGATATGTTGGCAAGTTAGTTCGCAGAACCTAACGAAAACCACATTTGAGTGAACTTTAGTGGCTTCACTTATGTGTGGGCTTAATTTGACACGTATAGTTAATGGCTTGGTTAATTATTTGTGGTTTTGGAAAGGGTTAGTTCGGTTTGGACTTTTTTAGGTTGAATGAATGACGTTTACATTAGCATACCCTTATGAATATACGCACTTCCAAATATTTAGTGGATGTCTTCAAAAAAGAACAAATTCTTTGATTGAACAGATAATGCAATTTAACAATCAACCTCTAAGCGTCATTTAACATCCAGCACTAATGTTATTTCCAACGAATCAATAGCATCTTATTGACTATCAAACGAGTCATTGGTTTAACATCGAAGTTGTGAACATCTTTTGTCATTTTTCCTTGATTTTATACTGCATGTAATTTTATACCTATTCTAATCATCCAAGCTGCTCCAGTTTCGAATGAATGTTTAAAGGTAAAAATAACCTGAATCGAATAACTTTCTTGATGGCATACCTTTAGTGTATACTAACTTTGTCCATGTTCATTTGGAAGGAAAAGCTAAGTGTGATGATTTTATGTTGTAAGTATTTGTGTTGCAGTATTTGTTTATTGTTCAGTCAGATTCGCATTTAGGTTTTTCAGTTATTATCCATTTTTCAGGTATTTGTAACGAAACGACATCCACTCTTTCCAGAGTTACATCTCGAAAATCTACAATAAATACAAGTAATAAAGGCAAGTCATTCTGAATTTCATAAAATTTATTGTATTTAGACAATATTGCATTTGTATTAACAGTTTTGTTGTCCGTCTTAACAGATAGTCCTCTTTGTGATGTGCCCGAGTTTGAAAAGAGTAAGATGACACTCATAAGACGCGTGCCATTTGCCGACTGAGAATAAGTAACCAGATCTTCCAAACATGCTCGCAGAAAATTTATTATTTTTGGGACAAATTTACATGAAACGGGTCACTTTTGGTTAGATTTTATATATAGTAGGTCAAACGGGAAATAAATAAAATGAAAAGCAATAGATTACAAGAAAATGGGTTGAAGAAGTCCAGTTGGTGGTTTGTGACTGGTGAACAGGGTATTTGGATACAGTAAAACTTTTAGTTCTGTGACAATGAGGAAAATAGGTGTTTGGATTCTTGTATAGTTTACTATGGTTTTACTTCTGCGAGAAATCATTCTATGAATACTTTATGCATGTGTGTTATGCTTAATCTATCAACTTCGTATATCTGTATCAGGTTTGAGAATCGCGATCAAAGTAGTAGCTTGGTTAAGCATAAGCTCGGGCCAGAATTTTGCCTAATCTTCACGTTTACTTGAAACTATTAATGTAGTAGCATTATTAAGGAAGTGGTGAAGTAGATTAACTGCTTACTACGTGAACTCGTGTAGGATGGAATGCAATAAGGATGAAGCCACATGGGCGAAAGAAATCGCTGAAAGTAAGTTTTCTTCAAAGGATGTACAGGGTGCCAAAAATTTTGGTAGGCGCAAAATATGTTTCCTGGTCTTGAGGGTATTTCCTAAGTATTAGCTGTTCTGGATGTGCATGTTACTGCCGAAAACAAAGTAAGCGGTGAATCGGATTATTATGGGATACTTGGTGTGAACCCATTAGCCGATGATGATACTGTGAAGAAACGTTATAGAAAACTAGCTTTATCACTTCATCCCGATAAGAACAAGTCTATAGGTGCAGAAGGGGCATTCCAGGTCGTTTCTCAAGCATGGAATCTGTTATCCGATAAAGATAAAAGATCGGCGTATGATCATAAAAGGCATGATCAGTTTTTGAAGCAGAGGGTTCCTCAGAACGTGTTTTCACGAGTGCATATACCTCCAACTCAGAACGGTTTTCACGGAGAGTGCAGCTGCCCGGACAGCTGGCGCAGATGCGCAGACAAAGGTTACAACTTCTCAAAAGAAGGATAAAACTACTACTCAGACAAAGAAAAAAACGAAGAGTCAAATGGGTGAGACTAATGGGACTACCAAGACGGTTCCCACTTCTGTTCCTTCATCCTCCAGTGAACATATAGCTCCTGAGACATCAAAGGTCAAAGGTTCTCGAAACAAGAATAAAGTTAACGGGACTACCAAGACGGGTCCCACTTCTGCTCCAGCATCGTCTAATGAACAGATAGCACCTGAGACGACGCCCGGGCCTTGTTTAACAGAGGTTAAAACTTCTCAAGAAAAGGATAAAGTTAATCGGATGACCAAGACGGGTCACACTTCTATTCCTTTACCGGTTACTAAACAGATGAAGATTAAGACGTTTTGGACCGTATGCATGAGATGCAAATTGCAATTTGAATTCTTGAGAAAGTATTTAAACCGAAATATGTTATGCCCCACTTGTTATGGACTGTTTCATGCGACCGAGATTCCGCCACCAAATATCGATGCTTGTTCAGAAGTTGCGGGAATTAACATTTCAGCCCCAGAAACATGTAAGATAACGGGTATTGAGGCTGCTAATGGTACAAGCTCTCAGCGGGGTCCACTAAAAAGGGATCGAGAAGAATCCCAACTAGACACTAATATAGAGGAAGCTTTAGATCCGTTGTCCTCCGTTGTCCGGAAGTTTAGATCCGGTTGAGAGCTCGTCTCCTCATAATCAGCTGGATATGCAGGTTCTGTAACTGAATTTGACTATTTAACTGATTATTATTTTAATTTAATTTTATTTGATTTTTTTTATAGCCGTCGTTGACTATTTGACTATAGGATGGAAGTTCTGTTATAAGTAGTAGTTTTTGATCTATAATATTATTAAGAGTTTTACTTAGAGGTGGATACTAGTCTGTTATTATGGAATTTGGTTTCGAGATGAGTGTTATATGTTTCGTTAGGTGCTATGTGAAAAGTTACATAATGTCGATGAATTTTCATGCGTTCATCCATTTAAGGAATGCGCCTAACCCGTATTTTCTTTTTTTTGTATTTATGGATATTTTGTCACATTGTCACGGTGAATGGAAGATATGGCATCTTTGAGTTTCTAGTGAAACTACAAGTCAATTTTGTGTCCCTTACCGTTCATACACACTTATGCAAAGCATTAATATATAAACATAACCCCAAATTGACCCGTTCCTAATTATGTAAGAATCATTGTTATGTAGGTATTCTGAAGTAAAACCATTTGTTTGAAATTCGTCCCGAGAATGTTTATGAAGATGGGTCATGGGAATTGAAATATTAAGTGCACCCCATATACATGTGGATACTTTCTTTATATGCTGAAAAGAATGAATGATAATTTTTTGTCTCCGAAGGACTTATTGGAGTAGGAAGTATGAACGGCCAACGAACCTCCAAGATCTGCAACTTAAGAATGCAGCTTATCTCCACACTATACTCCAAGCAACAGAAGGTTTGCCTTGAAATATGTTCAAGGTATGGCTTTTGTCTTTATGTCTTTTTAGTTATTCACCAATTTTAGTTAGGATTCTAAAGGGTAGCAAAGGCTGGGGTAGAATTTCACCCAAAAATTTCGAAAGGATTTTGCGGCGATATGTTGGCAAGTTACTTTAGGTTGGGGTAGAATTCACCCACATTTGAGTGAACTTTAGTGGCTTCATTTATGTTTGGGCTTAATTTGACACGTATGGTTTACTGGCTTGGTTATTTATTGGAAGGAGCTTCTCTCAAGTTGAAGTACACAACTTGAGTCAAGTTGTGTAATTATGAGCCATTGGATTTGATCAAATAGCTCAAATCAAAATAACTTCTTTTGATTTAAGCCATTAGATCGAATCCAATGGCTCACAATCTACAACTTGACTCAAGTAATGGGAGAGGATCCTCACCCTTAATTATTTGTGGTTTTGGAAAGGGTTAGTTCGGTTTGGACTTTTTTAGGTTGAATGAATGACGTCTGCATTAGCATACCCTTTTATGAATATACGCACTTCCAAATATTTAGTGAATGTCTTCAAAAAAGAACAAATTCTTTGATTGAACAAATAATGCAATTTAAAAGTCAACCTCTAAGCTTGGATTTAACATCCAGCACTAATGTTATTTCCAACGAATCAATAGCATCTTATTGACTATCAAACGAGTCATTGATTTAACATCGAAGTTGTGAACATCTTTTGTCATTTTTCCTTGATTTTTATACTGCATGTAATTTTGTACCTATTCTAATCATCCGAACTGTTCCAGTTTCGAATGAATGCTTAATGTTTACCCATTTTACAGGCTAAAGGTTAAAGGTAAAAATAACCTGAATCGAACAACTTTCTTGATGGCATAACTTTAGTATATACTAACTTTGTCCATGTTCATGTGGAAAGAAAAGCTAAGCGTGATTATTTTATGTTGCAAGTATTTGTGTTGCGTTAACGAATTTTTTGTTGTACAGTCAGATTCGCATTTAGGTTTTTCAGTTATCCGTTTTCACTTTTTAAAATTTCACTTTGATGCAGGTTTAATATCACTTGAGATAGAGTTTTTGAGGTACAAGATTTGAGTAAGTTGGATGTAACGAAACGACATCCACTCTTTCCAGAGTTACATCAACAAAATTTACAATAAATACAAGTAATAAAGGCAAGTTATTCTGAATTTCATAAAATTTTAATGTATTTAGACAATATTGCATTTGTACTAACAGTTTTGTTGTCGGTCTTAACAGATAGTCCTCTTTGTGACGTGCCCGAGTTTGAAAAGAGTAAGATGACACTCATAAGACGTGTGCCATTTGCTGACTGAAAGTAAGTAACCAGGTCTTCCAAACTTGCTCTCAGAAAATTTATTGTTTTTGGGACAATTTACATGAGACGGGTCACTTTTGGTTAGTTTTTATATATCATAGGTCAAACGGGAAATATATAAAATGAAAAGCAATAGATTATTAGAAAAACGGGTTGAAGAAGTCCAGTTGGTGGTTTGTGACCGGTGAACAGAGGATTTGGATATACTAAAACTTTTAGTTCTGTGACAATGAGGAAAATAGGTGTTTGGATTCTGGTATAGTTTACTATGGTTTTACTTCTGCGAGAAATCATTCTATGAATACTTTATACATGTGTGTTATGCTTAATCTATCAACTTCATATATCTGTATCAGGTTTGAGAACCGCGATCAAAAGAAGTAGCTTGGTTAAGCATTAGCTCGGGCCAGAATATTGCCTAATCTTTACGTTTATTTGAAACTATTAATGCAGTAGCATTATTAAGGAAGTGGTGAAGCAGATTAACTGCTTACTACGTGAACTCGTGAAGGATGGAATGCAATAAGGATGAAGCCACAAGGGCGAAAGAAATCGCTGAAAGTAAGTTTTCTTCAAAGGATGTAAAGGGTGCCACAAAATTTGTTTTAATTGTTTGGTTAGTGGTCTTGAGGGTAATTCCCAAGTATTAGCTGTTATGGATGTGCATGTTACTGCCGAAAACAAAGTAAGTGGTGAATCGGATTATTATGGGATACTTGGTGTGAACCCATTAGCAGATGATGATACTGTGAAGAAACATTATAGAAAACTAGCTTTATCACTTCATCCCAATAAGAACAAGTCTATAGGTGCAGAAGGGGCATTCCAGCTTGCTTCTCAAGCATGGAATCTGTTATCCGATAAAGATAAAAGATCGGCGTATGATCATAAAAGGCATGCTCAATTTTTGAAGCGGAGGGTTACTCAGAACGGTTTTCACAGTCTCACAAAGAGTACAGCCAGGACAGCTGGTGCAGATGTGCAGACAAAAGTTACAACTTCTCAAAAGAAGGATAAAACTACTACTCAGACGAAGAAAAAAACGAAGAGTCAAAAGGATGAGACTAATGGGACTTCCAAGACGGTTCCCACTTCTGTTCCTTCATCCTCCAATGAACAGATAGCTCCTGAGGCGTCAAAGGTTTAAGCTTCTCGAAAAAAGAATAAAGTTAACCGGACTACCAAGACGGGTCCCACTTCTGCTCCTGCATCGTCCAATGAACAGATAGCGCCTGAGACGATGCCTGGGTCTTGTTTAATAGAGGTTAAAACTTCTCAAGAAAAGGATAAAGTTAATGGGACGACCAAGACGGGTCCCACTTCTATTCCTTTACCGGTTACTAAACAGATGAAGATTTAAACTTTTTGGACCGTATGCATGAGATGCAAATTGCAGTATGAATTCTTGAGAAAGTATTCAAACCGAAATATGTTATGCCCCACTTGTTATGGACCGTTTCACGCGACTGAGATTCCACCACCAAATATCAATGCTTCTTCAGAAGTTGCGGGAATTTCACAAGGAATGGGAAATAACATTTCAGCCCCAGAAACGTGTAAGATAACGGGTATTGAGGCTGGTAATGGTACAAGCTCCAAACGGGGTCCACTAAAAAGGGATCGAGAAGAAGCTGGACTAGACACTAATATAGAGGAAGCTTTGAGAAATAAGATCGCTAAAAAGGAAGCTAAATCGCATCTAAGAAAGTCAAATCTGTTAAAACAAAGCAAGACATTAAGGGGTTTGATGCAATTAAGGAAACAGGCCTATCAAGAATCACCTTATAAAGAAGGCGACTACGGAAATAAAGAAGAAACTGGACGAATGGAGTTCAGAGGCCGTAAAAGTTGCTGACATGGCAAACGGCTTCTCAAAGAGTAACGAGGCTGACGTCCCAGATCCAGATTTTCATGATTTCGATATAGAAAGAAGCGAAAAGTGTTTCAAAGAAGGTCAACTCTGGGCTGCTTATGATTATCGTGACGGGATGCCTCGGAACTATGCCATAGTTCACAAAGTAATTTCTTTGAATCCGTTTAAGATGAAAGTATGTTGGCTTAGCTCAAAACCTAACAAGAAACCACTTCCTTTTCCCGCGTTCCTGGAAGAATTCGGTGAGTTCCAACCGGGAAAACACGAAACCGTTACCTCTCCTAACTATTTCTCACACAAAGCAGAGAAACGGTAACATTCGTGTTTTCCCTAAAAAGGGAAGTGTTTGTGCTCTGTACAAATATTTTTTGGGTACATTCGTGTTTTCCCTAAAAAGGGAAGTGTTTTCCCTAGAAACGGTAATATTTTTTGTGCTCTGTACAAATACGATTACACACCGGATACGATTAAACATACTTACGAACTTGTGGAAGTTGACGAGTCCAGTGAAGAAACAGGCATTACCGTCACGCCACTAGTCAAATTTGCAAGATTTAAAACAGTGTTTCACCGACATCTCGACAGCAAAGAAACAAAATTTATCCCAGAAAAAGTCTTTCTTAAAATATAGCATCAAATACCTTCATACCTGCTCATAGGTCAAGAATCTGCAAACGCTCCAAAGGGTTGTCTCGACCTCGACCCTGCAGCTATTCCTCCCGAGTTTCTTCATGTTTTAGCAGATAATAAGGAAGCCGATACAATGGAAGTCGACAATGGTCCAAGTACTGATGGTGTTTTGTTCCATTTAGGTACAAAATTCCTGAACTTGGGAGTTTGGTTTGGTTTTTTGGGTTGTTGGATGGGAAAATAGGTAACATGTAGTGTGCATTATGCAGTTGTAACTTGTGCTTAAAAGGGTTGTACAACTCAGTTTTTGTTAGATGCTGCAGTTATATCTTGACTTTATTTAGAAATGTTTCTTTTGTACTTTTGGAATCCAAACATTGACTGTTACTAAGGAATGAAAACCGAGGAATGTTTTGGTACTTAATGTTGTTTTTTGTCTTTATTTCCTATCTTTTGTAGGTTTTGAAGTCTAATAGTTTTAAACTTTTGTTGCATGTACTTTAAATTATAAAGTAGCCGTGCGCAAATCGGGTTTTTTGGGCTAACCGGTTCGGTTAGTAACCGACCCAGTTTTTGGCCAAACCTGGTCAAACCGGTTATTTTCAAAAAAAACGGGTCGGTTAGACTTTTGGGTAGAAAAAACCAAACCCAGTACTAACCAGTTTGTAACCGGTTATTATAGGAAAAACCGGTTAGACTTTGTATGCTGAAAAGAATGAATGATAATTTGTTGTCTCCGAAGGACTTATTGGAGTAGGAAGTATGAACGGCCAACGACCCTCCAAGATCTACACCTTAAGAATGCAGCTTATCTCCACACTATACTCCAAGCAACAGAAGGTTTGCCTTGAAATATGTTCAAGGTATGGCTTTTTTCTTCATGTTTTTAGTTATTCATATATTTTAGTTAGAATTTCACCCAAAATTTCCAAGGGATTTTGCGGCGATATGTTGCCAAGTTACTTCTCAGAACCTAATGAAAACCACATTTGAGCGAACTTTAGTGGCTTCACTTATGTGTGGGCTTAATTTGACAGTATGGTTTACTGGCTTGGTTAATTATTTGTGGTTTTGGAAAGGGTTAGTTCAGTTTGGACTTTTTCGGTTGTATGAATGATGTTTGCATTAACACTTTGGAATGAGGATCCTGGAATTTAAGCTCGTGTTGGCTTAGAGGTTTTTGAAAGATCTATTGATAATTAGAAATTACTATTTACTTAGGAGGTTAGTAAAGCCTGAAAAAGAAGTGGTAGCAATTGTATAAAGACACCTAATATATCTAGAACAAACCTAACTAATAAAATATGTTATGTCATATTCTGCCTTATGAATCATGGCACTGTGGCCATGGAAAGCCGACATCGTCATATGCCAAATATATGTCTGCTGCTCTTGTTTGTACATGCTTCTCTTGTTATTTGTTTTATTGTTTATGTAGTGTTAACGGAAGGTTTACATATAAAACTGAATATATGTATGCTGTTATGTAGTGTTGATAAATAAAATTGAACAACCCTTCTTTTTCTTATAATCTCACAAAAAATAAGCAGAACAGATCTTTTAATGAGGTTCCACGTACTGTTGGCTCAATTGCAAGGGTAATTAACATGGTAAGTGTGATGAGATTTTAATATTTTACATTTAGGGCAATTGTGGAAGTATTAGTGTAGTTTAAAATGGTATGTTTTCCTTTTTCGTTATAACTGTTAACTATATTTTGAAACAGAAAAGGAAACAGGGAGAGGAAGTGTCTGCGATTGGAGGGTTCAAGATAGCCCACTATTCAAATAAAAACAAAGCTGATGAAATTTTGGTATTTTAATTTCAACTAGTGTATCTTTGGCACATAATTCTTTACATTGATTTCTCAATGCCTAGGTGGTTAAAATGATATGCTCTTATGTCAAAATGGTATTGTTAATACTAGTAACATGATAGCGTCTTTTAGATATGTAGAGCTTAGTAATTTATGACTAAAGACGTCCATAGAGTAATAAAATGTATGGTCAGTAGTCGGTACTTAATCGAGTGGAATATGTAGAGACCGATAAGTTAACTACGAGTTCAGTTAATATTTCTGAAAATATGGTCAGTAGTCTGGTTTCCCTTTTAAAACGTTCCACAAGGGCGATAGTTTTCTTTTATTTCAGAGATGTCCATAGAGCAATTAAAGGTCCTGTCGGTAGTCTGGTTTCCCTTTTAAAACATTCCACAAACTAGGACCATAGTTTTCTTTTATTTCTTAGATGTCTCATGAGGATCACAAGTCACAATAGTGACCTTTTATGAGCGAATCTGTCACGAAATCCTGATAACAGCTGCAAGCCTTTGTGCCCATGCAATTTATGCCCTGTTGCCATTATATTATCATGTTAACCTTCTACTATTGGGGATAGTTTGTTCGACTTATAAAGTCAAGTATATTGGTTCTGCTGCTATATATGTGTGTTTGGTTGTATGGCTTCTGATTGGTGGCTGCTTCTATATTGGTTGTTTTGTCACATGAATTTGAGGTAGTGTAACACCCCCAAAAATGATTTGCAGCGGAAGAAAAGGTTTTTGGGGTGTTACTCCATTGGATCATAACACATGTTGTAAAATAATAGATTTTTCATAAAAGATTTCATTTATTGAAGTGAAATGGAGTTTACAAAGGTTGAATTGTTTCGGAAATTGGCCCATTAATAAAATATGGTCCCCATAAGTAAATCAGAGTCATCTATGACCATGCCATGCCAATGCCCAAGCGCCTCCAGTGTTAGCTATCGCCTTTTTAATACCTGAGATAAACATGTTTAAAAAGATCAACACAAAGGTTGAGTGATATTCATAGGTTTAGTAAATAGTTGAACACAAGTAAGAGATGATAATCGCTTCGAAGACAATTACCATAGAAAACAGAGATTATTATTATGCACTAAGCTCATGACACCAATACTAACTGCATACACCTAATTACTGGTGTAAGTAATAAAATTGCCCCCAGATGTAATAGCCAATTACATAGAGATAATCAAATAGTGTGCGCCCCGGTTATTTTTGATAACCGAGTCGGGGTCGTCAATTCCCATAGTACTATCCACAATATTTGCGTTCACTCGCAAGTGATTAATGGTTCATGATGAAGGGGACTTTTGACAGGCAACTTAGGCTATAATAATAATAATCATGCAAGCATGCATTTTAAGAAAAGACTTGTGTTCTAGTTTATAGCATGTATCTCCCACAAAGAGTTTATAAAACAGTTAAAAGAGTAAAAGTGGGGCTATGAACTCACCTTAGCGATACGGTAGAAAATGCACAACAATAGCAAGTACGATATGACAACGGCTTCAACACGAAACCTAGATGTATTATGGCAAGTCTTAGATAATATATTCTGTTTACGACCCTAAATGGTAATGTTTGAAAAATGATTTGCTATAAGACACTCGTATCGTTTTAACTTGTGTGGTAAAGTTCAAAAATAAATGTTTTCAAATACTTTCTCACGTGGTTGTGTTACGTAGCTTATGTGGACGTTTCATAAGTTAATTTGATTATCGACGTATATAAAATGTAGTGATGAAAATATTTGTAAGTATTGGCTCTTGGAATAAGTATGGGAATATATACAATATATTCACATAAGAGTTGGCTCGAACATTGGCTTAAGTACGACCGAAGTGGAAATAAATACAAGTCGTTTTGAATTTATTATATTCATTGGGTTTCGAGATGAGAAAATGTATTTAAGTACGACCGAAGTGGAAATTAATACAAGTCGTTTTGAATTTATTATATTCATTGGGTTTCGAGATGAGAAAATGTATTTATGTTTCCGTTTACGACCCTAAATGGTAATGTTTGAAAAATGATTTGCTATAAGACACTCGTATCGTTTTAACTTGTGTGGTAAAGTTCAAAAATAAATGTTTTCAAATACTTTCTCACGTGGTTGTGTTACGTAGCTTATGTGGACGTTTCATAAGTTAATTTGATTATCGACGTATATAAAATGTAGTGATGAAAATATTTGTAAGTATTGGCTCTTGGAATAAGTATGGGAATATATACAATATATTCACATAAGAGTTGGCTCGAACATTGGCTTAAGTACGACCGAAGTGGAAATAAATACAAGTCGTTTTGAATTTATTATATTCATTGGGTTTCGAGATGAGAAAATGTATTTATGTTTTATATATATATATATATATATAAGTCGTGAGTAAATAATATGTTAGGATAGATATTTTAATTATAGTTTACACGGATGTGGTCGTCGAATAAAACATGTGTTAATATTATTTATTTAACGAAAAGTGATAAAGTAATATAAGTTATTTAAACTTTTAAAAGTTTAGGATGAAAAGTGTCAAAGCGTTTAAACTAGAGGGGCTGAAATGTAAAAATTCCTATAAGTTACAAACTTATGGAAAGTTTTAAGAAATATGTCAAGTAGTTCAAATTCAAGGGCTGTAATTGTAAAAATCAATATAAGTTACCAACTTGTACAAGTTTCAAGATAAGTGATAGGTTGTTTGAAGTTGAGGGGTTGAAACTGTCAAAACGTTAAAGTGGCAAAAATAGCAAAAATGGGAAAACTACCACTGCTAAGAAGCGAACTTTGGACCTCTCGCTCATAAGTCAATGATGCTACCATTTGAGCTAGAGGTATTTCTTGTCTATGTTTTATGTTTTACATACTTAAGGTCGAATTTCTGCGTCTCCTTTTGTAAAACTTTTACTTAAACTGAGATCGTGCATGCATTGTGTCTGTGTTTCCTTTGCTTCCAAAAATTTATGAAACCTTAAATAAGTTTAAACATATAAGGACTCTAGTTATCAAAACACTTTCAAATCATAAACCAAAATTTGAACTATCTTCATGGTTGTGTTTCGAGTTTAATACTTAGGCCAAAGAAGCAATAACTAAAACTGTTCCATGGTTTGGGTTCAAATGACACTCAACGTGGGCTCATTACTCGACAAAACTCCTAACGACATCTCACTGTGGTTCGACCAAGTCTTAACTAGTTCCATTCAACAAGCCAATACTAAGGTTTAGTTTTATGGTTTCTTTATGTTTACATGTTCAACGCTTTGAATATATATGTGGGCGTATGTCAATTTGGAAAACAAAAATGTGTTAGTTTTTGTGAGTGTTAATCATGTTCAAAAAGGGGTTTACCACACAAGCTTTCAAGAAACGTTAGGTTGGTTCAAGTTCAAATTTATGTGTGTAATGAAAACGAGTTTAGAAGTTTTAAAGCACTTCGCGAGCATGCTTATGAGATCGACACGTATGTTTATTAAAAGGTTAACGAGTAAGAATGAAATGAAAGCGAGCTAAAGAAGCTTACGATACCCAAAGGGTGGTGACGAGATTCCAAGTGAAAGTGAGTGTGATCAAGCAACTTCCTCAACCGAAATGACCAAGTTCTTTCTCGTTCTTAATTTCCTTTGCCCGCCTCAATCTCCACAGTAACCGATTAGTGTTTGAGGGTGAAAGATATATTTTTGAAGGTGAGTTAGTTTTTGAGAGTTTGTTTTCTTGCCTACTTCAGCCGAGAGTGAGAGAGAGTTGAGGGAGCCAGAGTAAGTGTTTGAATTGGTGTCAAATGAGTTAGCTAAGAAGTATTATTTATAGGGACATTTTAGGCTAAGTTGAATGGTATAACCTTTGGTCACATGAGGGTGCATGGTCACTTAAGGAAAAGGCCTCACATGCATGCCTTGTATCGTGTATATGAAGACCCATGTGGTGCAGCTTTATATGTAAGTATGGAAGAGTTTGACTAGCCTAAAAGAATTATAGGGTGGCGCATGGTTTGGCCTCAGCCGAAAGAAAGGAAAGAGCTTGCAAACAAAAAAGTAGTCATATGTCTTTGGTATATAAAAAGCTATAATAGGTAGTTTGAATGCTTTTTGAAGGCTTCACATGCTCATGCATGCACTTTAAGGGAAAACAAACAATAGTGTGTCATCTTGTGACCTTGAGGGATCGGCCAACGACCAGGGAAATCACTTTTGCAAGTCAAACTAGGAAGATGCGTGATATAGAAATAGTAATTGTAGTGTTTCCATGTTGTAATGTTGGTATACCAAAAGTGGAGGTGATGTTTGTGTTTGGTTTGGGCAACGTACAAAGCAAGAGGCTAGAGAGATAGGAGATAAATGGGTGGCAACTGTGAAAATAAGTAAGGGAATGATTTATTTTTGAGCTTACTCCATGTATTCCGTGTATCATTTGAGCTAAAAATGTAGTCGCGGTATTTCGGTTTGGTATTTTTAAGTAAAATGCGTAGAATACATTTCTGTGATTGTTTTTAATAAAATAATATTAAAACAATATTATTGACTCCGAAAAATAATTATTGGACTTAAACCATTATTAATGTGGTGTCGGTATGTGTCGAGTGCCGGTTTTTATGTTTTACGAGAAAATCTATCGTTTTTTATTCAAATAAATATGAAAAATCCAGGAGTGAAACTTATGAATTAAATACTATAATTTATTGTTAAAATTTGTTTGAATTTTTACGGGTTGTTATAGGTAGGCAGTAAAATTTTATCTTGAATTTGTCCTTTGTATGTCCCTGAACTTTGGCCCAAATTTCATGTTTCGTCCCAACCATTACGAAAGTGCAGAAATCGTCCCTGTGGGAAACCTTTGAGAAAATTTTCGTCCCTATTTGGGACGAAAATTGCATGTTTCGAAAGTGCTAAATTGCATGTTTCATCCCAATTAGGGATGAAAATTTACTCAAAGGTTTCCTACAGGGACGATTTCTGCACTTTCGAAATGGTTGGGACGAAACATGCAATTTGGCCAAAGTTCAGGGACTATTTATGCAATTAACTCTTGTTTTAATAGATGGGTTTTTGTGAGTTTGGGTGTATTTTGATATATAGTTTATGTGCTTTGAATTTACTATTTTTATGTAGGGGACTGGGAGGATGAAGATTATGTTGAGGCTCGAGATGATGTGTAACTGAAGTTTGGATGCTTGATATATTGGTAAAATCGCCACATAGGGATTCTACAATTGTTGTCAAGCAACTTTTCTTTCTTTTCTTTTGTACCATTATTGTTGAAAACATATGCAATGAAGATTTTCCTCGCCACTAAAGCCCTTTTTCTTGTAGTAGATCATGTAAACCCCAAACTTGCACAACACATGTATATATCACACATCTACTTATTATATATGTTGTTGCCATCACATTCGTCCATTTCTACTAATTGTTTGTTGTTCCTTGTTACTACTTTATAAAACTATATTTTTGTTTATACTAATTGTTTGTTGTTCCTTGTTACTACTAATTGTTTTGAACATCTAATAATCGCACTTAGGAAACTTAATAAGAAACAGTGTTTGGCGACCGTTTTTGAAAAATAGTGTTTAGCCACCAGGTTTTAGCATTTAAATTTTGTTAAAACACTCCTATTGGAAACACGCTAAGTAGACGTGTTTAGCTTTTATGTCAATCTACATTTTATAGTTACTCTTGCAACTACGATATACAATTGATGTGTAGTCTTCCATATCCCAAGTCTTTTTAGAAGTATCATGTGATCCATTATACATGGAAAATAGTTATTATCAATCAAATTGTCTTGGCCAAGCTTGGAAGGAATATGTGGATAATAGACCATAGGTTGCATAACTAGCGTTAAAACCCTATCCCAAGTCTTCTTAAAAGTCTTCGGTGATTATAGACCATAGGTGATGCTTGTCGTACCATGCAAATTGGGTTGCATGATTAATGTCACAATGAAATTTAAATGTCGTCTTCCCAATCTCAAGTCTTCTTTAAAGTCTTCACTGAGTATACATACAAACTAGTTATTATCAATCAAATATTGTTTTGCTCAAGCTGATAATGAATTTGTGGATGGCATTCTCTTCAAAATTTTTGTGTCGTGAACGTTAAACATTAAATTTAGAAAATATCAGAGTCTCTTCAAGTTTGAAGCTTGTACTAGATAAGTGTCTCAACAGCAAAGTATAATAAAGGAATTCATGATTTTCTTATTAGTTATTGTTTATACTAAACTTTTTGTTATTATAATCTACTAGCATAGTACCCGCGCAAAGCAGCGGATTCGAAGGCGAATGTTATTTAACGATTTAATTATAGGTACACGTCGCCGAATGTTGTTTAACGAATGTTGCTCGAGTCGAATTGAATTGAATTTGAGTTTTTCTTTTTGAATGAGTAAGATTAAAACGCTACAAAAAAAAAAAAAAAAAAAAAAAAAAAAAAAAAAAAAAAGTACTTGATTTTGCATATTAAAATAACCAATAGAAAAAAAAATCAAATAAACAACAAATTTGTAAGGCTCGTGTAAACAATTGCAAAAGTTGTATATGTATTTTAGTTATTCAATAGATGTCGTTTATGTATATGTATTTGGTTGTACATTATATGAATAAAAGTCCATTGTAGTCTAGTGGTTGGAATACTTTGCTTTTACCTAAGAGACCTAGGTTCAAATCTTGCCACTACCTATTTTTTGAATCTTATATAATTCTAAAATTAGCAAGTGTTGAATCTGAAAATTTTAAGCCTTCCATAAATAGAATGTCCCATTCATTTTATTTGCAAATATTGGTCCGTCCTATATATGGAATCTAGAGATGTCTTTATCGCCAATTAATAATTGCTATAAAAATTGCATACTCAATGAAATGGAAATTAATCTTATTAGCTTTCTAGGATCAGATAAAGCTAAAATATCAATTACAATGTTTTTTGGAATCTAATCAAGGCATCAAGCTGTCAAATAAGTTCTCCTATCCTTTAAGTTCGTATTCCTTCAAGTGTCACCAAGATTCATAGAACCAAAGGATTTATGCTAAAATGAGTTACCTTGTAAGTATCTTTGTAAGGATTTATGTTTAACTTATTTTTTCCAGTATGTGAAATCGTGAGTCTGTCTTGGTTATCATATTGTTTTGGAGATTTTAGTTTAAAACGGTTGACACGTTTCGTTTATATTGTAATGTTGTTACACATATAGAAATCCAACTCGGTTGGGTGACATATCTTAGTGTCCACAATAGTTCCTGAAAAATTTACAATGAATGTTACTGGTGGCCTGTAGTTTCCTTCCAATGAAAGCCAAGTCTGGTTGTATCACCCAACTGCATATGTTAAAAAAGAGAACAGACGTGCTTTTGACGTGTTTTATAATAATAAATGTAGAAAGGAGAACTACCTTGCGGATCTTGTCCATTTTATTCAGCAACACCTGTAACATTCAATATGGTTATTAGATATGGAATGAAATGCCACCTATAGAATATTACGCAGTGAGGCTTATGGCCATTTGACTTCTTAAACGATATCAAACGTTCCCTACAAACGAGTAAAACAAGAATCCAGTTATCATAAACTTAATTTAAGACCAAATCAACATTCATTTTAAATAGTTTAACTGATTACCCTAATCAAGCCTCCATGAACGACGCCTCTTTTTGGATCGTTAAGGTCATTGATGATCTCCTGCCTGTGTAGCTGTGCAGATGATACTAGTGAGTAGTGCCTTGTACCTGGTCACTTGTGGCCATTCCATTGAAGCAACCACCTATAATATAAAAAAGAAAACAAGCTTCTAAGAACTTAAATGGGTCAAATTGGGAGACTTTTTTACCTGTCTGAACTGGCCTACACAGTTACCCGTTTGACCCGCTTGGGATAAGATACACCAATATTAATCAATATATTTTGAATAAAACTATATAACAAGCCCGGTTGATCACATAATCCTCTTAATATTGCAATAGAACAATTTGGGAACTTTGAAGTTTCATCACTAAACTATGACCCATTTGGCTCATTTTGAAAGGGAGTGATCTTATGAAAATTCCCGTATTATAAGCTGATAAGCCCAAGCTTACAAGCCTATCCAAACACTAAAATAGGCTTATTTAGGTTATAAAATTTACTTGAATAAACCCAGATCAACCAATAAGCCTATTTCAGTCAAATGGTCAAATAACCTTTAAAAATACAAATAAAGTACCCAAAAACAACTGAACCGACAGCAACTATAGAAGGGCTGGAATCCTCTCTGTAGTATTCGACAACCTACAACCTGGTTACTAGCACGGATAACTTCGACCAAGAAGATGACAACCAGCAGTTTACCGACGACATAAAAGAAAGAATATGTAATGCACAAGTAAGTATCCCTAATCAGATGTTTGATTAGTTATTGAAAGAATGCGTACATGACCCCTCCCCCCTCACCTCCTTGTTGTAGAGATGAGGGGGGAGATAAACCGGTACAAAGGATGAGTACATAACCCTTCCCCCCTCACCTCCTTCTTATAGAGATGAGGGGGAAAGAACAACCGACTCTAACACTGTACCTATATCGGCTGTGAGAAAAGAATAATACAGACGTGTTGGACATCTCGGCTTGAGATCCACACCGACCCAACGACATGTACGCGTTACACGTTATTGACGCGTACGCATTATTGATATTCTAGAACTAGTTGACTAAAAGAAGCTTCACGAATCTCCTAGACTCCCGTGAGCTAATATGAATACTAAATTACAACAATTTCCACCTTAGTATCATATTAGCCATCTCCGATACACAGCAGCTTCAACCAGCACTGGAACCTCGGACCAGGGTGTGCCTTCATCCAGGCACCAGTAGCAATAACCGCTACTAATCATAGCTTAGCTCCTGACTCTGTCAAGAGTCCCTTTAATCAAATAGCTTTCTTCACAGCCTCCGTAAGTGTCATATACGCCGCTTCAGTTGTTGACAAAGCCTCCATGTGCTATATCATAGCTTCACAGCTTCCTGCACATCCTTGTATCATAAACCTGTACCTTGTGATTGACATACCCATGACGTAGTCAAAAACCACAAAAACCTGTTCATCAGTCAGTAATCCACGATCAAACCCATCCAACATACCCACATCTGCAGATGCTATGTCAGGTCTCGTGCAGACCACTTGATACTCCCGGCTTCCAACCACATATATACATGACCACTTACCATCCTTTTCCACATCACAGTCCCCTGATAGACTACCCTCCAACGACAGTATGGAGTGTCCCTCCAACAAAGTTTGTACCAACTTCTCATTGTGAACCCTGGACTGTGACCCCCTCAGAGTGTTACCACTCTGATCCCTGACGATCTCCATACCAAGTATATTTCCCTTTGCTTTATCCAGCAATCCCTTGGTAACCCAGATCTCAGCCTTGCATCCGCAAGAAAAACCATACCATCTATATAGAGAGATAGATGTATGAACATACCTGGTGTATACTCCCAGTAATAGTCGTTGCTGTCGTCACTGCTTTTCCTGCAACCGTTGCTGAGCACACACATATTTGACCGAGTAACCATATCTTCTTTCAATCAAGCCTTCCACTTGGAAATTGCTTCACAAGCAACTGTATCATTGAAATTCAATGACTCATATGCGTATATCTTCTCCATTACAGCAACTGCAAAAGTAGCTTCATTACTGTCTTCTCTATACCTGTTTAGTTCCCGTGCTGAGTGTTGCTCCCTATCACGTGCTGAATGATAGTATATCAGGATAATTTTGAACTTCCTGTGAACCAACTACCTGACCGACATTCCCCTGAGGTTCCACCTCAAATGTATGATCCCCTAGCGGTTCCACCTCAAACCCAACTCCATGCAACATCTGCACTGAACCTGTACCTACACCAGAACCAATGAAAGTTTTCTTGTATTCCCCACTTTCATTGAAAACCATATTCCTGTAAAGCACTCCCTTTGAAGTAACGTCATTTAACCTCCAAAGCTGATAACACACCATACCTTCACGGTATCCCAGGAATATGCACTTGACCTCAACCGGTTCAAGCATCCCTTGCTTAATACTAGCAAGCCAACCAAATAACCCCAACATATCTATAAGCTTCTTGAATCCTATCGCTGATGATGGTGACTTATTCACTAGATATGTAGACTTGGTTGTATCCTCTGCCCAAAAAACCTTGGACAGACCAGACTGAATCAGAAAACAACGTACCTTAACCAAGAGTGTCACGTTCATCTTTTTAACCAACCCATTCTGCTGCTGTAACCCTGCAACACCCAAATGTTTGGCGACCCCACTCTTCATACATTGTTGTGTAGACCTCTGATTTACAAGACACAAGAAAATTACCTTTCTTGATCTTTCTTCCAGTCTGAGATTCTCCTAACTGCTTCCTACCCTTCAATGTCTTCTCGGTAACTGCCTGACCGTCCAGGGTATATACGCAATTAGCCTTCATTGTTCCTGATAAAACCATCAGCGAACCCTTTATAACCTTGAACTTTCATAACCCGTGTCGATAACTACCTCGACCACTTGAAAATCCAAGAACCTTTGAAAAGAATCTTTGCAATACCCGAAACCTGTGAAGTTCAAAACCTGAATCTTCAAGCACCTTGTGTCGATCGGTGTAAAAACGCAAACCGAAAAAACCCTTGAATGTTTCTACACCTTGTCGTAACCTCGACAAACGAAACCCTTCAAGTAAACCTTGACAAAGACTACTTTCAAATACAAAACCCTTGTTGCTCGAACGAGCACCAAGACCTGCTGTCCAAACCTGGAATAGCAGAAACCCTTTTTAGTTGATACCGTGTACCAAGCAAAAAGTCCCGACACTTTTCGAAGTCCTAAAACCGAACTCCAAAGAAACCTTGTGCCGTACTCCCTTTTTTTTGTCAAACCTGGTAGCCCAAGCAGAAAAAACCTTCTGCTCCAACCAGAAAATGAAAACCAAAAGTCATAACCCGAAATCACCAGTTCCATCGAATTTCTCGATGTCAAACTTGGCTCCCGTCATTCTTTAATCCCTTTATTAATTTGCTAAACCTTGTGAAAAAACCTCACAATCACAAACTAAAAAAGTCCCTTTTGCAATACCTTCAAGTGGTATATTATTATTGAATATAAATAGTATTCGATATATGCAATATATCCGACACCTTTTCAATAACAATAATATTACCCACCACAATCTTACTTTATAATATAAGATTTGACACACCAAGATATTGCTCTCCAATAATATTGCTCTCCACTTTTAAAAAGAAACAAAAGTAGTGCTCTTGTTTTTGAAAGAAAAACGTGGTCACTTTTTAAAAGGAAACAAAAAACCTTTTCTTCTTTAAAAGACCAGCAAGAGATAACATCTTTCTATTCACCTTCTTCTTCTTCGGTATAGTCAGCAACGAAAAAAAAACAAGACGCACCACCTGTTGATCTCTCCGAAAAACCAACTAACCCTTAAGCCTCCTACACCTTGTCACAAACCCGGAAAATCGAAGAACTTAAGAACCCTTTATCTGTCAACGCGCTGCTCCTGCTTGTTGTCGTTTGAACCTGGTAGCCCAAACAGAAAACAACCTTTCTGCTCCTTCCAGAAACGAACAACAGAGAACCCTTCTCGATCGATCCTAGATAACCAGCGAACTTTCGAACCAAAGCTCTTGATACCACTTGTAGTATTCGACAACCTACAACCTGGTTACTAGCACGGATAACTTCGACCAAGAAGATGACAACCAGCAGTTTACCGACGACATAAAAGAAAGAATATGTAATGCACAAGTAAGTATCCCTAATCAGATGTTTGATTAGTTATTGAAAGAATGCGTACATGACCCCTCCCCCCTCACCTCCTTGTTGTAGAGATGAGGGGGGAGATAAACCGGTACAAAGGATGAGTACATAACCCTTCCCCCCTCACCTCCTTCTTATAGAGATGAGGGGGAAAGAACAACCGACTCTAACACTGTACCTATATCGGCTGTGAGAAAAGAATAATACAGACGTGTTGGACATCTCGGCTTGAGATCCACACCGACCCAACGACGTGTACGCGTTACACGTTATTGACGCGGTACACGTTATTGAGTCGGTGTGGATCTCAAGCCGAGATGTCCAACACGTCTGTATTATTCTTTTCTCACAGCTGATATAGGTACAGTGTTAGAGTCGGTTGTTCTTTCCCCCTCATCTCTATAAGAAGGAGGTGAGGGGGGAAGGGTTATGTACTCATCCTTTGTACCGGTTTATCTCCCCCCTCATCTCTACAACAAGGAGGTGAGGGGGGAGGGGTCATGTACGCATTCTTTCAATAACTAATCAAACATCTGATTAGGGATACTTACTTATGCATTACATATTCTTTCTTTTATGTCGTCGGTAAACTGCTGGTTGTCATCTTCTTGGTCGAAGTTATCCGTGCTAGTAACCAGGTTGTAGGTTGTCGAATACTACAAGTGGTATCAAGAGCTTTGGTTCGAAAGTTCGCTGGTTATCTAGGATCGATCGAGAAGGGTTCTTTGTTGTTTGTTTCTGGAAGGAGCAGAAAGGTTGTTTTCTGTTTGGGCTACCCGGTTCAAACGACAACAAGAAGGAGCAGCGCGTTGACAGATAAAGGGTTCTTAAGTTCTTCGATTGTCCGGGTTTGTGACAAGGTGTAGGAGGCTTAAGGGTTAGTTGGTACAAAGGATGAGTACATAACCCTTCCCCCCTCACCTCCTTCTTATAGAGATGAGGGGGAAAGTTCTTATAGAGATGAGGGGGAAAGAACAACCGACTCTAACACTGTACCTATATCGGCTGTGAGAAAAGAATAATATAGACGTGTTGGACATCTCGTCTTGAGATCCACACCGACCCAACGACGTGTACGCGTTACACGTTATTGACGCGGTACACGTTATTGACGCGTACGCGTTATTGATATTCTAGAACTAGTTGACTAAAAGAAGCTTCACGAATCTCCTAGACTCCCGTGAGCTAATATGAATACTAAATTACAACACTCTCCAGGCTGAGGATAAGTAACTTCAGCTCCAAAGAACATATAGTAGAATATATCCAATACCATATAACCTTATTCATCTGGCGAACACGGTCGAGCCGTCGCCATCACACCAGAAGTATTTTTTTTAATAACTAACTGTTATTTATACTTTCTTACAAAATATGAAAATTTTCCATACTCTTCATTTACATATATTAATTCTTCTTCATAAAATGTTTAGAGGGTTGAGTGTTATTTTATGATGTTATACGTTGTATTTCACTTACAGGTACTTGTCTACGATACATGCAATATAAGTAGTGTACGTAGTCTTCCATATCCCAAGTCTTCTTAAAAGTCTTCTCTGTGTACATGTAGAAAATAGTTATTTATCAGTCAAATTGTCTTGGTCAAGCTGAGAACCAATGTGTGGATGATAGACCATAGGTGATGCTACTTGCGATGCATGATTGATATAATAAAAGACACTTTACCTTTGACCCAGGTCACTCACGATGTGACAGGCCAAATGAGACAAACAACCACTTCCCTCCAAAATTTATTTCACCATTTGCATGATTGATAATTGAAAATATTATAATCTCTTAAAAGTCTTGGTATTCTCAAGATGATAAGAGATTTGTGGAAGCCATTTATTTCACCATTTGCATGCCAGGATTCCAGGAACGTTAACATGCAAAACTAAGTATAAAAAGCCAATGCATGTTCTTATAATTATAAGTAAATTTCCAAAAATGAAGTCACCACAAGCAATAATTCACTTATCATCTTCCTCTCTTATTTATTTTCTCTTTTTCGGTCTCGCGATAACATGTCTTATTTCCGCCACTGTCACTGCTTCCTACGGTGTTAATGAGACTGATTATCACGCGTTGTTGTCATTTAAGTCAAAGATCACCCATGATCCATACAAAGTTCTAACCTCGTGGAACCATTCCTTTCATTTCTGTGACTGGAGTGGTATTTCATGTGGAAAGCGGCACAAGCGAGTGATTGCTTTACGGCTGGGTTCGCAAGGCTTAGAAGGCTCGTTGTCTCCTGTTGTAGGAAACCTCACCTTCCTTCGCGAGCTTTATCTCAGGAACAACAGCTTTCAAGGAAAAATTCCTCATGAACTTGGTCGTCTATCTAGGCTACGTAATCTTTATCTTCATAGAAACAAATTCAGTGGAGTCATTCCAACAAACTTGTCTGGTTGTTCTAACCTCGAAGACCTTTGGCTCGCTGAAAATGAGCTAACTGGAAGCATACCCAAGGAGATGAGTTTACTCCCGAAACTTACTCGTCTTGCAATTTACGACAATAACTTAACAGGTGGAATCCCACCTTTCTTGGGGAATATTACATCAATGGAAGTGTTCTATGCTGATGGGAACCCGTTTGGTGGGAGAATTCCAGATACCTTGGGTCAATGGAAAAGCTTGACGGAAATTTACTCCGGTGAGTGCAACTTATATGGAAGCATCCCTCGTTCCATTTTCAACCTCTCACTCCTAGTTAATTTTTCCTTAGCTGTTAACCACCTCACTGGTAGTCTTCCTTCAGAAATTGGTAATCAGCTCCCAAATCTTGAGTTCCTTCAGTTAAGGGATAACAAACTGACAGGAGTTCTTCCACCTTCTCTTTCTAATTGTTCTAAATTAGGAATTCTTGAAATGAGTGACAACAATTTTAGTGGGAAGTTGACAATTGATTTTTCAAAACTAAGAGATATTAATATAATTAGTTTACTGAATAACAACTTCCATGGACGCGGAGAAGCTGATGACATGAAGTTTATTGATTCTTTGAAAAACTGTACCAGATTAGTAGCGTTGGAACTTTTTAATTGCAACCTTGTAGGAGTGCTTCCAGTATCAATAGGTAATCTTTCTGATCAACTTAGCTTTCTCGATTTAGGAGAGAATCAGTTATTTGGAAGCCTCCCTTCAAGTATAGGTACTCTAGTTGGCTTGGCCTTTTTAGATTTACAATTTAATCGATTCAAAGGAAAAATCCCTGATGCCATTGGTAAACTTCAAAAGCTACAACGTCTTAGTCTATCTAGAAATCTATTTTCAGGGCCTATCCCTGATGCCATTGGGAACCAATCATTGTTGACTGAACTTTATTTATATTCCAACAAATTAGAAGGTCATATTCCATCAAGCCTTGGGAATTGTAAACAACTTAATGTGTTAAACCTTACAGACAATAGACTGAGTGGTCAAATACCCAAGCAACTTCTTCAACTTCCATCACTAAATTTTTTTTTAGATCTTTCTCAAAACCGCTTTTCTGGTTCCATTCCATCAGAGATTAAAAACCTCAATAAGTTGAGCGAGCTCTATTTATCTTATAATAATTTATCAGGCCCCATTACTAGTAGCCTTGGTGAGTGCGTTAGCCTTAATAAGTTGTACCTTAGTGGCAACCAATTTCAAGGCATAATACCATCTTCATTAGGTTCCTTAAGAGGATTGGAGGTACTCGACATTTCTCAAAATAATTTATCTGGTAAAATTCCTCAATTCTTAGGGAAATGGAATTCATTAGAATATTTGAACCTATCCTTTAATGATTTTGAGGGTGAAGTACCGGTTGTAGGAGTGTTTGCCAATACAAGTGCATTTTCAGTTTTTGGAAATGATAGGCTTTGTGGTGGTTTGGTTACACTTAAGTTACCCAAATGCAAGGAGACGGGTAATAAGAAAAAAAGGTTTCCTTTCTTCATATTAGTCATCGTGATTGCAGTCACGTTGCTCGTTATATTATGTTGTGTGTATCTTTTGTGTAAGAAGAAACGCAACACTCAACCATCTCAATCATCAGGGAGTGAACGGTTCATGAAAGTTTCATACCATCAACTTCTTAAGGCTACCGATGGGTTCTCTACAACAAATTTGATCGGAGAGGGTGGGTTCAGTTCTGTTTATAAAGGGTTCCTCGATCCCGATGATGACAAATCTGTTGCAATCAAAGTTCTGCATCTTCAAAATAAAGGAGCTCACAAAAGTTTTATAGCAGAATGTGAAGCATGGCGGAATATTCGGCACCGTAATTTGTTGAAGATAATAACTTCTTGTTCAAGTACGGATTTCCAAGGCAATGATTTTAAAGCTTTGGTTTACGAGTTTATGCCGAATGGAAGTGTACACAACTGGCTTCATTCAAGTGCAAATACGTCGAAACTGACCCTTCTTCAAAGAATAAGCATACTCAGAGATGTTGCAACAGCACTTGATTATCTTCACAATCGCTGTCAAACAACGATTGTTCACGGTGACTTGAAGCCTAGTAACATTCTACTTGATGAAGATATGGTGGCTCATGTTGGAGACTTTGGTTTAGCTCGACTACTTGGTACAGACTTAAACAAAACAGCTCAATCGGGGTTAAAGGAACAATTGGTTACGCACCTCCAGGTAGTATTCAACAAGGCTTACATTTACTTACAAATTACTGTTTGTAACTTAAGTAACTGTTTCTAATTCGCAGAGTATGGTGTCGGGAGCGAGATGACAAGTACTGGGGATGTCTATAGTTTTGGAATATTATTGCTAGAGGTGATAACCGGGAAAAAGCCGACAGATGACATGTTCAACGATGATCTTAGCCTTCATAAATTTGCTTACATGGCATTACCGGATCATGTAATCGATGTTATTGATGATGATGCAATTGTGTTGCAAAGTACGGAAGCGAATGCAAAGAAAGTGGAAGAATGTTTGGTTGCAGTTATCAGGATTGGAGTATCATGCTCTGTAGATTCCCCACCACAACGGATGAAAATTGAAATGGTTGTCAACGAGTTGCAGCGCATTCTCGATGTGCTTCAAAATATATAAGGTACCATGTTCTCCCATTTTGTATAATCTGATTTTACATGAGTTTGTTAATAAATCATCACTAACTTGGTTTCATTTTTGAACGCTTTCAGGTCTATCATCAAGCTTGTATGGTGAAGTTGAGAGTAACTACAACAAGGAGCGGTGCATGTCGTAGTTAAATAAATGTTAAGTTCTTGTTTCATAAGTGTACGAGACATAAGAGTGCGTTTACATTCCTGGTGACGTATCATATGTATCAAGCATGTTTGTAATTGTGGTTTAATTTCCATCAGTCCATTTTGTGGTATTGAATTCGACTTAAGTTCTACTTGGTGTTCGATTCCTTAATGAACAGCCTAATGTTATTCGTGTTCTTTGACTTTCAGTTTCATAAATTTGACTTTTTCTTGAATATCTGAATCACAAAGCTCAAGGCTTCCCCCTCTTCTGGTTTCGAGCAGTGTATGGTCCAATTTTATAGAAAGTTAACATCATGTTTGGTTATACACTTGTACCATGCATTCGGCTAGTACAAAATCATTAAAAATGGGTCAATAATGACCAAAGTATATTTCTGATACATAAATCAGCTCGAATATTTTGATACTTTTCGTATTCCTTATACAGTTAGTACAACTCTATTTTCATCGAATAAGCTTTTGGATAAGCCATCCCAAACTCAAAACTGCGTATTGCTGTTTAGTCTAAGCAAGCCCAAACAACCCTTTAGCAGTTAATGTGTAGGCATGTAGCTTTATGGCCATCATTGTTGTTTTAACCATATTTCTAGAAATACAAGCATTTAGCTTTTAGATGTTGTCTCTCCTATTTGAAACGATAATAAATGGAGACTTTAGCTTTTACATCAGTCTACGCTGTACACTTGCAGTAGCTATTATGTTACCAAAACGCTTTGAAAAAACGAACAGCTACTGCGTTTATAATTGGTACTACAACTACCGCTAGTTTTGCAAACAATAAACCTTAGGGAATCCTGGGATTCTAATGGTTTGTCTGCACCGCAGTTCTGTCGGTTACATCTGGTCCTAAAAGGATAGTTTATGTTGTTTCATTTGTCACACTTCCAGCTCCCTTCTGGCATATCTGCTTCTGAAACAAAATACGATGCATATATAAGATTCAGACTCAAACGTCACAAACAAGTAACCAAATATACATACATGAAGTACTTACTGGACCTGGTTTAGGTGTGTTGCATTTCCTCATGTTACAGACTGTTCTGAAGGAGAAATTGACATTTCCACAGTTTGGGCATTCCCAGTCATTTTCTCGTGTTCCATCTGTAAGAAGCAAGTGAAACACTGAAAAACAGATCATAAACTACAATCATATGCTACTCTGTGTAGCAGTATATGAATAAGTTGGATATAACATACCTTTCTTTTGAGATGGCTCTTCTGGAAAAAATCCAGGCCGAGGTCCCTATAAAAATTCAAAAACCAAATGATCGATCAATATAGCATCACATGTTTATATACATGTTCTTAACATAGGGAGTAGGTGAACGAATAATCAAATTTACTCGTTGCAATTAGGGGGTGTTTTTTGCGGCTTATATTGCCGGATTCTAGCTTTATTTGGTTTTAGGCTTATATTTCATAAGCTCACTTTTTGTGGATTATTTTGAAACGTTTCGGTAAATTCATAAGTGACCTTATGAAACATAAGTCTAAAACCAAATAAGTCATAAGTCGGCTATATAAGCCGAAACAAACACTCCCTTAGTTGATTGATATAACAAAATTCAGACATACCATGGCAGCCTGAGCAATGGGCAACCGCAAACCGAATTGTTCCATCAGCTGAGGTAAACCATACAACGCACCTGCAAAAAAGATGTAATTCCAGTTTCAGCAATGTGTCACATATAGCGGTGTTACTCGGGTTGGGTCAAACCGGGTCGAGGATAAAAATAACATACCCGAACCCGACCCGTATTTGAACTTAGGTTAGTTGGGTTTGGGTCCACTCGGGTCGGTGCTATTCGGGTTTGAGCCAACCAGAATATGAGTAAAATGGTCATAAAATTGCCTATTTGTTCTAATTTAGATAGATATTTTATAAAAAAAAACATATTAATAAAATTAAAAAAAAAAAACAAAACAAAACAAAACAAAACAAAACCTAGTTAGCCAAAAATACCTAACCCGATACTCAACCCTATTTAGCATCCGGGTTGACCCAAACAACCCGTATAAGATTATTGAACAAAATAAGTATCAGAATACCATAACTTCTAAACAACACAAAGTCAACAATAAAAAGGCCAAAATCAACCCAAATATAAACACATACCAGTTCCTATCATAGGCCCACCTGAATAAGCAGGTGTGGCAGAGAGTTGCAAAGGACAGGACGATAAGGGTTCCCTCCAGGCAGACGGCTATTGTAGTTTAATGACAAGCGGAACCATCATAAGGAGGCATAGATGTTCCATTAAACGGATATGCAGCATAAGGTGTTACACCCATATACATTGAAGAGGGTGCACCAGAACCAGGGTAAGGAGAAGACGAGGAGTAGCCTTGTGGGGTCGGCATTTGCCTTGGAGCAGATTTCTGTAGAACGAACATTTCACTGAAAGTGTAATAAAGATAACTATAGGACAAAATACACATCAGCAAACTGATACAGCATAACCAAATATTTTAAATTTGATTACACTCATCGTAGGACTAAAATCCAGTATAAATTCAACTATTATTTATCAAAACTACCAATATGCTTTGATGAGCAATCAGTGTCGTTACCGGTCCTGTTAAATGTCTATTCTCTTACGGCCAAAAAGTGATAACTACTACAATATGTTTAATAAACGGATTGTGTAATGTACTGAGTTATGATCAGCTGGTCTTGGCTGTGTACAGTTGTGCATATTGCAAGCTGTCCGAAAAGAAAAGTTGACATTCCCACAGCTAGGACAGGTCCAGTGATCTTCTCTACGACCACCTAATATCATAAGTACAACAAATAAATATGACTAACAAGTAAGTGCCATTTACACATAACAGATGTATTTCTAACCAGTAACCATGACGAAGTTAAGATTCTGATTTTTTATTTTTTTATTTTGGGTAAAAATGCTAAGCTAAGATTCTGTTTGACGAGGCATTCCAATGTTTTCAAAGGGCTGTGGATGAGGTACATTTCCTTTGTTTGTGCATATAAGGCTCAAAAGTTGAATGGTATTTCTGCATACTAATCAGTTCTAAGTTGTGAATGTTTATGATGAAATAAATTGTTTCAGAGTCCATAGAGTGAGAATTATCTCCAATCTTTGGTTGCGTGTGCTGAGGTATATTGCACCCTTGTGGCTTGTTTTTAGTTGTAGTTTCTTACTAGTCGCTCTAGGTTATCCTGTGCCATGTTATTTGTTTTAAATTAGTCACTCGTTTTTTGTGGTAGTTTATTTATTTCGGGTAAATTGTGAAATATATATATTAGCACCAAGAAATATAAAAATTAGTCAAATTATGGCTTGCGATGGACAAGTCCCATTGCCACAATAGATGACTGATACAATAGTAACATTCAATCTAAGCTAGAGCATACCGTCTATACTATAAACCAAGCTAAAACACATAACCAGCCCACATAACACGACTTATTATCCAACTCAGGAACTGATCACTCAAGAAGAACCATCATCCAAATACGAATTCCACACATCAGCATATAGAGAAACCAAAACTAGGGCAAAGTAAGGGGGGTGTAAGTTTAAGCTAATTTTTAGGCTTATGGGATTATTTGACTATGTTTATATCTCATATGCCCATATTTTCCAGCTTATTTTCAGACTTGTGATCTTATTATGACTTAAAGATGGAAGATAAGCTCCTAAGCTAAACTATAAAACGGAAAAAAATGAGCTTATGATATATAAGCTGAAAGCCCAAACATAAGCTTAAACAAATTCAATTATAAACTCATAAGCTAGACTATCACAACGAATTATAAGGGTGTGTAAGTTTAAGCTAATTTTTAGGCTTATGAGCTAATTTTTCCGGCTTATTTTGAGACTTGTGAGCATATTATGACTTAAAGATGGAAGATAAGCTCATAAGGTAGAAAAAAGACGGATAAAGATGAGCTTATGAGATCATAAGCCTAAAATAAGCTTGAACAACGACCCCTATGTTCAAAGTTTTCACCTGACCCCAATTAGTCCATAGTTCTAATCACCATCTCGATGTATGTAACACTAATATGTATAAAGATTAATAAATCATGACAACCAATTAGCCAAAAGAAATGAAGAGTGAAATGAAGCACAAGAATGAGAACGTTGTTTTGGTGTGAAATGAAACAAAAAATGGAGAGTGATGGTCAATCGGGTCGGGTCAACTCGGGTCGGGTCAGTTCGGGTCAACCCACCTCACCATCACAAACACATCACCCGGCGAAACTACCACCACATCATCTCACCTCAGTCATCGATTTCACCTCGGGCAACCATTTTTTTCTTTTTTGGGCATAGATGGTGTTTATGTGCTTTATTAATATGGATTATGTTTAGTTTATGTTTAGCTTTGGCCCATGTCCATAGGTCAAATCGGATATGTAATTATTGGAATAATTGTTGGAGACTCAAATGATGGATATGCAAGCATGATAACTTATATGCTGTTCTATATCTCCATGAATCTAGGAACTTTTGCTTGCATTGTCTTATTTGGTCTACGTACCGGAACTGAGAACATTCGGGATTATGCAGGATTATACACGAAAGATCCTTTTTTGGCTCTCTCTTTAACCCTATGTCTCTTATCCCTAGGAGGTCTTCCTCCACTAGCAGGTTTTTTCAGAAAACTCTATTTATTCTGGTGTGGATGGCAGGCAGGCCTATATTTCTTGGTTTTAATAGCCAATGATTCATTTACTTCCTTTCTATTATATATTTCAACAGTGTAATGCGATCATCATTAACTAAGAGTTTTATGCCTTTCCAATTTTGACGCTAGAAATATGAGTTGATCCTTGTCCATTTCAAAGGCAGGGCCGGATTTGAGCATGTGCGAGGTGGGCCCCGATGTCGGAAATTTCAAAACTAGTATACGCTCATTTCTCGATGATTTTATCCGGATGATGACTGGCATTTCTGATGGATAACATGTGTTGTTGATGCGCATGAACTTTCAATCGAGAAAGACCCTAAAATAGAGCTTCTATTTGGATATTAATGGAGTTAGTTTGAGATGGGGAAGATGAACCATTTGTTCTATTTTGTAAAAAGGATAAGGAACCACCATATTGTTTTTCTTTATGACCCTAATATTTGGTAAAGTTTCAATTTAGATCTTATGACTTTTTTAAAATATAAATTCAACCCCAACAAGAAATACACGGTATCAGGTTTGCAATCCTATAGGTAGCAAGGCAAAAACAAGACCAGTTTTTCTCTAATACTTTAATGTATATTACCAAAAGTTTATAAAACACATAAGTAGCTCTTAAAGAATTTATATAATTATATTATATAGGATCAAAATTAGCTTTACACATCACCAATCGGCCCTTTTATGGATGACAATTTGAGGCTTTTGGCTATAACATTTTTTTTATCGGGGCTTACATCAAATTTTGCACAGGGCCCCCAAAATCAACGAGACGGCCCTGTTCAGAGGGTAGAACATAAAGCTTGGCGATTGATCATTGATAAAAAATAAAACATACCACGTGGCTATCTCGTTAGATATGTTAATAGACATGCAAACAGGTGGAAAAACCATCGTTTACAAGGTGAACGAGCAACCAGAAGGACATATTTCAGCAACCAGAATGACATATTTCAGCTTTTAGGACCACAGTTTCATCCAATAAACATTCACCAGTTTGACAAAAAAAATAAAATAAAAATACATTGCCATCTTTGATTCTTTGAATTGTAGGCTCCTTAATATGGATTCAAACACAAATGTATAGTCAAAGTACTAAGACTAACTCATACTTTTGTTCTTTGTATTTATGGATATTGTGTCACATTGTCACATTGAACCACGAAAGTTATGACATTTTGGGTTCTAGTCGAACTACCGGTCAATCTTGTGTTTCTTATTAAAACACTTATGCCTTTAAAGCATTTTATAGTTAGAGATACACTAGAAACCTTAAGATGTAAAAATATAATGTTTTCTTCAAACATGCAACACACAAGCATTTAAAATCGTTGCTCATAATAGTGATGGATTATAGTAATGTTAATGAGATACTGGATTTAAAATTAATCAAATGTTCGTAGATCAATCATTAAAGTGGTCCTAATCTAATCTTAAAACACGCGGACATAAATAGTTGAACGTTATTAAACTGTCAAAAATACATTATTAACGTTATTTTATTGGAGCTAACGTGAATAACAACCGACAAAATATGGCTACAGTAAATAGATTAATGCTTTATTCGGATTTGGATATCTAGTTAGATTTTATTTTCTATCATAATTACTTATTATTGTATAACTAAATGTACAGTAAACTGCAAAAAACGACGGTGGGTGTTATTCAGTTGTGGCCGAAATTAATGGTTCCACGATATGACTTTGTTTAGGCTTCTATATATGATTTTTTGATATTTGTTATGCAGTTGTGGTTGAAAAACACATGGTGAATTCCCCTCACGTGATATGCAGGTGGGGTATTTAAAGGGTAAAACTAACGACGTTAGTGGTGAGGGGTATATTCCGCCGAACGTTTCACCACTCAAGGATGATTAGTGCCAATAGAAACTAATCAAAGGACGTTAGTGGTGAGGGGTATTTAAATTGATATTTCGTTTTCGTAGTACAGATATTTTCCGAAGAAATACAAAGGAATGTATTTCCCGGGTCGTTTTCCCAGCAAGGGATGAACGGAGTTTAACAACTCACGTCGCGTGATTCGGGATTTGAATGGGGAAAAAGGGAATTTTGTGTTTTCTAATCTACGGGGCAAGGAAAAGTAAAGGGAAGCAATAAAAACAACAAAATCTATGATGCAAATAAGGAAATATAACTAAATACGCAAATGAGAACTAAAAACGTAAATAACATAATTATTAAAACGTAATTAAAATGCAAACTACTCTATTTATACCACTAAACTTGAACTAATAATTTTATACAGCTAAAAATGTTATTTAAAAATTATTTGAAATCTAAAAATAATTTTTTTTTTCTTGATTTATTTTGAATTAAAAACTAATTTTAAACATTTAAAATAGAATTAAAAAGCTAAAAATTATGAAAACATGCAAGAAAATTACAAAAATATTTTTAAAAAATCTTAATTAACTAAAAAGAATTTTCAAAACTGGAATTACATTTTTCTGACTTTTTCTCTATTTATTATAAATTTAAATCTATTTAAAACTAATTAAAATGCTATAAAATGCTATTTAATGTATGAAAATTCTGTAAAAATACTTTTTATGACTTTTTGATTTATATAAAACTAATAAAATTGAAATTGCATTTTTCTAAACATTTTATGATTTATTTGGATTAAATGCTATTTAAAAAGGCTAGAAAATGAAATTAAATGCAGAAAAATAGCAATTGAGTAGGGAAAATATGAGAAATTCTAGATAAGTCTAAAATAATAAACAGAAGCTAGGAAAAATCACAGAAACAACTTATGAGTACAAAATCTATGATTTGGGTCTGATGTGATAAGCAATAAGATAATAAGCCAAAAGCCATAAAAAGCTACAAAAAGCTACCATAGGCTCAAACTAACCTAAACTAACCAAGACTAAGCTAATGCAACTGATATGGGTCAAATAAGCACAAACTTAATTCAATTAAGCATTAGAAAAGGTTCTAGTACTAAATTCCAAACGGCCCTGAACTGCCTACTTTAAGCCTAAATAAAACTAGCTTAGAAAAATCATAAAAATAAAAAATAAAAGAAAAATATCTAGATAATAAAAACCAACCAAAGATCTAGAATCCAAAAAATCAGCGAAAAAGGACTAGAAATGAAGATTTTAAAACTATAAAAGTTGAAACATTTTGCAATTACTGTTGGAATGTAGATCCCAAATCAGGGTTAAGATAATCAATGTCAGCAGAAACAAATACCAAGTCAGCAGAAACAAATAACACTAGGTGGTTACCGGATATCACTTGGAATCGTGTGAACACTTTCCAAAGTAAACTATTCGACTCTAATGTCTGGGTTACACGAATATCTACTTGGGATAAGACCAAATGTTTGTTATTGAATTAGGCACAAATCAATAACCCTTGCGCTTATAAGTGTTAATCGTTTTCTGTGTATCTATAATGCATAATCAGATCTCCTATTTATAGGAGGTTACTCTGAGCTAGTCAAATGGAATTATGAGAATTAATCGGCCCATTTATCGCCTCATAATTATCCCCATTATAGCCGTTAGTGGTTACATGACCAATTAAACGTGGTCATTATGCAATTGTAACTGCCACTTGAATAGGTCAAAGCCCGTTACAAGCAGTACTTTCATAGCACTAGCAGTGGAGACACTGCTTCAGTGGAGACACTGCTTCAGTGGAAACACTGCTTATCAGTGAAAACTGAGCACTACCAATACAAACCACTTTTAGAATCAGGGTGTTCAGGGACCTTATGGGTGTACACTCCGTACCTCCTAACCCATTACCAGGTGTGAACTAATCCCACAAGTGTACTAAATTTTCCAACAATCCTCCCCAAATTTAGTTCACTTCCTTTGCATGAAAACAAACGTTAAACAAAACATGTGCATAAACTAAAATGTCCTGAGGATTGAATTTCCATCTTAGTAAATTACACGTTCAAATATTCGAGAATCAGGGTGTTCTAAGAATTGAACCCTTCAACCCATTTGAATACCTGAAGATAAAATACACACAAGTTTTCAAACACTTATCAGCTCCTGACACTATACAAGCCATGTGTCCATATCCAAATTCATAAATGTTGTAAAAGCTAAAAGTCCAAAAGCTCCCTGAAGCGGCAAAACTTCAACATTTACATAGGTGGTTCCTCTTTATTCATGCTCCTGCCAAGCACTTTTTCAAAGAAAATTAACCATTAAGAAGTAAAGACTTCATCCTCCTTTCAGCAGGTTCTGAGCACAACCTTAGGATGTAAATAAAACATGGGCTCCAGTCCACTGAATGTTCAGCTTTCCACATTGAACTCAGCTCCCAAGTTTCCCTAGGATGGAGTTGGGTGTCCTAGCATTCAGTGACTAAGTTGGACTTAAGCCCATCCATTTAGTAGACTTTATAACCAAGTCTCTAGCTAATCCCTTCGTCAAGTGATCAGCTAAGTTCTGTTGAGATCTAACAAACTCTATAGATACCACCTCATTCATGATAAGCTCACGAATCATGCTATTCCTGACACCTAAGTGTCTAGACTTCCCATTGTACATCTGGCTATAAGCCTTTGCCAATGTAGCTGCACTATCACAACGGATAGAAATATGTTCTATAGGTTTAGGCCACAATGGAATCTCAAGAAGCAAGTTTTTCAACCATTCAGCTTCTTTACCAGCAGCAGCTAAGGCCACAAATTCAGATTCCATTGTTGAACTGGTGATGCAAGTTTGCTTCTTGGATGCCCAAGAAATTGCACATCCACCAAGTAGGAATACCCAACCACTGGTAGACGAATTGTCTTCAGTGTTACTGATCCAACTTGCATCAATGTATCCTTCCAACACTTATGGGTAACCAGTATATGAGATACTATAATCCATGGTTCTCTTCAAATACTTCAGTACCCTCTGAACTGCTTGCCAGTAATGAGTACTAGGATTACTAGTATACCTGCTCAATTTTCCCACTGCAAAACCAATGTCAGGTCTTGTACAAGTCATGGCATACATCAAGCATCCAATTACCCTAGAATACTCAAGTTGAGATACAAACTTGCCATTATTAGGCATCAACTTCTCACAAGTATCCATAGGTGTACTCACAGGAGTACAATCAAAGTAATTGAATTTCCTCAACACCTTCTCAATATAATGAGACTGAGAGATAGAAATTCTTTTACTTTCATACTTAATCCTTATACCAAGGATAACATCAGCCTCCCCCATGTCTTTCATGGAGAACCTTGATGACAAAAATTCCTTTGTCAGGTCAACCTGATTTTGGTCAGTGCCAAAGATCAACATGTCATCAACATATAGAAAAATGATGACTCCTTTACCAGATTCATCAAATTTGCTATATACACATTTGTTAGCTTGGTTAAGAACATAACCACTTGACAAAACCACTTCATCAATTTTTTTATGCCATTGCTTAGGTGCCTGCTTTAGTCCATAAAGAGACTTAATCAGTTTACACACCTTGTTTTCATTGCCAGGCATGATGAAGCCCTAAGGTTGGTTCATATAAACCTCCTCATCTAATTCAACATTCAAGAAAGCTGTCTTCACATCCATCTGATGAATAATCAGATTTTGAATAGATGCCAAAGCAATCAGCAGTCTTATGGTACTGATACGAGCCACAAGGGCATAAGTATCAAAATAGTCTATCCCTGACTTTTGTTTAACGCCCTGAATGACTAGTCTAGCCTTTAACTTTTCAATAGTTCCATCTACCTTCATTTTCCTTTTGAAAATCCATTTGCAACCCAAAGGTTCGCAACCAGGTGGTAGATCAACCAACACCCAAGTGTTGTTGCCCATGATGGAATCCATCTCATCATTGATTGCTTCTTTCCAGAAAGCAATGTCCTGGGACTTCATTTCTTCTTCAAATGTCTTGGGATCATCCTCATCAATGAAGCAATAGGAGTATTGGTCTAAGACCTCATCCCTTGTTCCTTTAACTAAGTATAGTTGAAACTCAGGTTCAAATGATTTTGGAGTCCTGACCCTTTTGCTCTTTCTAATCATAGGTTCAGGTTGTTGAACCACAACCTCATCAGGGACCACTGATGGTTCATCATCAAGGACCTCTGATACACCAGTGTCATGAGTTCCATTAGGAATCCTCTGACTTGGTCTAGGGACTGATGAGAATCTATTCTCATCAAATTTTGCATCCCTTGATTCAATTATGGAGTTTATTGAAACATATTCATTAGGTTCAATAACATAGAACCTATAAGCCTTGGAATGCTCAGCATATCCAATAAAGATGCAATTGATGAGTATGCAAATACTCATCATTTTTGTACCTTTTAGACTGCCAAAAACATCTGAAAACACTCAGAAATGCATCAAAATGATAAAAATATCACAAATAAGTGTTTTATGTGTTTTAAATGCAAAAATACCAAAATCAGGTGAAAAACGTATCAAGTTTGCATAATTGGCAGTTTTAGTCCCCCAAGTTTCAAAAGTTGTCAAAATTAGTCCCTGGTAAATCAAAATATCACTAAAGGTCCTTTTGAAATCATAAGTTGTCATATTTAGTCCTTTGGTGAAAGATTTGAAAATTTACAACTTTGGTCCCTCAACTTTGAAAAATGTCAAAAATGGTCCCTGGGTTATTTAAAATGGAAAATTAATAAATATAACCCTTGTACTATTCATAAATGGCATAATCGGTCCTTGTGTTAACTTTGGAAACTTGTCAAATCAGGCCCCTATACTTTCAGAATATTACAAAAATGGTCCTTGTGATAAACTACAAACCAAATGGACCCTTTTGTATTATTAATCCAGCCAAACCCAAAAGAACCCCCTGTCAATATACCATTTTGAACCCCCTTGCCTTATTATTAAAAACGGGTCAACAAAAGTCAAACCCACTATCACTGTACATCTGTCTCACAAACGCGCCAAAACCAGACACCTACTCAAAACCATCGTGGTTTCCACCACTTGCTCCTACCACCTCACCACTACCTTTCCAGCTGTCTAACCACTCCCCTAACACCTCCACATCTTCCGAAAATTCATTAATAACAAAAACCTGCTCAAAGAAATTTTGGCGCCAAAATGCCAAATGGACGAATTTGATGAGTTTGAAGGATCCAATGGTTGGAAAGAAGTGGGAAACAATCAGAGGTCGACAAGGAGTCTAAAAGATCATTATAAAGAAAGAGATGAAGAAATGTGAAAGATATCTAGTGTAATTTTTAAATTTCTTAGTCGTTTTAATTACTTTAAGCTTTCCAGTGTAAAATTTAGCTTTCAAGTACTGTTTTTATCAATTTTAGTGTATTGTACAACTTTTTCAGCAATCAATTTCAATTTTCAGTTTCATTTCAAGTTTATGCAATTTTCAAGTTCAAAATCTCATATTAGCTTAATGTTGTTTGTAGTTGTTAGTATGGACTGAATAAGCTCACTTAAGCTCCTAGAAAGCTTTTTAAAGCTTTTAGAAACTTTAAAATCCTGTTTAGTATCAAAAAGCAAAAATACCAAAAATACAAAAAAATTAGTTGTAAATAAAAAATTCAATGGAGAAATGATCAAGAAGCTGGAGCAGGGTTGATTTTGGATTGCCCTTGGTTTAGTGCTTCTTGGGAAGCTATAGGTTGTGTTCTTAGCTCTTGGTTCTCTGTTTTGTGCTCGGACACAATTTGTAAGAAATTTCTTCAAAATTTGCATTTTCTAGTTTAAGTGTTTAAAGTGTATTAATTTTGGCTTAATCCTGTCTCATTTTAGTTAATATAAGTTAATCAATAGATCTCTTAGTTTAAAAATCTGTTTTAGTACTTAAAGCTTCAAAACAGTTTTATAAAGGGTTGTTTGGATTTGCTTTGTAAACTGTGTTAGAGGTTGTTAATGCTATTGTTCTTGGTTGATATATGTTACATTAAGTCAATATAGCTCAGATATACAAGAAAAATCAGTGCTCATTTGATAAAAAGTCAAAATTTGCTTTTAATCCAAATCAATTGCTAACTGTTGGATTTTTATGTTTCATAATCATGCTATCATGTTTATAAGTTGTTAGAATTGATCAAACCAGTCTTAATTCACCTTATAACATCATAATCAGTAAGTAGATTTGATTCAAAGTTCATATAAGTCAACTTTAGTGTTTAACTTAAAAAGTCAAAATTTTCTTATTTGCAGTTTTTGAATAAAATAGATAATTTTCTATAGGATTTAATATGGAGTTTCATGTTTTATGCTTTTAGGTTTATAAAATTTAGTTGCTCATCTTAATCATAGTATTTTTAATAATTTTTAGTTAGCTTTTTTAAACTGCTTATTTCTTAGCTTATTTTAGACACTTTTCTAAAAAAGTGCCCTGTGCACAGTTGAATAGGCCTATTTCACAAGCTCATAAAAAGCTCATCAGTGAACCTTAGCTTGTGTATTTTGGTTTTTTGGAAAGCTAACTTAGCTGTCTTAAAGTTCCAAGCCTATTCTTTTACTTTCTAGCTTATTTGGTAGGGCTGCTACTAGCTTTTACCTTGTCATATTTATGTGTAAACTAAGTAGTCAGTGTTTACAAGGTTTTTCTCAAGCTCACACAGAGCTTATTAGTGGGCCCCAGTGTGATATTCTTGGCTTTTTGGGAACCTCAATAAGCCCGCTTATTACATCCAAGCTTGCCTTTGATTTCTAAGCTTTTGCCCTTAGCTAAATTTAGCCTTAAAGAACCTTGTAGGCCTGTTTGGTTTATAGGATTAGAGTAATTGCTTATTTGCTTATTTATAGCTTATCAGTGTGTTTATTTGTGCCTTTTAGCTTAATTTAAGTACTCTTAGCTTATTTGTGTCTCATTTCACCTTTGGTTCTATCTGTGAAGCTTATTTCAAGCTTATTTAAGCTTGAAACATCAAATTAAGCTCAAAAGCTTAAACTGTTGAGATCATTAGCTCATTTTCTGCTTATTTTTAAGTTTTGAAATTTTTGTTTTCATAAAAGTTGCTTAATTTCAGTAGTTAAATAGGTTTATAAAAGAAAAAACACAAAAACATCATTTTTAAAATAGTGATAGCGTTTATTTAATATGAATTAGCTTTTTAATTTTCTTTTTCAGCTTATTATTAAGCACTTTCTGTTTTTATAATTTTCTTAGCTTTCTGTCATCATAGGATAATTATATAAAAAATTTCAGAATTTTCTTAGTTTGTTTAGTATTTAATAGAATTTAAAATAGTTAAAAAGTATTAAATAATTAATAATAAATAAATAAAAAGCATAAAAAATATCTTTTCAGTTTTAAAATTAGTTTTATAATATTTTAGATTTTTCTAAGTTAAAATTTCATTTTTCTAGGTTAATTTTATATTTTCTTGTATTTAAGTGCATTTTAAATAATTAATAAATAGTAATTAATTAATAATAAATAGATAAAAAGTGCAATAAATATATTTTAAGTTTTAAAATAAGTGTTATAATATTTTAGATTTTTCTAAGTCATAATTTCATTTTTCTAGCTTTATTTCATATTTTATTATATTTTAGGGTATTATTAAATAGTTAAAAATAGTTTTTAATTAATAATAATTAAATAAATAGTTATAAAAATAATTTTAATTTTCCAATAATTTTATTTTATTATTAGGATTGTAAAAATATCATTTTCATATCCATAGGTGTTTTATTCTTTTAAATTCACGTTTTATTTTGTACGTTTACGTAAAATTTAATAAACGTACGCATTTACGTTTGTTTAATCTGATTGTTGTGCTTTATAGTTCTATATCCAAATACAATTCCAATCAATCAGTAGTGTAATTATCCACCAAAATCTTTACAGATCATTATCCTTAGTGATCATTCTACGTCTGAACATGTTCACATACCATTAAACCTCTGTGGGACTTAACGACCTGGGGAAACACTATACTCCTCTGGACTTAATTGCATTGGTTTTAGACTGTTTGAATTTTATTACGGTTGACCATTCACAAGTGGTTGACTTGTGTAATAAACTTGACAGTTTGGAAGCGATCAAAATTTTGGCGCCGCTGCCGGGGAGGTTTTAGCGTGTTTTAGACATTTTCAGACCCATACTTGCACATATACCACCTTTTGTAAACAGTTTTTTTTGTAAAGTTATCAAAATCAAAAAGTTCATTAACATTTTTCCTAAAGTGTTAACAACACAAAAAAAATATATATATAAAACAACAAAACAATCGTAACGTTTTCTTTCTTGTATTTTCTTTAAGGTGATTCTTAAAGAGGTACGATTTGGTTAAACGAGACGATACCAAAAATATTGTCCAAAAGTATTTTAACCCTTAGCACAAATCCATACCTACGTCTTTTTAGTGGTACTTAATAAATACATAAAAATCAACCACCGCAAACCAAGGCAGAACACCTACCAACTGGGGGTGTGAACATTAATAAGTTCCCAATCTTAAAGATCAAAACTTGCCTTTGTGTCCTTGTGATTTGGTGTACCTTTTTCAAAGAATCCATTTCATTTGTGATTATTGGTTTAAGTTCACTTGTCGTTTTGCCTCGCATTTGTTTTTGAAAACTGATTTTTATACTTAGTGCATGCGCACTCGTTCTTCCAGCTCTACAAGTCCACTTTCAGAGCTTGCAAGTATTCCAAGTAAACGTAGAGGACGTTCTGCTCCTTCAGCCGTGACTGAGGAACGTCTAGCACCACCACCCCCTGTCGTAATGGCAGAAGATAAACCGATGAATGAGCTTCTCCAAGCACCCATCGAGGGTTACGAAGATGCCATTGTTGTCCCAGCCATCGTGGCTGATACCTTCGAGCTCAAAACCGGGTTGCTCAATCTTGTAACCCAAAGCCAATTTTATGGTTTTGAGCGGGACGACCCTCATGCACATATTCGATGGTTCAACAAGATTGCATCGACCATCAAATACAAGAATGTCCCACATGAAGCAATTAAGCTTCTTCTGTTCCCATTCTCTCTAGAGGGACAAGCCCGGAATTGGCTTGAGAAACAACCCCCTCGTTCCATTGAGACATGGGAGGATTTAGTCACTAAATTTGTTAACGAATTCTATCCTCCATCCCGAACTACAAGTCTTAAGAATGAGATAATGAAATTCACTCAAAGATTTGATGAATCATTCGGTGAGGCATGGGATCGTTACAAAGAGTTGCTCCGAAAGTGTCCGCATCATGGTTTTACCGAGTTAATGCAAATGGATACTTTCTACAATGGTCTGAACCAAACTAACCAAGACTCTTTAAATGCCTCCGCGGGAGGTAATTTCCTGAGCAAGACCACAAAAGAAGCCTTGCAAATCATAGAAAACAAGTCCCAGGTCCGCCCTTTCCGAACAAAGACATATCAGTCTCAGTCTAATGCAGGACCTTCTACTTCATCTCACGTGAGTACATCTAGCACCGATGCTAAGATTGACAAACTCACGGATGCTATTCAGGCTTTGGTTCTTGCTAACCAAAAGAAAGTCACTTTCACATAGACACCATCACATGGTGAAGTGAAGAAAGTCGAGGTCTGTGTTACTTGTGGTGGCCCTCATGCATACTACAACTGTACTGCCACCGATGGTAGTCCTTTTGAAGCCAATGCTATAGCCGGTACTTCACATCAGGGAGGTAATCAATATCGTCCTCAAAATGAACCAAACTACCGTGCTAATACTTATCAGGGACCACCCGGTTTTAACTAGAATCCTAACATACAAAACCGGAATCAGAACCAACCAAGAATGAACCAAGGTTATCAAAACCAAGGTAATTTCTATCCGGGACCAAATCAAGGTTTCCAACATCAAGGAAACTTTAATCAAAACAATTTCAATCAAGGGAATCAATTTCATGGGAATATGAATCCTAACCAAGGAAATTTTCAAAATCAAGGCCCTAATCCGAACAATAGAGGCCAGAATTTTCCTAATCAAACTCAAGTCATTGTTCCAACTGGACCATCATCTGATGAGTTATTGAAGCAATTCATGAAATCCCAAGATGAAATGAACAGGTTGTTGGTCAGTCAGATCGCTGATCTAAAGAAGTCTTTAAATGATCAACCCTCGGGCTCAGGAAAACTTCCGAGCAACACGATCGCTAACCCGAGGGGCGACGCAAAGGCGATCACAACCAGAAGTGGTGCTTCATATGATGGACCCGCTATTCCTACTACCTCTTCTTCTTCTCTCCCGAAGGTAGTGGAAAGTGAACCTGCGGCGACAAAGGACAAGGAACTTCCTTCTAATAATGGAGGTACCAACGATGTCCATCCTCAAGTTGTCCCGAAACCCAAATCCAATCCAGGAGTTGTTTTTGAACCTCCAGTAGCTCCCGTTGAAAACCCCAAATCCAAATCTTCTATTCCTTACCCATCACGTTTGAATGAGCAAAAGCTCCGCGAAAAAGCCAGTCATCAAATGGACAAATTTTTTCAAATTTTCCAAGAACTACATTTTGACATAAGCTTTGCGGATGCTATCATGCTGATGCCCAAGTTTGCATCAACTCTCAAACACATGTTAAGCAACAAGGAAAAACTGTTTGAAATGACTAAAACTCCTCTGAACGAGAACTGCTCAGCAGTTCTGTTAAAGAAGCTTCCCGAGAAGCTTGGAGATCCTGGAAAATTTCTCTTACCTTGTGTATTTCCAGGAATGGTTGAATGCTTTGCCTTAGCCGATCTTGGTGCAAGCATTAACCTGATGCTTCTTTCGTTATGGAAGAAACTTTCTCTTCCGGACCTTACTCCTACGTGCATGACTCTCGAGCTTGCAGATCGTACAATATCCCGTCCGCTTGGCATTGCCGAGGACGTATTTGTGAAAGTAGGAAAGTTCCATTTCCCAGCTGACTTTGTGGTTGTTGACTTCGATGCCGATCATCGGGTTCCCCTCATTGTTGGACGAGGATTCCTGAGAACGGGCCGTGCTCTCATTGATGTATTTGAGCAAGAAATCACATTACGTGTAGGTAATGAAGCTGTCACCTTTAACCTTGATCAAACTTCGAGGTACTCCGCAAACTATGATTCTGAGTCGGTTAACCGAATAGATATCATTGATGTTGCTTCTGAAGAGTACTCTCAAGAAGTTCTCGGTTATGTTCATAATTCTTCGAGTGATAATCTCACTCATTCATCTCAACCCATCATTGCCAATTCTACTCCTTCTCTCACTCCGTTTGAGGGAAGCGACTTTATCTTGGAAGAGATTGAAGCATACTTGGCTAGTGATTCTGTTCCATGGGAAATTGATCACGCTCCCATCGACATCGAGGGGGACATACTTCTCATTGAGAAGTTGCTTAATGATGATCCATCATCAACCCCCCACACTAGTGATTCAATTCCAGATGAGATTAATAACAATGAGATTAATCTAGAGGGAGATATTCTTCTTCTTGAGAAGTTGTTAAATCAGGACACTTCTCCTCCACTCCCTCCTCAAGAACTTCATAACAAGGAAGTCAAGTCAGTTGAGAAAACTGAAGAATTTCCTGAAGTCGAACTTAAGGACTTACCACCTCATCTCGAGTATGCATTTCTTGAGGGTGATGATAAATTACCCGTCATTATTGCTCGAGATTTGAGTAAAGATGAAAAAACTGCTCTCATAAAGGTTTTGAAGTCACACAAGCAAGCAATTGCTTGGAAACTCTCCGACATTAAGGGTATCAACCCTGAGTTTTGTACTCACAAAATCTTGATGGAGGATGACTTCAAACCAGCAGTTCAACATCAGAGACGAGTAAATCCAAAAATCCATGATGTTATTAAACAAGAGGTTCTCAAACTTCTTGATGCAGGATTAATTTACCCGATTTCAGATAGTCCTTGGGTTAGCCCAATTCACTATGTTCCTAAAAAGGGTGGCATAATTGTTGTCACAAATGAAAATAACGAGTTAATTCCAACTCGGCTGGTAACGGGATGGCGTGTTTGCATTGACTATCGTAAGTTGAATGACGCCACCCGTAAAGACCATTTTCCTCTACCCTTCATGGACCAAATGCTTGAGAGATTAGCAGGGAATGAATATTATTGTTTCCTTGATGGTTTCTCAGGTTATTTTCAGATCCCCATTGATCCACAGGATCAAGAAAAGACCACATTCACCTGCCCATACGGAACTTTTGCCTATAGACGTATGCCTTTTGGCTTATGTAATGCTCCTGGCACGTTCCAACGATGTATGATGGCCATATTCCACGACATGATCGGGGAAACAATGGAGGTGTTTATGGATGACTTCTCGGTCATTGGGGACTCGTTTCAAACATGTCTCTCCCATTTAGATAAAATGCTAAAACGGTGTGAAGACACCAATTTTTGTCTAAATTGGGAGAAGAGCCACTTTATGGTCAAAGAAGGCATAGTCCTTGGCCATAAGATTTCCAAAAACGGGATTGAGGTCGATAGAGCAAAAGTCGATGTTATTGCCAAATTACCTCATCCTACTACCGTCAAAGGTATTAGGAGTTTTTTAGGTCATGCCGGTTTTTATCGCAGATTCATACAAGATTTTTCTAAAATCGCCCGGCCTATGACCCATCTTCTTGAAAAAGATGCTCCTTTTATCTTCTCACCTGAGTGCATCGAAGCTTTTGAAACATTAAAGAAAAAGCTTACTGAAGCACCCATTCTCGTTGCTCCCGACTGGGATTTACCCTTTGAGCTCATGTGCGATGCAAGTGATTTTGCTATCGGTGTAGTCCTGGGACAACGTAGAACCAAGCATTTTCAGCCTATCCACTATGCAAGTAAGACTATGACTGAAGCTCAAACCCATTACACCACTACAGAAAAAGAGCTACTAGCCGTGGTGTATGCGTTTGAAAAGTTTCGGCCATACCTAATCTTGACCAAATGCGTGGTGTATACGGATCACTCGGCTCTCAAATATCTCTTTGCAAAACAAGATGCAAAGCCGAGATTGCTCCGTTGGGTTCTCCTCCTGCAAGAATTTGATATCATTATACGTGATAAAAAAGGAGCTGAGAACCTAGCTGCTGATCATCTGTCCCGATTAGAAAACCCACACCAAGATGTTTTCGAGAAAAAGGAAATAAATGAAACATTTCCTCTCGAAACACTCAATGCGGTTACTTTTCGTGGAAACTCTACTACCCCATGGTTTGCTGACTTCGCAAATTACCATGCGGGTAACTTCATAGTGAAAGGAATGTCGACCCAACAGAAGAACAAATTCTTCAAGGATGTTAAACATTACTTATGGGACGACCCCTACTTATTCAAAATATGTGCGGATCAAGTCATCCGACGGTGTGTTTATGGACAGGAAGCTATGGACATTCTCAAAGCTTGCCATGCTGGACCCACCGGGGGCCATCATAGTCTAAACTACACTGCCAAAAAGGTGTTTGATTTCGGATTTTATTGGCCCACTATTTACAAGGATGCCCACGAATTTGTCAAAACCTGTGACGCTTGTCAACGTCATGGAAATATCTCTCAAAGAAATGAAATGACGCAAAACGCCATTCAAGTGTGTGAGATTTTTGACATCTGGGGCATTGACTTTATGGGGCCATTTCCATCATCTCGAGGAAACAAATACATACTTGTGGCTGTTGACTATTTGTCAAAATGGGTTGAAGCGAAAGCTTTACCTACCAACGATGCCCGAGTTGTTGTAAAATTTTTAAAATCTCTTTTTGCTAGGTTTGGAACTCCACGAGCTATAATCAGTGATCGTGGTACGCATTTCTGCAATGACCAATTTGATCGAGTCATGCAAAAATATGGTGTAACTCACCGTCTCTCTACTGCCTACCACCCCCAAACAAGTGGGCAAGTGGAAGTTTCCAACCGTGGTATAAAAATAATTTTGGAGAGGACAGTAGGCGAAAACCGTGCATCCTGGTCGGATAAACTGGATGACGCACTCTGGGCCTTCCGTACAACTTATAAAACACCCATTGGGTGTACTCCATACAAGCTAGTGTACGGGAAGGCGTGTCATCTACCGATTGAGCTTGAGCACAAAGCATACTGGGCCTTGAAACATGCCAACTTCGATATTCAGACAGCTGGTGATCACAGAAAAGTTCAAATGAATGAATTAAATGAACTCCGTGATCAAGCATACGAGAACTCTTTAATCTACAAACAAAAGACAAAGAAGATTCATGACTCCAAAATCAAGAACCGCGTTTTCAACGTCGGTGATCGAGTCCTTCTTTTCAATTCAAGATTGAAGATTTTCTCAGGAAAACTAAAACCCCGCTGGTCTGGACCATTCACCATCACTAAAGTATTTCCTTATGGAACTATTGAGTTATCTCAACCCGATTGTCCAAATTTTAAAGTGAATGGTCATCGGTTGAAGCACTATTTTGGAGAGGACATTCCACCTGTGGTTGTCCCAGATCTACAAACTTTCCCCATGAACCAATGAATGTGGGGATCGAGTCAAGCTAGCGACTCGGTAATCAAAAACAGTAGCACACCATATGGGTTTTCATCCATATTTCTGAATTCTTTCTACTTTCTACCACCCTAGTGTAGGGGAGTTGCCCCCGCTGTTGTATATAAGTTTTCATATAAAAAAAATGTGTATATATCAAAAATAAAATAATGGCCGTAGTATTTCCCTTTTATGTTCTAAGTTTCGGTATAACCGCCGGTACTTTGAATATTGAGGGCAATATTCATTTCTAGTGTGGGGGGGGGGGGGGGAATTCTCACGAATTTTATCATGTATTATACCACCCAATTCCCCCATTTTTGGCAAAAAAATTTTTTTTGGAGTAAGTGTTTTGCACTTACTCAGCTTACGGTTATCAGTCCGCCATGTCTAATAAACAAAAGGATTGGCTAATCCAGGAGCAAACGGCTCTTGGTAAAGATATATCAAACCCGTTGATGGCTTGCAATTTGCCCAAAATTGTATGGTGTTCAGCTCACCATATCTTTAATTAGTGAAGAGTTGGCTAGCCCGCAAGTTTATGGCTTGTGGTAAAGGCAGTTGGAAAGCCATAATTGGTAATCAGCTCACCAAAGATAATATTGATAATTTATCTAAGAGTTGGCTAGTCCAGAAGCAAACGGCTTCTGGTAAAGACAAATCAAAACCGTTGAAAGCTGATGATTTGCTCAAAATCATTTGGTTATCATTGTACCAAGGTTCTTACTTGAACTGAAACAATTGGCTACTCCAGAAGTAATGGCTTTTGGTAAAGAGATGAAATCCATTAATTTTTTAAAAAGATTGCTAGGGACTAGCAATATCTTAGTGTGGGGGATTGATGAGTATGCAAATACTCATCATTTTTGTACCTTTTAGACTGCCAAAAACATCTGAAAACACTCAGAAATGTATCAAAATGATAAAAATATCACAAATAAGTGTTTTATGTGTTTTAAATGTAAAAATACCAAAATCAGGTGAAAAACGTATCAAGTTTGCATAATTGGCAGTTTTAGTCCCCCAAGTTTCAAAAGTTGTCAAAATTAGTCCCTGGTAAATCAAAATAAAGCAAAATATCACTAAAGGTCCTTTTGAAATCATAAGTTGTCATATTTAGTCCTTTGGTGAAAGATTTGAAAATTTACAACTTTGGTCCCTCAACTTTGAAAAATGTCAAAAATGGTCCCTGGGTTATTTAAAATGGAAAATTAATAAATATAACCCTTGTACTATTCATAAATGGCATAATCGGTCCTTGTGTTAACTTTGGAAACTTGTCAAATCAGGCCCCTATACTTTTAGAATATTACAAAAATGGTCCTTGTGATAAACTACAAACTAAATGGACCCTTTTGTATTATTAACCCAGCCAAACCCAAAAGAACCCCCTGTCAATATACCATTTTGAACCCCCTTGCCTTATTATTAAAAACGGGTCAACAAAAGTCAAACCCACTATCACTATACATCTCTCTCACAAACGCGCCAAAACCAGACACCTACTCAAAACCATCGTGGTTTCCACCACTTGCTCCTACCACCTCACCACTACCTTTCCAGCTGTCTAACCACTCCCCTAACACCTCCACATCTTCCCAAAATTCATTAATAACAAAAACCTGCTCAAAGAAATTTTGGCGCCAAAATGCCAAATGGACGAATTTGATGAGTTTGAAGGATCCAATGGTTGGAAAGAAGTGGGAAACAATCAGAGGTCGACAAGGAGTCTAAAAGATCATTATAAAGAAAGAGATGAAGAAATGTGAAAGATATCTAGTGTAATTTTTAAATTTCTTAGTCGTTTTAATTACTTTAAGCTTTCTAGTGTAAAATTTAGCTTTCAAGTACTGTTTTTATCAATTTCAGTGTATTGTACAACTTTTTCAGTAATCAATTTCAATTTTCAGTTTCATTTCAAGTTTATGCAATTTTCAAGTTCAAAATCTCATATTAGCTTAATGTTGTTTGTAGTTGTTAGTATGGACTGAATAAGCTCACTTAAGCTCCTAGAAAGCTTTTTAAAGCTTTTAGAAACTTTAAAATCCTGTTTAGTATCAAAAAGCAAAAATACCAAAAATACAAAAAAAATTAGTTATAAATAAAAAATTCAATGGAGAAATGATCAAGAAGCTGGAGCAGGGTTGATTTTGGATTGCCCTTGGTTTAGTGCTTCTTGGGAAGCTATAGGTTGTGTTCTTGGCTCTTGGTTCTCTGTTTTGTGCTTGGACACAATTTGTAAGGAATTTCTTCAAAATTTGCATTTTCTAGTTTAAGTGTTTAAAGTGTATTAATTTTGGCTTAATCCTGTCTTATTTTAGTTAATATAAGTTAATCAATAGATCTCTTAGTTTAAAAATCTGTTTTAGTACTTAAAGCTTCAAAACAGTTTTATAAAGGGTTGTTTGGATTTTCTTTGTAAACTGTGTTAGAGGTTGTTAATGCTATTGTTCTTGGTTGATATATGTTACATTAGGTCAATATAGCTCAGATATACAAGAAAAATCAGTGCTCATTTGATAAAAAGTCAAAATTTGCTTTTAATCCAAATCAATTGCTAACTGTTGGATTTTTATGTTTCATAATCATGCTATCATGTTTATAAGTTGTTAGAATTGATCAAACCAGTCTTAATTCACCTTATAACATCATAATCAGTAAGTAGATTTGATTCAAAGTTCATATAAGTCAACTTTAGTGTTTAACTTAAAAAGTCAAAATTTTCTTATTTGCAGTTTTTGAATAAAATAGATAATTTTCTATAGGATTTAATATGGAGTTTCATGTTTTATGCTTTTAGGTTTATAAAATTTAGTTGCTCATCTTAATCATAGTATTTTTAATAATTTTTAGTTAGCTTCTTTAAACTGCTTATTTCTTAGCTTATTTTAGACACTTTTCTAAAAAAGTGCCCTGTGCACAGTTGAATAGGCCTATTTCACAAGCTCATAAAAAGCACATCAGTGAACCTTAGCTTGTGTATTTTGGTTTTTTGGAAAGCTAACTTACCTGTCTTAAAGTTCCAAGCTTATTCTTTTACTTTCTAGCTTATTTGGTAGGGCTGCTACTAGCTTTTACCTTGTCCCATTTCTGTGTAAACTAAGTAGTCAGTGTTTACAAGCTTTTTCTCAAGCTCACACAGAGCTTATTAGTGGGCCCCAGTGTGATATTCTTGGCTTTTTGGGAACCTCAATAAGCCAGCTTATTACATCCAAGCTTGCCTTTGATTTCTAAGCTTTTGCCCTTAGCTAAATTTAGCCTTAAAGAACCTTGTAGGCCTGTTTGGTTTATAGGATTAGAGTAATTGCTTATTTGCTTATTTATAGCTTATCAGTGTGTTTATTTGTGCCTTTTAACTTAATTTAAGTACTCTTAGCTTATTTGTGTCTCATTTCACCTTTGGTTCTATCTGTGAAGCTTATTTCAAGCTTATTTAAGCTTGAAACATCAAATTAAGCTCAAAAGCTTAAACTGTTAAGATCATAAGCTCATTTTCTGCTTATTTTTAAGTTTTGAAATTTTTGTTTTCATAAAAGTTGCTTAATTTCAGTAGTTAAATAGGTTTATAAAAGAAAAAACACAAAAACATCATTTTTAAAATAGTGATAGCGTTTATTTAATATAAATTAGCTTTTTAATTTTCTTTTTCAGCTTATTATTAAGCAATTTCTGTTTTTATAATTTTCTTAGCTTTCTGTCATCATAGGATAATTATATAAAAAATTTCAGAATTTTCTTAGTTTGTTTAGTATTTATTAGAATTTAAAATAGTTAAAAAGTATTAAATAATTAATAATAAATAAATAAAAAGCATAAAAAATATCTTTTCAGTTTTAAAATTAGTTTTATAATAATTTAGATTTTTCTAAGTTAAAATTTCATTTTTCTAGGTTAATTTTATATTTTCTTGTATTTAAGTGCATTTTAAATAATTAATAAATAGTAATTAATTAATAATAAATAGATAAAAAGTGCAATAAATATATTTTAAGTTTTAAAATAAGTGTTATAATATTTTAGATTTTTCTAAGTCATAATTTCATTTTTCTAGCTTTATTTCATATTTTATTATATTTTAGGGTATTATTAAATAGTTAAAAATAGTTTTTAATTAATAACAATTAAATAAATAGTTATAAAAATAATTTTAATTTTCCAATAATTTTATTTTATTATTAGGATTGTAAAAATATCATTTTCATATCCATAGGTGTTTTATTCTTTTAAATTCACGTTTTATTTTGTACGTTTACGTAAAATTTAATAAACGTACGCATTTACGTTTGTTTAATCTGATTGTTGTGCTTTATAGTTCTATATCCAAATACAATTCCAATCAATCAGTAGTGTAATTATCCACCAAAATCTTTACAGATCATTATCCTTAGTGATCATTCTACGTCTGAACGTGTTCACATACCATTAAACCTCTGTGGGACTTAACGACCTGGGGAAACACTATACTCCTCTGGACTTAATTGCATTGGTTTTAGACTGTTTGAATTTTATTACGGTTGACCATTCACAAGTGGTTGACTTGTGTAATAAACTTGACAGTTTGGAAGCGATCAGCAATCAATGCCTATCCAAGAAAGATGCAATCAATGCCTCTTTTACCCAAAGTTTTCAACTTTGGATCAGGGAGTCTTACAACAGCCCTACAACCCCATACCCTGAGATAGTTCAGGTTGGGTTTCCTTTTAGTCCAGAGTTCATCAGGGGTAACCTTGTTCCTTTTGTTGGGAACCCTATTTAATAAATAGCAAGCTGTTAACATAGCTTCACCCCAGAACCATCTCCTTCAGCACCTTGTTTTTTCTTTCAGAAATGCCATTTTGCTGAGGAGTATAAGGGGCAGTCGTTTCATGGATAATTCCAACAGACTGAAAATACAGAGTATCTATGTACTCACCTCCCCTATCAGTCCTTAATCTTTTGATCAAAGACCCAAGTTGTAATTCAACTTCAGTTTTAAACACTTTGAATTTATCTAATGCTTCATCCTTAGTATGTAACAGATAGACATAACATAACCTAGAAGCATCATCAAGAAATGTCACAAAGTACTTCTTATTCCCCAAAGATGGAGTGGCATGCAAATCACACAGGTCACTGTGTATTAGCTCCAAGAGCTTAGTCTCACGATTAACACCCTGAAAAGGTTTCTTGGTTATCTTGGTCAACATGCAAGTTTTACACTTTTCAGTGTCCATGTCAAATGCTGGGATTAACCCATCCTTAGACATATCTTGCATTCTCTTATAGTGTACATGGCCAAGTCTAGCATGCCAAAGGGTAGAGTCAGTCAGGTCAGTGGTGGTCACAAAGGCTGAATTAAAACTATCAGTGGCAATAAATACACTATCAGTGGAAATATTAAGCCTGAACATTTGATTACATAAATAACCAAAACCAATAAAAACACCATTCTTAGAAAGAACAAATTTATCAGATTCAATAACTTGTTTATATCCATGATTATTCAAAACACTACTTGAAACCAAGTTTTTCCTTATATCAGGAACATGAATAACATTAAACAAAGTTACAATCTTTCCAGAACTAAACTTAAGATCTACACAACCATGACCATGCACCAAGGCTGTTAACTCATTTCTCATGTGAAGAATAGAACCATCATTCAGTGACTCATAAGTCTTGAACCAGCTTCTATCTTTGCACACATGAACTGTTGCACCAGAGTCAACCCACCACGCAACATCATCATCCTGCACATAATTAGATTCAGATACATATGTAACATAATAAATCTGAAAAGACTTATTAAACATATTTTGACCTTTCAGTGAGTTGGAAGAACCACCACTCCCTGAACCATTAGTGCCTGATCCATTGGCTTTACCACCAACTTTAACACCCTTGCAGTCCTTTTTAATGTGACCAGTTTTCTCACATTTCCAACAAGTAGGTGTTGCCTTCTTGTTTGGATCTGCCCTTGTGTTATCATGATATTTGCGTTTGCCTTTGTTGTCATTGTACCTGGTGGAGTTGTTATGCTCCACCATATTGACAACAGATGCACCAGTAGCATTGCTACTCTTTGGCTTGACATTATCCTGCACCTTGAGAGATTCCTTAATGCGTAGATGACTGCCCAACTCAACCAGAGTTAACTCCTCTTTCTTATGTTTCAAGGTATGCTTGAAATCTTTCCAAGAAGGAGGGAGTTTGTCAATGACACAAGAGACTGAAATAGACTCATCCATGTGCATATTGTGTTGTGTAAACCTTCCAAGTATTCCAAGAACTTCATTGTATTGTTCCATAACTGGTCTTGAATCAGTCATTTTGTAATTTTTGAAATTACTAACAAGGAACTTCTTACTTGATGCATCCTCAGCCATATATATGGCGTCAAAGGAGTCCCACAGTTCTTTGGAAGATTCAATGTTCTGATAAATATCAAATAGAGAATCAGACATATCATTGAGAATTAGACCTCTGCATATGTAGTCATCATTCTCCCATTTGCTCCTTCTCCTGATCTGCTCAACAGTAGCGTCATCCCCATCATCAGGAATAGGAGTGGTTAGCACATACACCACACTTATGCTTGACAGCAAGAAATGCGTCTTTTTCTGCCACCTCCTAAAGTCCACTCCTTCAAACTTATCAAGCTTGGCAAAGTTTGAAGCCATGTGTTTCATTGCAGCAGCAGCCATTGATTATCACAAAATAGTTTACTTTGATTGTTGGGGTTTAGATCCCAAATCAGGGTTAAGATAATCAATGTAAGTAGAAACAAATACCACTAGGTGGTTACCGGATATCACTTGGAATCGTGTGAACACTTTCCAAAGTAAACTATTCGACCCTAATGCCTGGGTTACATGAATATCTACTTGGGATAAGACCAAATGTATGTTATTGAATTAGTCACAAATCAATAACCCTTGCGCTTATAAGTGTTAATCGTTTTCTGTGTATCTATCATGCATAATCAGATCTCCTATTTATAGGAGGTTACTCTGAGCTAGTCAAATGGAATTTTGAGAATTAATCGGCCCATTAATCGCCTCATAATTATCCCCATTATAGCCGTTAGTGGTTACATGACCAATTAAACGTGGTCATTATGCAGTTGTAACTGCCACTTGAATAGGTCAAAGCCCGTTACAAGCAGTACTTTCATCAGTACTTTCATAGCACTACACTGCTTCAGTGGAGACACTGCTTCAGTGGAGACACTGCTTCAGTGGAGACACTGCTTCAGTGGAGACACTGCTTCAGTGGAAACACTGCTTATCAGTGGAAACTGAGCACTACCAATACAAACCACTATTAGAGTCAGGGTGTTCAAGGACCTTATGGGTGTACACTCCGTACCTCCTAACCCATTACCAGGTGTGAACTAATCCCACAAGTGTACTAAATTTTCCAACAGTTACAAGGGATTTTTGACTCTTCTTAGAAGCCAGATCCTTTGACTTTATTGAATTTTGATACTAAAAACCAGATTATTAGTGATGAATAATGATAAAAAAAAAAAGGCACAATCAAGCTATTTAAACAAGATTTCTACCTAATGCTAGCTTATTTTACTTTAAACTTAACTGATATGACAATGAGAGCAGATAAACGTTAATTTTGACTATTTGAGTTCTAAGATGCTAATAAATGAGCTAAATGATCAAAATGAACCTAATATAGATAAGTGCCACTAACAAGCCTTCCAACACAGATTTGTATGAAAATCCAAACACCCTTTATGCTAACTGATGTGAGAATTAAACAAACAATCTACTTATGCAGTTCTCACTAACACCTAACTCAGATTTATTGAACCACTTTAAGCCTATTTGAAGCAGACTTATCAGCAAAATCACACTAATATCACAAATACCAAATGATGCAAATTAAACTATGAATATGCAGAAAATGACAGGAACAGATTTCAACTAAGACTTCAACTAAACCAGAACAATTACACTATAACCTACTTATTTAAACAGAATTCAAACAATTCTACACTGGAATTCAACTAAATCAGAATTTGAGAAAGGAGAAGTACTAACATTTGTCCAACCACAATGGTTTGCACTTGAGATTAAATAGCCACTATCCTAAAACTGATTATCAACCCGAATCAAATCAATATCAACCCAATTCCATAGCAGAATCATCAGCAAAGAATAATTCAACCATAATTCAGTAGTTTGACTTTGTTTGATCAAGGTGAGATTTGTGTGTAGATTCTGAGTAGATGATTTTTATATTTTTTTATGATTTTTGTTTAAGTAAGATTATAAGCTAAAACAGAATCTGAATAAACGAAAATGATGATTTTAAGTATTAATAAGCTATTAAGAGTACTAACAACAGAAATTGAAAGGACTTTAGAATGCAACTGAAAATGATTTTATTACTAAAAACTGGTTACAATAGCAATTGAGATTACAAAACTGAATTTAAAACATTTAACAGGATTAAACTACACTAATACTACTCAGAAAACTACTTTATTCACTGAAATGGATGAGGCCCTATTTATAAGAAGCCTTGAGCTATTAGAAGGATCCAGAAGCGAGCTTGGTGTGTTTCTTTTGAGCATTTACAACCCTCAGATCAATTCCCATCTTCAATCACTTCATCTGGACCCTTGGATTGATCTTTACACGTATGCGCAGCCAATCAGGTGCAAAGGAGAGTTGTGGATTGCCAACCTGGCATTCTCCTATGTGTCAGCATGTGTCAGAAATTGGGGATAAACTCTTTTGGGCGGGTAAATGTAATTTATTTTTTTATTCAGTTTGACTATTTTCACTAGAGTGTGAGGGGTTCAAAAGGTGAATTGACCAGGGTCATTTGCAATAAAGGGGTTCAAACGTTAGAGTAGCTTTGACCGGTTAATACAGGTGTTGACTTGGGCTCAATGGTTGGGCTTGTGTAGTATTTTGGGCCAAAGGTTATAATATGGATTAGATAAGGACTATTAATGGATCCATGTAGTATCATAGGGGCCAATCTTGTAACTTATGAACTTCCAAGGACCAATTCTGTATATTCTGAAAAATTCTTCCAAGGACCAATCTTGTAAATCCCAAATAAATCAAGGACCATTTTTGCCAAATCTGAATAATGAGGAAAGAGGTTGAAGGTTCGGTGTATTAGTTTACTGTATTTTGTTAGTATCAAAGTACCCCTTAATTAACTGTCAACATAGTCAAACTAATGGTGCATATTAGAATGGGTTAATACTCAAAAAAAAGTTAATAAAAGTTTCTCCAAATTTTGACCTAAGTTACTATAGGTTTTTTTTTTTTTTTTTTTTTTTTTTTTTTTTTTTTTTTTTTGCAATGAGGTTACCATTGTTTACATGACTGGTTGTTTACGTTAGTCCATATATTACAACTTATGATAGCAGGTAAAAAGTTACTAAATGGTCCTTGTGGCTGTCGGGTTTCTTTTGATTTTTTTTCTCTGATCCTCTCTTGTGTGCGACCCATAACTGGATTTTCTTACGTTTTTATCTATTTTTGTCAGTTTTCATCCGTTTTTATAAGTTTTCGCCCGTTTTTCTTACGTTTCATCCATTTTCTTACTTTTTCATCCATTTTATACGTTTTCGTCCATCATTATTATGTTTTTGCCCGTTTTTATACTTTTTTGTACATATTTAAAGAAGTAAGAAAAACGGTCGAAAACGTATAAAAATGGATAAAACATATTGAATTAGACAAAAAGTGAAATATCCAACAAACTACAACGATAAAAAATGCAGTTAACTCTTAACTGAATTAAAACCCTATGAATTGATTGGTATAGTGGATGTTTTTAATTATAGACCGTATTTAATTTAGGGTGCTTTTTAATTTTATATAAGAGGGTAAGGAGTCATAACGTGGAACGGGTGTTATGGCCTAGTTCCAAGTGTTGGCTTGCGTTTTCCACTCCGAGGTTCATCGCGTCACAAAGACGTTAAAGAGGGTGTTGGTTTAGCAACTTGCGTTGAAACGCAAGATGAAAAAAAAAAAAAAAAGATAAAAAAAGTCCAGTTCAGCCCATTATATTTAAGAGTAACAGCTAGTTGCATTTTTTTTTCTTTTTTCTTATTAATTTATTTATTTATCTATTTATTTTTATATAAATCAAACCGTTTACAAACGGTAAGATTTCAAAAAGTGAAATTTTTTTAAACCCTTATATATACTCACTTCACTAGTATTCTCACTTCAAAAAATAATTCATATACTTCTATTCTTACAAAAATAAAAAAAGAAAAAGAAAAACAATGTCGGGACGTGACGTAACGAGAGATTTTTGAACTTAATGGGTTTTGGAAATCTTTTCCCTAACCTTAACGTCGGATCTCTTTCAAACCCACACCCTAACCCTAGCACACTTAATTTGACACCCTAGCAACAACAACAGTTAAATTTGATGTGGCAACAAAATTTCCAACCAAACACGTCTCAATTTCGAGCAACAAACACAAACACCATCGTGCGTGTTAAAATTGGACCAAACCTAGAACGAATCTCTCACTTTTTGTTTGAATTCGAAAAGTTTCACCGTTGCTCCATATCTTTGCCAAAATTGATCGCCGCTGGTCTAATTTGCTAATGACGTTTGTATTTGATCGTTATCTTCCGTTACATGCTTGACACACGAGGGTATCACTATTACAAAATAGGAACATACACGAACTTATCAAGTATGTTTAGACATTTTAAAGTGAGAATAATAAAAAGCGTTCACACTAGTATGCGGGTGAACCAATTGGGTATAGCAAATATTTTCACACTATGTGAGAAGATTTATGAATATTATTCACACTTTTAAGAGTGAGGGTTTTAAAACAATTCTTCACACTTTTAAGAGTGATGATTTGAATTTGAAATAATTCTTCTCGCCTTTAAATATTATGATTTTGAGTTTGAAATAATTCTTCACACTTTTAAGTATGGGATTGAATGATCTGCTCATCGAACAAAAAATAAAGATCACTAGAGACGAAGCGTAGAGGTCACTTTAGCTTGTTGTTCTGGAGTGAAATGAAAGGTAAGGTCTAACTAAATCATTTCACAGTTTTTAAGTGTGAGGATTTTGAAACAATTATTCACATTCTTAAGTGTCAATATCTTTAAAATATTTCACGGTTTATAAAGTGCAAAGAAAAGACAAATTTGTTGTAGTCTAGATTTGTCTTTTCATTTTTTTCCTTTCATGTATTTGTTTAATATTTTTTGTTGTCTTTTCATATATTTTTTTATTCTTTATTTTTTTAACTGTTTATTTATTTTTTTCGTTTCAATTATTGTGTCAAGAATTTAAGCTCTTTGATCGTTTTTATTCCAACCCAATGGATGAGATTTTGAAGCCTCTTTGACTTCCTAAATTTTTTATGGTAGCGTGGCATTTGATGGTTAGGCATCGTTTTTAAGCTTTCGTGTTGTGGTGTGGAAAGTTTGGAGATAGAAGAGAGATGAGGACGAGGGAATGTGTTTATCGTTTGATTGTTATAATGGGTAGGTTAAAAAAAAGAACATTAAAAAAATAGTTTATGTCAAATCTCTATATTTGATGTGAAGCTCAAGTGTCTATTTTGGTAAACCAAGGCCCATTTTAGCATATTCATTTGGGTAATTTATCTATACTATATTATAATGCATGTAAAATCCAAACCTCATTACAAGCTTAACTTCTAACCAAAAATTAAGATAACGAGCTCCAATCATGAGATGACATGTGTCACTTCTTAACAAACTTCAAACTTAACTCCTAACCACTAAAAAGTAAGATAAAGAGCTCTAATTATAAAGTGACATGTGCCACTTCTCAACTAAAAATTAATCTTTATTTTCAAATTGAAATATCTTTTTATCTATTTTTTTTTTATAATTTAATTTCACCATATTTTCTAAAATTTTATGCTATTTAATTCAAACATCCATTTTCATATATTTTTATGAGTTTTAAGCTTTTATATTTTTAGTGGGTTTATTTTATTTTAATTCAAATTTTTATAACTTTAACCTTTATTCAATCAATACAATCTCGATTCGTCAAAATCATATACTTTGGAGGGAGTGTTTGACGTGTAAGAGATTGTGAGGGTATTTCTATATGCGGGAATAATGATGTCACGGGAAAGCTACGGGTAACTGACACAAACACATAAAACTAACACATATACATTCGAAGTGTTGTGAAACGAATTCACTAAACGGGTAAGCAAACACATATAACTATACTTATCGCCGCCGTTATGCGCGGATATCCGACTAGTGCTAAAATATACTTGTTATTTTCTAAACACCAATCAACCCTTAGGTAAAACACAAATGTTATTACTATTCCTAGCCACAAAAATCTCCAATAAATAAATAAATAAATATGTAAATAAATAATAAATAAAGTGTCCCATCAAACTAGAATTAGTAAGTTTTCAAATTTCATTCTCTTTTAATATTCGAACTAAATCTCCCTATAATTATGTAATTTCCAATAAATTCATAAAAATTCTTAATAAACAACTCTAAGCATATCTCCTATAGTAACTCACTAGCTCATGACCCGTGTAATACACGGGTTATATAAGTAATTACTGAAAAAGTAGTTGTAATATATAAACACGTGCAATTCGTGATCACTTCTATTTCAAATTAATAAAATTCAAGAGCATCTATCATGAATAGTTATCACTTTGGATTACTCATGACTATAGGGGTGTAAACGAGCTGAGTAAGAGTCGAGCCGAGTAATGTCAAGCTCGAACTCGACACGATTACTAAAACTCAAGCTCAAAACTCGATTCGATCTAGGCCGAGCTTTGGATTTCAGCCTCGAGCTTGGCTCGTCATCTCAAACTCGAGCTTGAGCTTGATTATTTCCAAATTTAAAGCTCTTAACTCCGTCCCCAAAATAGAGTGAGAACTAGCCCTTTGAGGAGCTCTCTAACCTGTCTAACTCTCTATTACCATATATAGAGGGAAACCAGGTTCAATAGCCGGATAGCGTAAGAAAACAACTAAATAGAAATGAGTACTTATTCTCTTTAAAAATATAGACTGAAAGAAGCTTCTATTTGTAGGCCTTGGAGGCGCTTAAATCTTTCTTATTATTAGTAATAGTTGTTGTCTTAGTTTCATAACATGTTTTAACCCCGGCTTTTCATGAATATGTAAGCAGATCCACTCGATTTTAGTGTGCTGAATAATTCTCTTCGTACGGATTGGAGTACAAAAGGCCCTGCCCAAAAGGGAATCAAATAGTCATTTTTTTGGTTATCGCCACGCGGCTTAATTCCGATCACTCCCTCAAGAATAGGAGGCCATAATAGAACGCACATCAGAGAGTACTTCCCTTAAACTAAATCACTACTCCGAATAGTCCTGAGCCCCTAAGGGGGTTAGGGAGAATGTAACACCCCCAAAATTTTATAGCGGAAGCGTTCGGGTCATGGGGTGCTACTAAATCAATAATCATAACACAAGGTAATAAAGAATGGAAAATTTATTCCATTATCGAAAGATAGATTAATTTAAGAGATAGTTTTACAATATTGTTTCAAAGTGCGAAGTAAGCCCACAAAAATATATGTTGTGCCATTAAAAGTTGTATTAGATTTGCTTGAAAACACTTCGGATGCTAGTCTTGCCTTTGTCAATGCCCACGCTAAGAAAGAAACATGATAAAAAATGCTAAAATGTCAACACAAAGGTTGGTGAGTTCATAGGTTTAAGTTAAAAAAATCAAGTTGGACCACAGTTGCACATATATCATCTCCGTGAATGACACTATATGCTAAAAGCCTATTACGCTAATACCAAGTTCATGCGACCGAAACTACGACAGTGTGCATGCATCTAGAAGCATGATAAATAAAATCCCAACAAGTTTATTTCCAGTACACTCAATCAATACGATATGATATGCGCCCGATGTTTGCCTATCCGGTTAAACTCGAACGGGGGTGTCATCCCCAATAGATCTGTATGTAACAATCGCGCCTCCCCAAAGGGAACTAACGGTAGCAAGTTGGGATTCAAGGTTGTTTCACGTAATAGTGTTTTCAGTTTCAGGTCCGAAAAGAGTTTTGCATGTTTTCTCACCCCATAGTTTTATAAAGCAAGTAATAAAAGTAAAAGTGGGGCTATAAACTCACCTTAGCAGTTCGATGAATATGCACAAAGAGATCGAGTGTGATACAACAACGGCTCCTACCCGGAACCTAAGAACGAGATGGCATGACTCAGAATAATGATAAATGTTTAGTTTACGACCAAAAGGAGAGAGTATTGGATATTGGTTGGTGCAAAACCGTCAAGTTTTATCACGCAAGACGACCACTTGTGAATGGCCGACCGTAACAAACTTAAAACAGTTTAAGCACAAATGCAATGAAGATCAGGAGAGTATAGTGTTTCCCCAGGTCGTTAAGTCCCAACGAGCTGTGCGAGAATAGTCAAACGTAAAGTGATCGAGAGGATTTGAACGGGAAAGGATATTTGAATATGATTATAACTAAGGAAAAGCCCATAAACTACAGGGGCTTAAATGCAAATTAAAGGAAATTAAAAAAATTAACTATATTAAATAAACGCTATCACTATATTTAAAATGATGTTTTTGTTTTTATGTTTTTATAAAACTTAATTTAAAACTACGTTACGTACAAATGAAAATGTGAAACTTACACAATATTAACCCTAAAAATATGAAAATGATATTTTTACAATCCTAATGATAAAAGAAAATTTATAGAAAAAGAAAATTATTTTTATAACTAATTATCTAATTATTATTAATTAAAAACTATTTTTAACTATTTAATATTAACCTAAAATACAAGAAAATAGGAAATAAAGCTAAAAAAATAAAATTATGACTTGGAAAAATCTAAAATAACAAAATAGAATTTTCAAAACTATTTTTATATTTTTCTGATTATTTTTGTATTTTCTATGAATTTTAAACTATTAAAAACTAATTAAATTGCTTAAAAATACAAATTAAACTAAGAAAAATCTAGAAAAATATTTTTTTGTCTTTTTATATTTATCTTAACTTAAGAAAAATGAAAAATTATTTTTTTGAACCTTTTCTTAATTAATTGTATTAAAAGCTATTTAAAAAGGCCTAAAAACTGAATTAAATCAAGAAAAATACTAAACTGACTTAGAAAAATGTGAAAAATTCAGGAAAACTCTAAAATAATAAGGGGAATCAAGGAAAAATGGAAAAACAGATGCTTGTGTGGAGGAATTTGAAATTGCTATTGCAAGTGCTTGTGTAATAAGCACTTGAATAAGCCAAAGGAAAACCAATAAGCACCAACTGTTTACAGAAGCTCTAATATACTATAAGTGCTTAAATGCAACTAATCTTAACTGATTTTAACCTCTAAATCATCATTTGCCAAGATTTGGTGATTTGAAATAAGTGATGAAAACAGGTTTGACCCACCACTTTTGAGCTTAAGCACAGACTACCAAATAAGCTAAAACTTAAAACAAAAGATTAGAACCTAAACAAGACCTGGTTGGGACCTTACAAACCAAATATGAAACCATGAAGAGCTAAGGTGAGCCCTGTGCAAGGCTAGCAAATCACCTGTGCACACTCAGTCAATGCTGAGCTTGTGCACAGGGGATTTGAGACCCAATCCACAAGCTCATTTGAAGCTTTTAAAAAATTTGAAAAATTCTACAAAAATGGTATTAAGAATCTAGATCAGTTGAAGTTCTTGAACCCACAATTTCATGTGATTTGGCTCAAAGAAGAATCCAAGAAAAATCTCTCTAGATTGGGAGAAAACTGTTTTGCTACACTTTTGACTTTTCAACAGTTATTAAGTTTTGACTTTGATGAACTTGTGATCTATCCTACTTATTAAATATGTTATATTAAGCTGAATTAAGACTAATCTAAGCTGAGTCCACTAATTATGCACCAATCATGAAGGATTTAACCTTGCAAATCCTTGACAGTTAACTGTCAAGGAATGGAATTTGGCATTTTGACTTTTATGCAAACAAGACTTGGTTTTTATGACTGAACTTAGTTGTCTAGAGCTAATGTAACATGGAACAACAATAAACAATGACACAAATGCACTCTAACAGGCTTAACTAGGCTAATCCAAACAGTCCTTTAAGAGGCTGTTTTAAAGCTTTTCAAATGATTAAACTGATTCAAACCATGAAATGGATCTACAAAGTTGAAAGATGATTGCATGCACTGATTTGAGCCTAAATTACCACTGATAACATCCTTTTACCACAAAATACTAAGTTGCTAACTTTTTATGTTAAAATGAAATGTAAGGGTACTATGAAATATAATGAATAAATGGACTATTTTAATTAAGATACTAACTAATATATATCAAATTAACACAGAAAAACAAGATTGAGCATTTTATAATTACTAGAACATTTAATGCTAAATATGATAAATTGGCTTACAAATTTCTTTCCAGCCAAAGATTATGAACCAATGACTAATATCACTCCTAACAGCTTCCCACAAAGCCTCTAAACCAATAGTCAATCCAAAGTTAGCTCTGCATCACCAAATATCATGACCAAATCCATTTTGAGCTCTTCAGTTGACTTATGTTGACCAACAATGAAACTTGCTTAAAACTGACTAGCAGGCTTACCAAAGATTATAATAAGCTTAAATGAGCTTATTTGATTTTAACATGAGCTTATTAGAAGCTTGGACATCAAACTTGAAACTGAAAATTTCCACAGTAAACTTGAAAATATGAACTTGTATAAAACCTTGAGATTGATACTTAAAAGTGAATTCCAATAATACAATGACTTGAGTTTAACACATTTAAAGCTTAAAATTACATTTTAGCACACTAATTAAGATAACTAAAAAAAAACGACATACAAAGAAAACTAAAAACTAACTACTGTCTAATCCTTTGCTTCTTTCTTCCTTTTTATACACCCATAAGCTTCCACGTGTCCTTCTGAGCAAATCCCACCACCCTTGTGAGCCAATAGATGAGTGTGGAGCATTTTGACCATTTGATGTGTTTTGGCGGGAAAAGGCTATTTGACCTCTGTGGACTCTGAACTAGCACTAGGGGGGGGGGGTGGCTAGGTATGATGATGAGGAGAGGGGTGGGAAGGGATAAGGTGATGGGAGAGGAATAGGTGAGGTGTTGCAGGGCAAGTGGCTGGGGAAGAAGGTGTACAGGATAAGGGAGGGAAAAGTCTGTTTGTTTGACTTGGGTTGACCAAGGGTTCAAAAACAGGAAGGTCAAAAGGTTGGCAGGGGTCAAGATGGTTTAAAGGCAGGGGTCCATTTCAGGTTTTGACAAGGCATTGGCTTAGGTTATGATAAGGACCAAAATGTAATTATCCAATTCTTGAAGGACCAATTCTGCCATTATTCCAAAGTTGTCACAAGGATCACTTTTGCCAAGTTCCAATAGTACAAGGACCAGTTTTGTCATTTTCAAATTTCCAAGGACCAAACTTGATATTTTATGAAAGTTCAGGGACCTTTTCTGCCATTTAAGAAAAGATTTATTCAAGGACCATTTTTGACAAGTTAGAATATTTCAGGGACCTTGAATAACATTTTTCTTTATTTAGATTTACCAGGGACTGTTTTTGACAACTTTTAAAACTTGGGGGACTAAAACTGCCAATTATGCAAATTTGATACGTTTTTCACCAGATTTTGATATTTTTGCATTTTAAACACATAAAACACTTATTTGTGATATTTTTATCATTTTGATGCATTTCTGAGTGTTTTCAGATGTTTTTGCAGTTTAAATTGTACAAAAATAATGAGTATTTAGACACTCATCAATCCCCCACACTAAGATATTGCTAGTCCCTAGCAATGTTTTGAGAAAAATTAATGGATTTCATCTCTTTACCAAAAGCCATTACTTCTGGAGTAGCCAAATGTTTCAGTTCAAGTAAGAGCCTTGGTACACCGATAACCAAATGATTTTGAGCAAATCATCAGCTTTCAACGGATTTGATTTGTCTTTACCAGAAGCCGTTTGCTTCTGGACTAGCCAACTCTTAGATAAATTATCAATATTATCTTTGGTGAGCTGATTACCAATTATGGTTTTTTCACTGCCTTTACCACAAGCCATAAACTTGCGGGCTAGCCAACTCTTCACTAATTAAAGATATGGTGAGCTGAATACCATACAATTTTGGGCAAATTGCAAGCCGTCAACGGATTTGAGATATCTTTACCAAGAGCCGTTTGCTCCTGGATTAGCCAATCCTTATGTGGGTTAGACATGGTGGACTGATTACCATTTGTTGTGTTTAGTACATAGTACTTTCACTAAAAAAAAAATTTAAAATTTGGCCATTTTGGGGAAAAATGGACTAAAAGGGTACATTTTACGATCAAAATTCACCAGAATTTCCCCCCCACACTTAGAAATGAATATTGTCCTCAATATTCAAAGTACCGGCTGTTATGCCGAAACTTTAGAACGTAAAAAGATAACATTACTAGCTAAGTGTGGAAACACAACAATTATTCTCTTTTTTTAATATTTACAATTTTCATTCATTTTTTAGATCTATATACAATATGTGGGGTATCTCCCCCACAGTAGGGTGGTACACACGGGTGAAAACCCATGTTTAACTACTGTTTTTGATTACCGAGTCGCTAGCTTGACTCGACCCCGAATTAATTTGTTCATGGGGAAGTAAGTGGAAGAGACAATCTCCATCGGACTTTCATTCAAGATGTTTGGACAAACATTTGAAGCACGTGAAAGTTCCACACCGATGAGATATACACAGACAGACCCGGCTCACAAAAGGTACATGGAAATGCCTGGGTCAAAGATAATGTCTTCATTCCCGAAGGAGTGAAGAACAGGAGAAGCCACGGGATAGGTGAAGAAGAGAAAGAAAGTCATGATAATGATCTTGACTAACTCATCATCATCAGAAGGGGAATTCATGATAGTATGAATTTCATCTTTTAAGCTCAATTGGTCTAGACATATCCCGGGTGTGTCTAGATCAAAGTAGAAGTTATCATACTCCGGCGGAGATATGATATGAGTGAGTTCATCTGAGATCTCCATGAAGGTGAATGAATCATATTCAGAATTGATATGAGTGGGTTCACTGGTGAACTTCTCCAATGTAAATGATTCATAATCGGGGAGAGAATTATGAGAATGAAAAGTGGTACTGCCACTAATCTTCTCTCCCATATCATTAAAACAGAAGGCTTTCATTTCCGGAATAGAATCATCGGAAAGAATGTCACTATCCTTAATGGGGATAGGAGATGAAATAGGTTTTTCATTGAAAGCCTCGATTTTAGAAATGAGAAGACTGACATTCAGTAATGTTGCACGAAGTGCTTCATCTTTGATTTCAGTGTCAGTAACTTCATCATTCTCTTCTTCTAAGCTAACAAGCTCAGAAGGTAAATCTTCCACATAAACGATGTCTCCACAAGACAATGAATCATTATCATTAGAATCGGAGAACATCTCAATATGATCATTTTGGAAGACAAGAGGAGGAGGGATATCACACACATGATCAAGAATTCCCTGTGACTCTCTTGGGATTGGGACAAGGTTCTCAACACTAGACTTTATGAATTCGTCCGATTCCTTTTCAGGAACAGTGTCAAGATGCTCGTCCCCCATGTTCAGAGAGTGAGTGGGAGCTTTGGGTGTGATAGCAGTTGTTTGAGAATGAATCTCAACTGCTGGGATATCATCTGATGAACTTGATGAATCAAGTGTATCTTCATCATCACTGTCATCAGGAATAAAACGAAATTGAGAGCTAGATCTGGCTGCTTTTTCTTTTGCAATTGATTCCCTAATAGATTTTTCAAAGGCAATTTGGGAATTTATTTTAGCAGCCTGCTCTTCAGCTAGCAATTCTTCCATGGATTTCTCATGTGAATTTTGAATGACAGGACATTGTGGGAGTGGAGATTTGTCAAAACCGGAAGGTTGGCATTGATAATCATCATGAGGACCCCCACAATATACACAAGAAAAACTGGGAATATTATGAAGTGCTGTTTTTCTCAACTCCTCAGTTCTTTTCACTGACTCCAGAAGCTCTAGAAAAGTGTCTTGTTGGGTTTGCTGAGGAGTTTGATTCATTTGGCACTGTGGAGGTTGGTCGTGATATGGATAGTCGTAATTGTTACAAGGAAATGGATTCCCTGTTTGACAATCAGAGCTGAAATGGGAACCTCCACAGTTCTCACAACAGTAAAACTGTTGAGCCTGGATTGGTGAATCATATGGATATTGGTCATAACCAAAGTTCTGAGCATCACCGGAAAACTATTCATAGACAAACGTGTTTCCGGATTGACACTCAAATCCTTGGTGAGGACCTCCACAAAATTCACAGCAGGTATGTTGATTATATGAAGATAAGTCGGGCTGTGGTGGGTAATTAGAAAAGTTTGAGGGGTCGTTAAATGAGTTCTGATTAGGATCATAATCAAATGAATTCCTCGAACCACAAAACAAACAACTCCCGTTACGAATATCATTACCACATTGTACACATGTACACCAACGACAGGGTGAACCAAAAAGAGGCTCACCACAACCGACACAAGGAATAAACGATTTCATTTGAGAGTTATGATAAGGAATCGGTTTATTCAAAGAATCAACAAAACCAACATGGTCATCTGAATGACTATCAAGTCTCGAAGAACATTTTGAAAAATCCGGAGGTGGGACAAGTGGTGTGCTCTGAGAGCTAGCAATTTCCACTACTTCCGTTATGGTCTCCGGTTCTGGTTCTTGAGAAACGTGAAGATTAGGCAAGTCATTCTTGCTAGTCACCGGTCTAAATTCTGCATGTTTGCTTTTAACCGTAAATCGTGAAAGTTTAGAATCAATTCTAGACGGCTTAGGAGCAATCGAGGGGTTAGATCTTTGGATAACCGTAGGTTGGACGTATTTAGCCTTTCCCTTATCAAAGGGAAGTACTTGGTCCTTTGTCACCCCGGTTTCTCGTTCCATTTCCCTACGCAGAATTAATGGATCATCACGAACAACACGAATTCTTGACTTTTGTGATAAAGCATCACGTTTTTCAACTTTGTCCCAGAATTCGTTCTCGAGAGATTCCATGAGAATAGAAGAAGTTAGAATCAAATGGATAGAGGGTAAAGGAATAAAGAATCAAAAAGGGTAAGAGGGTAAAGAGGAATATTTTTGGTATTTTTGAAAAACATGTTGTAAAAACAAAGAATGAAAATCTTTGTGGGTTTTTGATTTTTTTTTAAACGTTGGTATGAACAAGGAGTGATTATTCAAATCACTAATCTGCTAAACGTAAGACTATTAGCACTGCTCCCCGGCAGCGGCGCCAAAATTTGGTTGGTGCAAAACCGTCAAGTTTTATCACGCAAGCCGACCACTTGTGAATGGCCGACCGTAACAAACTTAAAACAGTTTAAGCACAAATGCAATGAAGATCAGGAGAGTATAGTGTTTCCCCAGGTCGTTAAGTCCCAACGAGCTGTGCGAGAATAGTCAAACGTAAAGTGATCGAGAGGATTTGAACGGGAAAGGATATTTGAATATGATTATAACTAAGGAAAAGCCCATAAACTACAGGGGCTTAAATGCAAATTAAAGGAAATTAAAAAAATTAACTATATTAAATAAACGCTATCACTATATTTAAAATGATGTTTTTGTTTTTATGTTTTTATAAAACTTAATTTAAAACTACGTTACGTACAAATGAAAACGTGAAACTTACACAATATTAACCCTAAAAATATGAAAATGATATTTTTACAATCCTAATGATAAAAGAAAATTTATAGAAAAAGAAAATTATTTTTATAACTAATTATCTAATTATTATTAATTAAAAACTATTTTTAACTATTTAATATTAACCTAAAATACAAGAAAATAGGAAATAAAGCTAAAAAAATAAAATTATGACTTGGAAAAATCTAAAATAACAAAATAGAATTTTCAAAACTATTTTTATATTTTTCTGATTATTTTTGTATTTTCTAAGAATTTTAAACTATTAAAAACTAATTAAATTGATTAAAAATACAAATTAAACTAAGAAAAATCTAGAAAAATATTTTTTTGTCTTTTTATATTTATCTTAACTTAAGAAAAATGAAAAATTATTTTTTTGAACCTTTTCTTAATTAATTGTATTAAAAGCTATTTAAAAAGGCCTAAAAACTGAATTAAATCAAGAAAAATACTAAACTGACTTAGAAAAATGTGAAAAATTCAGGAAAACTCTAAAATAATAAGGGGAATCAAGGAAAAATGGAAAAACAGATGCTTGTGTGGAGGAATTTGAAACTGCTATTGCAAGTGCTTGTGTAATAAGCACTTGAATAAGCCAAAGGAAAACCAATAAGCACCAACTATTTACAGAAGCTCTAATATACTATAAGTGCTTAAATGCAACTAATCTTAACTGATTTTAACCTCTAAATCATCATTTGCCAAGATTTGGTGATTTGAAATAAGTGATGAAAACAGGTTTGACCCACCACTTTTGAGCTTAAGCACAGACTACCAAATAAGCTAAAACTTAAAACAAAAGATTAGAACCTAAACAAGACCTGGTTGGGACCTTACAAACCAAATATGAAACCATGAAGAGCTAAGGTGAGCCCTGTGCAAGGCTAGCAAATCACCTGTGCACACTCAGTCAATGCTGAGCTTGTGCACAGGGGATTTGAGACCCAATCCACAAGCTCATTTGAAGCTTTTAAAAAATTTGAAAAATTCTACAAAAATGGTATTAAGAATCTAGATCAGTTGAAGTTCTTGAACCCACAATTTCATGTGATTTGGCTCAAAGATGAATCCAAGAAAAATCTCTCTAGATTGGGAGAAAACTGTTTTGCTACACTTTTGACTTTTCAACAGTTATTAAGTTTTGACTTTGATGAACTTGTGATCTATCCTACTTATTAAATATGTTATATTAAGCTGAATTAAGACTAATCTAAGCTGAGTCCACTAATTATGCACCAATCATGAAGGATTTAACCTTGCAAATCCTTGACAGTTAACTGTCAAGGAATGGAATTTGGCATTTTGACTTTTATGCAAACAAGACTTGGTTTTTATGACTGAACTTAGTTGTCTAGAGCTAATGTAACATGGAACAACAATAAACAATGACACAAATGCACTCTAACAGGCTTAACTAGGCTAATCCAAACAGTCCTTTAAGAGGCTGTTTTAAAGCTTTTCAAAGGATTAAACTGATTCAAACCATGAAATGGATCTACAAAGTTGAAAGATGATTGTATGCACTGATTTGAGCCTAAATTACCACTGATAACATCCTTTTACCACAAAATACTAAGTTGCTAACTTTTTATGTTAAAATGAAATATAAGGGTACTATGAAATATAATGAATAAATGGACTATTTTAATTAAGATACTAACTAATATATATCAAATTAACACAGAAAAACAAGATTGAGCATTTTATAATTACTAGAACATTTAATGCTAAATATGATAAATTGGCTTACAAATTTCTTTCCAGCCAAAGATTATGAACCAATGACTAATATCACTCCTAACAGCTTCCCACAAAGCCTCTAAACCAATAGTCAATCCAAAGTTAGCTCTGCATCACCAAATATCATGACCAAATCCATTTTGAGCTCTTCAGTTGACTTATGTTGACCAACAATGAAACTTGCTTAAAACTGACTAGCAGGCTTACCAAAGATTATAATAAGCTTAAATGAGCTTATTTGATTTTAACATGAGCTTATTAGAAGCTTGGACATCAAACTTGAAACTGAAAATTTCCACAGTAAACTTGAAAATATGAACTTGTATAAAACCTTGAGATTGATACTTAAAAGTGAATTCCAATAATACAATGACTTGAGTTTAACACATTTAAAGCTTAAAATTACATTTTAGCACACTAATTAAGATAACTAAAAAAAAAACGACATACAAAGAAAACTAAAAACTAACTACTGTCTAATCCTTTGCTTCTTTCTTCCTTTTTATACACCCATAAGCTTCCACGTGTCCTTCTGAGCAAATCCCACCACCCTTGTGAGCCAATAGATGAGTGTGGAGCATTTTGACCATTTGATGTGTTTTGGCGGGAAAAGGCTATTTGACCTCTGTGGACTCTGAACTAGCACTAGGGGGGGGGTGGCTAGGTATGATGATGAGGAGAGGGGTTGGAAGGGATAAGGTGATGGGAGAGGAATAGGTGAGGTGTTGCAGGGCAAGTGGCTGGGGAAGAAGGTGTACAGGATAAGGGAGGGAAAAGTCTGTTTGTTTGACTTGGGTTGACCAAGGGTTCAAAAACAGGAAGGTCAAAAGGTTGGCAGGGGTCAAGATGGTTTAAAGGCTGGGGTCCATTTCAGGTTTTGACAAGGCATTGGCTTAGGTTATGATAAGGACCAAAATGTAATTATCCAATTCTTGAAGGACCAATTCTGCCATTATTCCAAAGTTGTCACAAGGATCACTTTTGCCAAGTTCCAATAGTACAAGGACCAGTTTTGTCATTTTCAAATTTCCATGGACCAAACTTGATATTTTATGAAAGTTCAGGGACCTTTTCTGCCATTTAACAAAAGATTTATTCAAGGACCATTTTTGACAAGTTAGAATATTTCAGGGACCTTGAATAACATTTTTCTTTATTTAGATTTACCAGGGACTGTTTTTGACAACTTTTAAAACTTGGGGGACTAAAACTGCCAATTATGCAAATTTGATACGTTTTTCACCAGATTTTGATATTTTTGCATTTTAAACACATAAAACACTTATTTGTGATATTTTTATCATTTTGATGCATTTCTGAGTGTTTTCAGATATTTTTGCAGTTTAAATGGTACAAAAATGATGAGTATTTAGACACTCATCAGATATACAAGTCAATAGACTGGTATTAGTGTTGATCTATAAATATGGCGATGTAACCGAGAGTTTTGTTTATTTACTTCGATATGTGTCGGTAATTTATATTACTTTTGTTTTAAATATTCTCTTGTCTTTTAGTCGGGTCTTAGTATTAAAACTAAATATATTAATTTGACGAAATTACGAACGAAATGTGTCAGAAATAAATTGTTTTGACATTTTTATTATTAGTTATAAAAATGTATAAGTTTTGGTCCAAAAATAGTTGTTAGAACGTAAAAGTATACAAAAAAATGTCAAGTATTAAACTTGAGGGGTTAGAAGTGTAAAGAGTTATATAAGTTATAAACTTTTATAAATTTTAGGAAAAGTAACAACTTATTTAAATTTGGAGGGCTAAATTTGTCAAAAAGTGGAACTTGTAAAAATCACTAAAAAAAAAATATGGCAAAACTGACACAGCTTGGATTTGAACTCAAGACCTTGTTGATGAAGGCATACGCCCCCCTCCCAACTGAGCCAGTGGCTCTTTCTGTTAATTATCGCAACAGGTTTATACTTAACACGTTTTAGACTGTTTGAAAATGGCTTATGTGTTAAAAACAAATCCTCAAAGCGACACAAAAGGGATTCGAACTTAGGTGAGTTGACAAGAGGCTCAGTGCTTCAACCGGTTGAGCTAAAGGCTCACATCAGTTATTCTTACAAACGTTTTGTATTTAAGAGGTTTTCCAATTGTGTTAATTTTTGTATCATACTTCTTAGTTTCATGCATGCTTTTGTGTTTGTATTGTTTTGTTTTCGAAACTGTGTTGCCACCTTTGATTTTATGAAGAACCTTAATAAACCCAAGAAAACTTTAACAAGCTAAATTCTTCCAATAACCACTTTAAAATTATCAAAAGTTGTTTTTATTTGTTATGGTCGACTCCCTTTTGGCGTGTGACATGAGAAGTGAAAACGATAAGATTGAATTGAAGTGAGTTAAAGAAGCTTACGACACCCAAGAGGGTGGTGAAGAGACACGACGAGTTGTGGTACGAGCAAAAGGGATCTGATATAGCCTTGAGTCCTTCGAACCAAAAACCCACACGAACAAAATACTATCTCGACGAGACTTAGATGTCTTGAAACATTCACGGGAAGAGTTCTTGTAAAACACCACCTTAAACTACAAAAGGTAAGACACCATAAAATGATGCCACGTGTACAGGCTTCTAAGGGTAAAATAGACATATTAAAAAAATGTGTTTGATTGCATTATCCGTTAAGGTTTGCATCTTCTTACCGTTCTTTTCAAAAAACTTCTTCATTTATTTTTTGCAGCCTATTTTTTTCATTCTATTTAATCATTACTATATCATAACAAATTAACAGTATATAAAAATTAATTCTGCAACGTGACTTTTTTGCATCCTATGTAATTCACATAACTTATGAACCAGCATATTCGTATTTAAATTAATGTTTGCATCAAATTGTATTTACGCATCAAAATGTTCGTGATGATTAGGCATTCTCAGACTGCATTTTCTTCATGTGTGCATCTAAGATGATGTTTTTTGCATCATAAAAAATCATGCAACAACAAAATATAGAAATAACAACTATTCTACATCGTCTTCAGTATCATCCTAATCTATCGTTATCTTTTGGCATCATCATCATCATCATCTTCATCATCATGCATCATCATCATCATCGCATCGTTTTCAGCATCATCATGATCGTCTTTTAACATCTCCATCATCGATTATAGCATCATCATTATCATCGAACATCATCGTTAATTTTAGCATCATCATGACCGAACATCATTATCGTCAAATTCACTTTCATTTCAAAATTAGTATCAACAATTACAATATCATGCATCGATCATCTTCCTCAAAATCATCCTTTTCGAAACTTAAACCAATGATGGTAACGGAATAATAAGCTTCAAAAAAGTCAATAAGAAAAATGAAATTGATAAGAAAAAACTTGAAAGAGATCGATCAAGAACAGCACTTGAGAAAAACGATGGATGCAGTTAATATCTTAAAAGAGAGAAAGAGATAATATATGAAGAGGAGAAATAAAATCCCGTTTTTCTTGCTGCACATTATTTACGAAAGTTTTGGACCTTAGATTAACTCAAAGTCAGTTGATCTAACGGTTATCATCTTATCCTACCTTTTTTAGTTTAAAAGGTTTTTTTACTTGAACTCTTGCCGTTACGATTATATGACAGTTATCAAGGTCCACTTTCATTCCAGTCTTCTTTGTTTTTGTCTTTTAAATGAATGTTATCTAAATTCTCTTATATACTAATGCAACCATGGATTACTGACTGGAATCTTTGAAACAAGCAAGATCATGTTGATAAATGATGCTAGAACACTTCCAGGTTTGGAGAATTTATTGCAAATTTTAGCTTTGGGTTATGAGGATCCTTACGCAACATATTCTACAATTCTGCATTTTAATAGGTGCAAAGTATAATTAGTTTTTTCTACAAGAAATTTATTAGTTTTACAAACCCCTTACATGGCTACATGTGCATTACAGTAGGTAATTTGGTTCTTATACTATAGCTTTCACGTTTATCGTTAATTATCTTCATCGATGATTATGATTGATGCTTTGAGCAATAATATACTCAAAAGATTTCTAACTGTTTGGGATTCTATTGAAAGTGTTTATAAGGCCTGATTGGAATTCCTTACTCAGATGCTCATTTGTATATGTATCTTATACAATTATACATCACATGTGATAAGAAGAAACCAGTCTGACCCACTGAGTTATTAAAATGGGTCGAATGACGTTTGCATTAGCATACCCTTATGAATATACGCACTTCCAAATATTTAGTGGATTTAACATCCAGCACTAATGTTATTTAACAGTCAACCTCTAACCGTGGATTTAATATCCAGCACTAATGTTATTTCCAACGAATCAATTGCATCTTATTGACTATCAAACGAGTCATTGATTTAACATCACTGGAATTTGTGAACATCTTTTGTCATTTTTCCTTGATTTTTATACTGCTTGCTAATTATGCACCAAAAGCATGATTGTGTTTACAAGTTGCATCCTAAAAGTAGTTGGACCATTATCTCTTAAAGTTATAATGCAATATAAGTCTAGTCTTCCCACTCCCAAGGTACAGACAAAAGGAAGGTGCATGTCAAGTTTCTTACATCCTGGACCATTATTCCTTACATTATTTGTGATGCTTGTCGTGCTAATTTGATGGCATGATTAAAGTTATAATATTGCAATATAAGTCTAGTCTTCCCACTCCTAAGTTTACTTCAAAGTCTTTTATGATATGATTATACATAGAAATCAGTTACTATTAGTCAAAAAATATGTTATAATGCAATATAAGTGCAGTCTCCCCTACCCCAAAAATGGGGCGAAATAACCATCTGTACTATTGCTGGTTATTTGTTGTATCTGGAACTGTTAACAATGACTGAGGATTCTTGTTGGGTAAATCCGGCCCCTTTACATAGTAGTCACTAAATCAATAGTTGTATACCTCAACAATGAAATTCTGAAAATTTCGTCATTCGATTGTAGTCGTATTTTATCAAAGTGCTTACTTCAAGAGCTTCATCATAAAATTCATGAGCTAATAAGCTAGTGTTTCATAAGCAGAATACACCAAACATTAAAAGAAATACACTATGTACAAACAACCTAGGAATGCAAATAATATAAATCAGACGAAATCTCTCAGGCTCTATACTCTTGTTTGTTGTTCCCAAATATTGCTTATTACGAAATTATAATGGCAGATTTAAAAAAAGTTAAGCTATGCCTATTACTAATTTCTTAAACATTAATATGCAGGACACGACTGAGAATCATCAGTTAGTTACTTTTTTTTACAAATCTAACATTAATGCAGACTAATAATTACACTAATTGCTTAAATTACATTAGGAATCAATAAAGATCCGTACAAATACCAGATCTTTATTATGCCAATGAACATACGAATTCAGAAAATTGAATTGGTCCAACATACGTACATTCACATTAGAGACTTGAAACTTGAGAGTTGAGAGTGTTGTCAAAGTTACAATGTCAATAAGCCTTTATGAACAGTAAAACACTGGAGTTTCAGTGTTGCTACTTAATGGAAGTTTAATTAACAAAAAAGGTGTAGTTATCGATTGTCCTTAAAAGATGGATAAAACTGAAATGGGTCAAACAATTAAATGTCTAAAAACATGGCTTGTATCTACTTACTAATGTAATGTGGAAACATGTAACTCAAAGTAATATGAAATGGGTTGTTAAACCTGAAACTGTATACCCACTCTTGTAAAGCAAACCAAAGAATAGCGAAAACGAAAATGGGTCAAATGGGTAGACTCAAAAAATATCTTTAACTGAAAAAATGTTAAAATTTGGGGTAATAATCTGTGGCAAACATGTCACTCTATCAATTGCTAATGGCTTTCAAGTTATGTTCATTGCAGGTTTATTACAGGGGTTAAACATGGACAAAGCATTAGTGATTTAAAGTTCCAAGATTCATTTCTGCTGAAGCCTTCTCTGTTTCTGCTGATGAGCTTTTTTATAGCCGTTAGAGGGGTCTTAGTGTAACTTAATCCCCTATTTAATAAGTCCCTAATTCTAGGGTTATACACACTTCAGTGTGCAGTCTTTGTATCACTTTCTTCCTTTCTCTCAGATCATTTCATTGATCTTGTCTTGCCTTTACCTTTCATATGATTATTGTCTCATTGACATTAATCTAATCTTGTAATATTTGGATACTATTGTAAACATAATCTAAGCTGACTATTGCAGCTTAGATTTGAATAAAGGTTCTATTGTTCTCCCTGTGTTGCCTATACTTTCGTACATGGTATCAGAGCTTCAGGCTCATTGATTCTCTTTGGCAACAAAGGTGTGGTTTGGGGTTACTGCTGTTGGCGTAATCACTGGTTATCTTCTGTTTCATATTTGCCCTAGACTAAGTGAATCTAGGGTGATTGTGATTTGTTCTTCCGCTGCATATTTCTCTGTAAGTCTAAGTCTTATCTCTTCTTTAAAACATACAGTACTTAAGTCTTGTGGGTGCAAACGGGTAGACTAACATCTTGATCTGCCACCTTTGAGTGGTACGAATACCTGCTCTGGTTTACCCTAATCCACAGGCTTAGTGCTTGTTGTTTCTTATTACAAAGTCTTATCTTCTTGTCTATTTGTTGTCTGACTATTCTTTGTCTGCCTTTTTATATCTGTCTATCTTATTGTTTGTATCATGGCTATTGGTGATGATAATATTGGTCGCTCTTCCACTGAGAAAAGTCTTGTCTTTGGTGATGCTTTGTATTTGCATCCTAACAATACAAATGGTACTCCCATTATTTCTATTAAACTCACTGGAACTGAAAATTATAAAATATGGAATATGGCCATGACTTTTGCTTTAAGGAATCATAATAAGTTAGGGTTTATTGATGGTACTTGCACAAGAGATGATTCGAACCCTAGTCTTGCTAATCAATGGGATACTTTTAACTCTGTTGTGGTTACTTGGATTCTTAATTCTCTTAGTCCTGAACTGTTTGCTGGTGCTATATATGCTAAAACTGCTTATGAAATGTGGAATGATCTTAAAGATACCTATGATAAAGTTGATGGTTCAGCTATGTTTAATCTGCATAAAAATATAAACTCTCTTAGTCAAAGTGGGTCCTCTCTTGCTGATTACTATAACAATCTTAATTCTTTATGGAAACAATTTGACTGTATGATTAGCTTGCCTCCCTGCACTTGTGAGGCTGCAAAACATTTTGAAAAACACAGTCAACTAATCAAGTTAATGCAATTTCTTATGGGTCTTGATGATTCCTATGTTCCCATCAGAAGCAATATTTTAACCAGAGATCCTTTACCTAATGTTAAAACTGCTTTCTCTGTTGTCTCTGGAGAAGAATCTCACAGAAATGTTTCATCTGGGAATAGCTCTGCTAAACCCAATGCTACAGCTTTCAATGCAAAAACCTCTGATGGAGGAAAATTTTTTGATAACAAAAGAGTTTTTAACAACAAAGTTTCTGGTTTTAACACTGGTAACAGCTCTAATAGCAGAGGACCAAATATGAACCTCAAATGTACTAATTGCAAAAAACCTGGTCATACTGTTGATAGGTGTTATGAAATTGTTGGATATCCTGCTGGATATGTTAAGAGAAATTTTAATGGTAAACCTTTCAGCAGTAACAATGTTTCTGCTGAAACTAATCATGTCACTGATAATAGTGCTAGCAACTCTCCTGTCTCCTTGTCTAATGAACAGCTCTCAAGACTTATGAGTCTCCTCAATGACAACAATGTGTCATCTGCTAATGCCAACTTGGCAGGTAAAAAATTTTCAGGAACCTTCTTTAATGGTAGTGTCAAGTTTAATGTAAACTTCAACAAGTTTTTTAACAACAACACTAAATCCTTAACTGGAAATATCAGTCTTGGTTGGATTGTTGATTCTGGTGCAAATCAGCACATGACTGTGTCTGAAAACTTTTTAATCAATGTTGTTAACATTTCAAATCTTGGCCTAACTGTTGGACATCCCAATGGCACTCAGGCCTTAATTACTAAAATTGGTGATTTAAAGGTCAATAAAGACCTAACTCTTTTTGATGTTCTTGTTGTTCCTGAATACAATGTCAGTTTACTATCTGTTCATAAGATTGCTAGAGACAACAAGATGTTTGTTGGGTTTAATTAATCTAATTGCTATATACAGGATTTACATCAAAAAAGGATTGTGGGGATTGGTAAACAATCCAATGGGTTATATATTTTTGATATAGATTCTACATGTAAGATTGCTTCTAATAACTGCATATCTGTTTGTCAAGTCTCTAGAAATCTCTGGCATCAAAGACTTGGTCATCCTTCTGACCAAGTCTTACACATACTTAGACCCACTCTTAAATTCGATAGTTCATCTGAAACTGATCATCTCTGTGATACTTGTAATAAAGCTAAACAAACCAGAGAACAATTTCCTCTAAGTGAACATAAATCCACTAAAATTGGTCAACTTGTTCACCTTGATGTTTGGGGACCATATAAAATCACTAGCAAAGATGGTTATAAATATTTTCTAACCATAGTTGATGACTATTCCAGGGCAGTGTGGGTTTATATGATTAAGGGGAAGGATGATATTTATGTTTCCATTGTTAACTTTACCCATATGCTATCAAATCAATTTGAACACAATGTCAAAGTTTTTAGAAGTGATAATGGGACAGAATTCGTCAATAATAAACTTCAACAATTCTTTCATGAAAAAGGAATTCTACATCAAACCTCTTGTGTTTATACACCACAACAAAATGGCATTGCAGAAAGGAAACATATGCATCTTCTTAATGTTGCTAGATCCCTTATGTTTAAGGGGGAATTACCTCTATATCTTTGGCCTGAATGTGTTCTAACTGCTGCCTATGTCATAAACAGGTTGCCCTCTTCAGTTCTGTCTGGCAAGTCCCCCTTCTTCTTTGTGTATGGGCATGACCCTTCACTCTCTCTCCTTAGAGTCTTTGGCTGCTTATGCTATGCCACCATTCTCAACATCTCTGATAAATTTGGTAGTAGGTCTGAAAAAAGTGTTCTTATTGGTTACTCAAATGAGAAAAAAGGCTATAAACTCTTGAGCCTATAAACGAAAAATATCTTTTATTCCAGAGATGTCAAATTTTATGAAACTGTGTTTCCATTCAAAATGAAAAATTCGGTGTCAAAACCTTTTGTTGAAACTTATGTGCCTAAAGATTTAAACCACAAAAATTTCTTTGACTCACAAACAAGTCCCAATGATGAAGGGAGAGTGACATCCTATGATGATAGCACAGTGGCAAGTCATCCTACTAGGATTGATGAACCAGTTGCAACATCTATAGATGATAATACACACCCTGAGGGCATCATATCATATGAATCACATCCTGCTGATGCATCTTCTGATTCTGCTGACATATCACATGATTCTGCTGAACAAGAAAGAGGCTTGCCAGCCACTACTGCTAGAAGGTCAACTAGAGTCTCTAAGTTGCCCAGTAATCTCAATGACTTCATTATTGAAGGAAAAGTCAAATATGGAGTTGAAAAAGTTGTCAATTACTCTATTCTTAACAAAGATAATTACTGCTTTGCTTCTAGTCTTAATAAAAGTATTGAACCTACCTGTTATGAAGAAGCTATCCTTGATAGTAATTGGGTAGATGCTATGAATTCTGAAATTGAGGCCTTAAATGAAAACCATGCTTGGGATATAACTGATCTTCCTCCTAATAGAACTCCTATTGGTTACAAATGGATTTTTAAAATCAAATATAAAGCCAATGGTGAAGTTGATAGATACAAGGCTAGACTAGTTGTTAAAGGCTATAACCAAAGGGAAGGAATTGACTATGATGAAAATTTCTCTCCTGTGGTAAAAATGTCTACTGTTAGATGTCTTATTGCCTTAGCTGTAAAAAACAAATGGCCTCTTTTTCAACTTGATGTTAACAATGCTTTCTTATATGGAGATCTTGATGAGGATATCTATATGACCATTCCCAAGGGGTTCTGTAATGAAAACAATAAAAATAAAGTCTGTAAACTTGTCAAGTCTCTATATGGCCTAAAACAAGCTCCCAGAAAATGGAATGAAAAACATGTCAGTGTTTTAAAAGAAAATAACTTTGTCCAATCTGTTAATGATCACTCTTTGTTCACCAAAACAGAGAATAACAAGTTTATTGCTCTGCTTGTTTATGTGGATGACATTGTTCTTACTGGAAACTGTATTGATGAGATAAATCTTTTTAAAGAATTTCTAAAATCCAAATTTCATATCAAAGATTTGGGAAATCTAAAATATTTCCTTGGCATTGAGGTTTTAAAAACTGGGAATGACATTTGTCTCTCCCAAAGAAAATACTGTCTTGAACTCCTCAAAGAATTTGGTCTTCTTGGGTGCAAACCTGTGTCCACTCCTATGGAACCCAACTCTGTGCTTCCATACATTCCCACTGATGATGATCCATTACTTGTCAACATCACTGGTTATCAGAAGTTACTTGGGAAACTTATCTATCTCACCCATACAAGACCTGACATCTCATACTCAGTTCATTGTCTGGCACAATATATGCATTCTCCCTTGAAATCCCATCTGGAATGTGCCCTCAATGTTCTGAGGTATCTAAAAGGAGCTCCAGGAAAAGGTCTAAGGTACAATTTTAGCAACTCTGAAAATTATCTTGAAGGATATAGTGATGCTGATTGGGCCAAATGCAAGAAAACCAGAAAATCTGTCACAGGTTATTGTGTTTTCTTTAATGATTGTTTAATCTCATGGAAAAGTAAAAAACAAAACACTCTTTCAAAATCTTCCACAGAAGCAGAGTATAGATCTATGTCTACTGCTGCTTGTGAAATCATTTGGATTCAAAAAATCCTAAAAGATCTAAAAGTTGATATCAATCTTCCTGTTAATCTTTTTTGTGATAACAAATCTGCTTTACAACTTGCTGTCAACCCTGTTTTCCATGAAAGATCAAAACACTTTGAAATTGATGTCCATTTCATCAGGGAAAAAATTGCTAGAGGTGTTATAAATGCAAAAAAGATTGGATCTTCAAACCAAACTGCTGACATTCTTACAAAGAACCTCCCTGTCTATCAGCATAAATTTTTGTGTGAAAAATTGATTTTGTTTGATATGTTTGCCCATCAGATTAAGGGGGAATGTTAAAATTTGGGGTAATAATCTGTGGCAAACATGTCACCTTATCAATTGCTAATGGCTTTCAAGTTATGTTCATTGCAGGTTTATTACAGGGGTTAAACATGGACAAAGCATTAGTGATTTAAAGTTCCAAGATTCATTTCTGCTGAAGCCTTCTCTGTTTCTGCTGATGAGCTTTTTTATAGCCGTTAGAGGGGTCTTAGTGTAACTTAATCCCCTATTTAATAAGTCCCTAATTCTAGGGTTATACACACTTCAGTGTGCAGTCTTTGTATCACTTTCTTCCTTTCTCTCAGATCATTTCATTGATCTTGTCTTGCCTTTACCTTTCATATGATTATTGTCTCATTGACATTAATCTAATCTTGTAATATTTGGATACTATTGTAAACATAATCTAAGCTGACTATTGCAGCTTAGATTTGAATAAAGGTTCTATTGTTCTCCCTGTGTTGCCTATACTTTCGTACAAAAAAGCTACAAAGGACCTAAGTTATCTTAATAAAGGACTCTGTACTACAAAAGGATATAAACTCAGAAAAGAATGTCTATGCAGCTTCAACCAAAGTATGAATATTAACACCTCTTCTAATTATAAATTTCGACTGCTCCATGATTTCTCCATGAAATTCAGGCATTAGACATTATGTTCGCCTAGCTAATTTCCAACAAAATGAGTAGTAGTAGTAGGAAGCAAAAGGCAGGTATAGAACATGAAATCAGAAACAAAAGGTTGGTATCACAAGTCAAAAGCACAAAACGGCCCGGATTAAAACACACAATAAGTTTAATATGCTAATACGTCAAAGTTTGAGTTTGTATCTAGTCGTTGGAATTCCACATGGGTTGGTATTCTAAATTCTCTGCGAGGAAAGGCTCCCATAAGGCAAAGAATGAATTAGAAATAGTCTTGCTCCACAAAACTTCCTGTTGATTTTGATTTTGTATCATATTATTGTTTCAAGACTGTACCTTCAGATATCTAAAGTCCAACTTTTTATGTGTTGTTTAAAGCTCCATTAGCATAAGATTTGTGGCTCAAGGTTTAATCTTATTAGCTTTCTAAGCTCAGATATTGTTGAAATCCCAATTTCATTGTTATTTTGAATCTAATCAAGCTGGCAAAAAACTGTTTTTTTTTTTTTTTTTTTTCTCTCTCAAGTGCTAAAATGATAGTTAATAAATTTAATTATTTTGTAAAGTATTTCACTGAGACATTTTATCAAACGATTTATGTGCATATTAGCACTGACTTGTTTAAAATATGATCTGATCGGTTGCGGTTTTTCAGTCACGCATTTAATCAAACACAAAACAAATCAGGAAGGTGTCAATTTTATTTTAGGTGGTGCTATTGGATGGCACTATAAGTCTAGTCTTCCCACTCCAAACTTCAAAGTCTTTTTTAATGGAATATAAGTGCAGTCTTCCCTACCCCAATTCTTCTTAAAGTCATTCCTGATATGATTATACGTAGAATTTAGTTATTACCAATTACATTTTCTTGCTCAACCCACCCGCCTATAAAAAGCCAATACTTGTTCTTATAATTTTAAGTAAATTTCCAAAAATGAAGTCACCACAAGCAATCATTCACTTATCATCTTCCTCTCTTATTTCTTTTCTCTTTTACGGTCTCGTGATAACATGTCTTACTTCCGCCACTGTCTGTCTCTGCTTCCTACGGCGGTAACGAGACTGATTATCACGCGTTGTGGTCATTTAAATCAAAGATCACCCATGATCCATACAAAGTTTTAGCCTCGTGGAACCATTCCTTTCATTTCTGTGAATGGAGTGGTATTTCATGTGGAAAGCGGCACAAACGAGTGACTGTTTTACGACTTTTTTCGTAAGGCTTAGAAGGCTCGTTGTCTCCTCATGTAGGAAACCTCAGCTTCCTCCGTAAGCTTTCTCTCGTGAACAACAGCTTTGAAGGAACCATTCCTCATGAACTTGGTCATCTATTTAGGCTACATCGTCTTTTTCTTTCTGAAAACAACTTCAGTGGAGTCATTCCAACAAACTTATCTAGTTGTTCTAACCTCGAAGAGCTTTGGCTTGCTCGAAATAATCTGGTTGGAAGCATACCCAAGGAGATTAGTTTACTCTCGAAACTTAAAATTCTTAAAATTCACACAAATAAGTTAACAGGTGGAATCCCACCTTTCTTGGGGAATATTACATCAATGGAAGTGTTCTCTGCTGGAGTAAACCCACTTGGTGGGAGAATTCCAGAAACCTTGGGTCATTGGAAAAGATTGAAGGCATTTGGCTCTGGCGAGTGCAACTTATATGGAAGCATCCCTCATTCCATTTTCAACCTCACACTCCTAGTTAATTTTTCTTTATCTACTAATCACCTCACTGGTAGTCTTCCTTCCGAAATTGGTAATCAGCTCCCAAATCTTGAGTTCCTTCAGTTAAGGAATAACGAACTGACTGGAGTTCTTCCACCTTCTCTTTCTAATTGTTCTAAATTATGGTATCTTGAAATGGGTAACAACAATTTTAGTGGGAAGTTGACAATAGATTTTTCAAAACTAAGAGATATTAATATAATTAGATTACAGTATAACAACTTCCATGGACAGGGAAAAGCTGATGACATGAGGTTCATTGATTCTTTGAAAAACTGCACCAATTTAGTAAATTTGAATCTTTATGATTGCAACCTTATAGGAGTGCTTCCGATATCAATAGGTAATCTTTCTCATCAACTCAGCTCTCTAAATTTAGGAGGCAATCAATTATTTGGAAGCCTACCTTCAACTATAGGTGATCTAGTTGGGTTGACCTTTTTAGCTTTAGGACCTAATCGATTCAAAGGAAAAATCCCAACTACCATTGGTAAACTTCAAAAGCTACAAGTTCTTGGTCTAAACAACAATCAATTTTCAGGGCCTATCCCTGATGCCATTGGGAACTTATCATTGTTGACTCAACTTTATTTAGATTACAACAAATTAGAAGGCCATATTCCATCAAGCCTTGGGAATTGTAAACAACTTAATGGGTTAAACCTAGCAGACAATAGACTCAGTGGTCAAATACCCAAGCAACTTCTTCAACTTCCATCACTAAATTATTTTTTAGAACTTTCTCAAAACCGGTTTTCTGGTTCCATTCCATCAGAGATTAAAAACCTCAATAAGTTGAGCGAGCTCTATTTATCTTATAATAATTTATCAGGCCCGATTACTAGTAGCCTTGGTGAGTGCGTTAGCCTTACAAAGTTATACCTTAGTGGCAACCAATTTCAAGGCATAATACCATCTTCATTAGGTTCCTTAAGAGGATTGGAGTTACTCGACATTTCTCAAAATAATTTATCTGGTAAAATTCCTCAATTCTTAGGCAAATGGAATTCATTAGAATATTTGAACCTATCCTTTAATGATTTTGAGGGTGAAGTACCGACTGGAGGAGTGTTTGCCAATGCAAGCGCATTTTCTGTTTTGGGGAACCATAAGCTTTGTGGTGGTTTGGATACACTTGAGTTACCCAAATGCAAGGAGACGGGTAGTAATAAAAAAAGGTTTCCTTTCTTCATATTAGTCATTGTGATTGCACCAACATTGCTCATCGTATTATGTTGTGTGTACCTTTTGTGTAAGAAGAAACGCAACAGTCAACCATCTCAATCTTCACGGAATGAAAGGTTCATGAAAGTTTCATACAATCAGCTTCTCAAAGCTACTGATGGGTTTTCTACAACAAATTTGATTGGCGAGGGAGGCCACAACTCTGTTTATAAAGGAATCCTCGATTCTAATGATGTTGCAGTTAAAGTTCTGCATCTTCAAAATAAAGGAGCTCACAAAAGTTTTATAGCAGAATGTGAAGCATGGCGGAATATTCGGCACCGTAATTTGTTGAAGATAATAACTTCGTGTTCAAGTACTGATTTCCAAGGCAATGATTTTAAAGCTTTGGTTTACGAGTTTATGCCGAATGGAAGTGTACACAACTGGCTTCATTCAAGTGCAAATACATCGAAACTGAACCTTCTTCAAAGAATAAGCATTCTCAGAGATGTTGCAACAGCACTTGATTATCTTCACAATCACTGCCAAACAACGATTGTTCACGGTGACTTGAAGCCTAGTAACATTCTACTTGATGCTGATATGGTGGCTCATGTTGGAGACTTTGGTTTAGCTCGACTACTTGGTACAGACTTAAACCAAAACAGCTCAACCGGGGTTAAAGGAACAATTGGTTATGCACCTCCAGGTAATTCCACTTTATTCCATGATGCTTATATTTCTTTACAGGTTAAAGTTTGTAAATTAATTAACTGTTTTTCATTTGTAGAGTATGGTATCGGGAGCGAGATGACAAGTTGTGGGGACGTCTACAGTTTTGGAATATTATTACTAGAGGTGATGACCGGTAAAAAGCCAACACACGACATGTTTATTGAAGGCCTTAGCCTGCATAAATTTGCTTACATGGCATTACCGGATCATGTAATCGATGTTATTGATGATGATGCTATTGTGTTGCAAAGTACGGAAGCCAATGCAAAGAAAGTGGAAGAATGTTTGGTTGCAATTATCAAGATTGGAGTATCGTGCTCTGTGGATTCCCCACCACAACGGATGAAAATTGAAATTGTTGTCAACGAGTTGCAGCAAATTCTCGATGTGCTTCAAAATATGTAAGGTACTATGTTGTCCCATTTTGTAGAATCTGATTTTACATGAGTTTGTTAATAAATCTTCACTAAAATGGTTTTATTTTTGAACTCTTTCAGGTCTATCATCAAGCTTGTATGGTGAAGTTGAGACTAACTACAACAAGGAGCGGTGCATGTCATAGTTAAATAAATGTTAAGTTAAAGATGTTCGTAATTATGGTTTATTTTACTTGTTTCATAAGTGTACGAGACATAAGAGTGCGTTTACATTCCTGGTGACGTATCATATGTATCAAGCATGTTTGTAAGTGTGGTTTAATTTCCATCAGTCCATTTTGTGGTATTGAATTCGACTTAAGTTCTACTTGGTGTTCGATTCCTTAATGAACAGCCTAATGTTATTCGTTTTCTTTGACTTTCAATTTCATAAATTTGACTGTTTCTTGAATTCTGAATGAGAAAGCTCAAGGCTTCCCCCTCTTCTGGTTTCGAGCAGTGTATGGTTCAATTTTATAGAAGGTTAACCACATGTTTGGTTATACACTTGTACCATGCATTCAGCTAGTACAAAATCATTATTATTACTGTAAGTATACTGTATTAAAAATGGGTCAATAACGACCAAAGTGTATTTCTGGTACATAAATCAGCTCGGATACTTTGATACTTTTCGTATTCCTTATGCAGTTAGTACAACTCTATTTTCGTCGGATAAGCGTTTGGATAAGCAATCCCAAACTCAGTTTCAATAAAAAACTTTGATACTTTTCGTATTGATTACACAGTTTCAATAAAATCTTTGATACTTTTCGTATTCCTTATACAGTTTCAATAAAAAACTTTAAAAAATGGTAAGTTTTTAGCAAGTTGTAGTGTAGTTCGTGTGAAGTCAAAGTTTGAACTTTTGAAATGTAAAAAGATGTTAACTTTTGTTATGAATTTGAAACTAAATTTGTTTAATTTGTAGTACTTGCTGTCTATCTGATTATTGGCAGGTGGAATTAGTAGAAATAACTTTGAAACTGATATCAAATTTGAGGTTGAAATGTTTACTTAGTTTGACTTAAAAAGTCAAAATGGTTATGTGTGTGACTTTAAAAATGAAATGGGTTTTATCTTATGCTTTTCACTTGGAATGGACTCAGGTAAAATTGGTTGTCAGTTTCATTATAATATTTTAAATTTGGTATGTTTTTGTTCAGTTTTAGTGTAGTTAGTACAAAGTCAAACTTATGGAGTTTGAAGTGTATAAAGATGTAAGCTTTTGGTATGTGATTTTACACGCAACTTTTGTTGGGTTTAATCTTGAATTAGTATTTTAGTTAGTTAGTATTTCATATTAGTTTGAGTTTACTTAGATGGATGCATGGAATAAGCATAGCTTTAGGCTTCCAGTCATGTGCACGTTGGAGTAATTGTTTGTTAGTTAGAAGTTTGACCTGTTCTCTTGGAAGTGTACGTATAAAGTACATGTGAGGAGAGGTGTACCGGTTCTTTAGGTAATAGAGTAAGTGGGTAGTATTTTATTGCTAGTTTGTTGGTCCACGTTGTATTCACAAGGCTGTATATAAAGCCATACCTGATATGAATATAATGTAGCCTTTTAGTCCCTTTATATCCTCTTTTCCTTGTATTTATGTTCTTATAGCAGTCTCATAACCTTCAACTTTTAAATTTGTAGTACTTAAGTTGAGTGTAATTTCTTATTCCTCTTCTGTAATGGTTCCAATTTAAGTGATGGATTCTCATCTGAAATTAATACTAACCTGACCCATATCACTATATAACCCATCACCCAAACACTCTATATATCCTGCACAAATACTTACCATACAATATAATCTTACAACCATTACAGAAGAGGAATCTAACCCAGCTAAGTGCCAAGACCAAAGACCACCACCATATTTCTATCCCAGAAAGAACAGATAGTAGAACATATCCAATTTTTCTCCTTAACCTTTTAAAATATATATATAATAGATTTAACCAAACTAAGCAACTGTCATTTATACTTTCTTACAAAATATGAAAATTTTACATATTCTTCATTTAAATATATTTATTCTTCATAGAATGTTTAGAGTTTTGAGTGTTATTTGATGATCTACGATATGTACCATACAATATAAGTGTAGTCTTCCATATCCCTAGGTTTCTTAAAAGTCCCATGTGTTATAAATCAAATTGTCTTGGTCAAGCTGAGATGGAGTAGGCGGACCGCAGGTTGCATAATTGGTGTTATAAGTCTTCTTAAAAGTTCCGTGTCATTAATTATACATGGAAAATAGTTCTTATAAGTCACATTGTGTTGGACAAGCTGAGAAGGAATGTGTGGATGATAGACCAACTCTTCTTAAAAGTCTTCGGTGATTTTATGATGGCATCCTTTTCACAATTTGCGTGTCACGAAGGTTGCATAAAGTCTTCCCTATCCCACGTCTTCTTAAAAGTCTTGGTCAAGATGATAATGAATTTGTGGAAGCCATCCATATCACTATATATCCTGCACAAATAATTACCCATCCATATCACTATATATCAAACGTATCATTTTTGACCCAAATACTCTTCAAAGAGTCATGAACCAACCAAATCCCGAAGCACTGAATTTGACCTTCCAAACATAAATACCACCCAGCTAAGTGCCAAAACCAAGGACCACACCAAGACAGTAACCAAAATTACTAGTACCCAAGACACCAGCAGATTTCTATCCCACACAGAACATTTAGTAGAACATAGCCAATTCCATATAACCTTATTCATTTGACATGATTCAAAGTATTTTTCATATGTTCTGGCGAACACGGTCGTGCCGTCGCCATCACTCCATAAGTATTTTTTAAATAATTTTTCTCCTTAACCTTTTAAAATATATATAATAAAATTAAGCAAACTAAGCAACGTACTGTCATTTATACTTTCTTACAAAACATGATAATTTTCCATATTCTTCATTTAAATATATTAATTCTTCTTCATAAAATGTTTAGAGTTTTGAGTGTTATTTTATTATGTTATACGTTGTATTTCTTTTACAATCACTTGTGCAATATAAGTGTACCTAGTCTTCCATATCCCAAGTCATCTTAAAAGTCTTCTCTGAGTACAGGTAGAAAATAGTTATTTATCAGATAAATTGTCTTTGTCAAGCTGAGAAGGAATATGTGGATGATAGACCATAGGTGATGCTACTTGGGTTGCATGATTGTTACAAAAAATCATAATGTCCTCTTCCCAATCCCAAGTCTTATTCAAAGTCCTCTCTGAGTATACATACAAACTAGTTATTACCAATAAAATGTTGTTTTGCTCAAGCTGATAAGGATATTGTGGATGCCATTCTCTTCACAATTTAAGTGTGGTGAACGTTAAACATAGATAATTGAAAATATTATAATCTCTTAAAAGTCTTGGTATTCTCAAGATGATAAGGAACTTGTGGAAGCCATTTATTTCACCATTTGCATGCCAGGAACGTTAACATGTAAAACTAAGTATAAAAAGCCAATGCATGTTCTCACAATTGCAAGTAAATTTCCAAAAATGAAGTCACCACAAGCAATTATTCACTTATCATCTTCCTCTCTTATTTCTTTTCTTTTTTACGGTCTCGCGATAACATGTCTTACTTCCGCCACTGTCTCTGCTTCCTATGGCGGTAATGAGACTGATTATCTCGCGTTGTTGTCCTTCCAGTCAAAAATCACCCATGATCCATACAAAGTTCTAACCTCGTGGAACCATTCATTTCATTTCTGTGAATGGAGTGGTATTTCATGTGGAAAGCGGCACAAACGAGTGACTGCTTTACGACTGTTTTCGAAAGGCTTAGAAGGCTCGTTGTCTCCTCATGTAGGAAACCTCAGCTTCCTCCGTAAGCTTTCTCTCCCGAACAACAGCATTCAAGGAACCATTCCTCATGAACTTGGTCGTCTATCTAGGCTACGTTTTCTTTATCTTTATGATAACAAATTCAGTGGAGTCATTCCAACAAACTTGTCTGGTTGTTCTAACCTCGAAGACCTTAGGCTTGCTGGAAATAAACTAGCTGGAAGCATACCCAAAGAGATTAGTTTACTCTTGAAACTTTCTCTTCTTGCAATTGGCGAAAATAACTTAACAGGTGGAATCCCACCTTTCTTGGGGAATATTACATCTATGGAAGAGTTCTATGCTGCCGAGAACCCGCTTGGCGGGAGCATTCCAGATACTTTGGGTCATTGGAAAAGCTTGACGGAATTTGCATCTGGTGGCTGCAACTTATATGGAAGCATTCCTCCTTCCATTTTCAACCTCTCACTCCTAGCTTATTTTTCCTTAGCTGAAAATCACCTCACTGGTAGCCTTCCTTCAGAAATTGGTAATCAGCTCCAAAATCTTGAGCGGCTTCAGTTAAGGGATAACAAACTGACCGGAATTCTTCCAACTTCTCTTTCTAATTGTTCTAAATTAGGACTTCTTGAAATGGCTAACAACGGTTTTAGTGGGAAGTTGACTGTTGACTTTTCAAAACTAAGAGATATTTATAAAATATACTTAAGTAATAACAACTTCCATGGACGCGTGGATGACATGACGTTTATAGATTCTTTGAAAAACTGCACCAAGTTAGTAAATTTGTTCCTTTATAATTGCAACCTTATAGGAGTGCTTCCGATATCAATAGGTAATCTTTCTGATCAACTTAGCTTTCTCGATTTAGGAGAAAATCAATTATTTGGAAGCCTACCTTCAAGTATAGGTAGTCTAGTTGGTTTGACCACTTTAGGTTTAGGAGCTAATCGATTCAAAGGAAACATCCCCACTACCATTGGTAAACTAAAAAAGCTACAAGTTCTTAGTGTTGGTTTTATGGATATAAATTAGTAGACGTGAGTTAGGATCGAACTCGAGACTTTGGGATTGCACACTTTACGTATGAGAATTTAAAGTTAATAATTAAATATAAATGTTGTATTTATTTATTTATTAAACGAAATAACTAACGGACGTTAAGTAATTAATGTAATGGACTAACGGTCGTTAAATGTTTATGGAAAAGGACTAAATTGCAAAAGTTGGGAAGGTTCCGGAATCCCTAAGGGATACCCAAACCGATCGGCCATCAAGAAAAGGAAACAAGGACCAACTTGTTCACCAAGTTTACTTGGGTATATATACAAGGCTAGGGGTCTTGTTTTTCCATCTCTTGTGCTCATAAGCTAAACCCTAAAATTGTTTTGTGTGTGTTTTTGTCTCCAAAACCGGTCGACACTTTCTATAGGGTCGATCCAAAGCTTTTCCACATAACAAGTTATTTGTTTGATAAAAACTAGCGGTACTTTAATTCGGTTTAGTACGTGTGTACAAGAACTTAGTAATAACATACTTTTGTTATTATCTTGGATTGAATTACAAAAAGGTAAGGGGTAATTCACATAATCCTAACTAAATCAAATTAGGGTTCATCCGTTGCTAGTTTGTGGATTTGATTCTTGTTCGGCTAGAATCAACAAAGGTACGCATATTCTTTATGTTAATTAATTATTCGTTAATACATCCTTATACGCTTCCGCTTGATACTTTGATGTTTTTGTGATTATTTATTTGAATGTCTTGATATCTAATTCCAACAGTGGCATCACGAGTCATTGGTTTTTAATGAGTAATTAATTACATAAACGCGTAATAAAACAAATACTTGTATGTTGTTTGCTATGTTAATCTAGGGTTTATGTTTGTTTATGTTTTAGTCGAATTTTTTTTTTTAAATTGGGCGTACCATATTTTTTTTAAATCGACATATACATAAATTTTTTAGGGTTTTGAAAATTGTTTGCTAACCTTATTAAAACCTAGAATTAATATTGATTACGTGATTAATTCATGAATAATTTGTTATGTGTCATGGAATTTTTATATGCGATCTTGTGACTTACTTGTATAATTGTTATGATATCCATGATTATACATGCATGTTAGTCATGGATAAGTTGCTTTTATATATTGTTTAATTGTTGAGACATATTTATTTATGATAAATCTTGAATTGGGGAAGACTCCAATTAATATATTAATGAATCAAGTATGTGCAATTTGGTATAAATTAATTAAGGGTTTACGCAATCGATTTATCGATGTATGTGGCTCACTTTCTATTGCTGGAGTGAAAACCCTAAATTAATATATACATTAATTTAACCTAGATATTGATTATTAATAGGATTTTATCGAATAAGTTGCATGTGGCTACTTGTTTACACGTATAAATTGTTTATTATGTGCGCATTGTTTTTTAGTAGTTTATTTTTTTATTTGTTACTTGTTTGTTTATTATGTTAGACAGTTTTAAGCAAAGGGTAATTTTGAATAGAAAAATAATACGGACTAAACAATGGCGAAATTTAATTGTTTTGGAAGAGTTAAGTTGTCAAATATAGTTTAAATTGATTGGTGACTTTGGTACAATGACTGAACGGCTCACCCATTCGAATGAACTAACAAAAGGGGTTTAAAGAAGTGCGCATAGTCACACTGAATGGATGTCTTAGGTTGTGCTTTAGCACGTACCTGGTCCTCTGCCCCCTGTAAGTTCGAATGGAGCTACTTAGTAAGTCATATAAATGTGCAAGCTCATCTTAAGGGCGAATTAGTTTTAATTCCATGCGCCACTTCGGTGGTAATTATCCGAAACACTAAGTGTTTACACTTATGCAAAAGTACGGTATAATGGATGATAATTAATACTAAATTCCTTGATTGGTGAACCCAATACCTCAATCAAAACTTTGATAATTTGATCTTTAAGAAATGGTAATAAAAAGTTTTTTATTAAAATTATGCTACAAGATGAATGCATGACATCTTTGTACATATTTGATTTGACCACATAAAATCAAAACTAGTACCCTTTTAAATTAAGAATATGCCATCTAATTAAAAGGAACACTTGAAGTTGCAATTTAGTCATGAGAGTACTTGGCTAGATTGTGATGGAGAGGTAAATCTCTATGTAAAGTGAGATCTTGCATGGACATATTTGCAGTTCTTTAAGTTAGACACTTAAGTTGAGTAGGAAGTGAGATCTTGGACTCAATGGCATAAGATGGGATAAAACATGTTTATATTTGCAATAGCGTTGGAAAATATAAATCCCATAATGATCTAGGAGTTGGAAATTGTTTGCCAATTAATGTTCGACAGATTACCTTATTATATGCGTTTGTTGCTAGCAGATCAACTGATGTGATAAACCTATGATAATTTGGATCCTAGTTTTCGAGAAAATTATATGGTTTTATGTTTATATTACCGTTGGGTATATTTATTTTCTTGAAAAGTGTATTATCGAAAATACTAATACTTGAACTTTTTTCTGTAGAAATGGCTCAAAACACCGATAACACTAACACTGCTCTAAATTCTGCGTTCAAAAGCTTTTTTGATCGAGAAAAGTTGACTGGCTCTAAGAATTTCAATGATTGACACCGCTCTTTGAGAATTGTCTGTAGAGTTGCTGATCGTATGAAATATCTTTATGAACCTTGCCCTGCTGAACCATCTGGTCCTGAAGCTACTCAAGCTCAAAAGGACGAGTGGAAACTAGAGTATAAGCGTCATAATGATGTGGCTTGTCTTATGTTGGGAACAATGGAATCTGCTCTTCAAAAGCAGTTCGAACATTATTTCCCATATAATATGCTCAATGAACTTCGAACTATGTTTGAGAAACCAGCTGCCGTCGAGATTTATGACTTGACCGACGCGTTACACAGCTGTAGGCAGGGAGAGGGTAAACCCGTAAGTGCTCATGTACTTGAAATGAAAGGGTACATGGATCAACTCAAGGCACTTGGCAAAACTTATGAGGATGACATGGCTGTGAATCTGATTAATCGATCCCTTAACAAGGATTTTAATGGTTTTGTCAGAAATTTCAATATGCACTGCGTGGGGAAGAAAGTTACTGACCTACACGCATTGCTCATTGATTATGAGAAAGGGTTGCCTCAAAAGGTTCCTACCGCCCAGGTACTTGCTATTCAGGGTGGAAGAATTAATAAGCCAAAACCGCAGCGTGCGAACAACAAGAAGGGGAAGGGTAAGGGAAAGGTTGACAAAGGCAAACAGGTGATGGCCTATCAACCTCAACCCAAGAAGAACCCTACTCCTAGGAAGGATAATCCTAAAAAGGATCAAGCATGCCATCACTGTAAGAGTGTTGGGCATTGGAAGAGAAACTGTGCTCTCTATCTTGATGAATTGCGGGCAAATAAGATGAAGTATGAAGGGTCTGCGGGCGCCGGTACTTCAGGTAATTTATTTGTCATTGAATTATTTACTCTAAATCATAATAATTCCTGGGTATATGATACGGGCTGTGGTATTCACATTTGTAATACACTGCAGGGGTTTAGAGTGGAAAGGAAGCTTGCCTATGGGGAGCAATATCTGCACGTGGGAAATGGTGCACATGCAGCTGTTGAAGCCATAGGAACGTTTAGTTTAGTATTGCCTTCGGGCTTAGTACTGTTATTAAACAATTGTCATTATGCACCTTCTATAATTAGAGGTGTTGTTTCCTTTTCAAGTTTGTTGGATGATGGTTTTACTCATACTATTTCAAGTAATGGAATTGATGTTTCTTTAAATGGTGTATTTTATTTTAAAGCAATTACTGTGAATGGTGTGTTTGAAATTGATATGATTGGAAATGAATCTAACAATAATAATAATTCGATGTTTAGCATTAACAAGAAGATAAAGTCAGACGTGAATTCTTCTTATCTTTGGCATTGTAGACTTGCTCATATAGGCAAGGCTCGCATGCATAAGCTGCAACAAGAAGGGCTTTTGCAAAATATCAATGATGAATCATTTGATAAATGTGAGTCATGCATATCTGGGAAGATGACTAAGAAACCTTCTCATAGCAATATGGAAAGGGCTTCTGATCTACTTGGTCTTATTCATACTGATGTGTGTGGACCACTTAGACATGTGTCAAAGAGAGGTGCTAGCTACTTCTTAACCTTTACTGATGATTTCAGCCGTTATGGTTATGTTTATTTACTTAAGCATAAACATGAGGTGTTTGAAACATTTAAGGTTTTTAAAGCTGAAGTAGAACTGCAATTGGGAAAGAAGATTAAAGCTCTTCGATCCGATAGAGGAGGCGAGTATCTAAGCCAAGAGTTTAAAGATTACTTAGCTGAGAATGGAATTGTCCAGAATCTCACTTCTCCATATACTCCACAACAAAATGGTGTATCTGAGAGAAGAAATCGTACATTGTTGGACATGATACGATCTATGTTTAATCTTACCACTCTACCTTTATCCTTTTGGGATTATGCTTTAGAATCTGCTGTTCGTATTCTAAATATGGTTCCCACAAAGAAGGTTGATAAGACACCATATGAAATATGGCATGGTAAAGCTCCTAACCTGTCTTATTTAAAGGTCTGGGGTTGTGAGGCGTATGTTAAACGTGACTCAGCAGATAAACTCCAACAAAGATCTGTAAAGTGTATCTTCGTAGGATACCCTAAGGAAACTATGGGTTACTACTTTTACTATCCAACTGAAAATAAAGTAATTGTTGCTAGGTATGGAGATTTTCTTGAAAGAGATCTCGTATCTCAAGAATTCAGTGGGAGAGTTTATGATCTGGAAGATGATCAAGAAGATGCATTACCTTCTGAAAACACTAACGTACTTCCGGTAGAACCTGATAGTCTGGGTCCTCCACCAGAAGTTGAAGTGATTCCCATTCGTAGATCCGTAAGGAATATACGTGCACCTGAACGTCTATGTCTTAACGTAGAGGTTGAGGAAACTATGTTAGGAGATCTTGGAGAGCCTACTAGTTATAAAGCTGCCATGGCAAGTACTGACAAGGCGAAATGGCAGGTTGCAATGAATGGGGAAATGCAATCCATGAGAGAAAATGAAGTCTGGGTAGAGGTTGACTTACCTCCAAACGCCTCTGTGGTTGGAAGTAAGTGGCTCTATAAGATTAAGACTGACATGGATGGCAATGTACACGTCTATAAAGCTCGTCTAGTTGCGCAAGGTTTTACTCAAACTTATGGCATTGATTACGAGGAGACCTTTTCTCCTGTAGCGGACATTAGAGCTATTAGAATTCTCATAGCTATAGCAGCATACTATGACTATGAGATATGGCAAATGGATGTCAAAACCGCCTTCTTAAATGGTCGCTTAGATGAAGACATCTATATGAAGCAACCTGAGGGGTTTGTGAATCCACAATTTCCAAACCGTGTATGCAAACTTCAAAGGTCCATTTATGGATTGAAGCAAGCATCAAGGCAATGGAATAAAAGATTTGATGAAGAAATCAAAAGGTATGGATTTGTTCAAAATTTTGATGAGCCATGTGTATATCACAAAGTTAGTGGGAGTGATGTAATTTTCCTAATTCTTTATGTCGATGACATATTAATTATGGGAAAAGACATTCCAAGCATGCAAAATGTTAAGGCATATCTTGGGAAGTGTTTTTCCATGAAGGATTTAGGAGAAGCTGCATACATTCTGGGAATTAAGATCTACCGAGATAGGTCAAAGCGGTTAATTGGTTTAAGTCAAAGCGCTTACATTGATAAAATATTGAAGAGATTCAGTATGCAAAATTCCAAGAAAGGATATTTGCCGATGGAAGTAAAGCATGGCTTATGTAGCGATATGTGTGCTTCAACACCTGCTGAGGTGGCACGCATGCAGAAAGTTCCTTATGCTTCGGCTGTAGGATCTATTATGTATGCTGTGAGATGTACAAGGCCAGATGTGGCGTTCGCTCAAAACATGACCAGTCGATATCAACAGAATCCGGGTAATCTTCACTGGATTGCTGTTAAGCATATTCTGAAGTATCTCAGAAATACTAAAGATATGTTTTTAGTGTATGGTGGGAATCCAGACACAGAGCTTGGTGTTACAGGTTACTGTGATGCGTCCTGGCAATGTGATAAAGATGATACGAAGTCTCAGACGGGTTATGTCTTTGTCATAAATGGAGGAGCAGTTGACTGGAAGAGCAAGAAGCAGACTACGATTGCGATGTCTACGACAGAAGCCGAATACATAGCTGCTTCGGAAGCTGCAATGGAGGCTGTTTGGATTAGGAAATTCATTTCAGGGCTTGGTGTTATGCCTTCAATTGAATCGCCTATTGATATGTATTGTGACAATTCTGCTGCAATCATATTTGCCAATGAACCTGGAGTCATGAAGGGCACCAGACATTTTCTACGGAAGTATCACTATGTTCGGGAACAAGTCCAGGAAGGTGAAATAAATCTACTGAAAGTTCACACAGATGATAACTTAGCTGACCCGTTCACTAAGGCTTTAGCTAAAGACAAGCTTGTAGGACTTGCCAATGGAATTGGACTTCGTTTAGCTAAAAGTTTCATGCATAACTGTGATTAGTATTTGGATAAAGGATATTGTAAAACATTTATTATTTTAATGAAATAAAGTTTGGATTATGTTTATTTTCATTTATAATATTGTTGTCCTATATTTGCATGTTTAATCCATAAATAACAAAGTTATTTTAAATGTCCGTTGTCGATTAATGATATGGGAGTATCATTAAACTAAGACAAATCTGAGAGATGTGGTAGAATATACTTGAAAGTATATTGATGAGAATGCATACCAATTTCAGATGATATTCAATGAATTGAATATAGGACTTATCCCAGCTACATAATTTACTTTGTGGATATTGTTATAAGTAAATTATGAATAGTTATCCTCAGACTTGAGATACGAGATAAGTGTCATGAATGTAGTGCATTTCTGTGGAGCAACTTAACGCTATACGTAACTGGTAGTCATAAGGGTTGTTTTCAGAAATGTTACAAAGTTTGTGGGTTATTCTTGTAGTCAAAATAGAATTTGTTCCTTCAAATTTATTTGGAGTTTAATACTGCTGGGCCCCTCGTAGGGTTGACAAGATGTTTGTGCGGCCGCACCCAAATCTCCCCTAAATATGTTTAGATGATTCGGTAATCTTGGTCAATCACTTACAAACGAGAAACAGAATAGTTATATAAAGAATGACTTAATTCCATATCTTTATTTAACGTGGTATTAGAAACAAAAGGATAATAATAATGAGAAATCATTAAAAGGTTTTCCAGGAGCCTTGCTCGAGTTGTACTAGAGGCATCGAAGTGTTGCTAGACGCTAACCGAATGTGATCACTCTATTAAGATATATCCAAGTGGGAGCTGTTGGTTTTATGGATATAAATTAGTAGACGTGAGTTAGGATCGAACTCGAGACTTTGGGATTGCACACTTTACGTATGAGAATTTAAAGTTAATAATTAAATATAAATGTTGTATTTATTTATTTATTAAACGAAATAACTAACGGACGTTAAGTAATTAATGTAATGGACTAACGGTCGTTAAATGTTTATGGAAAAGGACTAAATTGCAAAAGTTGGGAAGGTTCCGGAATCCCTAAGGGATACCCAAACCGATCGGCCATCAAGAAAAGGAAACAAGGACCAACTTGTTCACCAAGTTTACTTGGGTATATATACAAGGCTAGGGGTCTTGTTTTTCCATCTCTTGTGCTCATAAGCTAAACCCTAAAATTGTTTTGTGTGTGTTTTTGTCTCCAAAACCGGTCGACACTTTCTATAGGGTCGATCCAAAGCTTTTCCACATAACAAGTTATTTGTTTGATAAAAACTAGCGGTACTTTAATTCGGTTTAGTACGTGTGTACAAGAACTTAGTAATAACATACTTTTGTTATTATCTTGGATTGAATTACAAAAAGGTAAGGGGTAATTCACATAATCCTAACTAAATCAAATTAGGGTTCATCCGTTGCTAGTTTGTGGATTTGATTCTTGTTCGGCTAGAATCAACAAAGGTACGCATATTCTTTATGTTAATTAATTATTCGTTAATACATCCTTATACGCTTCCGCTTGATACTTTGATGTTTTTGTGATTATTTATTTGAATGTCTTGATATCTAATTCCAACACTTAGTCTATATAGCAATCAATTTTCAGGGCCTATACCTGATGCCATTGGGAACTTATCAATGTTGACTGTACTTTATTTACGAACTAACAAATTAGAAGGTCATATTCCACATAGCCTTGGGAATTGTAAAGAACTTTCATACAATAGACTCACTGGAAACATACCCAAACAACTTTTTCAACTTCCATCACTAAATTATTATTTAGATCTTTCTCATAACCGCTTGTCTGGTTCCATTCCATCAGAGATTAAAAACCTCAATAAGTTGAGCTATCTCGATTTATCTTACAATAATTTATCAGGCAACATTACTAGTAGCCTTGGTGAGTGCGTTAGCCTTGTAGGGTTAAACCTAAGTGACAACAGATTTCAAGGCGTAATACCATCTTCATTCAGTTCATTGGGAGGATTAGGGGTACTCGCCATTTCTAAAAATAATTTATCAGGTAGAATTCCACAGTTTTTAGGCAAATGGAAATCCTTAGAGTATTTGAACCTATCCTTTAATGATTTTGAGGGGGAAGTACCGGTTGAAGGAGTGTTTGCCAATGCAAGTTTATTTTCGGTTTTGGGGAACGAAAAGCTTTGTGGTGGTTTGGTTACGCTTGAGTTACCCAAATGCAAGGAGACGGGTAGTAAGAAAAAAAGGTTTCCTTTCTTCATATTAGTCATCGTGATTGCACCGACTTTGCTCATTATATTATGTTTTGTATATCTTTTGTGTAAGAAGAAACGCAATAGTCAACCATCTGAGTCATCGGGTAGTGAACGGTTCATGAAAGTTTCTTACAGTCAACTTCTCAAGGCTACTGATGGCTTCTCTGCAGCAAATTTGATTGGAGAAGGTGCATTCAGTTACGTTTATAAAGGGATCCTCGATTCCGATGATGGCAACTTTGTTGCAATCAAAGTTCTACGTCTTGAAAATCCAGGAGCTTACAAAAGTTTTCTAGCAGAATGTGAAGCTTGGCGGAATATTCGGCATCGTAATTTGTTGAAGATAATAACTTCATGTTCAAGTGCTGATTTCCAAGGAAATGATTTTAAAGCTCTGGTTTATGAGTTTATGCCGAATGGAAGTGTACATGATTGGCTTCATTCAAGTGCATATACATCGAAACTTAACCTTCTTCAAAGAATAAAAATTCTTAGAGATGTTGCCACTGCTCTTGATTATCTTCACAATCGCTGCCAAACAACGATTGTTCACGGTGACTTGAAGCCAAGTAACATTCTACTCGATGATGATATGGTGGCTCATGTTGGAGACTTTGGTTTAGCTCGCCTACTTGGTACAAACTTAAACCAAAATAGCTCAACCGGGGTTAAAGGAACAATTGGTTATGCACCTCCAGGTAATTGCACTTTTATTCCATGATGCCTATATTTATTTACAGGTTACCTTTGTAAATTAATTAATTGTTATTCATTTGTAGAGTATGGTACCGGGAGCGAGATGACAAGTTGTGGGGACGTCTATAGTTTTGGAATATTATTACTAGAGGTGATGACTGGGAAAAAGCCGATAGACGACATGTTTATTGAAGGTCTTAGCCTTCATAAATTTGCTTACATGGCATTACCAGATCAAGTAATCGATGTTATTGATAATGATGCAATTGTGTTGCAAAGTACCGAAGCGAATGCAAAGAAAGTGGAAGAATGTTTGGCTGCAACTATCAAGATTGGAGTATATCATGCTCTGTGGATTCCCCACCCCAACGACTAAAAATTGAAATTGTTGTCAATGAGTTGCAGCATATTCTCGATGAGCTTCAAAATATATAAGGTACTCTGTTCTCCCATTTTGTAAAATCTGATTTTACATGAGTTTGCTAAAAATCATCACTAAAATGGTTTTATTTGTCAACTCTTTCAGGTCTACCATCAAGCTTTTATGGTGAAGTTGTAGGAAACTACAACAAGGAGCGGTGCATGTCGTAGTTAAATAAATGTTAAGTTGTTAAAGATGTTCGTAATTGTAGTTTAATTTTCTTGTTGCATAAGTGTACGAGACATAAGAGTACGTTTACATCCAATTTGTTAAAGATTCCTTAATGAACAGCCTAATGTTATTCGTGCTCTTTGACTTTCAATTTCATAAATTTGACTTTTTCTTGAATATCTGAATGAGAAAGCTCGAGGCTTCCCCCTCTTCTGGTTTCGAGCAGTGTATGGTTCAATTTTATAGAAAGTTAACCTCATGTTTGGTATACTGTATTATTAGTGCAAGTATACTGTATTTAAAATGTGTCAATAATGACCAAAGTCGATTTCTGATACATAAATCAGCTCGAATATTTTGATATACAGTTGGTCCAACACACGCACATTCACGTTAGTGACTTGAAACTTGAGAGTTGAGAGTGTTGCCAAAGTTACTACTTAATGGAAGTTTAATTAACAAAAAAGGTGTAGTTATGGATTGTCCTAAAAATATAGATATAACTGAACTAGGTCAATTAAATTACAAAAAACGAGTCTTGTATCTACTTACTCATGTAATGTGGAAACATGTAACTTACAGTAATATGAAACTGTACACTCACTCTTGTGAAACAAACCAAAGAACAGCGAAAACTAAAACGGGTCAAATGGGTAGACTCAAAAAATATCTTTAACTGAACGTGTCATTATTTTGTTCCATTCCATCAGAGATTGAAGATCTCAAGATGTTGTACCATCTCGATTTATCTTATAATAATTTATCAGATACCATTACTAGTAGCCTTGTTTCAGTGCATTAGCCGTACAATGTTAAACCTACAAGGCAACCACTAAAAAGAACTTAATTATGTTTCTAAGATAATTTCAGCCATAAATGAATTTGTTGCTCTTCTTTTCCGAAATGAACATAGTATTGATTCAAATAAGGAAGATCCATTGACATTACATATGAGTTGATATATTGAGCTTGCCTACTGTATGACTACTCTTGCAAACAACACATCTAAAAAGACACACGCCAACCTTGTTAACTGCTAGAGCAGAAATGAAACTAAAACATACACCATAGATGTCACTGTAAGTATTGTTATCATCACTGCCTTTGAATAACTCGAGAAAAACATATGGGGTTTGCTGAAGTTGATGTCGTCTCTAATCTGCCTTTAGAATTTAGAATTTAGAATCAGGCCATATGACGAATACATAATAAATCTTGACTTTACCCATCCAAGTACAAGCTCCAAATAACACTAATAACTAGCAATACACCACATTGATGACCTGCAAAAACTAAAACAAACACACGTTATCATTCTTTCGAGCTTCAAACATATGATTGGCAGTAAATCTTAAGCCTTGGCATTGGTGATATCACTGAGCCCATTCCACTAATTTGTTGCTCTTTCAAATGGAAGAAAATATTTACGTTGTTAAGAAACTAAGAAAATATTTACGTTGTTAAGAAACTAACTGTCAAATACAGAGGTCCCTATAAAAATTCAAAAACCAAATGATCGATCAATATAGCATCACATGTTTATATACATGTTGTTAACATAGGGAGTAGGTGAACGAATAATCAAATTTACTCGTTGCAATTAGGGGGTGTTTGTTGCACCTTATATTGCCGGATTCTAACTTATTTGGTTTTAGGCTTATATTTCATAAGCTCACTTTTTGTGGATTATTTTGAAACTTTTCAACTTATATAAGTAACCTTATGAAATAGGGATGAGCATGGGAACCGGAAAAACGGTACGGCACCGGAACCGTACCGGTACTGACCCGAATTGGTATCGGCTTACAATACACGGTACGGTACCGGTACCACAAAACAAGCCCAAAAAAATTCGGTACCATTCAAAATCGGTATGGGAGAAAAACGGGAAGTCCCGGTTCCGGAACCGGAATATAAAAGGCCAATTTTTCTTAATTATGGTTTCGATCCAAACACTCCTATTCCATCCCATATGTCAAAACTAAGATCGAACAAGTAGCTAAGCACAAAAAATAGATTATTAGAATATCCAAATAAATGAAAAAAAGTGCAACAACTATAGCTTTAAGGATACCAAGAATGTTTGTGGGGAGTTCCATTATGTCGAGAAAAATTTGCGTATGCAAGTACTAAACTTAAGGAAATGATCTGTTTATAAGTTATAATTAGTCATGCGTACTTGCTGCATTTACAGCAACATAATTCTCACACAATCCTTTTAGCTTTGCCTTGTATATGTTTAAGTCATATGCTTTATACTTTTCCTTGCTGCCTCTTTATTTTCAGTTAGATCAAAATATCTGTAGAAATTTATCATCCTCATACTGAATGCTCATTTAGACCCACTGTTGTGGGTTAGAATCAAAACATATCTAAAAAAGACAGAGATGATGATCAGCCATAATATGAAACATAAGCCAGCTATATAAGCCGAAACAAACAACCCCTTAGTTGATTGATATAACAAAATTCAGACATACCATGGCAGCCTGAGCAATGGGCAACCGCAAACCGAATTGTTCCATCAGCTGAGGTAAACCATACAACACACCTGCAAAAAAGATGTAATTCCAGTTTCAGCAAGATGTCATATATATAGTAGCAGGTAGCGGTGTTACTCGGGTCGGGTTTGGTCGGGTCAAACCGGGTCGAGGCTAAAAATAACATACCCGAATATAGTTGGGTTCGGGTCCACTCGGGTCGGTGCTATTCGGGTTTGGCCAGCCCGAATATAAAGAAACCATATTATAAAAAAAGTAAATAAATAAATAAAAAATAATAAAAAATACCGAGTTAGCCAAAAATATCTATCCCAATACCCAACCCTATTTAGCATCCGAGTTGACCCAAAAAACCTGAATAAGATTATTGAACAAAATAAGTATCAGAATACCATAACTTCTAAACAACACACGGTAAAACAAACATTTTGTTGAAAGACTAATTAGTAAAGATAACTATAGGACAAAATACACATCAGCAAAAGAATATATGATAACCAAATAACTTAAACTTAATTATACTCATCGTAGAACTAAAATCTAGTATAAATACAAATGTTCGTTACCAAAACTACCAAGACAATCAGTTTCTTTAGTGTGTTGGTTCTATGAAATCTGTTGGAACTCAACTAGAGGAATATAAAGCACACTTTCATACAAAAATTAAATCGGTAGATATATCTAGCTCATAACAAGAGTGAGAGAAACGCCTATTTTCTTAAAGCCAGAAAACGATAACTACTGCGATATGTGTAATAAACGGGTTGTGTAACTTACTGAGTTATGATCAGCTGGTCTTGGCTGTGTACAGTTGCGCATATTGCAAGTTGTCCGAAAAGAAAAGTTGACATTCCCACAGCTAGGACAGGTCTAGTCGTCTTCTCCACGACCACGTAAATCATAATCACCACAAATTAATACCACATAATACAATTCCATACTTTGTTGTGACATGCAAGAATAAATACGTCTAAGGAGTAAGTGCCATCTCATAAAATTTATATGTATGGGTACGCCCATATTTTCCAGCTTATTTTCAGACTTGTGAGCTTACTATGACTTAAAGATGGAAGATAAGCTCATAAGCTAAAAAAAAGAACGGATAAAGATGAGCTTATGAGATATAAGCCGAACCAAATAAGATCATAAGCCCAAAATAAGATTAAACAACGACCCGTAAGTTCAAAGTTTCACCTGAGTAACCTCCAATTAATATAATTGGCAAAACCCAACCATTTTGCCATGGTAAAGTTTTTCGTGACTGCAAATCACATGAAAACTAAAGTAACACTGTTGCTAAATTTGCAGTTGCATTGGTAGATATGTACAGACATGTTAACGGTTACTCAATGAACAGCACACAAAATGCCCTTTTGCTCCGGAATACATAAGGGCAATTTAAAAAACAATATCTGTCGATTCAAACAGCAAGTGATAAACTAGCCGGTAGATGTGAAAACGTAACAGCAAAACTTCCCGTTTCTGCAATTGACCGGCAAAACTAAACCTAAAACTGTTTTATCCAATGACTAAAAATGTTTTCGGAGTTGATTATCATACTAATGACTAAAACTTATTATTTCATTCTAAACGACACGGCAAACAATTTTTGCATGTCAAAATCTGACGATAAATATTACGCAAGTATCATTCTCTAATGGACATTTCATCAAACACCTTTCGTGCACAACCTAAAATCGAGCTTCAAACCATAGCCGCACGTAACACATGCACCTAATTCACCTCTATCGCACTATAATATCACAAATATCTATAACTAACACCTAATTGAAACAAACACAAAAATCAATGAATTCAGTTCAAAAGTATACTTGAGAGCATCACAAAATCAGCAACTTCAACTTCAACCAAAGTCTTTATTTGTTTGTGAATGGTGGAGATTAGAGTTGAGTGTGTTTGGATGGGATTGCCAGCGTGACAACTACTTCAATTTTTTTTGTGAAATTTTTTATTTTTTTTAAATCTTTGACACATTAATTTGTTGTAAAAATGTACATAGCTGCTCAAAAAGTTTATCTACTAGACTTAAGAAATGTTTATTTTTCTCTTATCTTAACTACATATAATGTAAAAACTAATTTTTATTGAAAAAGTAATGATTCTCAACGGGTGGGAGGATTGCATGGAGGAGATGAATCAGAGTCATGTGTGTTTAGATGGGATTACCAGCGTGGTAAATATAAAAGGAAATAATTCAATTAGTTGTTTGTAAGTTCAATGTTTTTCTTATGAAAAATGATTCTTATTGTTAAGTAGTAAGCTTACTAATATGCTTAATGATTTGATTGGTGAATTTGAAAAAATAATCGGTGAAAATTTAAAGAGAGAAGATTTACAATACATGTTAAGTGGATTAGGCATGTAATTAGGGTTGCATTTTAGGCCTAAATAATTTGTTGAAAAAATGAAATTAGTTGCTTAAAAAGAAGCCGTGAGTTGTAGGGTTTTCCCTGCACGGGTCTCTCCTAGTGGTTCGGGTCCCGGGGCCTGCTCGTTAAGATGGTTTAACTCGGAGGTCGGATTTCAAGTGTGGTGTCGTTTTAAAAAAAATAAAAATAAAATAAATAAATAAATAAATAAAATAAAATAAATTGATTAACTACATCTAGAAAGTGTTTACTTTTCTCTTATTCTCTCTTAATTGAGACAAATGTGAGCCCAAAACACATATATATTGTTTTTTAATTGAGAGACTCACAAATGTCTCTCTCTTCCAATTAAGAGGCTAATTAAGACACTTAAGGCTAAACCACTTAATCTAATAAACAACCCCTTACTCGACTACTAAATATCAAGACTAAGGGCATCCACTATAAGAGGTTCATGAAAAGGTTTATAAAATTTAAAAAGGTTTATAAATTGAGTCACTATAGTGAGATGGGGTTTATAATGACATGAAATAAAATAGGTATAAGTTTATAGAACTTTTCATTGCAACTAAAACACATGTAACTAATTTAAACCGTATCAATTTATAAAGTTTTAGCAAGTTTAAGCATAGTGATAATAGGTTTATAAAAGGGTGAAGGCTGAGAATACGTAACAAAGTTTCTCAAATATACCGATGTACGTAACATACTTATTTTATTACTTTTGCTTACAAATTTGGCTCATTGTACGTAATGTGACCGGTAACTAACAAGTTACCAGGTCAAAAGTTTAAAAAATGACATAAATGGTCCCTGTGGCTTGCGTTGACTTTCACAGGTCATCCATTGACTTTATTTTCGTCCGTTTTCTTACGTTTTGTCCGTTTTTGTTCCGTTTTTGTCCGTTTTTCTTACGTTTTGTCCGTTTTTATCGGTTTTCATCCGTTTTTGTCCGTTGTTCTTACGTTTTGTCCGTTTTCCTTATGTTTTTATCAGTTTTTGTCCGTTGTTCTTACGTTTTGTTAGTTTTCCTTATGTTTTTATCAGTTTTTGTCCGTTTTTCTTACGTTTTGTCCGTTTTTCTTACGTTTTTGTACTCTTTAAACATATTGAAAACTTTTTCCAAAAAAAAAAAAAAATGGAAAAAAAATTTCCAAAAAAAAAATTTGAATTTTTTCCCAAATTTGAAAAAAAAAATTCCAAAAAAATTTTTAAAAAATTGGAAATTTTTAAATTTTTTTAAAAATCTTGAAAAATATTTTTCAAATTTTTATAAAAAATCTTCAAAAAATATTTTTTTAAAAAACATATTTTTTTTAAATCTTAAAAAAATTGGAAATTTTCAATTTTTTTAAAAAATATATTTGAAAACTGGCAAAAACGAAGAACAACGGATAAAAACGGATGAAAACTGGCAAAAATGAAAGAAAACAGACAAAACGTAAGAAAAACGGATAAAAACGGATGAAAACTGGCAAAAACGAAAGAAAACAGACAACACGTAAGAAAAACGGACAAAAACTGGCAAAAACGAAAGAAAACAGACAAAACATAAGAAAAACGGACAAAAAAACAGACAAAAACTAATAAAAACATAAGGAAAACGGACAAAACGTAAGAACAACGGACAAAAACGGATGAAAACTGGCAAAAACTGATAAAAACATAAGGAAAACGGACAAAACGTCATAACAACGGATAAAAACGGATGAAAACTGGCAAAACGTAAGAAAAACGGACAAAAAATTCAGAAAAATGTAAGAAAAACGGACGAAAACCGATAAAAACGGACAAAACGTAAGAAAAACGGACAAAAACGGAACAAAAACGGACAAAACGTAAGAAAAACGGACGAAAATAAAGTCAATGGATGACCTGTGAAAGTCAATGCAAGCCACAGGGACCATTTATGTCATTTTTCAAACTTTTGACCTGGTAACTTGTTAGTTACCGGTCACATTACGTACAATGAGCCAAATTTGTAAGTATATTACGTACAAAAGTAATAAAATAAGTATGTTACGTACATCGGTATATTTGAGAAACTTTGTTACGTATTCTCAGCCTTCACCCTTTATAAAATTAGAAATTTAAGAGTATATGACATGAAAATTATATAAACCTTTTCAAAAGGTTTACCATTGGAGATGCTCTAAGTGGTTGCATGACTTAGCTTCTAACTAGAATGAACAAATATTAGCACCAAGAAATATAAAAATTAGTCAAACTATGGCTTGCGATGGACAAGTCCCATGGCCACAATAGATGACTGATACAATAGTAACGTTCAATCTAAGCTAGAGCATACTGTATATACTATAAACCAAGCTAAAACATATAACCAGCCCACATATATAACACGACTTATTATCCAACTCAGGAACTGATCACTCAAGAAGAACCATCATCCAAATACGAATACCACACCTCAGCATATAGAGAAACCAAAACTAGGTCTAAGTAAGGGGTGTAAGTTTAAGCTAATTTTTAGGCTTATGAGCTTATTTGAATATGCTTAAATCTCATACGCCCGTATTTTCCAGCTTATTTACAGACTTGTGAGCTTATTATGACTTAAAGATGGAAGATAAGCTCCTAAGCTAGAAAAAAGCCCGATAAAGATGAGCTTATGAGATATAAGCCGAACCAAATAAGATCATAAGCCCAAAATAAGCTTAAACAAATCCCCCTAAGTTCAAAGTTTTCACCTAAGTAACCTCCAATTAATATAACTGGCAAACCCCAATTAGTCGATAGTTCTAATCACCATCTCGATGTATGTAACACTAATATGAGCTTACCCAAACACATTCCATAAGCTATATACCTTTCTCTATACCTAATAGCTTCTTAACCTCTTAAAATAAGGCTACCCAATGTTGTAAAAAAAAGTGAATAAGTGAATATGTGATGACTGCCGGAGATGGGGATGGTTGTCTTAGAAAGTGAATAAGTGATAATAAGGAAATAGGTTGAAGGGTTTCGTGTATTAGTTATTTTAGTTTGTTAGTTTGAAAGTATCCTCTTAATTAACGGTCAAACTAACGGCGCCTATTAAAATTGGACCAAACCTGGAATAAATGCTTCACTTTTTGACTGAATCCGAAAAGTTTCTCCATTGCTCCATATCATTGCCAAAATTGCCCGCCGCTGGTCCAATTTCCTAACGACGTTAGTATTAGATCGTTATCTTCAATCACATGCTTGACAAACGAGGGTAGCACTACTACAAAATAGTAACATACTCGCACTTATTATGTATGTTTACGCAATTTAAAGTGAGAAAAATAAAAAGGTTCACATTAGTATGCTGGTGAACCATCTAGGTGTACCAAATATTTTCACACTTTTATGTGGGAAGATTTATGAATATTTTTCACACTTTTAAGAGCGGGGGTTTTAAAATAATTCTTCACACTTTTAAGTGTAATGATTTTGATTTTCAAATAATTCTTCTCACTTTTAAATATGAAGATTTTGATTTTGAACTAATTCTTCACACTTTTAAGTGTGAGATTGAAATTATTCACAATTTTTAAGTGTAAGGATTTTAAAACAATGATATTTATTGTAGTGTAGATTTTTCTTTTCATATATTTGTTTAATATATTTTTTTGTCTTTTTCATGTATTTTTTTATTCTTTATTTTTTTTGTCTTTTATTATTTATTTATTATGTCCTTTCAATTATTGTGTCATTGATCCCCACAATTGCCAAGACTAGTAACCCCGCCAAGAGCACTTTCAAGAATGTAAGCTTTTTGATCATTTTTATTCCAACCCAATGGATGAGATTTTGAAGCCTATTTGACTTCCTAAATTTACGATGGTAGCGGAAGCATTTGCTGGTAGAGGCGTCGTTTTTAAGCTTCCGTGTTGTAGTGTGGCAGGTTTTGTGATAGAAAAGAGATGAGGGTGAGTGAATGTATTTATTGTTTGATTGTTATATTTGGAAGGTTAAAAGGAAAAAAAAGGAGGAAAAAGAAAAATTAAAATGATAGTTTATATCAAATCTCTATATTTGATGTGGAGCTCAAATGTCTATTTTGGTAAACCAATAAATTTGACCCATTTCTAGCATATTCATTTTTATAACAACCAGAGATTTTTTAGATTATTATTTTAATTATATTTTTACCAGAAAATGCAAACTAGTTATTTTGTGACAGCTACTGATGTTTAAAACTCAAAAAGAGAGGTTATCTCGTTTATCCTAAAAACGACACTTGATGCGTGGTTCGGGGTCGAAAGACTTCTTTTTTCGCGAGCAAGCTTTACAACCCACTAGGCAATATACCTAATTGTTGCAGTGTAGTATGGGTAAGCCCAGAGGGTTGATTGTTTTATAGGGAAATAGAGATGCTAGCAGAGATGCATGACAAAAAGGTAAGGTGAGGATGATTCTTTTTAGTCTTTTATGAAAGCAAGTAAAATCTCGGGGTTTGAAGAGTGGAGGTTCGGTAATTTTACCAATTAATCTACTTAAGAAATTAAATAAAAACCAATTAAACTATTTAATTATTAATGAAATTTTAATTAAAAAAATAGTTACGGTCGTCACTGCGGTCATTGTTAGCAAGTTGTAGGTGGGGTGTAGTCTTGGAAAGAGAAAGCTGATATGGCGTTGATGTGGCAGAGGTGACCACAATATTTGTGGTTGCCATTAGCATTGGACTAACTTAAATCTTAGGCATAGATCGGGTGTAATGATCACCTTCTTACCACCTTCACCTTAGCGTCACATCATTTTTTGAGCACATCATTTAACCCATCATCTTACAGTTGTTGTGATGACCACTTAACAAAACACATAAAAATATCCCACTTTATATAACATCTCTCACAACATACCCTACACACTCATAAAAAAAGGGTAGTGCACCACGTTAGGTGGCATGCACCATCGAACCAACCCCAAAAAGGCACCTTGGTGCGCAGTGGATGGCAGGCTTAGTAACGGGTGGCGCATGATAGAGGCTCACCACGGGTGGTGGAAGCCTCATTTATGCCCGGTCTTAAAATTTTCAAAACTTAACTTGAAGGCTTCAACCCAATAAAAAATATGACATGTCTAGTTAAAATATTTGGGGTATTTATTTCGGTTCTTTGTAAGTTGAAATGTTTTTAGTTTTTTTTTTTTTTTTTTTTTTTCTTTTTTTCTCCTTTTGTTTTAATGAAAAACACAAATTTAGGATTTTTGTAGTCCATGAGTTGTTGAAATGTCTTGCATGTACGCGGTATTTACTTAAGCTTATGTTTGTGATACTGAGCTTAACTGATTTCGGTTTACGTTTAATAGTTTACTTTTTACGGCTTATTCTTATTTTGGTATGAGCAAACCATAATGAACGAATATGAGAAATCTTGCCATCTTAGTGTAAAAACATTTAATTACATTACTCATTTATGGATATTAGAAAAATACATTACTCATTTATGGTAATATACAAACCAAACTTCACTATGTATGGGATTAATGCTCTTCAAGTATAATGTGTCATGTTTTGTTGTGTATTTGCATTATTTTGGTGCAAATCGGATCATGTGTTGGCTTTGGCAGTGTTGTTATTATATGATATGTGTGATAATCCCACATATGATATAATACACATGTAGTATAGTAAATTGTTTGTGTCGCGGTTGGTGTTTAGAATATAGTACTACAAGTGTCATTTGATCAACAAATGAAAGCCGACTACTGTAACTATGTAACATAGGAAAAACCTTAGATACTTCTTATCAGATTATATAATGGGCCACAACAATTAGTTGACCCAGTCCATCATCATTCCTCATCCCAAAAGTGAACTTGATTGATTTTTTTTAGAAAAATATTGGGTAAATGATATAAAAGTAAAGTAACTCCCAATATCATTTTTCACGGGTTATGGATCCCAATACGGTTTTCCACAGTGCATGGGGGAGGTTGAGATATTATGAATCCTAGTACGGTCTTCCACGGTGTATGGGAGGTTGAGATGTAGATAGCCCTACCCCTACCAAAGGTAGATAGGTTGCTTTTGGTTCTACGAAAGGTATAAAAGATCCTACGGCCTGAAGAGCAAGGACCGAACCCTTGACCTTTGTTTCCAGAAACAAAGGTGTTAACCACTTAATCATTATATCATTGGGTAAATGATATGATGATTAAATTTAAGTATAAGTTATACTTTGTAAAAATATGCTCTTACTCTTTGCATTTACATATTGAAAAAGTAAAGTATTGTTTATCTCTTATTCTTTTAGAATATACATAATAAAATTAAGCAATCTAAGCATGTGTCATTTATGCTTTCTTACAAAGTATGAAAATTTTCCATATTTTTCATTAAATATATTATTTCTTCTTCATAAAATGTTTAGAGTTTTGAGTGTTATTTGACGATGTTATACGATCTGTTTCACTTAAAAGTACGCAACAAAGTGCGGCCTACGAACAATAATTGTTAGTTACTTGTCTACGATATATGCAATATAAGTGTAGTACTACATATAAAGCGCATGGTTTCAGAATTTAATTAAACTAGTTGTACACAGTTGATAAAGGATAAAGATATTAAGGAACAATTTAGTCAATAAAATGAAGATCTTAACAATTATTAAGCCAATTAAGAAGCGAGTAAGAGCTAGCACTAACCAAAATAGGATGACAAAGTTGGTCTTGAAAAGCTCTTTAATATCTTCTCTAGCACTAACTGCCTTCAATCCTCTCTGCAACAAACAGATTCAATCAACTTCACAGAAAGAAATCACAGATTCAATTAACTACAATACAGCTAATTATTTGCGGTAATCACAGAATGCAAACATGTTAAATGATTATCTCTTAGGTTGAACACACATTATTGAGCTTCAAAACATCAAGTGTGAAACAAACTCAGGGATAAGTAAAAGTACAACAAATCAAGCACATAATCTAGGCCAGATTGCCGCTTTAACTGGATAAAGTAATAAACAGATTCAATCAACTACAAAAAGTAGTAAAAGCAATGTTACTGGTCATCACTTTCTATTTCAATATTTCTTCTATGCCAAATTGGTGCCTCGTCAACATCATCAATTATTGGAATAGTACATGGCATGCACTGGGTATAAGAGTCAGCCTCATCTTTATTTTCATCGGAGCCCATGTCATATATATCCCTCGGCTTTGTTAGTATCACATGTTACCATCCAACATCTCTTATATCATCTATGTAGAAAACCTGTCTAGCTTGAGAAGAGATTATAAAGGGATCGTCACTCAATTTCCCACCAGTATGTACCAATGGCCTTGAAAAATTTACAAGAGGAAACCCATATTTATCTTTCTTTAACCCCCTTGAAGGTCGAATATCAACCCAATCACACTGAAAAGCACAACTTTGTATCCACAAAAATAATCTAGCTCAATGATGTTGGTAAGTTTTCCATAATAATATCCCCCTTCCACAGCCACAATGACCCCTGAATTTTGGGTCTTCTTAAGCTCTTTCCGCTTCTTTGTAAGGAATCTATAACCATTAGTGATGAATCCGTTAAACTTTTTAGCAATAACTCTTGGACCAATAGCGAGGGATAACACTTCTTCATCACATTTGTTCTTTTCTAAGAAGGAAACCTGCCATTGTTTAATACCATTTTTAGTTTATGGATTATGGATATTGGAGATGCTTATAATATAAGAACTACACAAATTGTAACCTGGTTATGAAGCCACTGTGGAAATTCCTCAACTAACAATTTTTCTATTGTCTTCAAGTCCAAAGGTCGACCCTTAAGAGCTTGTTGTTCACCCAAAAAATGACTACAAGATAAAGATCATAATCTTATATTTCGAAAAGCTTTACTTAATTATAAGAATAGCTATATTTAAAAAAAACTGTAGTTACTCGCGAAAAGGTTGAATCTTTCTATGGTTTAGTAATACGTAGCGATGTGCTTGATTTAATGACTTTGAGTCAAGCTCAATGATCTCAAGTTTTCCTAATTGCGACCACTCGAATTAAGCATGTACATCTCCTTTCCAACAATAGTTTCATCATTCCTAGGAGGACGATTAAAGGGAGTCTCAACACCTTCAAAATATCTTGAACAAAAAGTAAGGCACTCGTCTTTAATATACGCTTCTGTAATTGATCCCTCGGGTTGAGCCTTATTGCGAACATATGACTTTAGTTGCATCAAGTACCTTAAAGTTAATAAATGGAAATTTTATTTATATGTGCAAGTAAAATATTTATGCAGATAAGTTTTTAAGAAGAAAGTTATTACCGTTCGACCGGATACATCCATCTATAATGAACGGGTCCGCCAAGTTTGGCTTCTGATATCAAGTGGACAGTTAGATGGACCATGATTGTAAAAAAGCTACGAGGAAGTAACTGCTCCAACTCGCACAATGTTTGCACAACTTCATACTCATATCAAGAACTTTATTACACAACCCTTTGAAAAATGAGCATAAATCAGAAACCACTTTCACAACTCGAGACTGTGATCTTGAAAACATGGAAGCCCTCAAAGCAATCGGCAAAATGTCTTGCATTAAAATGTAACCATCATGACTCTTAAGGTTTATAATCTTACGATCCTTTAAGTTGACACCCCTTGAAATATTTGAAGAGTATCCGTCGAGAACTTTAAGATTTTTTAAAATCTGCAAAAAGTTGGACTTCTCTACATTAGTCATAGTGTAGCAAGCCGGGGGTAGGTACGCCTTTTTGTTAGGACCATTTTCAAGGTGAAGCTCATGCCTGATTCCCATTTCCATGAGATCCTTGCGACTATTTTCATTATCTTTAGTCTTCCCATCCAAATTTAATAAATTCCCAAGCACATTATCACAAACATTCTTCTCGATATGCATCACATCTAAGTTATGTCTAAGTAAATTATACTCCCAATATGGCAATTCAAAAAACACACTTTTCTTTTTCCACAACTGTTGCTCACCATCAATATCTTCTTCTATGACATTCTCTACATCCTCAAATGCACTCTCGTCATTTGTTGCCTCCACTGTATGAAGATGCGTATTGGTAGAACAACATGCACCATCCCTTGTCATCTTTTTCGATGAGTTATCTGGCTTTCCATATTTAAACCTACCGCCACTTATTTGTTTCAAAATATCAGATCCAGTCAATTGAGTAGGTGGACCCTCCTTCTCGAGTGTACCATCAAATCGATCCTTTTGTAATCGAAAATTATGATTTTTCTCTAACCATCTGCGATGTCCCATATAACAAAATTTTCTCCCATGTTTTAACCAAGTTGAACGAGTGGAATCTGCACAAACTGGGCATGCTACGCGACCCTTAGTGCTCCAACCTGATAAGTTAGCGTAGGCGGGAAAATCGTTCACGGTCCAGAGAAGTGAAGCTTTTAACTTGAAGTGTTGTTGAGAAAAAGCATCATAGGCATCCACACCGGCCCATAACAATTAAGCTCACGTATTAGAGGTTGGAGATAAACGTCGATATCATTTCCAGGTCCTTTCTCCCCTGGAATGATGGATGAAAGAATGACAGATTGTTTTTTCATGCATATCCACAGAGGTAAATTGTAAGGAGTCAACAACACGGGCCATGTACTATGTGTTGTACTCATTGTGCGAAAAGGATTAAACCCATCACTAGCAAGGCCAAGCCTAACACTACGAGGATCGGATGCAAACTCGGAATATCGAGCATCAAATGCCTTCCAAGCAAGAGCATCTGCCGGGTGTCTTAACTTTCCATCTTTTGTTCGACCCTCGTCATGCCACCTCATTTCCTTTGCTGTTTTTTCACACATGTATATCCTTTTCAGCCTTGGAATCAACGGAAAATAACGCAAAACCTTTTCTGGCTTATCAGGCTTTCTAGATTTTGAACTCTCCCCTACTTTATCACCTATACTAGATTTATATCTTTGAGCTTTGCATATATGACATGATTGTTGATCTTTTCTCTTATCCCAATAAATCATGCAATCATTGGGACATGCATGAATTTTCTCGTAGCCGAGCCCAAGATCTGTAGTTAACTTTTTGGCTTCACTAGCAGATGACGGTAACGATGTAAGATGAGGAAATGCATCCCTTAAAAGCTCTAGTATCATGCTGAAGCACTTATTAGATATGCCACCAATGCATTTTACATGGTATAAGTGTAAAGTGAAGGACAAGTTTGAATACTTGCAACCAGGATACAATTCTTTGTCGCATTCCTCTAAAAGCCTTTTGTAGGTAATATCTTTATCAACATGATTAGAACTTTGAGTAGTTTCTTGATCAGATTCGTTCATATTCCCTTCAAGAATGGAAACACTTTCGTGTGTGTTATTCAACGGTAAGGAACTTACACCTAAAGTATCCCGAATTAGGCCTCTTATGTCATCTTCACCAACCGAAGTTTCATGCACAATACTAGGATGAGAGTGTTGTGAAGGTATAGAATTCTCTCCATGAATTGTCCAGGTTTTGTACCCCGGTAAGAATCCATATTGCAATATGTGGGCATGGGCAGCAAGAACCGCCTTCCGCTTACACAAACAACATTTAAGGCATGGACATGCAATTATTCCTCTTATACTTCTAGCCTTAGCAAAATCTATAAAATACTTAACTCCATCTTTAAAAGTCTTACTTCCAATATCAGCTTTGATCCAACTTTTGTCCATTAATTCTACTTACCTAGCCAAGTACAAGATAATATCTTAATAAGCACTAAGGAAGTGGACTGCAAAACAGCAGATAGTGGGCACTAAGGGAGAGGATAAGCTATAGAAAAGCTTCTAGATGGCTAACTAATGAAACTCAGATAATCTATGCACTACAAACAGCTATAATTAAGCAATAACATCAATAAGATAAGCAGAAATTAAGCTTTAAACTACACTAATTTGGATAGAACAGGAAACTGCTACAGCAGACTGGGGGAACAAATTGGGAACTTGCAGACCTAGTAGAAGCTCTTGGATAAGCTCCTATCTACTTCAAAAGCAAATTCAGATAGAGTGTACACTATGGGCTACTAAAGGAAACAAAAATCAAGCAAAATCAACAAGTGGATAAGCAGATAAGCTTCTATGAACTAGCTGATTTTGGGCAAAAGAGTGACAGCAGACAAAACAAGAGGGACAGAAAAGGGGACATATTCAAGCACAAATTTAAACAATCTAAAGGAACTAAGTGGCCATGTAAACTGAAATTATGTAAACTAGGGTATATTAATAACACCAAAATCCACTTTAAACAAACTTTGAAACAATTTATGACCCTAAATTAAACTGATGAACAACTGACTTTGGGACAGAATTTGAAAGTTTGAGACAGATTTGGAAAATTAAACTAAGACTCAAAAATGGACTTGAAAACTAAAGTCTATGATAAGAAAAGCTTTTAAAATCAGTAAACAAACTCAACTGACTCACTTACAAAATCAGTAAACTAAAGTCTATTACAAATTCATTTTATATTAGTAAAAAGTGTGATTTACTTTTGTATGATCACTATTAAACAATTAACTAGTTGCTATCACTATAATGTTCTATATCGATATCTACTGCTATTAATAACTAATTCTGTAACAACATAAGCCAATCATAATTCAATCCACTAATCAACAATTATACATATATAACTTCATTTAATCATCTATGTAAACAATAACAAACCAAAAAGTATTATTCAATAGCATTAGCATATATAACAGATCAATTAACAATAACGCTAACTACACAAATCATAAATAAGAAAGATACATAAAAGCAGTACAAAAACCAAAAAAATAAGTTTACGCATTCCACTTCACGTATCGAAAATCAGGGACGCAGAAACGATGAAATCATACCATAATATCGATATATTACTTTCGCTTCCGTGTTATTATTAAACAATAAACTACTTGCTATATCTACTATTATAGCTAATCCGGTAAGAAACGTAAGGCAATTGCAATCCGATCCACTAGCAAAAACTAACACAGTTATCATAATAATCACAATTAAACAATTAGCTAGTTGCTATCAATATTCAGTAACAGGATGCCACATGTACGCATACGATCCGTCATCAGTCACTGTATGAATCAAAATATTACCGAACTGAAAATAGTCAAATACTCCATTACTCGTCTATTTTATTTCGTATAAATTAGTTTCGCTTCGGCTTTTCAGATGAAAATCATTAAACAGTTAACTAGCAGCTAGTATCGCTATAATATTTTATGCTTATATCAGTCTAGCACAATCGAAATTCTATAACAGTCTAACACAATCGAAATTCAAAACTAAACATATTTGCCTACGAATAACGCGAAACGCACAAATCGTAAACTAGATCTATTCATAAAACAGTAATTCAGTATAATAACCTAAAATCCTAGCTTAACGTATCAATATGAGTAACTATTTCGCTTTCACCTAATCATAATAACAACAAATACCTGTTTTCATGAACAAATAAGCTAACCAAAACACATAATCAAAACATTTTACTGAAATAAGCAATAAAATTAAGTTAGAATGGTTTAACCTTTAAATCGCATAAAATGAGCTAACCATTCCTTCAATCGTCAAATAAGCTAACCGTTCCGTCAATCGTCAAATAAGCTAACCGTTCCTTCAAATCCGTCAAATCGCCCAAATGATAAGTGAATACTCGAAGATGAAGTAAAACCCTAACGAAATTACTCGAAGATGAAGTAACTTTAAATGATTAGTGATTTGAGAAATTAACCCTAACGAATTACATTTGAGAGATGTGTAAAAGTGAATATGTGATTTGAGAGAGATGATGAGAGGTTTGAGAGGTTACCGTGAATTTTTTTATTATTGTTTAAAAAAGGAATTTTGTAGAAGTGTAACTTTAAATGATAAGTCGGCTAAAATAATGGATTATATATGTAAGGTGTATATATTTGAAGGATATTAAAAGTAACTTTAAATGAAGTCCACACTCCTTTTTGTGTAATTTTGTTTGATTGGTTTTTAAAAATTTGCCCACGGGATTTTGTGTGGACTTTATGGCTGTATTTTTTTTAAAAAAAAGACTCACATAACTTTGTGTGTATAATTTATTATCCACATTTGTAAGTGTTATTTAACTTTTTATACGTTTAATAGTGTGTAAAAAACAAAAAGATTTTCCACATTTATATAAATGTGGAGAAATAAATGTGTACAATGAGCCTTTTTTTGTAGTGAGTCTTCTATATTCCAAGTCAATGCCGGTCATGAGGTTTTTGATGCCCAGGACGAGATGATCGAAACATGCCCTTAATATATCTTATAAACACGCAACATACCATTTTTTGGAGTTTTCACGTAAAACAAAAATGCATATATCAACTAAATACAAGTGTATTATAACTTAAAAAGACGGTATAAAACAAATATGAATTAATCCTTACCTTTGTAAAGAAGAAAAAAAATAATAAAAAAAGAAAATAAATAAATAAGCTATCCAAGTAAATAAAAAAACAACCACACAAATTTAGCGAAGTACCCAACCACGTACAAATTGTATATGCTATATCCTTCGACAGCAAATGTACTCACAAAGCAATGATAAAAAAGAAAGTGCGATTCCACGCACCTAATGTATTTTTTGTGATTAATAAATGAAACCAATATCTTTATATATGCTTACGAAATGAGAAACAGGTAAAGATCGTTAGACTATTAGTATTCGGATTAGTATTTGGCCCATTGTATATTAGGCCCGTTATGTATCCTATATAATCTTGATGTACCAAAAATTATTATTCATTGAATATACCAAAAATTATATTAGGCTCATAAGCTAGACTATCACAACGAATTATAAGGGGATGTTTGTTTAAGCTTATTTTTAGGCTTGTGAGCTTATTTTCACTCAAGAAGAACCATCATCCAAATACGAATACCACACATCAGCATATAGAGAAACCAAAACTAGGGCTAAGTAAGGGGGTGTAAGTTTAAGCTAATTTTTAGGCTTATAAGCTTATTTAACTATGCTTAAATCTCATACGCCCATATTTTCCGGCTTATTTACAGACTTGTGAGCTTATTATGACTTAAAGATGGAAGATAAGCTCATAAAGTAGAAAAAAGCCAGATAAATTTGAGCTTATGAGATATAAGCCGAACCAAGTAAAACCATAAGCCCAAAATAAGATTAAACAAATCCCCCTAAGTTCAAAGTTTCACTTGAGTAACCTCCATTTAATATAATTGGCAAATCCCAATTAGTCCATAGTTCTAATCACCATCTCGATGTATGTAACACTAATATGAGCTTACCCAAACACATTCCTTAAGCTATGTACCTTTCTCTATTCCTGATAGCTTCTTAACCTCTTAAAATAAGCCTACCCAATGTTGTAAAGCTTCCAATAGGTGTTTGGTGGTGGTAGTGGATGGGTGGTGGCTGCCGGAGATGGGGGTGGTTATCTCAGAAAGTGAATAAGTGATAATAAGGAAAGTGGTTGAAGGGTTGGGTGTATTAGTTATTTTATTTTGTTAGTTTGAAAGTATCCTCTTAATTAACGGTCAAACTAACGGTACCTGTTAAAATTGGACCAAACCTCGAATAAATGCTTCACTTTTTGACTGAATCTGAAAAGTCTCTCCGTTGCTCCATATCGTTGCCAAAATTGCTCGCCGCTGGTCTAGTTTTCTAACGACGTTACTATTTATCTTGAGTCACATGCTTGACACACGAGGGTAGCACTACTACAAAATAGTAACATACTTGCACTTACTATGTATTTTTACACACTTTAAAGTGAGGGTTTTAAAATAAGTCTTCACACTTTTAAGTGTAATGATTTTAACTTTGAAATAATTCTTTAAATGTGAAAATTTTGATTTTGAAATAATTCTTCACACTTTTAAGTGTGGGATTGGAATTATTCACAATTTTGAAGTGTCAGGATTTTGAAACAATGATATTTGTTGTAGTGTAGATTTGTCTTTTCACTTTTTTTTTCTTTTCATGTATTTGTTTAATATTTATTTTTTGTCTTTTCATGTATTTTTTTCTTTATTTTTTTTTTGTCTTTTGTTGTTTATTTATTTTGTCCTTTCAATTATTGTGTCATTGATCCCCACAAACAGCCAAGACTAATAACCCCGCCAAGAGCCAGTTTCAAGAATGTCAGCTCTTTGATCATTTTTATTCCAACCCAATGGATGAGATTTTAAAGCCTATTTGACTCCCTAAATTTACGATGGTAGCGGCAGCATTTGATGGTAGAGAGGCGCCGTTTTTAAGCTTCCGTGTTGTAGTGTGGAAGGTTTGGTGATAGAAGAGAGATGAGGGTGAGTGAATGTATTTATCGTTTGATTGTTATATTGGGAAGGTTAAAAGGAAAATAAGGAGAAAAAAAACATTAAAAAGATAGTTTATGTCAAATCTCTATATTTGATGTATAGCTCAAATGTCTATTTTGGTAAACCAATAAAATTGACCCATTCTAGCATATTTATTTTTATAACAACCCAAGATTTTTTAGATTATTATTTTAATAATACTTTTAACAGAAAATGCAAACTAGTTATTTTCTGACAGTTACTCACGTATAAAACTCAAAACGAGAGGTTATCTCGTTTATCATGAAAACGACACCTGATGCGTGGTTCGGGGTCGAAAGACTTCCTTTTTCGCGAGCAAGCTTTACAACCCACTAGGCAGTGTACCTAATCGTTGCAGTGTAGTATGGGTAAGCCCAGGGGGTTGATCGTTCTCTAGGAAAATAGAGATGCTAGTAGAGATGTATGACGAAAAGGTAAGGTGAGGATGATTCTTTTTAGTCTTTTATGAAAGCAAGTAAAATCTCGGGGTTTGAAGAGTGAGGGTTTGGTAATTTTACCAATTAAACTACTTAACAAATTAAATAAAAACCAATTAATCGTTGCAGTGTAGTTATGGTCGTCATTGTGGTCATTGTTAGCAAGTTGTAGTTGGAGTGTAGTCTTGGAAAGAGAAAGTTAATGTGGCGCTGATGTGGCAGAGGTGACCACAATATTTGTGGTTCCATTAGCATTGGCCTAACTAAAATCTTAGGCATAGGCTGGGTGTAATCATCACCTTCTTACCACTTTCACCTTAGCGTTTTATCAGTTTTTCAGCACATCATTTAACCCATCATCTAACAGCCGTAGTGATGACCACTTAACAAAACACATAAAACTATCTCACTTTATATAACATCTCTCAAAACATACCCCACACACTCATAAAAAAAGGGTAGTGCACCACGTTAGGTGGCATGCACCATCGAACCAACCCCATAAAGGAACCTTGGTGCGCAGTGGATGGCAGGCTTAGTGACGGAAGGCGCATGATAGAGGCTCACCACGGGTGGTGGAAGCCTCCATTATGCCCGGTCTTAAAATTTTCAAAATTTCACTTGAAGGATTTAATCCAATAAAAAAATGTGACATGTCTAGTTTAAATAATTGGGGTATTAGTTAAAATGGTTTTTTTTTTTAATGAAAAATAGAATTTTAGGATTTTTGTAGTCCATGAGTTGTTGAAATTTCTTGCATGTACGCGGTGTTTACTTAAGCTTATTTTTGTGATACTGAGCTTAATTGATTTCGGTTTACGTTTAATAGTTTACTTTTTACGGCTTATTCTTATTTTGGTATGAGCAAACCATAATGAACGAATATGAGCAATCTTGCCATCTTAGTGTAAAAAAATTTAATTACATTACTCATTTATGGATGTTAAAAAAAATACATTACTCGTTTATGGTAATATACAAGCCAAACTTCAGTATGTATGGGATTAGTGCTCTTCAAGTATAATGTGTCATGTCTCTTGTGTATTTGCATTATGCTCGTGCAAATCAGATCATGTGTCGGCTTTGGCAGTGTTGTTATTATATGATCTGTGTGATAATCCCACATGTGATATAATACACATGTAGTATAGTAAATTGTTTGTGTCGCGGTTGGTGTTTAGAGTATAGTACTACAAGTGTCATTTGATCAACAAATGAAAGTCGACTACCGTAACCAAGTAAGTATGTAACATAGGAAAAACCTTAGATATTTCTTATCATATTATATAATGGGCCAGAACAATTAGTTGACCCAATCCATCATCATTCCACGGTTTATGGGGGAGGTTGAGATGTTATGGGTCCCAATACGGTCTTTCACGGTGTATAGGGAGGTTGAGATGTAGATAGCCCTACCCCTACCAAAGGTATATAGACTACTTTTGGTTCTACCAAAGGTAGAACAGAACCTACGGCCTTGCAAAGAGTAAGGATCGAACTCTTTACCTTTGTTTCCAGAGACAATGGTGTTAACCACTTAATCATTATATCATTGGGTAAATGATATGATGATTAAATTTAAGTATAAGTTATACTTTGTAAAAATATGCTCTTACTCTTTGCATTTACATATTGAAAAAGTAAAGTATTGTTTATCTCTTACTCTTTTAGAATATACATAATAAGATTAAGCAAACTAAGCAACTGTCATTTATATTTTCTGAAAAAAATATGAAATTTTCCATATTCTTCATTTAAATATATTATTTCTTCTTCATAAAATGTTTAGAGTTTTGAGTGTTATTTGACGATGTTATACGATCTGAGGTTTTTGATATATGCAATATAAGTGTAGTCTTCCATATCCCAAGTCAGGCGGGTCGGTCATGAGGTTTTTGATGCCTAGGACGAGATGATCGAAACATGCCCCTAATAAACAGGCAAAATACCATTTTTTGGAGTTTTCACGTAAAACAAAAATGCATATATCAACTAAATACAAGTTTATTATAACTTAAAAAGACGGTATAAAACAAATATGAATTAATCCTTACCTTTGTAAGGATCAAGAAAAAAAAAAAAAAAAAAAAAAAAAAAAGCGCTATAAAAGTAAATAACAAAACAACCACGCAAATTGTATATGCTATAACCCTCGACAGCAAATGTACTCACAAAGCAATGATAAAAAAGAAGAACATACGATTCCACGCACCTAATGTGTTTTTTGTGATTAATAAATGAAAGCAATATCTTTATATATGCTTACGAAACGAGAAGCAAGTAAAGATAAAGAAAACTTAATTGTGATAGCAACTCATAGGTGATCTAGTGACAAAAGGACTAGTGACTATCATTCTAAGATGTATGAGGTCTCAAGTCTAATTTTTGATTGGTGCAAACAACCCTGAAGTGGCCACACCAACCTTCTAAGAAAGAAGGGTTTTACCCGGTTTCAATCTGTGTGACGATGGGTTCCAATCTTGTGAATTAGTCAGCCAAAAAGTCGAAAACCATTATTACTAAAAATAAACTCAAATTCTTTTAAAAATATACAAGTAAAATAAATTGACAATCAAACAAAAAACAAATACTTAGGTCAAACAAATTCCACGTGATGTTGTTTATACTCCCGAAACAAAAATCACAAAACTCAACCCAACACAATTCATCTTATTCCTCTAGTTTTCATTTCTATTCCTCCAACATACGCCAAAACAAAAAAGAACATTTTTCTTCTTCACTTTTTTACACATCGAACCTCAAACGCGATGATGCCCCCGCCCGCCTCGCCGTATGCAAGAGCCGGCCCTGTACCAAGACTTCTTAAAAGTCTTCCCTATCTCAAGTCTTCTTAAAAGTCTTCGGTGATTATACAAAATTTTGTTGATTGCCGGCATCCTCTTCACAATTCGCATGTCATGAAAATTAAATATTAAAGATAAGGAATTGAATTTGTTGATGGCCGGCATCCTCTTCACAAAGTTAAATTAAACATTAAAGTTAAGGAATTTTTACTATTATAATGTGTTCAGTTTTATTTGTTAAAATTGGTTCGTCTTATATATAAATGATTCTAGACGTACATTTTTTGCCAATTCATTTCACCAGTCGCATGTTATTTTTTGCCAAGACTGTAAATTTCCAAAAATGAAGTCACCACAATCATTAAGTTGCTTATCATCTTCCTCTCATATTTCAATTCTCTTCTATGGTCTCGCAATTATATGTGTTGATACAAAAGTTGGACGTTCCTGATTTGGAGCTCCGGTTCTCGTACCAATTGAGAATTGCTGCTAATGACCTGCGCACTAAGAGACAAGAAACACCGTTAGGCTTACCGTGGGATTGTCTCCCACGATTATCCTCCGGCGTGAGAGTGAGTAATCGGTTTAGGGTTTAAGGAGTTTTAGGGTTATGAGATTGTACCTTAAACGAGGGATATAATTCCCTTTATATACACACGGAATCCTTGTTGGTTCCGTGTTCCCCAACCTTCGGCGTATCCCGCCTGAATCGGTTGGGAATGATTATCTTCATATTTTAGAAGATATCGGATATCTATTCCGTAAATAGATATGGGTTTGGGCTTTCGTGAGCCCAAACGCTTATTGATATTGGCCCAGTTCGTACTGGGCTTGAAAGTAGTGGACTGTAGTCGGGTTTATGACCCGACTCCAGACTATACGTCATCATGTCCCCCCAGTCTAGTATGCGCAGTGCGTGACTGCGGATGCTAGACTAATGACCGTAGTCCCCCATAAAATAAATAACGTACGAAACGTGTTAAGAAAAACCATACACCTACCCGTAGGTGCAATGTATCTAGACATCAAAATGAACTAGTAATGCCTCGTTATTCGGGGGAAAGTTACTGCCCCCTTGTCCCGTCAAGCAATCACAACCACACATTGAAGACTAGTGGAATCCACGTGTCACCAATCGTGTGGGATAGAGGGAGTATATAACTTGTCGTCTCATTTTCACCGGATTCTTCACGGTAAAAAAAAAATCCATTATTTCTAAAGCGTTCGAAGAGTAGCTATCCAGAAAGTAACCAACCACAAAGGTAACCGCGCGTGCGTGATATCACATAATAAAAACCCGATGGTTAAACAGTTTTCTGACTTCACCTCCGACCTCACTGTGATCGATCTGATGGAATTTTCCTCAGATTACTTTATACCCCGGGATGTGCATCCAGTAGTTCCGGATGCGCGAGCCACGATTGCTGATTTCCCCGAAGGGAAAGTGGGTATATACACACGGTTATTCGAATTTGCGAATCAACGTGTGCCCCTGTCACGCTTTCTATGCGATGTGTTAAACTATTATACTCTACACATATCGCAGCTGCATTGTATCGGCGCGGCTAAAATTACCAATTTTGAGATAAATTGCCGTCTGTTGGGTATTAACCCCACCATCCACCTGTTCCGCGCCTTTTATCACACTACGTGGGCGCATGGGTGGGTATCTTTTTCAAAACGCGCTGGTAGACTGCAGTGTTATACAGATAAATTAGATGCACTTAGGAATTGGAGAGAATACTTCTTCTGGGTAGATGATACATGTTTTCCCTGGAATTATGATTTTTATACCCGGGGAACATTACAGAGGGATGAGTACCCATTGCCTGGGTCTTATAACGTCGAGGATGCGGAACTGATAAATGCGAACCGCATCCCCATTAGTGCATATCCCGAGGGATTTTTGGTGCACATGGGAATCAGCCGTAATTATTTCGGTCCTGAAGATGAGATCCCTATCTTCTTAGACGCCAGTGGCAAGGGTGGGTACTTATTCCTCCGTACTTCTGTGTGTAACTATTGTAAGAACAATCTTCCGTATATGTCGCGCACTACATAACCTGTTTGTATATGTGTCTTTGTCTTGCGCAGAAATGGATCTGTTCACCGTCGTACAGCTAGCAAAGCCTATGGCAGTAAGGACAGGAGTAAGACCTTTGAGGGATGATGAGGAGCCCATTTTAGCTGCTACAGCAGGGCGCACGATGGAGCTGAATGCGGGGGAAACAGGTACCAGTTCCTCAGTCGCAGTGGAAGCCACACCACTGCAAAGCCAGCCGAGTCCCAGAGTACCATCTTCTGCGGCGCAGCCACCGCCTGTAGATGTGGCCTACCCTATGGAAGAAGAGGAAGAAGAAGAATCTGCGCTTAGTCGGAAAAGGACCCGAAGGGGTGATGGTGCGGGACCTTCAAGGAAAAAACGCCCTGTGGTCCAGACTGTGGAGTTGTCCTCCACTGATGAAGCGTCGTCGCACCCTTCGGCTGATGATGCGGAGCCACAGTAAGTAAAGCCGTGCGTGTATAATATTCTTTTGTTGGTGAATGTGCTGTTTGTGTTTCTAACAACGCGCTGGTACTCATTCGCAGGATGGAGCAGGTTATAGAATCACCCCCGAAGGCGAGTCCGATACAGTCAGCGCATTCTGAGCCGCAAAGCCAGGATAATGAAAACCAATCTGATGCAGATGCGCCCATTGAGCATTTGGTTGAAGAATTGGTACAGGTCTCCGCACAACAGGCTGCATTAATTGTGAAGCTGAAAGACCGAGTGTCTGGTGGGGAGGACCTAAGTTCCCAAAAGGACCAAGCGATAGCATTGTTGGAGGCGCAACTGGCAAGTACCCGGGCACAGCTGGATAGCGCCCATGCAGAGGCAAAGGATTTGAGCGCACACGCTCAAAAACAGGTCGAGGACAAACTGGCGCTAATGTGCCAAATAAACCAAGAGCGGTCTGATGCCGCCAGGTATAAGTTTGCGTGCTGCTGGGCATTGAAACATCTAGAACAGGGTAAGGATAAAATGTTTGCGCAGTTGGGGGAGCTTGGGGATACTGTGAGCTGGTCCTTGGAGGTGCAGGAGGCAAAGCTGCGTAAGCTAAGCATCGAGTATGACGAGGAGCTGTATCCGCAGCTTATGTCTATGATAGCAGAGCGCAGGTGGCTCATAGGCCACGGTCTCCGCCTAGCTTCCCTTAGTACCCTGGAATCGCCAGAGGTGGTTAATGCCTTCGGGGAGGTAGTGCAGTGCGCTCTGGAGCGCGGTAAGTCAGAAGCAATTGAAAAGCTCCACGAGGCAAAACTGTTGGAGGCGCCGCTGGATAAGGTACCTGAGTATGATGCTGAGTCATATGATCACTTGGTTGCTGCTATGCAGAGAATGAAAGAATTGGAGCTACCAATGATTTCGGAGCTTGAGCGCGATCAAGATTATCCCATAAATGTGATTATGACGGGGTTGACCTTGGCGCGTCATCGTACTGAGGATGTCGAAGCACAGCCGGACTATTATTTGAAGCCTCATGAGTCACAGCTCCAAGTACCTGTCTTTGCGCGTCCTAGGGATAGCCATAATCCATTTGCGCTGGAGAAAGAGGTACCTTTAAAGGAAGTCCTGGAAGCGCATGCAACCCGTCTTGCGAAAAAAGAAGGTATTGCAGGTAAAGCTATTTTGTGTGGAGTTGGTGCAGCGCACTTGCCAAGATCTGATGGGGTGCCAGTCAGTGTGGCTACTGTGTCACGCCAGGATGCAGACGTGTTGAAGGGTATTTGCGAAGCTAAAGATGCAACGGGTCACGTTGGTACTTCTTCCCTTAAGCGTTGCAGCAGCTGGTAGCTGTCATGTTGACTATCTTTTGTACTAACTCGTGGTTATGAATAAAAGTTTTCTTTTTTGTTTGTTGCTTGTGGATATTTGTAATATATACATATCTGTCTGACTATGCGTAAAAGATGTATTTGTTGCAGTGTACGCCAGTGCAAATATTGGAAATTCATAATCATGTATGAAAATCAGAATATACTAGAGAAATAATTCAAAGTATTTGATCATAATCGTGTAGGGTATGATATTCAGCATGCTGTAAATATCTTATTAAGGAAGCAAGTATCTTGGTTCCTAAGTTGTTAAACGTGCACGTGTGCATTGCTGCGCAACCCTCGTGGGATGCGCATATATCTTATTCCAACGTCTTGAGAACAAGGTGTTTAACAAGGATGCGTGATCCAGTATTGATGGGTTTGCAACCCTCTTACTCAACAAGTTAGTTAGTAGGTCAACTTATCCTTTTACCATCGTGGGTTTATTTGTAGTGCATGCACGCCATCGTGGGCAGGAAATAAATAAAAAATTGTTAAGACATACAGTATATGGAGATAACAACTTAAAATGTGTCGCGGAGTTAGCTAGAAACCGCGGCGTTTTATTAATACTTGCAAGTTTATCAAGAAATAACAAAGAAAACAGTAAATATGAAAAATAAAAAACTGAATATATGGATGTTTATTAAGCACTAAAAGTGCGGAGCGTCTGTGCGCTGTGCAGTAGCTATTCTTACAGGTAGCACCTCTTGAGGTTGCCAATGTTCCATGTGCGCGGTAGGTCACGACCATCCAAGCCTCGTAGCCGGTAGGCGCCTGTGCCTATTGCTTCAGTGACCTCATAAGGTCCTTCCCACTTTGGTCCAAGCTTGCCTGTATCTTCTGCGTGGCTCGCCTCATTGGCACGGTAGACAAAGTCACCTGGTCTGAATGAAACACTGCGCACCTTGGCATCATAGTATCCTTTCATTTTTTACTTCGACTTTGCCTCCCGTATGGCTGCGCGTTCGCGTCTTTCTTCCAGCAAATCCAAGTCGACACGTCTTTCATCATTGTTTGTTGTTACATTGAACTCCGCGGTGCGGATAGTTGGCATGCCGATCTCAGTTGGTATAACGGCTTCTGTCCCGTAGACTAGAGAGAAGGGGGTATCCCCTGTGCTGGTTTTAATTGAGGTGCGGTGCGCCCATAGTACATGTGAAAGTTCTTCGACCCACCTTCCTTTGTGCCTGTCCAGGCGCGCTTTGATTCCTTCGCCCAGGCTTCGATTTGCGCGCTCTACTAAGCCATTGGTTTGTGGGTGTGTAACTGACGCGAAGTGTTGGGTGATGTTTAACTTCTCGCACCAATCTTTGAAGGGGTTGTCGCAGAATTGTTTCCGATTGTCCGAGATGATTTCACCAGGTAATCCGAAGCGGCATACAATGTTGTCCCAGACAAAGCGTTTTACCTGATTGCCGGTGATTGTCGCCACTGCTTTTGCCTCGATCCACTTGGTGAAGTAGTCTATAGCTACTATGAGAAACTTTAGACCACCCGCTGCTGTTGGAAAAGGACCTGCAATATCAATGCCCCATTTATAGAATGGCCATGGCGCCGTGATTGGTGTGAGCTCGTGCTGTGGTTGGCGCGGGACGGGTCTATGAACTTGGCAATCGTTGCACTTCCGTATTAAGTCCCGTGCATCTCGGTGCATGGTTTGCCAGTAGTACCCTGATCGCATGGCACGTGCTACAACGGACCGTGGTCCTGCGTGCATGCTGCATGAGCCTTCATGGATTTCTCGCAGCACGTAATTTGCTTGTAGGGGGCCGACGCAACGGAGCCATGGCTGGAGGAAAGAACGTCGGTACAGTATGTTGTCGCGCAATTCGAATCTCTGCGCTGTACGCCGTATTCTGCGAGCTTCTGTCTATTCTTGGGGCAATGTTCCTTTGCTCAAGAATTCCATAATCGGTGTCATCCATGTAGGACCATCCTCCTCTATGACTGCGGAGACTTCCATCTCCGATATTGATTTGCTTTTCAGTGTTTCCACCAGCACTTGCTTTGATAAGTGTGCGAAGCTTGTCGAGGCGATCTTGCTCAGTGCGTCTGCTTTGCGATTTTCTCCCCTAGGGACTTGCTTGATAGTAAATCTGTCGAAACTTTTGATCAGTGTCTTAGTCTTCTCAAGATACTGAATCATATTCTCTTCTTTGGCCACGTATTCACCCAACACGTGGTTGGCTACTAGCCGGGAGTCCACATTTGCTTCCAAGTTACGTACACCCATTCGAGCTGCAATGCGTAGTCCAGCGATTAGGGCTTCATATTCTGCCTCATTGTTTGTCGCGGTAAATTCAAAACGCAGTGCGTAAGTGAATTCCATTCCCTCTGGGTTTGTGAGAATAAGGCCAGCTCCTAATCCATCCACGCATGAGGACCCATCTGTAAACAAAATCCATGGATCTTGTAGTTCCTTCTTGCTTGGTGCAGGTACCTCGTCGGTATCTGGCTTCTCGATGATGAAGTCTGCCAGAACCTGTCCTTTTATTGCGGTACGTGGTCTGTAAGAAATGTTATGTTCGCCTAGCAACATACTCCATTTCTGGAGTCGTCCTGACGCATCGGGTTTGGAGATGATCTGCTTGATGGCTTGATCTGTGATTACCGCTATCGGGTGCGCTTGGAAGTACCGGCGCAGTCGCTTGGCGGCAAACACTAATGCCAAGACTAACTTCTCCATGGCACTGTAGTTCATCTCCGTCTTCTTGAGCGCTTTGCTGACAAAATAGATAGGGGTTTGCACTGAGTCCCTATCTGTTAGTAGCACTGCGCTGACTGCCCCATGAGTTGCTGATAGATACATGATCAGTTCTTCCCCTTGTCGGGGTGCAACGAGTGTTGGGAGCGTTGCTAGATGTTGTTTGAGTGTAGTGAAGGCTTCTTCTGCCTCCGTCGTCCACCGGAAGTCACCCTTTTTCATGCACTTCTTGAGCGTTTTGAAAAGAGGCAATGACTTTTCTGCTGATTTAGACAGGAACCTGTTTAGGCCGGCCAGTTTTCCATTGAGGGATTGAACTTCCTTCAGCGTGCGTGGTGAGGGAAGTTCTATTACCGCCTTTGTCTTTTCTGGACAAGGTTTTATGCCGTCAGGTTCTATCAGGTACCCTAGGAACATGCCTTCAGTGGCGCCAAAGGTGCACTTCTTGGGATTCAGCTTCATGTTGATCTCACGTAGAGTCTTGAACGTCTCTTCTATGTCGCGCACAAGCTCAACCTCAGTATGGCTTTTTATGACCAGGTCATCCACATAGACTTCCAGATTGCGGCCTACCTGTTTTTCAAAGGCATTGTCTACTAACCGCTGATAGGTTGCACCTGCATTCTTCAAGCCAAAGGGCATTTTTGTATAACAGTAAACGCCTTGGCTTGTGTGGAAGGCTGTTTTTTCCTCGTCTTCCTTAGCCATCTGTATCTGGTGATATCCCTTGTACGCGTCGAGGAAACACTTTAACGGGTATCCACACAAGGACTCTATTTTCCAGTCTATCTCTGGTAATGGATAGCAGTCCTGCGGGCATGCTTTGTTAAGGTCGGTGAAGTCTACACACATTCGCCAGCTACCATCGCTTTTTTTGACCATTACTGGATTAGAAAGCCAGTCGTGGTAATAGACTTCACGCATAATTCCCGCATTTACCAATTTCTGTACCTCTGCCAGGATTGCCTGCGCACGCTCTGGGGCTTGACCATGCTTCTTCTGGCGTATCGGTGTGTATCCTTGTCGGATTCTCAGTTTATGCTCTGTGATCGAGCGCGGTACTCCAGTCATGTGTTTTGGCTCCCATGCGAAAATATCCACGTTCTTTTGTAGGAGCGCGCACACGGCTGCTTTGCCGTTGTCCGAAAATGACCCTCCGATGGTTATTTCCTGTTCCGGGTACTCTGGGTGAATCGCGACCTTTAAGTTGGGGATTTTGGCCGCGCACTGCTTTGGGATCGGTGCCGTTTCGCATGTAACCGTGTTACATTCTCTATTTGGTACCGTAGCATTGTAAAGAGTAACAACGCCCCCTTCTACTGGGAATTTAAGCATCCTGTGCGCTGTTGATGGCACCGCACGCATGGCTGATATCCCTGGTCTCCCAATGATGCCATTGTATGGCGAGGGGGATTTGATCACCATGAAGTCCATCCAGGCTGTCGTGGAGTGCTCTGCGTTGCCAATGCTGACTAATAATCGCAGTTGCCCCATGGGCCATATCTTTTCACCCGTGAAACCAGTGAGTGCTGTGCTGACCGGGTTTAACTGGCTACATATTTCAGGTCGTAGTCTTTTAAAGCAATGCTCATATATGATATTTGCCGATGCTCCACCATCAATGTACATGCGGTGTATATCATGACCACCCGCACTGATTTCAATGGTGAGTGGCTCTGCTACTGCGTTGTCCGCAGTTAGAGTAGGGAAAGAGATTTCACTTCTTCGGGAAAACTCCTGGCTGACCTTCTGTCTAGTGCTTCGTTGCCACGTCTGTATCATGTAGATTGTGTCGGCCTTATCTTTGGGTGTCTCCTTCTTATTTCCATTCTTATTTTGTTTATCTCTCCCCTCTTTAATATTTTTGACCAAGTGGTCCAGTCTACCTTCCTTGACCATCTTGTCGATGAGTTGGCGCAGCTGGACACATTCGTTAGTGGTGTGACCCTTTTGCGCGTGGTAGTCACAGTATCCATTCCCAGTGCGCCGATCTTCTGGTGTACGCATCTGCGGTGGTCTTGGGAAATTCGCGCCTTCCGCTGCGAGTATTTCCTTTGGGGTTTTGATCAGGGGAGTGTATCTGTCATTATCTCTGTCTCTGCCGCTCCTCTGGCTGCGATAGCTCCTATTACGGTTATTACCTCGGTCGTTGGATTGTCTCCCAGGTTGTTCCTGTGACCGGTAACTCGAATGGTTCTTTTTGCTATCTGCCGCGGCGGCTTCTCCTTGGACAAAAGACCGAGAGCGCTTCATGAGTTCATCAAAGGTCTCGGGAATCTTGTCGTTCAACCTCTTGATGAGTTCTGGATTATTAATCCCATTAATGAAGCCAGAGATCTTTAGCACTTCAGGACATGCTTTAACTTGCATGCATTCATCTTTAAAGCGTTCCATGAATGCGCTCGTAGATTCTCCTTGGTTCTGCTTTACCCTGGCGAGTTCTACAGGATTCTTAGCTCATTTTTTCCGTTGAGTAAAATTTAGGCGGAACGCCTTTCTCAACTCTTCGAAACCATTTATGCTCCTTCGTGGGAGTTTGTTGAACCAGTTGCGCGCGCTTCCCACCAGTGTGGAATTAAACATGTGACACCACACTGGTTGTGGCCAATTTTCAATGGTCGCGGCTGATTCAAAGATTTTTAGGTGATCGTCCGGATCACCTGTTCCATCATAGGTCTTGACATTTGTAGGCATACGCCTTTTCTTGTTCTCAGAGAAATCACTAATGCGTCTGGTGAACGCATCCACTTTCTGACGGCGCCATGGGAGAGACATGTCTTCCTCTTGGCTATCGCGTCTGTTTCTAGACTTCCAATGTCCTGTGTCGCTATCCTCGTTGTCCGAGGAGTTATCAGAAGATGAATTTTCCTTCTTACGGCGTTTGCGCCGGCTGTCTTCAGAGTCTGACTTGTAGTCTGGATCTGAAGGGCTTTCACTTGGGGAATGCTTTCGCCCCAGTCTGTCATGTACTTTTCGGCTACCCAGTCTGGCGTGGACACTGGTACGCCGCTCTTCTCTATCACTATCACTCAAGTGCTGCGAGTGAGATGTCTCATCGCCCTCGATTCTCCTCCCGATTCTGTTGAATACTGGGGGTTTATGACCGCTTCCTCTGCGCTTTTCTTTCTGGTGGCGCAGTGGAGAAGTATCGTATTCCGAATCGAAATTGAGTCGGGCTTTCAAGTTCCGACCAGATCTATTCTTCTCTTCCTCTTGCATGAGGGCAGCTAATGTTTCGTAATTTTGGGATACGAAAACTTCTGGTGTTAACTCCAGCGCGACCCCTTCAAGAGTGAGTGCGTTTGTTTCTACCGCGATACCCTTATCCCGGCCTGGTGCCTCCGGTACCTTTGTCAGGTCAGTTTCTAGCACCGATTGGAAAGGAGTAGTAAAGACGGTGCGCAGTAGGTCTACTCCACTCGTGGTGGTTGTAGTGGCTTGGGTTGTTCCCGAGTGCGGTTCCACCAGGGGAAGACTAAGTCCTGGCCTGATCCCTTATTTTTAGCAGCGCTGGTTGTCCCAGAGGGCTGCTTAGGGGTTAGCCCACTTTGCGCCTTCTTCCCCATGAGGTCTGACTGCAATCGCTGATTACCGTGCTTTGTCATTCTAGTGTTGGTTCTTAGTGTACGTAGGGTCCCACGGATGGCGCCACTTGTTGATACAAAAGTTGGACGTTCCTGATTTGGAGCTCCGGTTCTCGTACCAATTGAGAATTGCTGCTAATGACCTGCGCACTAAGAGACAAGAAACACCGTTAGGCTTACCGTAGGATTGTCTCCCACGATTATCCTCCGGCGTGAGAGTGAGTAATCGGTTTAGGGTTTAAGGAGTTTTAGGGTTATGAGATTGTACCTTAAACGAGGGATATAATTCCCTTTATATACACACGGAATCCTTGTTGGTTCCGTGTTCCCCAACCTTCGGCGTATCCCGCCTGAATCGGTTGGGAATGATTATCTTCATATTTTAGAAGATATCGGATATCTATTCCGTAAATAGATATGGGTTTGGGCTTTCGTGAGCCCAAACGCTTATTGATATTGGCCCAGTTCGTACTGGGCTTGAAAGTAGTGGACTGTAGTCGGGTTTATGACCCGACTCCAGACTATACGTCATCAATATGTCTTACTTCCGCCACTGTATCTCCTTCCAATGGCGGTAATGAGACTGATTATCATGCTTTGCTGTCATTTAAGTCAATGATCACCCATGATCCGTACAAAGTTCTAACCTCGTGGAACCATTCCTTTCATTTCTGTTACTGGAGTGGTATTTCATGTGGAAAGCGACACAAACGAGTGACTGTTTTATGGCTGGATTCTCAAGGCTTAGAAGGCTTGTTGTCTCCTCATGTAGGAAACCTCAGCTTCCTCTGTGAGCTTTTTCTATCAAACAACAGCTTTCAAGGAACCATTCCTCATGAACTTGGTCGTCTTTCCAGGTTAAGTCGTCATTCCCACAAACTTGTCTCGTTGTTCTAACCTCGAAGACCTTTGGCTCAATCAAAATGAGCTAACTGGAAGCATACCCAAGGAGATGAGTTTACTCTCGAAACTTGATACTCATGCAATTCACGACAATAAGTTAACAGGTGGAATCCCAACTTTCTTGGGGAATATCACATCAATGGAAAGGTTCTCTGCTGCAAGGAACCCGCTTGGTGGGAGCATTCCAGAAACCTTGGATCAATGGAGAAGCTTGACGGTATTTTACTCTGGTGACTGCAACTTATATGGAAGCATCCCTCATTCCATTTTCAACCTCTCACTCCTAGTTAATATTTCCTTAGGTGAAAATCACCTCACTGGTAGTCTTCCTTCAGAAATTGGTAATCAGCTCCCAAATCTTGAGTTCCTTCAGTTAAGGGATAACGAACTGACAGGAGTTCTTCCACCTTCTCTTTCTAATTGTTCTAAATTAGGATATCTTGAAATGAGTATCAACAATTTTAGTGGGAAGTTGACAATTGATTTTTCAAAACTAAGAGATATTAATATAATTAGATTACAGTATAACAACTTCCATGGACGCGGAGAAGCTGATGACCTGAGGTTTGTTGATTCTTTGAAAAACTGCACCAGATTAGTAGAATTGGGACTTGCTGATTGCGACCTTATAGGAGTGCTTCTGATGTCTATTGGTAATCTCTCTGATCAACTCAGCTCTCTAGTTTTAGAAGACAATCACTTATTTGGAAGCCTCCCTTCAAGTATAGGTAGTCTATTGGTTTGACCGGTTTATATTTAAGAGATAATCGATTCAAAGGAAAAATCCCAACTACCATTGGTAAACTTCAAAAGCTACAAGTTCTTGTTCTACATAGCAATCAATTTACAGGGCCTATCCCTGATGCCATTGGAAACTTATCATTGTTGACTAAACTTTATTTATTTTCCAACAAATTAGAAGGTCATATTCCATCAAGTATTGGGAATTGTAAAGAACTTAACTATTAGACCTTGCTGACAATAGACTCAGTGGTCAAATACCCAAGCAACTTCTTCAACTTCCATCACTAAATTATTTTTTAAATCTTTCTCAAAACCGCCTTTCTGGTCCAATTCCACCAGAGGTTAAAGATCTTAAGTTGTTGAGCGAGCTCGATTTATCTTACAATAATTTATCAGGCAACATTACTAGTAGCCTTGGTGAGTGCATTAGCCTTGTATGGTTAAACCTAAGTGGCAACAGATTTCAAGGCGTAATACCATCTTCATTCAGTTCATTGGGAGGATTGGGGGTACTCGACATTTCTGAAAATAATTTATCAGGAAAAATTCCACAATATTTAGACAAATGGAAATCCTTAGAGTATTTGAACCTATCCTTTAATGATTTTGAGGGTGAAGTACCGGTTTGCATTTTCAGTTTTGGGGAACGATAGGCTTTGTGGTGGTTTGGTTACACTTAAGTTACCCAAATGCAAGGAGACGGGTAGTAAGAAGAAAAGGTTTCTTTTCTTCATATTAGTCATCGTGATTGCAGTCACGTTGCTCGTTGTATTATGTTATGTGTATCTTTTGTGTAAGAAGAAACGCAGCAGTCAACCATCTCAATCATCAGGGAGTACACGGTTCATGAAAGTTTCATACCATCAACTTCTCAAGGCTACCGATGGGTTCTCTACAACAAATTTGATTGGAGAAGGTGCATTCAGCTGTGTTTATAAAGGGATCCTCGATTCCGATGATGGCAAATTTGTTGCAATCAAAGTTCTACGTCTTGAAAATCCAGGAGCTCACAAAAGTTTTCTAGCAGAATGTGAAGCTTGGCGGAATACTCGGCACCGTAATTTGTTGAAGATAATAACTTCATGTTCAAGTGCTGATTTCCAAGGAAATGATTTTAAAGCTCTGGTTTATGAGTTTATGCCGAATGGAAGTGTACACGATTGGCTTCATTCAAGTGAAAATACATCGAAACTGAACCTTGTTCAAAGAATAAATATTCTTAGAGATGTTGGCACTGCACTTGATTATCTTCACAATCGCTGCCAAACAACGATTGTTCACGGTGACTTGAAGCCAAGTAACATTCTACTTGATGATGATATGGTGGCTCATGTTGGAGACTTTGGTTTAGCTCGACTACTTGGTATAGACTTGATCCAAAACAGCTCAACCGGGGTTAAAGGAACAATTGGTTATGCACCTCTAGGTAGTATTTCATGATGCTTATATTTACTTACAAATTACGGTTTGTAAATTAACTAACTGTTTTTAATTCGCAGAGTATGGTCTCGGGAGCGAGATGACAAGTAGTGGGGATGTCTACAGTTTTGGAATATTATTACTAGAGGTGATGACCGGGAAAAAGCCGACAAATGACATGTTCAACGATGGTCTTAGCCTTCCTAAATTTGCTTACATGGCATTACCGGATCATGTAATCGATGTTATTGATGATGACGCAATTGTGTTGCAAAGTACGAAAGCGAATGCAAAGAAAGTGGAAGAATGTTTGGTTGCAATTATCAAGATTGGAGTATCGTGCTCTGTGGATTCCCCACCACAACGGATGAAAATTGAAATTGTTGTCAACGAGTTGCAGCGCATTCTCGATGTGCTTCAAAATATATAAGGTACTCTGTTCTCCCATTTTGTAGAATCTGATTTTACATGAGTTTGTTAATAAATCATCACTAACTTGGTTTTATTTTTGAACGCTTTCAGGTCTAATACCAAGCTTTCTTGGTGAAATTTGAAAGTAACTGCAGCAAGGAGGAGTGCATGTCGTAGTTACATAAATGTTACTTTGTCAAATATGTTTGTAAGTGTGTTTTAGTTTTCTTGTTGCATAAGTACCGTAAGAGATGTAAGAGTGCATCTACACTCCTGATGACTTATCATATGTATCAAAAGTGTGCTTATTTTTCCTCAATCCAATTTCTGTAAAATTGAAAATTTGGGGGCAAAGTATGCTGGTTACATCTGTCAAACATGTACTTGGAGATTATGGGTGTTTCACTGTTTCGTTAGGCGCATCTGCATTATGAATTTTTTTGAAAGTTCTAGCCAAATTACTATTAGGTATTTGTAGTTTGTTTACTATTAGGCCCGGTACCTGTTACTTCCTTTTACAGAAAACGCGTACAAAAAAGAAATGCTTTGACAACCCCATCCTAGAAATCCAAAGGGCGAAGTCGTCAAAAATCGACAATTTACTTGATTTCGAGTTCATGGATCCGCCACCTAAACTTAAAATTCTTAACAACATGTCTACCTGTATCAGCTATGGATATTGGGAGCATTGAACAACACATAGAGTATGACTGATATTGGGCTAAAAATGACTGAGGTTCCACTGAACCCACTGCTCGCTAAACTGCTTTTAACATGTGAAGAATTTAGTTGTGTAAACGAAGTTTTAACGATTGTATTTATGATCTCAGTCCCGTCTGTATTCTTTTGTTCGTAAGCCCAGAAAAAAACAAAAGCGATGATGCACATGGAAAGTTATCAAATACTGTGGACTCTCATTTCTTACAAGTGAAAGCTCTCCGAAAGGCTCGGGAAGTGAGTTATCAGTTACTCGACATCTTGAAAAAGCTCATGATCCGGCTGACATCATGTGGTTTGAATTGGGACGTCATTGGAAAAGAGATATGCTCAGTTACTTCCATAACGCTACAAAACCTAAAGGGATTATGAATACATAAGTATTAGGAACCTGATGACGTGCCATTTGGATGGTTGTGGCTGCTCTTTGAATAAACTATTTTGGATCTTATAAGCATTACGTATTCATTTTTGCCACGTAGGACACATTAAGGTAGTTATTATGCCTTTAACTGTATTAGTCTGGTATTCATGTTAGCTTGCCATATGGCGAATATTGGCAAGAAATCATTCATCTGGCTACCGGAAGGACTCCGACAAATAGACTTTAGCAACCAAAGCTACAAGTTTTCTTGGATGGTATGGCTGCCTTTTGAATAAATATTCATAAGGGTGGGAAAATGGGCATGTTTGGCGGCTTGTGTAACGGGTCAAAACGAGAACATTTTTTGTAAGGATCAGGCTGGCCCGGAATGTTTTTCGCCCAATATGATTACAAAAGCATGCGTGATATTATATAAGTTGTTTTGGTAAAACATTCAAACTCAAAAAATCATCTCGCACACAACTCAACGATTAGACATAGACCAACAATCGCTAACTGGATGAAAAAGTAGCACATTCTTCATGTTGTCATCGGACATGATTAGCTGATTCTACTGTTCTACATTATAAATTCACACCATTAATAGGCTCAAAAAACAACCAGACTTGAAACTGAAACTAATAAAAAGCCAAAAGGAATTACAAGCACGTCATTGTCAAACCATCATGTTGGATTCATCTTCCTCCCATGTTGCTGCTTCATAGAACATGTACCGGCTTTGATACTCGATCAAGTACTGTGTAGATCTTCACACATCCCAAAACAGCTCATAAACTCGGCTCACGTCTTCCATTTCCACAACCTTCCCTTTCCTCTTCTAGCAAGCCAATGCAGCTGATGTGATCAAGTTTATGGCGTATCTCAGATGTCTTGACCCCTTGTATCAAGAATCTTGCGAATGTCATCTTCAATGTACGGTTGTGTTGAGATGATGAGAAGGCGATCCAGGAAATCGATTGTAATGCCGTGTGGGGATTTGTAATTTGTGCCTCAAATAGTTGTGATTCATCAGTTGGCGACCACAAGAAGTATTGGTGCCATGTCGTTTTCCAAGGCCCGGTTTAGGAATGAAAAACACTCGATATCAAGCATGTGGACTTCATCTATGAACAGAGCACCATGAATGATCTCTATTCTCTACCTTTCCTTCCTTTCGTCACTCTGCAACCTTTGTATCGATTTGTTCCCTCACTTCAGCTCGTATTTCTCCAGTGTCACCAGTGAAAAGAGCAAGAAAAGCTTGTGTTCTGCATTTCACAACAAAAATAATTAAGTATTCAGAAAGATCAAGTACCATAGTTACTTTTACATTTCCTAGTTTCTGCGTTTTTTTCTCATCATAATCCAAGTTATTTCATCATGTAAAAGAGCAAGAAAACCGGTGAAAAGAGCAAGAAAAGCTTGTGTTCTGCATTTCACAACAAAAATAATTAAGTCTTCAGAAAGATCAAGTACCATAGTTACTTTTACATTTCCTAATTTCTGCGTTTTTTTGTCATCACAATCCAAGTTATTTCATCATGTAAAAGAGCAAGAAAACCGGTGAAAAGAGCAAGAAAACCTTGTGTTCTGCATTTCACAACAAAAATAATTAAGTCTTCAGAAAGATCAAGTACCATAGTTACTTTTAAATTTCCTAGTTTCTGCGTTTTTTTCTCAGCATAATCCAAGTTATTTCATCATGTAAAAGTTCACTGGCTCCACCCCCCCCCCAATAGACAACAGAAACAACCACTGACAATTGCACAAAAAGACCATCTTTGTTCAATTATCAGAAAGTGTAACTTCAAAAACAACACAACTTCAGTTCCACCTAATGCATATTCCCGGAAGCCCAAATTCCTAATTTCAATCAAACATTATGTACCTTTGCGAATGGGCATCTATGTTCTTATCACTTATATTACAGTTATTAGCATGAAACACCAAGACAAGGATTTTGAAGAAAATGATAATTCTTAAGAAAATGTCAATATCAGAGGTTACAAAACAACCAAAAATCATCAATAATACAGGTCGCAAAAGTCATCATTTTAACGACACACATGTTTGTATTTTGTACACAAAAAACACTATATTTACCCAAGAAAAAAAACATGCGGGCCTCTACAAAACAAGTTAAAGAACAGAAACACCCTAATGCAATGCGCAATCAAGAAATAGAAGCATCAGTCATGACTTAGAGAAAATGGCACTTTTGTTCATAGCAAAGAAGAGTCATTCTAGATTTCAAATCAGTTAAATTATAAACTTTTTTAAGTCACATGTGTTGAAGGCATCATACCAAATTGTAACCTAATGAACAATGTGTCATATAATCAACACAGTTGTAACCTGAATACACTACTCATGAGCCCCAAACACAGAATACACCTCTTTAGGCACTAGGATAATTGCAGTACCTTTAAATATTTGAATGATCAAACTTTAAAATTTAACTAATTTACATGTTGACATGAAAACAGAGTTGTATACAAGCTTCTTTCTTGTCAGCTAGTAGTCAGTGCAACAAACTAAATACCCTAACATATGAAAACATTACATATGGTTCCAAGCAAACTAGCACATGATCATACACAGTCTCCATCTCAGTCGTTTTCAATGTCAGCTTCCCCATTCTCGAAACACCCTAATTACCAAACAATTGCAAAATCTAGTGAGACATGGAGCTCGAGTACATATTACATTATGTATCAGTGCATGCATACAACTAGAAGCCATGGGGTCATGATCATCATGCACATGTTCATTATAAAAGCATAATAGTCTATATCAACACTATGGTTTATTGGCAGTGATGAGTGACCCCTATCATTTTCGCATTCAACTTATTATGCAATGTGGAAATGTAGTGGTCCTTCCGTCTATGGGATGGCAACGGGGTCGGGTATGTCGGGGATTGCATTTCCCATCCCCGTCCCCTATCCCAGGTCCACTTCCCCATCCCCATCCCCATTGGGGAATAGTTTTGCTTCCCCATCCCCATCGGGTATCGGGAATCCACATCGGATATTGGGGATTTTTAAGTTTCTTAAAAATCAACCGATATGTTATCTTTTACATGTCTACGTACATATAAGCTGAAATCAAATGAGCTCATAAGCATACATATAAGCCTACACAAACACCCCCTAAGATTAGCCCTGTGTTGGCAGGTACCTCAACACTAGCATCAACTGTAAACAAGCAGCTAATTTGAAACAGTAAACCATAACTTTAAAAATGCAGATCAATTTCTATATATTAAAAGTGACACCCGTGGGAGAGATGTTAACAACTTAACGCATACAAACACACACATATACGTTAGCTTAATTTGTATAAACACGCATACAAACATGATTCTTTATACAAACACGCGCCGTATAGATATCATTCTAGTCTATAAACATAATTAATGCTTAAAGTTGTAGCTGTAACATCTGAATCATAAATTAATTCACTTCATTTGAGCAGACAAAACGGGTATTAAACCAGGATAGCTGCACCGTCACTTATAAACATCAAAAGCAATCTCAAATCCATATCCTAACAACTGACCAACAAAGTCAAAAAATCCTGAAACCTAAATCCAACCCAAATCCTATATAAAAAAACGTCCAAACACAAAATCTCGAAACCGAAAACCTAAACATCATAATTCATACCATTACAACACACAACATACGCATCCAAAAAGGATAGTTACATTACATCATCATCATCACTTATCGTAAAATACTAACAAGCAGTAAACATCAAAAGCAATCTTAAATCCATATAAAAACAATTCAAATCTTAGAAAACATTCACAGACTTAGCAAAATCTCGAATCCCAATACCCGAAAAATCAATCAGCTAACAATTAAAGCTGAATCTAAGCTCCCAACAACATCAACAAATTTCACCAAAATCGAAAAAATAATGAACCTAAAAATATGTTCTATCTTTTTCTTCTACAAACAATCATTAGCTAATCTATGGGTTTTACAAGTATGTATACCTGTCAAGAACACACAAACTTAAAAAACCATCGATTGGCTGATTTTACACATACTTTAAATAAACTTTATGTGAATTTGAGGTGGGGTATGGATGAAAGCAATTGAAATGACAAAAAATTGAAAAGCAGCTCATAGTAACAACTCGACCATTGTTTTTAAAAATGTGGGACATTGAAAAAAAGGTTGTGTGTGTGATAAGGATTCCGAATGTGTCACTTTTATTGTTTGTTGAAACATTGGGTGTGTTTGCTATTAGATACAAGTAATGAAATGAAAGTAATTTTCATTGTTTGTTACATAAATGTTTACCGTTGATATCTTTAAATAAAGGGTTTTTAGGTTGCGTTTGGTATGATCATGGGGTCAGAATGATATTTGAATTTGGTATAGATTGAAAGAAAATTAGGTGAGTGAAAATAAATAAAATATATTATTATGTATAAATACATTTGATTTTGTAAATTCATGTTAAACTAAAAGTATTGTATAAATAAATTATTGGAAAGAAAAATAAATAGTAAAAAGGAAAAGTACAATAGGTTATGGGTTAGAAAATATGAACATCATGATTTGTCAGTACTTTTGATCGACACCCAACAAATAATAGTGGTATGAGTTTGGTGGGTCCATTCATTCATCTCATTCAAAAAAACCTCAACCAAACTATTGTTTTTATTTTTCATACTAGCCCAACAGTGCAAAACCTCCATACAAAACCCACATGTTTTTTTGACTTTATTGACATATCTTTTCAATTTTCTTTTCTCTTATACGTAATATATGTATTTTTTTTACGTAATTGATTTTGCCTTTCTAGATGGGCCTTCATTCAATATTCTTTCTTATACTAATACTACGTATAAAATATTCATAGTCTTAACAAACATTCCTAATCTATGATATAAAACAAATGGCTAATTATCTAAAAAAAAGCATCTAAGTTACAACATTTAGCTTTTGTAGGCATTCAATTTTTAATTTTTTTATTACTATCTCTGTTTTAAAATTATTGTCTACAGACAAAAAACACACCGTTTAAGAAAAACATTATCATCACAGTTTTCTCTTTCTTACTTTTTGCACAAAGACAGTTTTACCCTTAACCAATCAATTTTCAACTTCTTTAAAGTTCGTAACAATAACCTCAAATGACAGTAATATGGTAAACTTGATCTATATTTCATATATATTTATGGAAGTGGACAATTAATTTGAGACAAACGAAAAAGGAAATATTGACAATAAATATTGGAGGGATGTAGTATATGCAAATATTTTCTTAATTTTCTTATTGTAGACATCATTCTAACATGTCATCGACAAATTATGAGTTATTTGCATAAATTTTCCATGTGGCTCTAAAAAATTACATCAGTCGTCCTTGAGTACATAAAAGGTCCCTGTGGCTATAAAAATTAATACTAGTCATCCTTGTGGCTCCAAACTTAAACTAATCAAGAGTTATTTACATAAATCATCCCTGTGACTCTAAAAAAATTAACACCAGTCGTCCTTGTGGCTCTAAAATTAAAATTTCCCTTAAGCAATGCTCAAACTCGGGTCTCTGGCTTTACAAACGAACCCCTACCACTCGTCCAAGCATCCAGTGGTGTTATGTTTATTTCTTTTATTCTTTTATCCATTTTCCTTTCTTTTGGCCAGAAATAATAAAAAGTTATACGTTTTTATACGTTTCGCCTTTTTCTTACATTTTCATACGTTTTCTTCCGTTTTTATACATTTTCATCCATTTTTATACGTTTTTCTTACAATTTTATACCTTTTTATCAATTTGTATATGTTTTTATACGTGATCGATAAAAATTTGCAACTCGGGCCACATGTTTATACGCGATCGAGTTGCAAATTTTTATAAGTGATCTATAAAAGTTTGCAACTCTGGCCATGCTTTTATATGTTTTCATTCGTTTTATACGTTTTCACCCATTTTCTTTCGATTTCTTACGTTTTCATACGTTTTTATCCGTTTCCACCCCTTTATATACGTTCTCACCCATTTTTATATTTTTCCTCCGTTTTTATACGTATTTATACATTTTAATCTTGTTTTATACGTTTTCTTAAATTTTTATATGTTTTCATCCGTTTTGATATGTTTTTATACGTCCTCATCCGCTTTTCTTACGTTTTCATACGTTATAACCTGTTTATATCGGTTTTTGTACATTTTATACGATTTTGTACAGATTTTGTACGTTTTTATGTGTTCTTGTACGTTTTTATACGTTTTAGTACCACTTTGTACGTTTTTGTATGGGTTTGTGTGTTTTTGTATGTTTTGTACCTTTTCATCCGTTTTCATACATACAAAAACCTACAAAAATGTAAAAAAGCATACAAAAACGGACGAATTAGTATGAAAACGGATAAAATGGATGAAACACAAGAAACCATATATAAACGAACGAAAAAGTATAAAAATGGATGTAAATTTAAGAAAACGTATACAATAGACGAAAACGTATAAAAGTGGAAAAAAAATGTATAAAAGCGTATAAAATAGATAAAACGTAAGAAAACTGACGAAAATGTATAAAAATAGATGAATACATATAAAAATAGACGAAAACGGATAAAATGTATAAAACATATAAAAACGTTCAGAAATGGACGAAAATGTATAAAATGGATAAAAACGTATAAAACAGGCGAAGATGTATACAAACGGACAAAAACGTAAGAAAAAGTATGAAATCCAAAGAAAACGGGCAAAAACGTACAAAAACAGACGAAAACGTATAAAAATGAATGAAACCAATAAAAAGATACATAAATATAAGAAAACGTAAAAAACGAATAAAAGCGGATAAAAACCGTGTAGAAACGTATAAAAGTATATAAAAACCGATGAAATCCTATAGAAATGGATGAAAACATATAAAACCATAAGAAAACTATGAAAACGAAAGAAAACGGGCTAAAACGTATAAAAATGGACGAAAAGTGTAAAAACGGATGAACACATATAAAAACGGATAAAAACGTATGAAAACGTAAATACGGATAAAAACATATGAAAACGTAAGAAAAATGTATAAAAATGGACGAAAATATATAAAACGAACGAAAACGTATACAAACGGACCAAACTGTATAAGTTTTTATTATTTCCAGTCAAAAGAAATAAAAATGGATAAAAGAATAAAAGAAATAAACATAACACCACTAGACACGCTTGGTCCACTGGTAGGGGTTCGTTTGTAAATCCAAAGACCCTAGTTCGAGCATTCCCTAAGGGCGATTTTAATTTTATAGCTACAAGGACGACTAGTGTAAATTTTTTAGAGACACATGGACGATTTATGTAAATAACTCTTGTTTAGTTTAAGTCTAGAGCCACAAGGACGACTTGTGTAAATTTTTAGAGTCACAGGAACCTTTTATGTAATTGACTCAAACACGGCTCATGTAATTTTTTAGAGCCATAGGGACGATTTATGTAAATAACTCTTACTTTGTTGATGCCACGTCCGAATGATGTCTACAGCAGGAAAATTAAGAAAGTATTTGCATATAATGAAAAAAAATAAAATGGATACCTACAAAAGCAAAAAGTGTCAACTTGGATGCCTTTTTAGAAAATATATTACTTTTCTCTTTTCTACTTCAAATCCAAATCTAAATCCTGATCCAAATTCAAATCAAAATCAAAATTCAAATAGTATCAATCTTATCTTATTGTAAATTCATTTACTTACTTGGTTTTGGTTAATCAAAAACCTGAGTTTTGTATGGGTATGGTTCGTCGATATTATAGATATAGCACAGTTTTAATTAAGTATCCCGTCGGAGGTAATAATCACTTGAGGACAAATGATAATTAATCTTCTGGAGTCGTATTCCACGACGAGATATGAATTGAAATTAACATTTATGTCTTTTGTTTGATGCTTGATTATCGAATATTTTTTGTTTAGGTTTATAAAAGATCTTAAAAACTACTTTAATTAATTAAAAGGAAACAATAATGATGATAACAACAATCTGAAAATATGATAATAAAGGATATGCTTGTTAAGTGGGGTGAAAAGATCATTAACTGTGAATATCTTTTAAGAGAGTTGAATTAATACCCGTCAAAATAAAACTATTTTCTCACAATTTTGTTGAGGTGAAAAGATCATTAACTGTGAATATCGTTTAAGAGTGTTGAATTAATACTCGCAAAACACTCATCGCAACGCGCAGATGCAACCACCTCGTTATGTATGATATGGGTTGTGAATTTTAATTTGAGTTTTGTGTTGAAAAATACTAATGTTCTGTGTTTAATTTGGTGTTTTCCATATTTAAGATGTTTATTTGAAAAGAAACAAAAAAGAAATTTGAAGAACAAAGTTGAAGTTTCAGACGAGAAAGAAAAGTTTCAAAACATACTCATATGAATTTCAAGTACAAAATGGTTTTAAGATCTGATATATCTTTTAATTGTTTTTATAAAAGTTTAACTAATTCAAATGTGTGTTATCGTAGTTCAAAATTACCCTCATGTGCCTGTCACGTGACCGGAGATAACAAGATAAACTTAACATCGTTAGGATATTAGACTAGCATTGAGCAAGATTTCAAACGTTCAATAAGCTCATGTGCCTCATGTGCCAACACATTCAATAAGCTTTGTACTTTTTTTTATGCCCAATAGCTTATTAACCTCTTAAAATAAGCCTACCCGGTGTTGTAAAGTTTGGAGTACAAAGAATATGCGATTATAAGCCACAGGGTCAGTGACCAGGGCGAGTTGAGCAGAATCAGCCAAAAGATTCAATATGGTCACAACTTAGTCAGCTCGGTGCTAATTCGTACAAAACTTGGTTTGAAGAATTTTAACAATTGTGTTAATGCTACCAAACATACTTTGTGGTTCTATAAACAATACTGTTGATACAAAAGTTGGGCGTTCCTTGTTTGGGGCTCCGGCTCTCGTACCAATTGTTGATTGTTACTTGAGACCTGCGCACTAAGAGACAGAAAACACCGTTAGGCTTACCGTGGGATTGTCTCCCACGATTATCCTCTGGCGTGAGAGTAAGTAATCGGTTTAGGGTTAAAGGAGAGTTAGGGTTTGTGAATCGTACCATTAACGAGGGATGTGATTCCATTTATATACACACGGAATCCTTGTTGGTTCCGTGTTCCTCAACCTTCGGCGTATCCCGCCTAAGTCGGTTGGGGAATGATTATCTCCTTTATTAAGAGATATCCTCTATCTATTCCGTAAATAGATTTGTATTTGGGAATTCGTGGGCCTAGATGCTTATCAGCGTAGCCCAGTTCATGATGGGCTTATCAGTATTGGGCTTTAGTCGAGTTCGTGACCCGGATATTGACTATACGTCATCATGTCCCCCCAGTCTAGTATGCGCAGTGAATGACTGCGGATGCTAGACTACGGATGCTAGACTAATAACCGTAGACTAAAAAATGTTGAAGCGTAGCCAAGAAGTTAAAAGAAGATGCCCTCTAGTACATTGTATCTAGACATTGGATTAAAAAATTGGCTCCTCGTAAGTCGGGGGAAAGTTACTGCAGTAACGTCCCATCAAGCAATCTCAGCCACACAGTTAGTGTTAGTGGGGTCCACGTGTCACTCATCATGTGGTTGAGAAAAAGTATATAACCCATCGCTTCATTTCCACATTGGTTCTCACAGTAAAAGAAACGTTCATCCGCCATTGCTAACAAAGCTTCAAACTACGACCCAGGAAAACACTGTGTTCAAAAGGTAACCACGCGTGCGCTTCTAGAATTCACTTCGGATTACTTTATACCTTTGGACGTGCATCCGGTTGTTCCGGGTGCGCGGGCATCTATTGCGGATTTCCCCGAAGGGAAAATAGGGGTATACACACGATTTTTTGAGTTCGCGAATCAATGTGTGCCCCTATCCCGATTTTTGTGCGATGTTCTAAATTATTACGAGCTGCATATATCCCAGCTGCACTGCATCGGTGCGGCTAAAATTACCAATTTTGAGGTGAACTGCCGTTTGCTGGCGGTTAACTCAACCATCCATCTATTCCGTGCCTTTTATCACACAACATGGTCGCATGGGTGGGTATCCTTTTCTAAGCGCGCCGGTAGATTTCAGTGTTATACTGAGAAGCTAGATGCGCTTAGGAATTGGAGGGAGTCATTTTTCTGGGTAGACGACACATGCTTTCCATGGCACTATGACTTTTATACCCGAGGAACGTTGCCGAGGGATGAGTGCCCTGTGCCTGGATCATATGTTGCTGAGGATGCGGAACTGATAAACACTAACCGCATCCCCATTAGTTCCTATACTGAGGAATTTTTGGTGCATATGGGCATCAGCCGTAATTATTTTGGTATGTCGGATGAGATGCCAATCTTCTTAGGCGCCAATGGCCAGGGTGGGTACTCGTTCCTCGCAACCCCTTTTATAATTAATGTAAGAGCTTTCTGTCCTTTTCGCGCATTATATAACCTGTGTTATTTGTTGTCTTCTATTGCGCAGAGATGGATCTTTTCACCGTTGTGCACCTAGCGAAGCCAATTGAGGTGAAGGTAGGGATGCGGCCCCTGAAGGAAGGAGAGGAGGCCATCTTAGCGGCCGGTCATACCCTGAAGATGAACATAGGGGGAACAGGTACTAGCTCCTCTGTCGCAGTGGAAGCGACACCGCTGCAGAGCGTGCCAAGCCCCCAGGTGCCCTCTCCCGTAGCGCAGCCACCACCTGTAGCCGTGGCGCAGCCTATGGAAGAAGAAGAGGAAGAGCCAGAATCTGGGTTAAGGCGCAAAAGATCCCGCGAAGAGGATGGCGCGAGCACCTCGAGGAAAAAAATGCCCTGTGATCCTCACTGTTGAATCATCCACCAGTGATGTTGCGTCATCTCACCCATCTGCTGATGTTGCCAGCCCACAGTAAGTAATATCATGAATTCCTTCTTTTTTTTGCACACCAACTATTTATATGGGAAACTGATAAGGATCTGTTCGCGTATGCAGGTTTGAACAGGCTGCGGAGTCTCCCCCCAAGGATAGTCCGGTGCAGTCTGAGCCAGACAGCCAAAAAGATGAAGACTTAACTGCTGGGGAAGCATCAGTGGGTCAAATGGTTGAGGAGTTGGCACAGGTGTCTGCGCACCAAGCTGCAATAGTGGAGAAGCTAAGGGTGCGTATTGCTGGTGAAGGCAGCCAAAGTGCTCAAAAGGATGAGAAAATTGCTTCGCTAGAAGCGCAGTTGGCTAGTGCCAGGGCTGAGGTAGAGAGTTTGAGCGTGTACACAGAGGCAGGTTGAGGAGAAACTGGCGCTGATGGGCCAAATAAGCCAAAAGCGCACAGAGTCATCAGGATACAAGGCTTCATGCCTCTGGGCCCTAAAATATCTAGAGAAGAGTAAGGACACCTTGACCAAGCAGTTGGAAGAGTTTGGCGCCACTGTGAGGAGTGCTCTGGAGACACAAGAGATGAAGCTGCGTAAGCTTAGTTTGGAGTATGATGAGGAATTATATCCTCATCTAATGTCTGCCATCTCTGAGCGCAGGTGGCTTATCAGCCATGGTCTGCGTCTTGCTGCTTTGAGTACTCTTGAGTCCAAGGAGGTAGTGGACAAATTTGGTGGGGTAGTCCAGTGTGCTTTGGCGCGAGGAAAATCAGAGGCTATAGAAGCGCTATAGGAAGCTAACTTGCTGAATGTTCCTGCTGAAAATATTCATGGGTATGATGCGCAGTCTTATGATAACCTGGTTGTTGCGATGAATAGGATGAAGACTTTAGAGCTTCCCATGATTGCTGAAATGGAGCGCGATCAGGATTATCCTATAACTGTTATTATGGAAGGATTGACCTTAGCGCGCCATCGTATTGATGATGCAGAAGCACAACCGGACTATTTTTTGAAGCCCGATGTCTCTTAGTTGCAGGTGCCTATTTTTGCTCGCCCTAGGGACATTCTGAATCCCTTTGCTTTAGATAAAGAAATGTCCTTGAAGGAAGTATTGGAAGCGTATGCGACCAGACTTGATAAAAAGGAAGGTATTAAGGGTAAAGCAACTTTGTGGGGGTTGGTGCCGCTCATCTTCCAAGGTCTGATGGGGTGCCAGTGAGTGTCGCCACCGTGTCTCTCTAAGACACGGACTTGTTGAAGAGGCTTAGCGAGAGTGTAGATACTACAAGCCGCGTATGGACTTCATTACTGGAGCGATCTAATAGTATATAGGATTTTATATCCTTTGTAAGAACATAGTCTTTAATAAAGATCACCTTTTGCTAAATGTATGTTAATATTTATTGCCGCTTGTGACATGCGTATTTATCTGTCTATCTTTGCGTAAAAGATATATTTGTCCAGTTGTACACGAGCGCAAATAATATGAGAAATTCATAGTCATGTATGAAGATCATAGTATACTTAAACATAGTTTCTAAGTAATAGTGTCATAGTCTTGTATGATGTGATATACATCGTACTGCAAATATCATCTTAAAGAACCAAGCGTGTTGAATCCTTATATTGTTAAACGCGTACCATATGCATAGTTGCGCATCCGTCGTGGGAGGCGCACAAACTTATCCCAACGTCTTGAGAACAAGGTGTTTAACAAGGATACGTGATCCAATGTTGATGGGTTTGCAACCCTCTTACTGAACAAGTTGTTTAGTAGGTTAACTTATCCTTTTACCATCGTGGGTGTATTTAGTGCATGCACGCCATGTAGGCTAAAAAAAATTGTTAATACATACGGTATATGAAAATAACAAAATATGTCGGGGAGTTAGCTAGAAAAACCGCGGCGTTTTATTGATACTTGCAAGTTTTTTATGAGAAGTAAATGAGACATTACACTAAACAAAAGTAAATACATAAATAGTTATTGGGCACTGTCATAAAGTGCTGGAGCGCTTGTGCGCTGGGCCGTAGCCGTTCCTATAGGTAGCACCTCTTAAGGTTGCAGATGTTCCATGTACGAGGCAGTTCACGACCATCCAAGCCTCGCAGCTTGTACGCGCTTGTTCCCAATGCTTCAGTAACCTCATAAGGTCCTTCCCACTTTGGTCCAAGCTTACCTGTGTCTTCTGCATGGCTCGCATCATTGGCGCAGTAAATGAAGTCTCCTGGTCTGAATGAAACACTCCGCACTTTAGCGTCGTAGTATCCCTTCATCCTTGACTTTGATTTTGCTTCACGTATAGCTGCACGTTCGCGCCTTTCTTCTAGTAGGTCTAAGTTGATACGTCGCTCGTCATCATTGGTTTCCACATTGATTTCAGCAGTGCGGATAGTAGGCATTCCAATTTCTGCTGGTATGACGGCTTCTGTCCCGTAGACTAGAGAAAAGGGAGTGTCTCCCGTGCTGGTTTTTATGGATGTGCGATGTGCTGACAAAACATGTGATAGTTCTTCCACCCACCTTCCTTTGTGCTTTTCCAGACGTGCCTTAATTCCCTCGCCTAGGCTTCGGTTTGCGCGCTCTACTAAGCCGTTGGTTTGTGGGTGTTTCACTGACGCGAAGTGCTGTGTGATTTTCAGTTTCTTACACCAGTCTTTAAAAGGGTTGTCACACAACTGTTTCCCATTGTCCGAGATGATTTCACCAGGTAGCCCGAAGCGGCATACAATATTTTCCCAGACAAAGCGTTTTACCTGGTTGCCAGTGATTGTTACCACTGCTTTTGCTTCTATCCACTTGGTGAAGTAGTCTATGGCGACTATGAGGAACTTTAATCCTCCTGCTGCAATGGGGAAAGGGCCTGCGATATCGATACCCCACTTATAGAATGGCCATGGTGCTGTAATTGGTGTTAGCTCGTGCTGTGGTTGGCACGGGACGGGTCTATGAACTTGGCAATCGTTGCATTTACGTATTAGGTCCCGCGCATCGCGGTGCATGGTTGGCCAGTAGTATCCTGACCTCAAGGCGCGTGCCACCACAGACCGTGGTCCTGAGTGCATACTGCATGAACCTTCGTGGATTTCTCGCAGTACATAATTTGCTTATAGGGGACCGACGCAGCGGAGCCATGGTTGCAGGAAGGAGCGTCGGTACAGTATGTTGTCTCGAAGTTTGAACCTCTGTGCGGTGCGCCGTATCCTGCGAGCTTCCTTCTGCTCTTGTGGTAACGCTCCTTTGCTTAGGAAGTCCGTTATCGGTGTCATCCATGTAGGACCTTCCTCCTCTATTATGGTGGAGACTTCCATCTCTGAGATGGATTTGCTTTTCAATGTTTCCACCAGCACTTGTTTTGACAGGTGTGCAAAGCTTGTCAATGCGATCTTGCTCAGTGCATCCGCCTTTCGATTTTCTCCTTTAGGAACTTGCTTGATGGTGAACCTGTCAAAGCCATTGATTAATGACTTGGTTTTATCAAGATACTGAATCATATGCTCCTCTTTAGCCACGTACTCGCCCAACACGTGGTTGGCTACTAGCAGGGAATCCACATTTGCTTCCAGGTTACGTACACCCATTCGAGCTGCAATGCGTAGTCCAGCGATTAGAGCTTCATATTCTGCTTCATTGTTTGTCGCTGTAAATTCAAAACGCAATGCGTAAGTGAATTCCATCCCTTCGGGATTTGTGAGGATGAGGCCTGCACCTGACCCATCGACACAGGAGGATCCATCTGTAAACAAGATCCATGGATCTTGTAGTTCCTTCGTGGTTGGTGTGGGTATATCATCAGTGTCTGGCTTTTCGCTGATGAAGTCTGCTAGAATCTGTCCTTTGATTACAGTACGTGGTTTGTAAGAGATGTTGTGCTCACCTAGCAATACACTCCATTTTTACAGTCGTCCTGATGCGTCAGGTTTGGAGATGATTTGCTTAATCGGTTGGTCTGTGATCACTGCTATCGGGTGCGCTTGGAAGTATCTGCGCAGCCGTTTGGCGGCGAATACTAATGCCAGGAGCAATTTTTCCATTGCGCTATAGTTCATCTATGTTTTCTTGAGCGCTTTACTTACAAAGTACACTAGGGTTTGTACTGAGTTTCTGTCCGTGAGTAATACTGCGCTGACCGCTCCATGAGTTGCAGATAAGTACATGATCAACTCTTCCCCTGGTAGGGGTGCTACAAGTGTAGGGAGTGTTGCCAGGTGTTGTTTAAGCTGTACGAAGGCTTCTTCTGCCTCCGTAGTCCAACGAAAATCTCCCTTTTTTATACACTTCTTGAGTGTGTTGAAGAGAGGTAGAGATTTGTCTGCTGACTTAGATAGGAACCTATTAAGACCGGCTAGCTTTCCATTGAGAGATTGGACCTCCTTCAATGTGCGCGGTGAAGGAAGTTCGATCACAGCCTTGGTCTTTTCTGGACATGGTTTTATGCCGTCAGGCTCAATTAGGTATCCGATAAACATGCCTTCAGTAGCGCCGAAGGTACATTTTTTTGGATTCAGCTTCATGTTAATCTCTCGTAGAGTTTTGAATGTTTCCTCGATATCGCGCACTAACTCATCTTCAGTATGGCTCTTTATGACCAGGTCATCAACATAGACCTCTAGGTTGCGGCCTACCTGTTTTTCGAAAGCATTATCTACTAACCGCTGGTAGGTGGCGCCTGCATTCTTCAAGCCAAAGGGCATTTTTGTGTAACAGTATACGCCTTGGCTTGTGTGAAAGGCCGTTTTTTCCTCGTCCTCCTTAGCCATCTGGATTTGGTGATATCCTTTGTATTCATCGAGGAAACACTTTAATGGGTATCCGCACAAAGACTATTTTCCAGTCTATCTCTGGTAATGGGTAGCAGTCTTGTGGACATGCTTTGTTGAGGTCCGTGAAGTCCACGCACATGCGCCAGCTACCGTCGCTCTTTTTGACCATTACTGGGTTAGAAAGCCAGTCATGGTAGTAGACTTCGCGCATAATCCCTGCATCCACAAGCTTGTGTACTTCTGCCAGAATCGCTTGCGCGCGCTCTGGGGCTTGGCCGCGCTTCTACTGGCGTATTGGTGAATATCCTTGTCGAATTTTCAGCTTATGTTCTGTGATTGACCGTGGTACCCCGGTCATGTGTTTTGGCTCCCAGGCAAAAATATCTAAGTTCCTTTGTAAAAGTGCACACACGGCTGCCTTGCCGGTGTCCGACAGTGACCCTCCGATGGATATTTCCTGTTCTGGGTATTCAGGGTGAATTGCGACCTTCAGATTTGGAACTTTGGTTGCGCAGTGTTCTGGTATCGGTGCCGTTTCGCATGTAATCGTGTTACATTCTCTATGCGTTATAGTGGTATTATAAAGAGTAAGAATACCACCTTCCACTGGGAATTTAAGCATCCCGTGCGCTGTAGACGGTACGGAGCGCATAGCGGATATCCCTGGTCTTCCGATAATGCCGTCGTATGGCGAGGGAGATTTGATCACCATGAATTCCATCCAGGCCGTTGCGGAGTGTTCTTCATTTCCAATACTAACTAGTAGTCGTATTTGCCCCATAGGCCATATTTTTTCACCCGTAAAACCAGTTAGCGCCGTTCTGACAGGGCTTAACTGACTGCGTATTTCAGGCCGCAGTCGCTTGAAGCAGTGCTCATACATGATGTCCGTCGATGCTCCGCCATCAATGTACATGCGGTGGATTTCGTAACCCCCCGCACTGATCTCAATAGTGAGTGGCTCTATTACTGCGTTATCCGCAGTTAAGGTGGGGAAAGAGATTTTACTTCCTCGGGAAAACTCCTGGCTGACCTTCTGTCTAGTGACCCGCTGCCATGATTGTATCATGTAGATGGTGTCGGCCTTGTCCTTGGGTGTCTCCTTCTTGTTTCCACTCTTCTGTCTATCCTTTCCCTCCTTGATATTTTTGACCAAATGGTCTAATCTGCCTTCTTTAACCATTTTGTCAATGAGCTGGCGCAGTTGGACACATTCATTAGTAGTGTGGCCCTTCTGTGCGTGGTAGTCGCAGTATCCATTCCCGGTGCGCCGATCCTCTGGAGTGCACATTTGCGGCGGTCTTGGAAAGTTTGCGCCTTCTGTTGCGAGTATTTCCTTAGGAGTCTTGGTCAGCGGGGTGTATCTGTCGTTATCTCTTCCGCTTCCCTGACTGCGATAGCTCCTATTGCGGTTACTACCCCGGTCGGTGGATTGTCTCCCAGGTTGTTCCTGTGACCGATAGTTCGAGTAGTTTCTTTTGCTATCCGCCGCGGCGGCTTCTCCTTGGACGAAGGACCGAAAGCGTTTCATGAGTTCATCAAAGGTTTCGGGAATCTTGTCGTTCAACCTCTTGATGAGTTCTGGGTTATTTATCCCATTCATGAAACCAGAGATCTTTAGCACTTCAGGGCATGCTTTAACTTGCATGCATTCATCCTTGAAGCATTCCATGAATGCGCTTGTAGATTCTCCCTGGCGCTGCTTTACCCTAGCGAGTTCGACAGGATTTTTAGCGCACTTCTTCCGCTGTGTAACGTTTAGGCGAAACGCCTTTCTTAATTCCTCAAAGCCATTGATGCTTCGGCGTGGAAGCTTGCTGAACCAGTTCCGTGCGTTTCCCACCAGCGTGGAGTTGAACATGTGGCACCATACAGGTTGTGGCCAATTTTCAATTGTAGCAGCTGATACAAAAATTTTGAGGTGATCATCAGGGTCACCTGTTCCGTCATAGGTTTTTACGTTGGCAGGCATGCGCCTTCTTTTGTTCTCTGAGAAGTCACTGATGCGTCGAGTGAACGCATCCACCTTTTGACGGCGCCACGGGAGAGATATGTCTTCATCCTCATGGTCATTATATCTACTTCTGGACTTCCAGTGTCCAGTTTCACTATCCTCGTTGTCCGAGGAATTTCCAGAGGACGAATTTTCCCTCCTTCGGCGCTTGCGCCGACTATCCTCAGAGTTTGTGCTCGAAGGGCTTTTACTTGGGGAATATCTCCGCCCAAGTATGTCCTGTATTTTACGGCTACCAAGTCTGGTGTGGACACTGGTACGCCGTCCATCCTCTTCACTTCCTTCCAGATGCTGTGAATTGGACGTCTCATCATCCTCAACTCTCCTCCCAATTCTGTTAAACACAGGGGGTCGGCGGCCGTCTCTACAGCGCTTCTCCTCCTGACGGTGCGGTGGTGAGGTTTCGTATTCCGAGTCAAAACTGAGTCGAGTTTGTAGGCTTCGACTCGACCTTTTTCTAGCTTCCTCTTTCATGAGAGCAGTCAAGGTTTCCTAATTTTGGGATACGAAATCCCTTGGTGTTAATTCCGGTGTGACCCCTTCTAGAGCAAGGGTATTTGCTTCTACCGCTGTGTCCTTGTTTTTATCCGGTGCATCTGGTGCTTTCGTCAGGTTAGTCTCTAGTATCGGCTGAAAGGGAGTAGTAAGAACAGTGCGCAGTGGATCCACTGCGCTAGTAGTGGTTGTAGTGGCCTGGGTTGTCCCCGAGCGCGGTTCCACCGTAGGGTAGACCAAGTCCTGGCCTAATCCCTTGTTTTTGGCAGTACTGGTTGTCCCAGGAGTCTGCTTGGAAGCTAAGCCGGTGTGCAGCTTCTTGCCCGTAAGATCCGTTTACGATCGCTGATTTCCATGCTTCGTCATTCTAGTCTTAGTTCTTAGTGAATGGTCCCACGTATGGCGCCACTTGTTGATACAAAAGTTGGGCGTTCCTTGTTTGGGGCTCCGGCTCTCGTACCAATTGCTGATTGTTACTTGAGATCTGCGCACTAAGAGACAGAAAACACCGTTAGGCTTACCGTGGGATTGTCTCCCACGATTATCCTCCGGCGTGAGAGTAAGTAATCGGTTTAGGGTTAAAGGAGAGTTAGGGTTTGTTAATCATACCTTTAACGAAGGATGTGATTCCCTTTATATACACACGGAATCTTTGTTGGTTCCGTGTTCCTCAACCTTCGGCGTATCCCACCTAAGTCGATTGGGGAATGATTATCTCCTTTATTAAGAGATATCCTCTCTCTATTCCGTAAATAAATTTGTATTTGGGCCTTCGTGGGCCTAGACGCTTATCAGCGTAGCCCAGTTCGTGCTGGGCTTATCAGTATTGGGCTTTAGTCGGGTTCGTGACCCGGATATAGACTATACGTCATCAAATACTATGGTCCTATAAACATGTCATACATACAATTTCAAAACTTGTACATAAAAATTCCAAAACATATCATACATTAACACCTAACAACAAACAAAAACCTTTACACTTAGGCTATGTTTGACAAAACTAGCAGCAAGTAATTGTTCGTTTTATAAAAGTGTAAAACAACGTAAAACCTCAACGCATCTTTTATTAGCATTTTAAATAGAAGCGTTTAAACAAAATCCAAAAAATGAACGCGTCTAGTTGCCAAATAATAAGCATTATATTCTAGACAGTAAGGCTATGTTTGGTAAAATAATGTAAAACCAAAACGCGCGTTTCAAATAAACGAAATCCAAAAGCTACAGTAGTTGTTTGTTTTATCTCATACGCCCATATTCTCTGCCTTATTTTCAGACTTGTGAAATTATGACTTAAAGATGGAACATAAGTTCATAAGCTAGAAAAAAGCCAGATAAAGATGAGCTTATGAGCTATAAGCCGAACCAAATAAGATCATAAGCCCAAAAAAATAAGATTAAACAATGACCCCTAAGTTCAAAGTTTTCACAAAAGTAACCTCCAATTAATATAGTTGCTAAATGATGTGAAATGAGAGTGAAACAAAAAAAAAATTAGAGAGTGATGGTTTTGGTGAATGGTGGAGATTAGAGTTGAGCGTGTTTGGATGGGAATGCCAGCGTGGCAACTACTATATTTTGTTTTGTAAAAGTTCATTGTTTTTCTTTTTTTCTATCTTTGACATATTAATTTGTTGTAAAAATGTACATAGCTGCTCTAAAAGTTGATCAACTAGATCTAAGAGGTGTTTATTTTTCTCTTATTTTAATTACATATAATGTAAAAAGTAACTTTTATTGAAAGTAAAAAAGTAATGATTTTCAAAGGGTGGGAGGATTGGATGGCATAGATTAATCAGAGTCAAGTGTGTTTGGATGGGATTGCCGGCGTGATAAATATAAAAGGAAATAAATAAATTAGTTGTTTGTAAGTTCAATGTTTTTCTTATGAAAAATGATTCTTATGGCTAAGTAGTAAGCTTACTAATGTACTTAATGATTTGATTGGTGAATTTGAAAAAATAATTGGTGGAAAGTTAAAGAGAGAAGATTTACAATACATGTGTCTAATATTAAGTAGATTACGCATGTAATTAGGATTGCATTTTAGGCCTAAATAATTTGTTGCAAAAATGAACATAGTTGCTCAAAAAAAAAAAAAAGCCGTGAGTTGTAGGGGTTTCCTTTCGCGGGTCTCTCCTAGTGGTTCGGATCCCGAGGTCTGCCCGTTTGGATGGTTTAACTCATGGGTCGGATTTCAATTGTGGTGCTATTCTAAAATAAATAAATAATTAAATAAATAAAATTAAAAAAAAATTGATCAACTACATTTAGAAGGTTTTTACTTTTTTCTTATTCTCTCTTAATTGAGATAAATGTGAGCCCAAAACACATATATATTTTTTCTTAATTGAGAGACTCACAAATGTCTCTCTCTTCCAATTAAAAGGCTAATTTAGACACTTAAGGCTAAACCACTTAATTTAATAAACAACTCCTTACTCCACTACTAAATATTGGGAATAAGGGCATCCATTATAAGAGGTTCATGAAAAGGTTTATAAAATTTAGAGAGGTTTATAAAGTAAGTCACTATAGTGAGATGAGATTTATGATGACATGAAATAAAATAGGTATAAGTTTATAGACCTTTTCATTTCAACTAAAATACATGTAACTAATTTAAACCGTATCAATTTATAAAGTTTTAACAAGTTTAAGCATGGTGATAATAGGTTTATAAAATGAGAAATTTAAGAGTATATGACATTGAAATTATATAAACCTTATCAAAAGGTTTACCATTGGAGATGCTCTAAGTGGTGGCATGACTTAGCTCCTAACTGGAATGAACAAATTTGTAGTCGCGGGCACAATTTAGGTTTTATTACTAGAGTAATAGCAATTCTGACATCTTAGTGTAAATTTATTTACTTAGTCCATTCAAGTTAATCACAAACTTTAGTTTTGTATGGGTACAATAATTGGTGCTCTTTGAGTATAAAGTCTATTTATTTATTTATTTATTGCGGATTTGCTTAATGTTGGGTTAATTCGGATCATGTATTATTATTGTTTGCTTATGATCTATTTGATTATCGCACATTTGATACAATATACATGTAATATAACGAATTGTTTGCCTTACGGTGGGTGATTATAGTATAGTACTACATCTTTGCATTCTTCTTATATAAGATTACAAGTGTCATTTGATCAAACAATAAAAGCGTTATATGTAATATTGAAAAAAACCATTGATATCTCCTTATGATATAATGGGCTAGAACAAATAGTTACCCCGATCCATCATCACTCCAAACAAAAAATTTGTTCAAGTTCAAAAGTGAACTTGATTGCATTTGTTTGGTTAAGATACTTGGTAAATGATATTATGATTAAATTTAAGTACAAGTTATATTTTGTGTAAATATGTTCTTACTATTTGTCTTTATTTTTGGATTATGTTTAGGTGCAGTTTGGTATTTGGGGTTAGGATTGGATTTAGAAAACCAAAGTAGAAAAAATTGTTTGATTGTAGCTTTAGCTTTGGAAGCTAGGGATTAATCTTTAAAAATAACGTTGTTAGAAAAGATATCATATTGGGTGGGGATGAGATTAAAATGTGGGCCACATTAATTGTTGTCTCTAAGGGTGTGTTTGGTTTATTGACGGGTTTAAGATTTGGATTTAGATTTGGTTTATATTTGAATTTAGATTTGATGTGAGAGAGTAAAAATATAAAATTGATATAATTTTATTTATAACAAAAGTTTATTTGAATACTAAAAGTATAAATGGACCTACTCAAATACTTTAAAAATAGAAAAAGGACAAAAGCAAAAAAAAAGAGACAAAAAAGTCAAGTATTCAATCGAAAATGACAAAAAAATTATAGTATTCAACTGAAACCATGGATTATGTAAGGAATGATGTGACTCACATAAAAAGGTATCAAATACTGTTTTGAATCACATAGATGCAAACCGAACGATTAGTAACTGTCAAATCAAATTCAAACCGATTTTAATACCCCATGACAAACAGCCCATAACTCTTTCTTACCTTAATATTTCTTACTCTAAAAAAATATCTAATTTTAATAAATTATATTATTTTACACTAATTTAATATACTTTATATTTATATAATAATATATTTTCTCTCTTCAAATTTAAATCCTAGTCCAAAAATAAATCCAAATCCTAATCCTAAACCCACCTACATACCAAACGAACACTTAGCTTTGGTCCATGGATTTTAGGGCTCAAAAAATTTATTTACCTCTCTTTGTGTTATTTATGTTTTTGTTCTACACTTAACTTCATATAATTTATTTAAATTTCAGCCACTAAAGTTTTTATTAATTACCTCATTTTTTTTTAAATTATTGTTTTCACAAAATTTACACCTATATTTTTTATGTTTTTTTTTTCCCACCAAATTTATCAAAGTTTGACCAATTTCTTTTTGAATTTTGACTTTCAAGTGACCAATAAGAATTCTCAATTTTGCTACGTGTTAAAATAGAGCAACCTGATTGACCCAATTTTTTTTCTTAATAAGATTGTTTTAGCAAAAAAATTCATAAATGATGTAATTCTTTTATTATATAAATGATAACACAAACCACAACACAATCTCACAAATGTACAACATATAATTTCGCAGAGGGGTTAACTGGTACGGATAAAAGCACTCCATAGTTCTCTTTACTAACACATAACAGGACGTTGATTCTCAAAGGGTGGGACTGCATTGGACGGTGGAGATTAATCGCAGTCAAGTTTTTTTGTTTGGAAAAGTTGTGTGTGTGATGGGGATTGCATAGCTACTTAAAGGATCAGGGTCCTCTAATTTTGACAAAAACATGATTGGTTATGTTTAATGAATTTACACCATTAGATCTAATAAATGGTTGTGATTAAATGCACAATTCTCTCTCCTATTTCTATTTTATTAATCACTCTCTTTTTATTATTAAGTTATCTCTCATTTATATCTTTTACTCTAATTGTGTCTATAAGATTATTTGTGGGTCATTTTTCTTTGTTTTTTTTCCCTTCAATTTTTTTCCATGTTCTCTCCATTTTCTATCCCTATCAATTAGTGTTTTTTCAATGAACCAAAAACAAAACAAGCATAAAGTAAAAAGAGCCATAATATAATGAGAAAAAAATGAATTGAACCCAAAAAGACATCAACATGCCACTAAGAGCATTAAGTATCATTGAGCCAAAGTTCTCGTGACGTTCTCCAAAACCAGTGCCACATCAGCAAAACACTGAACGGCACCAGAAACCCTTTGGCACCACAATTTTTGCTGTTACCGTTGGCACCAGAAAATGTGGTGCCGTTCTCCATTTATTTTTCATTTACATAAAATAAAACATACACAATATTAACTAAAATAAACTTCATTAATTTAAAAATGAACACACATTACATTAATTAAAAAACAAAAAAAAGGTACATAAAAATAAAAAATAGTATGTAAACAGGAAATAAAAATTATAAACTAGTGATTAAGGTTCCATAAATGCTCCACAAGGTCTTCTCGAAGATCGTCATGCAATTTTCGATCCAAGTGTCTCGTATGTTTGGACTTGGATCAATGAACAAATATTTAAAATTCACTTGAAATTCTTCGTCTTCCAATATCATGTTGTGTAACATTATACAACAATACATGATTCTTTTCAAGTCGTTGATTTCGAAAGCACGTGCGGGTTGTCGTATAATTCTCCAACGACCTTGTAGGACTCCGAAAGCTTGTTCAATATCTTTTCTAGAACTTTCTTGAACTCTTTTAAATTAATTTTTTTTTCAAACGTTGCAACACTAAACATTTTGACAAATTCGGGCCATGTTGGATAAATGTCGTCGGCTAAATAGTAACCTTACATGTATGTATGTCCGTTTACTACAAATGGACATTCCGAAGATTTACCGACAAGTTCATCATCAAATAACGGGGAGCCATATAACACATTAAGATCATTATTTTCCCCAAAATATGCATGCCAAACCCATAATTTTTTATCCGCAACCGCTTCTAACATAAGAGTTGGGTATTTATGATCACGCCTTTTGAATTGAGCATGTAAGGCCTTTGGACAATTTTTCCAATCCCAATTCATACAATCTATACTCCCCGAGCATTCCCGGGAGTCCATGTTCTTTTTCGTGCAATGCATATATTTTTTCAAATTTCGTTGAAGTGGGCTTTCTTAAATACCCCTTCAGTGTATAAAATATGTATGCATTTAGTAAATTTCTCAAAACATTGTCGTCAACAACATTCACCGATTTGCAAGTATTCATCAAAAGCATCAGGCGTAATGCCGTACGCCAATTGGTGGATGAAGAATGTGCACTCCAAAACAGGACCAATACTTAAACGACCGGTAGCATCGTAACGTTGTCTAAAAAAATTAAAGTACTCGGGGAATAGGTCAAACATCATAGCTAAAGATATCGTTGACTATTTTATTAAAAAGTGTAGGACTCATACGATACCTTTGCCTAAACTTCTCTTCCATATACTTAGGTGGAGTGTCACCTTCACCAAAATAGTCGTTGATTAAACGTTGTTCCGCTTCTTCTCGGTCACGTGGTATGTATTGCCTCGTCCTTTTAATACCCGATCTTGATCCACCGGCTTCTTGATCACACAAACCTAGAATTTGTTCATACGCAATATAACCCTGGATATATCGATCTGGGTAGTTTTGAAAGTAAACACCATAATGGTCGTAGGTGGAGAAGTTGTTGGGATTGTTTGGATCCATATTTGAAAGAAAATCAAGTATTATTGAAGTAGAGATTAAATTAGAAGAGTTTGTGATAATTGATAGAATAAAGGAGGAATTTATAGAATTTTTTGGGGTAAAACTTTTATAAATTTGTGCATTCTGGCTATATAGCCGTTACACACATTAAAAAATAAACACAAACTAGCCGTTGGTTTAAAAAAAGAAAAAGAAAGAATGGCGTGGGCTGGCAAATACAGCGCGAGTCTCGTAGTGGTGCGCCATTTTTCATTTTGGGCTGGTTGGTTGGCGCCATGAATGGCACCACGATACCCCAGGCTCTAAGGTCGGATGGCAAGGAGGTGAGTCACTCACCTCTACACTTCAGTGCCACATCAACTTTCTCTCTCCTCTCACTTCCACTCACCCCCACTCACCTTTTTGTGGGCAATGATACTACATATTCACCTTTCATTAAACTACCCGCTTTATACAAATATACACCACTAAATACCACACACATACTCACACAGAAAATAAAAAATAATAAAACATGAGGGATACTTAAGGTGAGCTGTTCATCTTATTTGGTCTTGGGAACCTCCGTTCGCGCATGAGTGGACTAGGTGGGCAAGGTGATGCTGCGTGAGTTGGTTGCAAGGTGAGAGGCTCAGCTGCCCCTTGCCGACCAGCCTAAATAAAACTTAGAGTTAATTGCATTTTTGGTCCCTGTAGTATGGCCAAATTCCAAGTTTGGTCTCTAAAATTTTGAAAGTGCAATGATAGTCCTTATTTTGAAGTTTGAATTGCAATTTTTGTCCTTAGATAAAGTAAAATGACAAAAATACCCTTTGTCTTATTAAGAGAAGACAAGGGTAATTTGGTCATTTCACACCGTTTAAGGACCAAAAATGCAATCCAAAATTCAAAATAGGGACTATCATTGCACTTTTAAAGTTTTAAGGACCAAACCTGCAATTTGACCATACCACATGAACCAAAAATGCAATTAACTCTAAAACGTAAATATCTCAAAAGATCAAAACTTACAAGTTACAACAACCAAAAAGTTTAAGGGGGCGTTTGGTTGGAGAATTTGAAATGCCGGAATTTTAAATTGTAGAAAATTTAAATTCTTAAGAATTTAAAATTCCGGAATTTAAAATACCTTCGCATGTTTGGTTGACAGAAATTTATAATAGTTTTTATTCTTTTTATTATAAATTTCATAAATATTATATTTAAAAGTTTTTAAAAAAAAATTATAAAAAAGTTTTTAAAATTTTATAAAATTTTTTTATAAAAAAGTTATTAAAAAATTTATAAAAAAGTTTATAAAAAATTTACAAAAAAAGTTTATAAAAAAAAGTTTATAAATAAAACTTATAAAAAAAATTTATAAAAAAAAGTTTATAAAAAAAGTTTGTAAAAAATTTAGTAAAAAAAGTTTATAAAAAATTTATAAAAAATGTTTCATACATATTCTATTTAAAAGTTTAAAAAAAACAATTAGAAAAAAAGTTTATAAAAAAAATTCCAAGTTAATTAAAAAAATTTCACTTTTTGGAGGCATTCTAATTCTTTCCATTTTGGCTATTTGTGAAATTGTAAATTACTTCATTTGAGTTACCAAACAAAATATTTGAAGGAAATTAAAATGCAAATGACCCCAATATTCCCCAACCAAACGCCCCCAAGTGTCACTGACAGTCGTAAAAAAATAAATAAATAAATGCAAATCAATTCACTATGTACTCTTCACTTTCCCGTCTTTAAAAGTCAACCCACCAACAACTTACGTCACCATCACCAATGGCAGTCGCAACCACCGGCGACAGCACCGCACCTCCGTCACAATCAATGGACAAATCACCGACGCCGGTCACCGGTTCCCCTCCGTTGGCCGGAATTTTAGATCCGGTTGAGAGCTCGAGTTCGTCTCCTGCATAACTAAATTAGTTGGATATGCAGGTTCTGTAACTGAATTAGTTGACTATTTAACAGCTGGATATGCAGGTTCTGTAACTGAATTAGTTGACTAGTTAACTGATTATTATTTTAATTTAATTTATAATTAATTTTATTATAGTCATTTTTGAGAAAAAGTGAAACTAAATGGTTATAAGTAGTAGTTGAGGCTTAAGATTGATAGATGCTGAGACGCGGTGTGTCCGGACCGGACCGGACCGAATTCGGCAAAAACCCTAGACCGAGACCGGTTCGGTCGGTTTCAGTCCGGTCCGGTCGGTTTTGTCGGTCGGTCCGGTCCATCCGGTCCGTTTGCTCACCCCTATCTAACTCTAAGGCCTCTTTGGATGGTTTAGCCTATAAGATTACAAGTGCGACGGCGTCACCTTATGTTTTGTGACGCCGTCGGGTCGCCGTCATTAGAGTTTCGTCTTGGCCACGTTAGTCTTGCGAAGACGTCACCTTATGCTTGTGACGCCGTCCTCTTCAGCTTCTTACGCCGTCTGGATCAAATCTAGGCCGTCTGAGTTGCGACGGCCTACTCTTTTAAAGCCTGACACCGTCACTTGAAAATAAGAAATTTGGCTTCTGTGCCGTCACAAAATGCTCCGACGGCGTCGCAGTTAAGCAGTGACGCCGTCACCTTGTATTTCAGTAGCTTGAGTGTCTCGATTCTTGACTTTGGCCATTTTCTTCGTATATCCGCGCCTTTTCGTCCAAATAAGTGTCATTACAGCAGTTTGCCTTCAAGAGACCTAAAAAGTGAAAAGGAACGATATTAAGTAATAACGGATACAAAAGTGATCAAATAAGGGCTTAAACGACCCCTCAAAAAGGTACATTTTAAAACCTTATCACGTGTAAAGAGTTAACCTTTCATACAATCAAGGTTACATATTCATATTTCATAAGTAATGTAAACTAACTTGATATATAGAAAACTTGAATATACTCGATAAAACAGTTAACAACTATCATTCACAAGAAGGCAGCAGTATGATGATTCTATCCATATAATTCAAAGCCTTCATGCATCTCAATATGTCTAAATCACACAAAGTGTGACTTTCGACACATTCAAATTGTTCCCTTAAAAACTAATTCATTCCTTTTCCCCTGTTTGACCCGTTGTAAGAGAAACCTAAACCATAGTTGGCCCATTTACATGTAGATGAATCAAAAGTCCCCCCTCTAATTCATTTTACAAATTTAAAAGAGCTGAAGGAAACATTAAAGTTGACAATATTTAGTTAGCTCGAAAAAACTACTAAACATGGAAAATCTCTAGGAGAAACTGTGTTTCATGAACTAATCTCTCACTCAACTGCCTCTTTAGCGCTTATTGTAGTAAAGGCAATCCATATTGGTAAGCTGGATCAGTTTCACACATAATATCTACTCTAGTATCTTACTTGATAACTGATATATATACACTTTATATTATCGAACATAGTAGTACATAAAGCTCTGATAATTGCTTTGTTTACATAATAAAGCATATAAGCCCCTTTCATTCTGTCTATTTATTCTTTTTTCCATTTTTCAGTCTGGGTTGATGCAAGAATAAACGGATGATAGGGGCTTAAGGTGTATATATCCTTTTTTCCATTTTTCAGTCTATTTATTCTTTTATATTGTCATTGTCGAACAATATTTCTATTAATCTATATACCATGTCTTAGGTTTTACGCATATTAAAGTACTCATATGTTTATAAAAAAGTTTTCAAATAACATAAATGTGCCTACACACACAAGATAATTTCATGTTATCAGCAATTACCCAACCCAACCATTTTGCTAACTTTAAGCATCTATTAGCCTACATTGTGTTATGCGCCTGCCATGGTAAAGTTTTGTGACTGCAAATCACATGAAAACTAATGTAACACTGTTGCTAAATTTGCAGTTGCATTGGTAGATATGTATAGACATGTTAACGGTTACTCCAAAATGCCCTTTTGCTCCGGAATACATAAGGGCAATTTAAAAAACAATATCTATCGATTCAAACAGTAAGTGATAAACTAGCCAGTAGATGCGAAAACGTAACAGCAAAACTTCCCATTTCTGCAACTGACATGCAAAACTAAACCGCTATTAACATTTCACCGCTATTATCCAATGACTAAAACTTATTATTTCATTCTAAACGACACGCCAAACAATTTTTGCATGTCAAAATCTAACGCTAAATATTACGCAAGTATCATTCTCTAATGGACATTTCATCAAACACTTTTCGTGCACAACCTAAACCCGAGCTTCAAACCATAGCCGCACGTAACAGACCTAATTCACCTCTATCGCACTATAGTATCACAAATCTCTATAACTAACAGCTAATTGAAGCAAACACAAAAATTAATGAATTCGGTTCAAAAGTATACCTGAGAGCATCACAAAAATCAGCAACTTCAGCTCGCAGAATCGAATCTATTTGAATCGTTAGGGTTTGTCTTTATGGACCGATGTATGTACCATCATTTAGCAAAAATTAACGGCAATTGGTCAAAGGCTGTTTAATATGACGGAAAAAAGAAAGAAATTACGAACCAGACCGCCAAATTATGTAACAAGTTGTGAAAACTATCCTAAACTTTTTGTTATTTACGCTTTTGTTAATAAAAAATATAGTAATACTCATAATAATAACAAACTTTATTTGCTAAATATCTAACAAATATCTAGTGATTTTGTTAATAAAAAACATACTATGGAAAATGCCTCTCGATTACGAATAAAACGACCCATAGGCCCTAACATTGATATACTTTTGACATACGTATGATTTTATAAAAAATGTTGAAGTTTAACATATATATAACTGGAGATGTAAGACGCCATCAATGACATGGAAATCCACCTAATCATATGTTAATGCCAAGTCATCACAATTGAAGCCACCTAACCAATATTTGTACATCCATAAACCCGAATTTATTATTTTCAAAAAATGCATGGTGCTTGATTCGAACATGGGTTGTGAATAAATGGCATACATATTTTTACCACTACACCAACACAATGTTTTGTATTTATTTTTCAAATCAAAATCTATAAACGCATAGAACCATTGTTGAAAAATGATATAAACTTCAACTTTCGTCTTATAATATAAGCCGAAGCCCCAACCTCAACCTCCCGCCTCATTGCGCCAACACACCCTATGTCAAAAATATGAAAAAAAAATTACAAAAAAGTAACCGTTGTTTTATAAAGGGGGAATTGCATATATACTCACTAAAACTTAAAAACTTGCATATTTCCCCATAATACAAGTTTTTATTGCATGATATACAATGCATTTTAAGCATGTTTTGGGTATATATGCAAATATGCAAGTTTTAGTGGGTATATATGCAATTGCCCATTTTATAAAATTCAAGGGTCAAAAAGCAATCCCTTTTTATCCACACAACCAAACAACCTTATAGCAAAAAAGTCAAATTAGGTGTAATTGTTTTCTAACAGTTTCAATTATTTAAAGATATCAAATTAGATGAATGAAGAATGATATGAAGTTGTTGGCTGTTGTTTTACACTTCAGTAGCAAGGTGCGTTCTAGAAAAATTAGGTACAGCAAACAAAATTTTACAAATAATTAGTGTTTTACAATTTATATAAACGATATGGGTTTGTTTTAAAATTGTGATTGTTCATATGGGTGTTTGTCTTTTGTTAGTTTAGTTGATGAAGTAAGGTGTTCATTAGTGTTCATTGAGAAGAAATAAGAGGGAAAGAATAAATGGCATGTGAGGAATACACAAACCAAGATGAGGTCATGAGGTATTTATAGACCAAGCCCTTGGAACTCAGTAGCCTGGCTCGCTGCTGGCATGCTGGCGCGTCTGCAGCACGCCAGGAACTACTGTTGTTCTCGGGCTTGGTTTATGATGTAATCAAATAAGCACTACATTCATACATCATTTATCCCGCGACCCAAACAGGGCCTAAAGTTACCACCATTTTTGGCCCAATTACGATTGCAAGCGAGGGTTGCCCAATTAAAATCTGAAAAACAAAACTACAAAAAGCGCCCGTTGTTTTATAAACTTCAAGAGACAAAAATCAATCCAAAAAAGTATGACGCTCAAATAGAGGTGGCAAAACGAGCGGGCACGGACACGGGCTAAAGGGGCATCTACAATAGGCATTGGCTATTCACAATCTGGTAAAGGAGATGGAACTATTGAAAAGTTCAAGGCTAGACTAGTCATTCAGGGCTTTAAACAAAAGTCAGGAATAGACTATTTTGATACTTATGCCCCTGTGGCTCGTATCAGTACCATAAGACTGCTGATTGCTATGGCATCTATTCACAATCTGGTTATTCATCAGATGGATGTGAAAACAGCTTTCTTGAATGGTGAATTGGAAGAGGAGGTTTATATGAACCAACCTCAGGGCTTCATCATGCCAGGCAATGAAAACAAGGTGTGTAAACTGATTAAGTCTCTTTATGGACTTAAGCAGGCACCTAAGCAATGGCATCAAAAGTTTGATGAAGTGGTTTTGTCTAGTGGTTATATTCTTAACCAAGCTGACAAATGTGTATATGGCAAATTTGATGAATCTGGTAAAGGAGTCATCATTTGTCTATATGTTGATGACATGTTGATCTTTGGCACTGACCAAAATCAGGTTGACCTGACAAAGGAATTTTTGTCATCAAGGTTCTCCATGAAAGACATGGGGGAGGCTGATGTTATCCTTGGTATAAGGATTAAACATGAAAGTAATAGAATTTCTATCTCTCAGTCTCATTATATTGAGAAGGTACTGAGGAAATTCAATTACTTTGATTGTACTCCAGTAAGTACACCTATGGATACTTGTGAGAAGCTGATGCCTAATCATGGCAAGGCTGTATCTCAACTTGAGTATTCTAGGGTAATTGGCTGCCTGATGTATGCCATGACTTGTACAAGACCTGATATTGGTTTTGCAGTGGGAAAATTGAGCAGGTATACTAGTAATCCTAGTGCTCATCACTGGCAAGCAGTTCAAAGGGTACTGAAGTATTTGAAGAGAACTATGGATTATAGTCTCTCATATACTGGTTACCCATCAGTGTTGGAAGGTTACACTGATGCAAGTTGGATCAGTAACACTGAAGACAATTCGTCTACCAGTGGCTGGGTATTCCTACTTGGTGGAGGTGCAATTTCTTGGGCATCCAAGAAGCAAACTTGCATCACCAGTTCAACAATGGAATCTGAATTTGTGGCTCTAGCAGCTGCTGGTAAAGAAGCTGAATGGTTGAAAAACTTGCTTCTTGAGATTCCATTGTGGCCTAAACCTATAGCACCTATTTCTATCCGGTGTGATAGTGCAGCTACATTGGCTAAGGCTTATAGCCAGATGTACAATGGTAAGTCTAGACACTTAGGTGTCAGGCATAGCATGATTCGTGAGCTTATCATGAATGGGGTGGTATCTATAGAGTTTGTGAGATCTCAACAGAACTTAGCTGATCACTTGACGAAGGGTCTGGCTAGAGACTTGGTTATAAAGTCTGCTAAAGGGATGGGTTTAAGTCCAACTTAGTCACTGAATGCTAGGACACCCAACTCCCTCCTGAGGAAACTTAGGAGCTGAGTTCAATGTGGAAAGCTGAACATTCAGTGGACTGGAGCACATGTTTATTTTACATCCCAAGGTTGTGCTCGGAACCTGCTGAAAGGAGGATGAAGTCTTTACTTCTTAATGGTTAACTTATCTTTGAAAAAGTGCTTGGGAGGAGCATGAATAAAGAGGAACCACCTATGTAAATGTTGAAGTTTTGCCGCTTCAGGAAGCTTTTGGACTTTTAGCTTTTACAACATTTATGAATTTGGATATGGACACATGGCTTGTATAGTGTCAGGAGCTTTTAAGTGTTTGAAAACTTGTGTGTAGTTATCTTCAGGTATTCAAATGGGTTGAAGGGTTCAATTCTTAGAACACCCTGATTCTCGAATATTTGAACGTGTAATTACTAAGATGGAAATTCAATCCTCAGGACATTTTCGTTTATGCACATGTTTTGCTTGATGTTTATTTTACATGCAAAGGGAGTGAACTAAATTTGGGGAGGATTGTTGGAAAATTTAGTGCACTTGTGGGATGGTTCACACCTTGTAATGGGTTAGGAGGTACGGAGTGTACACCCATAAGGTCCATGAACACCCTGACTCTAATAGTGGTATGTATTGGTAGTGCTTGGTGAAAGTACTGTTGTGGTTAACACTGATTATCAGTGTTTCCACTGAAGCAGTACTTCAGCAGGATCAGTGTTTCCACTTCAGAAGTGGTATCTCACTGAAGTTGTGTTTATACTGAAGTTGTGTTTATACTGAAGCAGTGGCGTTTCCTCTGACGCAGTGTAACCACTGAAAGCACTATGAAAGTACTGAAATAAGTACTGATAAATGACAGTTACAACTGCATCATTATGACCACGTTTAATTGGTCATGTAACCACTAACGGCTATAATGGGGATGATTATGAGGCTATTAATGGGCCGATTAATACTCATAATTCCATTGGAACGGTCAAAGAGTAACCTCCTATAAATAGGAGATCTGAACATGCATGAAGAACACACAGAAAACACTAAACACTTATAAGCGAAAGGGTTAAAGAATTGTGCCTAATTCTCTAACTGCATTTGGTCTTATCCCAAGTAGATATTCGTGATACCCAGGCATTAGGGTCGAATAGTTTACTTTGGAAAGTGATCACACGATTCCAAGTGATATCCGGTAACCACCTAGTGGTATTGCTACTGTCATTGATTGTCTTAACCCTGTTCTGGGAGATAACCTCCAACATTTAGTTAGAATTTCACCCAAAAATTCCAAGGGATTTTGGGGCGATATGTTGGCAAGTTACTTCTCACTCTCATAACCTAATGAAAACCACATTTGAGTGAACTTGGGTGACTTCACTTATGTGTGGGCTTAATTTGTCTAGTATGGTTTACTGGCTTGGCTAATTATTTGTGGTTTTGGAAAGGGTTAGTTCGGTTTGGACTTTTTTAGGTTGAATGAATGACGTCTGCATTAGCATACCCTTATGAATATACGCACTTCCAAATATTTAGTGGCTGTCTTCAAAAAAGAACAAATTCTTTGATTGAACAGATAATGCAATTTAAGAGTCAACCTCTAAGCTTTGATTTAACATCCAGCGAATCAATAGAATCTTATTGACTATCAAACGAGTCATTGGTTTAACATCGAAGTTGTGAACATCTTTTGTCATTTTTCCTTGATTTTTATACTGCATGTAATTTTGTACCTATTCTAATCATCCGAACTGCTCCAGTTTTGAATAAATGTTTAATGTTTACCATTTTACAGGCTAAAGGTTAAAGGTAAAAATAACCTGAATCGAACAACTTTCTTGATGGCATACCTTTAGTATATACTAACTTTGTGTTGGATAAATCGTTTATGTCAAGGCACGTATGCAGGCATGGTTGCACTTGCATGAATATATCATGGTTCGGTAGCTTGGGTATCCAGGAATGGTCTTAAACGCTACTACGATGAAGAATTGATCAAGATTACGGGGGTGAATGTTGGGTAATCTTGATGGGTTAAGTCCATGGAGCGGGTCAATGGGTCAGGATCATGGATCAGCAGGTTCACGTGATCATATGCATGGCTAGAATTAGTTAGTTTTTATATGCTATGTTTTATCAATTAGAATTAGTCTTCTGTTGACCGAGTAAAATGGAGATCATGCAACGTGGGTTAACAGTAGTTATCAGCTTTTCCCTTTTGAATCAATATTACAACAAAAACCAATAACCTGAGTATATCATTCTATCTGCTGTTTTGATTGGAGGTTGCTGGCGTGTGTTCGGGTTCGGGAAAGGGACTGAATACCAACACTTTGTCCATGTTCATGTGGACGGAAAAGCTAAGCGTGATGATTTTATGTTGTAAGTATTTGTGTTGCGTTAAAGTATTTGTTTGTTGTACAGTCAGATTCGCGTTTAGGTTTTTCTGTTATTATTGGTTTTAACTTTTCAAATTTTCACTTAATGCAGGCTTAATGCCACTTGAGACAGAGTTTTTGAGGTACAATAAAAGAAATAACTCAAGTTTTAAATCCTTCAAAAGTGTGATAATGCCACGGAAAGGTTTAAAGGCAAGTTATATCTCGAAAATCTACAATAAATACAAGTAATAAAGGCAAGTTATTCTGAATTTCATAAAATTTGAATGTATTTAGACAATATTGCATTTGTACTAACAGTTTTGTTGTCCGTCTTAACAGATAGTCCTCTTTGTGTTGTGCCCGAGTTTGAAAAGAGTAAGATGACACTCATAAGACGTGTGCCATTTGTTGACTGAAAGTAAGTAACGAGATCTTCCAAACTTGCTCTCAGAAAATTTATTATTTTTGGGGCAATTTACATGAAACGGGTCACTTTTGGTTATTTTTTATATATAATAGGTCAAACGGGAAATAAATAAAATGAAAAGCAATAGATTATTAGAAAGCGGGTTGAAGAAGTCCAGTTGGTGGTTTGTGACTGGTGAACAGGGTATTTGGATACAGTAAAACTTTTAGTTCCGTGACAAGAGGAAAATACGTGTTTGGATTCTGGTATAGTTTACTATGGTTTTACTTCTGCGAGAAATCATTCTATGAATACTTTATACATGTGCGTTATGCTTAATTTATCAACTTCATATATCTGTATCAGGTTTGAGAATCGCGATCAAAAGTAGTAGCTGGGTTAAGCATTATCTCGGGCCAGAATACTGCCTAATCTTCACGTTTACTTGAAACTATCAAATTATCAATGTAGTAGCATTATTAAGGAAGTGGTGAAGTAGATTAACTGCTTACGTGAACTCGTGAAGGATGGAATGCGATAAGGATGAAGCCACAAGGGCGAAAGAAATTGTTGAAAGTAAGTTTTCTTCAAAGGATTTAAAATTTGTTTCCTGGTCTTGATGGTATTTCCCAAGAATTAGCTGTTCTGGATGTGCATGTTACTGCCGAAAACAATGTAAGCGGTGAATCGGATTATTATGGGATACTTGGTGTGAACCCATTAACCGATGATGATACTGTGAAGAAACATTATAGAAAACTAGCTTTATCACTTCATCCCGATAAGAACAAGTCTATAGGTGCAGAAGGGGCATTCCAGCTCGTTTCTCAAGCATGGATTCTGTTATCAGATAAAGACAAAAGATCGGCGTATGATCATAAAAGGCATGCTCAGTTTTTGAAGCAGTAGGGTTCCTCAGAATGTGTTTTCACGAGTGCATATACCTCCAACTCAGAACGGTTTTCACAATGTCACGAAGAGTACAGCTGGTGCAGATAGCTACTGAGACGAAGAAAAAAACCAAGAGTCAAAAGGATGACATTAATGGGACTACCAAGACAGTTCCCACTTCTGTTCCTTCATCCTCCAATGAACAGATAGCTACTGAGACGTCAAAGGTCAAAGGTTCTCAAAAAAAGAATAAAGTTAACGGGACTAACAGGACGGGTCCCACTTCTGCTCCTGCATCGTCAAATGAACAGATGGTGCCTGAGATGACGCCTGGGCCTTGTTTAACAGAGGTTAAAACTTCTCAAGAAAAGGATAAAGTTAATGGGACGACCGAGATGGGTCCCACTTCTATTCCTTTACCGGTTACTAAACAGATGAAGATTAAAACGTTTTGGACCGTATGCATGAGATGCAAATTGCAGTATGAATTCTTGAGAAAGTATCTAAACCAAAATATGTTATACCCTGCTTGTTATGGAGCGTTTCACGCGACCGAGATTCCACCACCAAATATCAATGCTTATTCAGAAGTTGCGGGAATTTCACAAGGAACTGGAAATAACATTTCAGCCCCAGAAACGTGTAATATAACGGGTATTGAGGCAGGTAATGGTACGATACGAGCTCCCAGCAGGGTCCACTAAAAAGGGATCAAGAAGAAGCTGGATTAGACACTAATATAGAGGAAGCTTTGAGAAATAAGATCGCTAAAAAGGAAGCTAAATCCGCATCTAAGAAAGTCAAATCTGTTAAAACAAAGCAAGAAATTAAGGGGTTTGATGCAATTAAGGAAACAGGGCCAATCAAGAATCACCTTATAAAGAAGGCGACTATGGAAATAAAGAAGAAACTGGACGAATGGAGTTCAGGCCGTAAAAGTTGCTGACATGGTAAACGGCTTCTCAAAGAGTAATGAGGCTGACGTCCCAGATCCAGATTTTCATGATTTTGATATAGAAAGAAGCAAAAAGTGTTTCAAAGAAGGTCAACTCTGGGCTGCTTATGATGATCGTGACGGGGAACCTCGGAACTATTACCACATAGGACCCATTAAGATAGTTATTTTGCCATTAACTTTATTAATCTGATATCCATGTTAGCTTCATACTTCATAAGCTGAGAACAATTCATATGTTGAATCTGGACTGTCCTATAGTTTGAAACATTGCTTCATTTGGCCCTGGGTGCAAAAAAGAGACTGAAGATTAAATTTTTGTGTGCAATAACTCAATGGTTTGTATAAAAAGGTAACTCGAGTTCAGGCGAATTATATGACGTGTGTGAAAGATACTGATATCGTACACCGAAAAGGTTTGTACAACATAATGCATGGAAACATGGAGGGGTTGGGTAATGGGTCAAAACAGGATTAGGTTGAAGTGTATCACTTTTAGTAGTTGTTGAAAATGAAGGACTAGGCCTTGGTTGACGAGATTAGTTGGCTTATCTTTTGCTTGTATACAAATTCTAACTTTATGTATTTATTATTTTTTGTGTTTTCCAGAAACATAAAAGTTTTGTTTCAGCCCAAAAGTAAGCTTGACTGTATTTGTTTGCTAAAATATTGGGTTAATGTTACGATGATTAAATTGAAGTATAAGTTATAATTTGTGTAAATATGCTCTTACTCTTTGCATAAACATATTGAAAAAGGTAAAGTAATTTTTTTTTTGGTTGGTAAAAAGGGACCATCCCAGGCAAATGTATTAATCACAAAAAAAAAAAAGAAAAAAAAAAATAAAATAAAAATAAAATAAATAAATAAATAAAATACAATACTTATATGGACATACCCTTATAAGGTAGTCCAAATGACATGCCCAAAACATGCATAATAACGAAACAAGCATATAAGTGCCTATACAATATACATAAGCTAACAAACAAAAAACAATAGCTACAAAACCCATACAACGGCTACAAATCAAACGGTTATAAAATTTTAGTGTTCCCATTCAACCCGGTCCAAACTATAATAAACTTCCCTCCAAAAATAATACCAAACCGACCCATAATCTTACCACCATTACAAGTTCACAATATCTTGTCTTGAATATTTAAATATCAAACAAAGCAAACCAAGTCTCACATTTTCAAAAACATATTTCCCTCTCAAATTACCTTCCAAACACCACAATTAAACATCTCAAAACTCTTTACAGGGTCTTCAAATTCCACTTCTGAATTAGGACACTCAAACCTTGATATTGAGCTCGTCCAAACACCATTCATTCCATGATCTGCCAAACTTAACACTCTTCAAAGTAACCAAAATGAAATCCAGCCATCTTAACAAGATTTTTACCAGCAAAGAAATAACCAAAACCCCAATCCAAAGCCCAGCAGCCACCAAACTCGGCAATCTAAGCCTCACATTTTCGCTCATAGTTCCACACAGCTTCTTACCACCAAACAATTTACCACCAGCAGATTTCTATCCCACAAAGAACAGATAGAAGAACAAATATGTACCATATTATTGTTTCAAAACTATAACTTCAAATATCTAAAGAGCAACAATTAGTTACTATCAAAAACACTTATATACATATCATAGCAAAACCTTCTCATTTTCACCCATCATGTACGTTAATATGCAAAACTAAGTATAAAAAGCCAATGCATGTTCTTATAATTTTAACTAAATTTCCAAAAATGAAGTCACCACAAGCAATAATTCACTTATCATCTTCCTCTCTTATTTCTTTTCTCTTTTACGGTCTCACGATAACATGTCTCACTTCCGCCACTGTCACTGCTTCCTCTGGCGGTAATGAGACTGATTATCACGCGTTGTTGTCATTCAAGTCAATGATCACCCGTGATCCATACAATGTTCTAACCTCGTGGAACCATTCCTTTCATTTCTGTGACTGGAGTGGTATTTCATGTGGAAAGCGGCACAAACGAGTGACTGTTTTATGGCTGGTTTCGCATGGCTTAGAAGGCTCGTTGTCTCCTCATGTAGGAAACCTCAGCTTCCTCCGTAAGCTTAATCTCTTTAACAACAGCTTTCAAGGAACCATTCCTCATGAACTTAGTCATCTATCTAGGCTACGTCGTCTGAATCTTAATATAAACAAATTCATAGGAGTCATTCCAACAAACTTGTCTGGTTGTTCTAACCTTGAAGTGCTTTTGCTTGCTCAAAATAAGCTAGTTGGAAGCATACCCAAGGAGATGAGTTTACTCTCGAAACTTACTAGTCTTGTAATTCAAGACAATAAGTTAACAGGTGGAATCCCACCTTTCTTGGGGAATATCACATCAATGGAAGTGTTCAAGGCTTCCAGTAACCCATTTGGTGGGAGCATTCCAGATACCTTGGGTCATTGGAAAAGCTTGAAGGAATTTTACTCTGGTAAGTGCAACTTATATGGAAGCATCCCTCGTTCCATTTTCAACCTCTCACTCCTAGTTAATTTTACCTTAGCTGTTAATCACCTCACTGGTAGTCTTCCTTCAGAAATGGGTAATCAGCTCCCAAATCTTGAGTTCCTTCAGTTTTGGGGTAACGAACTGACCGGAGTTCTTCCACCTTCTCTTTCTAATTGTTCTAAATTATGGTATCTTGAAATGAGTGACAACAATTTTAGTGGGAAGTTGACAATTGATTTTTCAAAACTAAGAGATATTAATATAATTAGATTACAGAATAACAACTTCCATGGACGCGGAGAAGCTGATGACATGAGGTTTGTTGATTCTTTGAAAAACTGCACCAGATTAGTAGATTTGGAACTTATTAATTGCAACCTTATAGGAGTGCTTCCGATATCAATAGGTAATCTCACTCATCAACTCAGCTTTCTATATTTAGGAGAGAATCAATTATTTGGAAGCCTACCTTCAAGTATAGGTAGTCTAGTTGGTTTGACCACTTTAGGTTTAGGGCCTAATTTCTTCAAAGGAAATATCCCCACTACCATTGGTAAACTACAAAAGCTACAAGTTCTTAGTCTATATAGCAATCAATTTTCAGGGCCTATCCCTGATGCTATTGGGAACTTATCACTATTGACAGAACTTTACTTAGATTACAACAAATTAGAAGGTCATGTTCCATCAAGCCTTAGGAATTGTAAAGATCTTAATGTGTTAAACCTTGCAGACAATAGACTCACTGGAAACATACCCAAACAACTTTTTCAACTTCCATCACTAAATTATTTTTTCTCTCTCTCTCAAAATAGCCTATCTGGTTCAATTCCTTCAGAGATTAAAAACCTCAAGACGTTGAGCTTTCTCGATTTATCTTACAATAATTTATCAGGTAACATTACTAGTAGCCTTGGTGAGTGCTTTAGCCTTACAAAGTTATACCTTAGGGGCAACCAATTTCAAGGCATAATACCATCTTCAATAAGTTCATTGGGAGGATTGGAGGCACTCGACATTTCTCAAAATCATTTATCTGGTAAAATTCCTCAATTCTTAGGCAAATGGAAATCCTTAGAGTATTTGAACCTATCCTTTAATGATTTTGAGGGTGAAGTACCGGTTGAAGGAGTGTTTGCCAATGCAAGTTTATTTTCGGTTTTGGGGAACAATAAGCTTTGTGGTGGTTTGGTTACACTTGAGTTACCCAAATGCAAGGAGACGGGTAGTAAGAAAAAAAGGTTTCCTTTCTTCATATTAGTCATCGTGATTGCAGTCATGTTGCTCTTCGTATTATGTTGTGTGTATCTTTTGTGCAAGAAGAAACGCAACAATCAACCATCTCAATCTGCAGGGAGTGAACAGTTCATGAAAGTTTCATACCATCAACTTCTCAAGGCTACCGATGGGTTCTCTACAACAAATTTGATTGGAGAGGGTGGCTTCAGTTCTGTTTATAAAGGGATCCTCGATCCAGATGATGACAAATTTGTTGCAATCAAAGTTCTGCATCTTCAAAATAAAGGAGCTCACAAAAGTTTTATAGCAGAATGTGAAGCATGGCTGAATATTCGGCACCGTAATTTGTTGAAGATAGTAACTTCATGTTCGAGTACCGATTTCCAAGGCAATGACTTTAAAGCGCTGGTTTACGAGTTTATGCCCAACGGAAGTGTACACGATTGGCTTCATTCAAGTGCATATACATCGAAACTGAACCTTCTTCAAAGAATAAATATTCTTAGAGATGTTGCCACTGCACTTGATTATCTTCACAATCGCTGCCAAACAATGATTGTTCACGGTGACTTGAAGTCAAGTAACATTCTACTTGATGATGATATGGTGGCTCATGTTGGAGACTTTGGTTTAGCTCGACTACTTGGTACAGAATTAAACCAAAACAGCTCAACCGGGATTAAAGGAACAATTGGTTATGCACCTCCAGGTAATTCCTTTTTCATTCCATGATGCTTATATTTATGGGCAAATGACAAAAAAATGTATCGAACTTGACACTTTATGTGATTGTGTGTAGCCAACTATTTTTTTTCTTATTGTATGTATTGAACTTTCAAATTTCGATCATTATGTGTATTTTGTGACTATTCTGCCATGTAAAATGACCATTTTACCCTTCGAAATTTGAAAAAATTAAGGGTAAAATAGTCACAAAATACACACAATGATCGAAATTTGAAAGTTCAGTACACACAATAAGAAAAAAAATAGTTGGCTACACACAATCACATAAAGTGTCAAGTTCGATGCATTTTTTTGTCATTTGCCCTATATTTATTTACAGGTTAAAGTTTGTAAATTAATTAATTGTTATTCATTTGTAGAGTATGGTATCGGGAGCGAGATGACAAGTTGTGGGGATGTCTATAGTTTTGGAATATTATTACTAGAGGTGATGACCGGGAAAAAGCCGATAGACGACATGTTTATTGAAGGTCTTAGCCTTCATAAATTTGCTTGCATGGCATTACCAAATCAAGTAATCGATGTTATTGATAATGATGCAATTGTGTTGCAAAGTACCGAAGCGAATGCAAAGAAAGTGGAAGAATGTTTGGCTGCAACTATCAAGATTGGAGTATCATGTTCTGTGGATTCCCCACCCCAACGACTAAAAATTGAAATTGTTGTCAATGAATTGCAGCATATTCTCGATGTGCTTCAAAATATATAAGTTACTATGTTCTCCCATTTTGTAAAATCTGGTTTTACATGAGTTTGCTAAAAATCATCACTAAAATGGCTTTATTTTTCAACTCTTTCAGGTCTATCATCAAGCTTTTATGGTGAAGTTGTAGGAAACTGCAACAAGGAGCGGTGCATGTCGTAGCTAAATAAATGTTAAGTTTTAAAGATGTTCGTAATTGTGGTTTAATTTTCTTGTTGCCTAAGTGTACGAGATATAAGAGTACGTTTACTTTCGTGGTGACGTATCATATGTATCAAGCATGTTTGTAAGTGTGGTTTAATTTCCATGAATATAATTTGTGATATTGAATTCTACTAAAGTTCTACTTGGTGTTCGATTCCTTAATGAACAGCCTAATGTTATTCTTGTTCTTTGACTTTCAATTTCATAAATTTGACTTTTTTATGAATATCTGAATGAGAAAGCTCAAGGCTTCCCCCTCTTTTGGTTTCGAGGAGTGTATGGTTCAATTTTATAGAAAGTTAACCTCATTTTTGGTTATACACTTGTACCATGCATTCGGCTAGTACAAAATCATTATTATTACTGCAAGTATACTATATTAAAATTGGATCAATAATGACCAAAGTGTATTTCTGGTACATAAATCAGCTCGAATACTTTGATACTTTTCGTATTCCTTATACAGTTAGTACAACTCTATTTTCATTTAATAAGCGTTTGGTCTAAGCAAAACTGTGTTTAGTCTAAGCAAGCCCAAACAGCCCTTTAGCAGTTAATGTTCAGCTTTATGGTCATCATTGTTTGTTTTAACCATATTTCTAGAAATACAAGCGTTTAGCTTTTGGATGTTGTCTCTACCATTTGAAACGATAATAAACGTAGACTTTAGCTTGTACATCACTTTACGCTGTATGCGTACTTACAGTAGCTATTATGTTACCAAACGCTTTGAAAAAACAAACAACCACTACTAAAAACTGTTAATAATTGGTACTTCAACTACCCTAGTTTTGCAAACAATAGACTTGAGTTTATTAGTAGTTTTGAAAAAGTAGGCGTTATTCTGTATGGATTGATTGACAATAGGTGAGCTTAAGGGGTACAAGTGTATTGATTCAAATAAGGAAGATCCATTGACATTACAAATGAGTTGGTAGTTTGATACATTGAGCTTGCCTACTGTATGACCACTCTTGCAAACAACACATCTAAAAAGACACAAGCCAACCTTATTAACTACTTGAGCAGAAATGCAAATAAAACACACACCATAGACGTCACTGTAAGTATCGTTATCTTCACTGCCTTTGCATAACTCGAGAAAAACAGATGGGGTTTGATGAAGTTGATGTCGTCTTCAATCTGCCTTTAGAATTGAGAACCAGGCCATATGACGAATACAGAATAAATCTTGACTTTACCGATCCAAGTACAAGCTCCAGAAAACACTAATAACTAAAACACTAATACACCACATTGACCACCTGCACAAACTAAAACAAACACACTTTATCATTCTTTCGAGCTTCAAACATATGAATGGCAGTAAATGTTAAGCCTTGGCATTGGTGATATCACTGAGCTCATTCCAGTAATTTGTTGCTCTTTCAAAGGGAAGAAAATATTTACGTTGTTAAGAAACTAACTGTTGAATACAGAGGTCGCAATTTCAAGCATTTTATTTATAAATGGATCAATTTACGTTATGTTATATTTTATGGGTTCAACGGGCTGAAAACATTCATTAATCATTATTTTTAAACAATTTTAAGAAAAGGACAGACCACGTTTGCAGGTCAACCTGATCCAGTCCAGACTGAAATTTACCAGTTTAGATCATGTATTACCTGTAAGGCTCCCAAGCCTGCATTTCCAAGGGTCCACACATCTACGGTGTGACTGATAAAGCATTAGCCAATGCTTTTCTGCAATACAAAGAAATGGGAATACCAACGGGTTAGGACTGAAGTGTCATATATATATGGTTCACAATGTTAACGAGTCTGTCAAAAACAACCATTTACAGTAGCAAAATTGGGGATCTTGCAACAAAAGTCAAAGATATCAATAATGTTTTAAACATATAATTTTCTTGTGGACCTGAAGTAATAACTTATGGAATGGACCAAGGCTTATCATTTACACAATAAAGAAATACAAGATAAGAAATAATCCTACCTTAGCCATGGCTGAAGTAATAACTTCTGGAATGGGCTCAGTTATATCACCAATGCCAAGGCTTATCATTTGTTCATCAGGGTATTTGAGCTTATGTGCAGCCATTCTTCTACGAATATGCCCAAATGAAAAATAACAAGTTTCTATATCCATGTCTTTATTTATAAGAAACGTCTGACAGTGATATCAATGAAAATGGCAAGCAAGTGTTCAAAGATGAAATGCCTAGTAGATCTTCTACTATAGTCTAATCATAAAAGAAATGCACATATCCAACATAATTTGAACTTAAACATTTATTTCATACAGCTAACAAATCTAATCATAAAAGAAATGCAAACATGAACCCAAATACAAAAGCTTTACAAATAAACTGCTAGTTTGAGGTCATATGAACAAGGCTGGCAAGCATTCTATGTGGAATCGAGTTTTAAACCAAAACTAACGGCGGCGTTAGATCTGTTAACAAAAAGGACCAAAAACCCGTAATTGAACATCAACAGTTGGAATTTTATGATTAAATGGATGTCAGAGAAACATTGCATACCTGGTTTTTGAAGATTTTCAAACCCAAGCCGTAAATTGGAAACATGTAAAAAGTGATTTAAGGGGGTTTATGTTTATGTGGTCTAGGTGAAAAGAAATAAGAAAGCAAAGTGAAAAAAAAGAAGGGGGAGAAATCCCGCTCAAAAGGGAATAGTTAAAACAAATAAAGCCGGGTTAGACCCCCGTTTTTTCATTTCATAACCGGGCTTTATGCCTTTTTTTTTTACGGACAACTTTATAGAGCCCTCGTTTTCCTATTAACAGGGCTCTATTAGGGGGCTTTAATTCAGATTTTGTAGTAGTGTGAGAAAAGAGAGTTTATGAGTCAAAGAATTTCAGTACCAAGGTACATAGCCATCTGACAAATCTTCAAACCCAAACACTCCTTTAAAGATAACTGCTATTCAATAACCAGATATTTCTGAATCTAACCAGTTAATCGATCAAGGCAGATTAATCGATCAAGAAACCACCCCGCACTCTTCACATAATCCCATTGATGTCAATATCCCATATCTGTGTACAAAGTCAGTAATAGGTATGGGCGCAAACCTGATATAACAATATATACTTTATGTAAGAAAAAGGAAATGAAATCACGTCATCATGACTAATTCTACAACATAAACTAATTCATTACGATTATCACAAATTGCGCAAAATGACGTCATACTCATCCTAAGTTACGTCATCGACTTTAACAACACAAATCAAATTCAACGAAATAGTAACGATGATGACGTCATACAAAATGATCATCAACATAAGCTCAAATAATTCCTAACAAATTCATAACCTAAACACAAATTAATCATCAACATTAAGAGATTAATCATAACCCAAACACAAATTCATAACCTGATTAAGCTCAAATAGCAAAATTAAGAGATTAAACCCTAATTATTAGAGAAATAATAATTAAGCTCAAAACTAACAAATTCATAACCTAAACACAAATTCAGCTTGAAATAAGCTCAAATTAAGCGATTATTAGATGAACCCTAATTATTAGAGAAATAATACCTTCGGCGATGGTAATGTGACCGGAGAAGATGACCGTAGATGGTGTTTTGGATGTGACTGTTTTGATTTCCGCCCAAATTATTTTACTGCAAGTGACTGCTTTTATTTAAGTGACTTGAGGGTAAAATTTATATATTTTATATATATAAGGGCTTGTTTGTTAAAATATTCTATTAAGTAATGGTTAATTAGCAGATGACTTAATGCAGACATCCTCAGTTTTATTACTTAATATTTTAAGTCATCTTTCTTTACTAGTCGGATATAGCGGCGGTGATAAGTATAGTTATATGTGTTTGCTTACCCGTTTAGTAAATTCGTTTCACAACACTTCGAATGTATATGTGTTAGTTGTATGTGTTTGTTTTGGTTACCCGTAGCTTTCTCGTGTCATCATTATTCTCGCATATAAAAAGATTCTCACAATCTCTTACCTGTCTAACTCTCCCCCCGAAAGTATATGATTTTGATGAATCAAGATTGTATTGATTAAATAAAAGTTAAAGTTGTAAAAATTTGAATTAAAATAAAATAAACCCACTAAAAATATAAAAACTAAAAACTCATAAAAATATATCAAAATGGATGTTGAAATAAAGAGGATAAAATTTTAAAAAATATGGTGAAATTGGATTATAAAAAAAATAAGTAGATAAAAAGATATTTCAATTTGAAAATAAAGATGAATTTTTAGTTGATAAGTGACACATGTCACTTTATAATTGGAGCTTCTTATCATAATTTTTGGTTAGTAGTTAGGCATGGAATGAGGTTTGGCTTTTACATGCATTATAATATACTAGTTGGATACCCGCGCACAGCGGCGACGATAAATATAGTTATATAATAATTATAGTAAATGAATTGCTAACCCAACTCTTCTCGCAATTCCCTACCCGCTTAGTGAATTCATTTCACAACACTCCAAATGTATATGTGTTAGTTGTATGTGTTTGTTTGGGTTTTCCGTATCTTTCCCGGACATCATTATTCTCGCATATAAAAATACCTTCACAATCTCCTACCCGTTAAACACTTTCCCAAAAGTAAATGATTTTGATAAATAAAGTTTGTATTGATTGAAATAAAAGTTAAAGTTATAAAAATTTGAATCAAAATAAAATGAACCTACTAAAAATGTAAAAACTAAAAACTCATAAAAATATATCAAAATGGATGTTGAATTAAAGAGCACAAAATTTTTAAAAATATGGTGAAATTAGATCATAAAAAATTAAACGAATTAAAAGATATTTAAATTAAAAAATAAAGGTGATTAATTAGTTAAGAAGTGACATTTGTCACCCCATTATTGGAGCTCTTTATTTTAGTTTTTTAGAGCTCTTCCCTTTTTGTTATTTTTTAGTTAGAGAAGTGACACATGTCACTCAATGATTAGAGCTCCTTATCTTAATTTTTTTGTAGAGCCCACAACTTAAATGCTTTATATATTAGTATATATAGATTAAGTCACAAACAAACAGTTTTCATATGACTTAATAAATTCAGTTTTTTTTTCATATTAAGTCGAAAACAAACACCACCTAAGTGACTTAAGTATATGTTAGTAAAAAAAATGAATTTGCCAAATATTCATGAATTTGATACCAAAATTCATGAATTTTCCAGTTAACACTATTCTATACACCGAGCTAGTTCGTGAATTTTGCAGCAGCCGACTCTTATAAAGAAAAACATGCTCAAAGCACGAGTAATATACGCAAATTTGATACCAAAATTCACATGAGCTAGTTCGTGGTTGTTAGTCGGTAGTTCGGTACTCACAATTCACAAGTCAATGAAAAATGGTAGAACTATCACAAGTGAGCTCACTCGAGAGAGCTTAAACATAGGATTTAAGTTGGTAACTAGAAGCTAATGGAAAACCACGAAGATTTATGACCCTTTTCTTTTTTTCCAAATGTGAATTTTTGTATTATCAAAAAGTTAAGCCATAAGGCATACAAAAGCCTACGACACTTTGCCAAGAAGAATCAAGACCGGAATAGGTACTTAAGTTAAGGCATTCAAAATTTGATCCAAACATGTATGTAGAAATTTCATTAAAACAAACAATATCAAAACATTTCAACTGATACGTAGTAGTTACTTATATGCCAGTCGAGAAAGGGTTCACATTTAATGACATTTTCATTCACAGTACTAGAATAATAATCAACTGTTATATAACTACAAATCATTTTGACGAGTTGCACAACACTTCCATTGTTATGTCAGCGCATTCTTGATTCATGAATGCCATCAACTGTATCCCTACCAACCAAAATACTAGTTCGCCTATGTAACGTTCTTGTGGAGGTGCTGAAAGAAAGAACTGGTAAGTTAGTGCAAAGGAGATAAAGAGGCAACACATGCAAAGTTATCGGATAATTCAGTACATGTTCCTCTGTCAGCTTGCCCTGCATCCCTACGTACAAAAATCTGAATGTCATACGGATCGGAGAAATTTTCTAAATTTACCATATTGAAACTGCTTTACAAGTCCACACATAAAGCTCATATCAACTATCAAGGCCATAAGTAACTGATTGATATAAAACACCAGTATGCTGTACCATTAAAACACACCTAATCAACTGTTGACCCGTAGACAAAATTGACCCTTTGTCGACCAAAATATTGGTTTCTTGACTTAGCTATATGGTCAGATGGGTAATAGAACAATGCATCGAAATTGAGCTTGTGATACACCAATTAAAGGAGTTTGTAGGATTGAAAGGTGTAGTTTGAAGAAGGTCTCAAGTATAAGGCTTATATTTATAGTCTCAATAAGCAAATAAAGGGTTCTAGTTAGCAATTAACAATTTCGATTATAGATACACCAACTAAAGTCAAACAAGCTATATCTGTTACTCAGTAACAAATTAACTGTCAAAAATCAAAATTAAATACAATTTTCAAGAAGTCCTCCATAGAAAACATACAAACATTCCAAACAAGGGATTAAAGAAAAGTGATGTACCTGATTAACCAATGATATAAAGTATATTATTCTTGTTCATTTTCATCATCTTCTACCTCTTGAGACTCCAAAACAAGTGTACCATCCACTCCATCATCAACATCAACCCCAACCCGATGTAAGTTAGGCAGGTCATTAGAGTGAGGGAGTGAACTCAAAATATTATCATCAATATCACATTGCATGTTGAAGGCATCCTTAACTTTAACATGTCGTGCAACCATCCAATCTTCGAATTTCGAATCATGAGTGTAGAACACCTTATCAACTTGTGATGCCAACACAAAAGGGTCGTCAAGTAAGTTATCACCTTTGTGGGTAAGATAGGAGAAGTTCACAAGTTTAATTCCAAATTCATCAGTTTTGCACCCTTTATCTATGTCAACCCAATCACATTTGAATAAAACGACCCTTAATTTTCCAGAATAGTTCAACTGAACAATATCCGTTAATCTGCCATAGTAATTGACGAGCGAGCCACTTAACTTCTTCTGTGACTCAGATATGTGGCAAAGGTAGTAATCAGTCTTAAGACACTGACTCCATTGAGGTGCATACAATATATGCTTTGAAAGAAAAGAAAAGATCCTTCGTTGGTTTTGTCCTACTTCCAAATAAGTTAACTGATAGTTGTTCAGTCCAACATCTTACAACTCCCTGTTCACCTTACACTCCTAGATGGGCATCTCAGCGTGTTAAAAAAACAGAATTTGCAGCATATGGAAGATTTCATCAGAACAAAATCATACTACTACTACAGAGTAGTTTGTTTTGACCGTCCCGTTTGCATACCATAATATTTGTATACAGAAGACTTAAAAGAAGAAGAAAATAACGATCTTTTGAAACCGACGACGCGAAGAATATAGATAAATTAAGATTTGGGAGGACGATCCACTCAAACGGTTTTGTTTGCTATGAAAAGAGTACCTTAACTTTTAACATCAGGATAAAAATCTAACGTTGTATCTTATCCTTCCTAGTATAATTATTGGCTAAAAACACTCTTATGATAATTGCATTTAATCAAGTAAGAAATGTTCAAAATACAATATCTCAATTCTTCCAGATGTTAAACGGAACTTTTTAAGACATGGTATAACTTATAGTTGTATAACTTGAGCAGATTTAGAAGTTGTATAACAATAATCAGAGGTGGAAGTTTTGACATACTTATATACTAAAGGTCAAACTGAAAGTATAACTTAAAAGGAAATGGGTAAAATGGGTGGAGCGGGTCAAAGTGTTAAACATGTTGAAGTCACTCGAAATGTTTTTAATGCACAAAACCTTTCTAGTCGATTTGTATTAGACTATCGCTGTGTGAATTTTAACACATTAGTTACTGTATAATCTAAAGAAAATGTTTGCGTGCCGACCCAATGCAAACCATTTAGACGTGTGCTAATCATATGCAGTACTAGTTTTGACTCCAGCTCATTACCCGCGAGCCATTTTGCGCTCAGCAAAAAGATAATGTGTTTTTTATATCTTGTATGCACAAATGTTAATTTGACAACAGCCCTTCCCTAAAATTGGTCCTAGCTGCATGTGTGTGACAATACCGCTCTATGACCTAACATTGATCCATGTCCTCACTAGGAAAAGGTAAAAAGACTTTCGATGCTCCGAGCATAACTTAAACATTATGACCATTCGATAATTAGCATTCCTTAAACATCAATACAGCTTCTAACTGTTTACATTATGGCCATTCTTAAAAAGTACTAACACAGAACAAATGTCATAACATGTCCTGTTTGGGATTGCTTATTAAACTGCTTATCTAGGTTAAACGAACAACTTCAATTTGCTTATTCAAAACAGCTTGTTAATTAAAACATATATTTCATTCAAGCATTTCATCAAACAGTTGGATTGCATACACAAAGATAACACGTAATTCATTCAAACATTTCATCAAACACTTGTAAATCATATAATCACATTTGTGCACTTCATAAGATATAAAATTACCTCAAAGAAATGGAATTCATTAGAATATTTGAACCTATCCTTTAATGATTTTGAGGGTGAAGTACCAACTGTAGGAGTGTTTGCAAATTCAAGTGCATTTTCAGTTTTGGGGAACGATAAGCTTTGTGGTGGTTTGGTTACACTTAAGTTACCCAAATGCAAGGAGACGGGTAGTAAGAAAAAAAGGTTTCCTTTCTTCATATTAGTCATCGTGATTGCAGTCACGTTGCTCGTCATATTATGTTGTGTGTATCTTTTGTGTAAGAAGAAACGCAACAGTCAACCATCTCAATCATCAGGGAGTGAACGGTTCATGAAAGTTTCATTCCATCAACTTCTCAAGGCTACTGATGGGTTCTCTACAACAAATTTGATTGGAGAGGGTGGCTTCACTTCTGTTTATAAAGGGATCCTCGATCCCGATGATGACAAATTTGTTGCAATTAAAGTTCTGCATCTTCAAAATAAAGGAGCTCACAAAAGTTTTATAGCAGAATGTGAAGCATGGCGGAATATTCGGCACCGTAATTTGTTGAAGATAGTAACTTCATGTTCGAGTACCGATTTCCAAGGCAATGACTTTAAAGCGCTGGTTTACGAGTTTATGCCCAATGGAAGTGTACACGATTGGCTTCATTCAAGTGCATATACATCGAAACTGAACGTTCTTCAAAGAATAAATATTCTTAGAGATGTTGCCACTGCACTTGATTATCTTCACAATCGCTGCCAAACAACGATTGTTCACGGTGACTTGAAGCCAAGTAACATTCTACATGATGATGATATGGTGGCTCATGTTGGAGACTTTGGTTTAGCTCGACTACTAATCACTTTGGCATAAGCTTGCCCAGCCCATATAAGTTCTTTATATAAGCTTAACCAAACACACCTAAATCTCATATTCCCATGACATTTATCTCTCTCACAAACCCACGCTGCTTTACACATGATAATTAAGAAAAATACAAATACATCACAATGTATAAGCTTTGTACCTTTTTTTTATTATACCCAATAGCTTATTAACCAAAAACCCATGTCACCAAATCTCTCATTTCTTCAAACTTCGACTACCAAACAGTTTTGAAGTTAAATCAGAGGGTTAGGGTTTTTAATTTTCATAAAATTTGGGGATTTTGTTTAAATTGATTGAATTTAATAAAGGGTTACTGTTTCACTGGTGTTAGAGCAGCAGGGTTGGTGGTGGCTGTCGGAGATGGTGGTGGCTGTTAAAATTGTTTCAGAAAAGTGATAATGAGGAAAAAGGTTGAATTTTTCCACAGCTACCCTTACATTATTAATTAGAGTGTTTCACTTATTTTAGTGTGCAAAAAGTACCCTGGTAATTAACAATCAAACTAACCATAATTAATAGTCAAACTAACCAGGAAAGAAAGTTTCACTTTTTGACCCGATTCAAAACTTTTTGAAAAATTATACAAAATTTTAAATATTCAACAAATCGCAATGATAAAATATGTAGTTCATTACTGGATTAAAACCCTATGAAATGATTGGTATAGTCGATGTTTTTAATTATAGATGATATGTAATTTAGGATGCTTTTGTTAATTTTATGTAAGTTGAAGGGTTAAAAGTGTAAAAAATGTGATAAGATAAAGGATAATGTAAACAAGCACATCTTTAAATAGGTTGGCCCGGAATGTTTTTGCCCAGTTTTATAATATGATTGCAAAAGTAATGATTTGGTTTTTGGAATAAAACAATTTAGGAGGTTATGTGCATTACGTATTATTTTTGCCACACAGGACCCATTAAGATAGTTAGAGCACAAGGTGTCGTGACTAACCTTCACCTCTTCACCACCTCCACATTACTATAACAAACCTTCACAACTAAACCCACCCCCCCCCCCACTCACAACAAACCTCAACTCACTCATTTGGGACCCACCACTTCCTAAAAATACAAATATTACAACTAAAAAAAAACTGTCAAAGTTTTGTTCGTCGTTCATACGAAGAAGTGAAGATGGACAAGGATGAAGAGGGGACGGTGTCATTGTTGGCGGTTATCTCCGAGAACAGGGTTAAGAATATCAATAACTATTCACCAGAAACAACAAAGAGTCAGCAGTAACAGATACCACTAGGTGGTTACCGGATATCACTTGGAATCGTGTGATCACTTTCCAAAGTAAACTATTCGACCCTAATGCCTGGGTATCACGAATATCTACTTGGGATAAGACCAAATGCAGTTAGAGAATTAGGCACAATTCTATAACCCTTTCGCTTACAAGTGTTTAGTGTTTTTTGTGTATTCCTCATGCATGTTCAGATCTCCTATATATAGGAGGTTACTCTTGAGCTATTCCAATGGAATTATGAGTATTAATCGGCCCATTAATAGCCTCATAATTATCCCCATTATAGCCGTTAGTGGTTACATGACCAATTAAACGTGGTCATAAAGAAGTTGTAACTGCCATTTAGCAGTACTTTCCATAAGCAGTACTTTCCACTAGCAGTACTTTCACTTACAGTGGAAATACAGCCTATCAGTGGAAACACTGCTTATCAGTACTTTCATAACATCAGTACTTTCACAGTGCTATCAGTGGAAACACTGCCTATCAGTGGAAACCACAAGCAGTACTTTCCACAAGCAGTACTTTCCACAAGCAGTACTTTCACCTAACAGTACTTTCACCAAGCAGTACTTTCACCAGTACTACCAATACAAACCACTATAAGAGTCAGGGTGTTCATGGACCTTATGGGTGTACACTCCGTACCTCCTAACCCATTACAAGGTGTGAACTAATCCCACAAGTGCACTAAATTTTCCAACAATCCTCCCCAAATTTAGTTCACTTCCTTTGCATGAAAAATAAACATCAATCAAAACATGTGCATAAATGAAAATGTCCTGAGGATTGAATTTCCATCTTAGTAATTACACGTTCAAATATTCGAGAATCAGGGTGTTCTAAGAATTAAACCCTTCAACCCATTTGAATACCTGAAGATAACTACACACAAGTTTTCAAACACTTAAAAGCTCCTGACACTATACAAGCCATGTGTCCATATCCAAATTCATAAATGTTGTAAAAGCTAAAAGTCCAAAGCTTCCTGAAGCGGCAAAACTTCAACATTTACATAGGTGGTTCCTCTTTAGTCATGCTCCTGCCAAGCACTTTTTCAAAGAAAATTAACCATTAAGAAGTAAAGACTTCATCCTCCTTTCAGCAAGTTCTGAGCACAACCTTGGGATGTAAATAAAACATGTGCTCCAGTCCACTGAATGTTCAGCTTTCCACATTGAACTCAGCTCCTAAGTTTCCTCAGGAGGGAGTTGGGTGTCCTAGCATTCAGTGACTAAGTTGGACTTAAACCCATCCCTTTAGCAGACTTTATAACCAAGTCTCTAGCCAGACCCTTCGTCAAGTGATCAGCTAAGTTATGTTGAGATCTCACAAACTCTATAGATATCACCCCATTCATGATAAGCTCACGAATCATGCTATGCCTGACACCTAAGTGTCTAGACTTACCATTGTACATCTGGCTATAAGCCTTAGCCAATGTAGCTGCACTATCACACCGGATAGAAATAGGTGCTATAGGTTTAGGCCACAATGGAATCTCAAGAAGCAAGTTTTTCAACCATTCAGCTTCTTTACCAGCAGCTGCTAGAGCCACAAATTCAGATTCCATTGTTGAACTGGTGATGCAAGTTTGCTTCTTGGATGCCCAATAAATTGCACCTCCACCAAGTAGGAATACCCAGCCACTGGTAGACGAATTGTCTTCAGTGTTACTGATCCAACTTGCATCAGTGTAACCTTCCAACACTGATGGGTAACCAGTATATGAGAGACTATAATCCATAGTTCTTTTCAAATACTTCAGTACCCTTTGAACTGCTTGCCAGTGATGAGCACTAGGATTACTAGTATACCTGCTCAATTTTCCCACTGCAAAACCAATATCAGGTCTTGTACAAGTCATGGCATACATCAGGCAGCCAATTACCCTAGAATACTCAAGTGGAGATACAGCCTTGCCATGATTAGGCATCAGCTTCTCACAAGTATCCATAGGTGTACTCACTGGAGTACAATCAAAGTAATTGAATTTCCTCAGTACCTTCTCAATATAATGAGACTGAGAGATAGAAATTCTATTACTTTCATGTTTAATCCTTATACCAAGGATAACATCAGCCTCCCCCATGTCTTTCATGGAGAACCTTGATGACAAAAAATCCTTTGTCAGGTCAACCTGATTTTGGTCAGTGCCAAAGATCAACATGTCATCAACATATAGACAAATGATGACTCCTTTACCAGATTCATCAAATTTGCTATATACACATTCGTCAGCTTGGTTAAGAACATAACCACTAGACAAAACCACTTCATCAAACTTTTGATGCCATTGCTTAGGTGCCTGTTTAAGTCCATAAAGAGACTTAATCAGTTTACACACCTTGTTTTCATTGCCTGGCATGATGAAGCCCTGAGGTTGGTTCATATAAACCTCCTCTTCCAATTCACCATTCAAGAAAGCTGTTTTCACATCCATCTGATGAATAACCAGATTGTGAATAGATGCCATAGCAATCAGCAGTCTTATGGTACTGATACGAGCCACAGGGGCATAAGTATCAAAATAGTCTATTCCTGACTTTTGTTTAAAGCCCTGAATGACTAGTCTAGCCTTGAACTTTTCAATAGTTCCATCTACCTTCATTTTCCTTTTGAAAATCCATTTGCAACCCAGAGGTTTGCAACCAGGAGGTAGATCAACCAACACCCAAGTGTTGTTGCCCATGATGGAATCCATCTCATCATTGATTGCTTATTTCCAGAAGGCAATGTCCTGGGACTTCATTGCTTCTTCAAATGTCTTGGGATCATCCTCAACAATGAAGCAATAGGAGTATTGATCTGAGACCTCATCCCTGGTACCTTCAACTAAGTATAGTTGAAACTCAGGTCCAAATGACTTTGGAGTCCTGACCCTTTTGCTCTTCCTGAGCACAAGTTCAGGTTGCTGAACCACAACCTCATCAGGGACCACTGATGGTTCATCAGGGACCTCTGATACACCAGTGTCATGAGTTCCATTAGGAATCCTCTGACTTGGTCTAGGGACTGATGAGAATCTATTCTCATCAAAATCTGCATCCCTTGATTCAATTATTGTGTTAACTGAAACATGTTCATTAGGTTCAATAACATAGAACCTAAAAGCCTTGGAATGCTCAGCATATCCAACAAAGATGCAGTCAATGCCTCTTTCACCCAAAGTCTTTTGCTTTGGATCAGGGAGTCTTACAACAGCCCTACAACCCCAAACCTTGAGATAATTCAGGTTGGGTTTCCTTTTAGTCCAGAGTTCATAAGGGGTAACCTTGTTCCTTTTGTTGGGAACCCTATTTAACAAATAGCAAGCTGTTAGCATAGCTTCACCCCAGAACCCTTGACTCAGTCCTGAATAGGACAACATGCATCTCCTTCAGCACCCTGTTTTTCCTTTCAGAAATACCATTTTGCTGAGGAGTATAAGGGGCAGTCGTTTCATGGATTATTCCAACAGACTGAAAGTACTGAGTATCCATGTACTCACCTCCCCTATCAGTCCTTAATCTTTTGATTAAAGACCCAAGTTGTAATTCAACTTCAGTTTTAAACACTTTGAATTTATCTAATGCTTCATCCTTGGTATGTAATAAATAGACATAACAAAATCTAGAAGCATCATCAATAAATGTCACAAAGTACTTCTTATTCCCCAAAGAAGGAGTGGCATGCAAATCACACAAGTCACTGTGAATAAGCTCCAAGATCTTAGTCTCACGACTAACACCCTGAAAGGGTTTCTTGGTTATCTTGGTCAACATGCAAGTTTTACACTTTTCAGTGTCCATGTCAAAAGCAGGGATTAAACCATCCCTAGACATATCTTGCATTCTTTTATAGTGAACATGACCAAGTCTAGCATGCCACAGGGTAGAATCAGTCTGATCATATGTGGTCACAAAAGCTGAAATAACACTGTCAGTGGTAATATTAAGCCTGAACATTTGATTACATAAATAACCAAAACCAATAAAAACACCACATTTAGAAAGAACAAATTTATCAGATTCAATAACTTGTTTATATCCATGATTATTCAAAACACTACTTGAAACCAAGTTCTTCCTTATATCTGGAACATGAATAACATTAAACAAAGTTACAATCTTTCCTGAACTAAACCTAAGATCTACACAACCACGACCATGCACCAAGGCTGTTGACTCATTTCCCATGTGAAGAATAGAACCATCATTCAGTGACTCATAAGTCTTGAACCAGCTTCTATCTTTACACACATGAACTGTTGCACCAGAGTCAACCTACCACGCAACATCATCATCCTGCACATAAAAAGATTCAGATACATATGTAACATAACAAATCTGAAAAGACTTATTAAACATATTCTGACCTTTCAGTGAGTTGGCTGAACCACCACTCCCTGAACCATTAGTGCCTGATCCATTGGCTTTACCACCAACTTTAACACCCTTGCAGTCCCTTTTAATGTGACCAGTCTTGCCACATTTCCAACAAGTAGGTGTTGCCTTCTTGTTAGGATATGCCCTTGTGTTATCATGAAATTTGCGTTTGCCTTTGTTGTCATTGTACCTGGTGGAGTTGTTATGCTCCACCATATTGACAACAGATGGTTCAGCAGCATTGCCACTCTTTGGCTTGTCATTATCCTGCACCTTGAGAGATTCCTCAATGTGCAGATGACTGCCCAACTCAACAAGAGTTAACTCCTCCTTCATATGTTTCAAGGTATGCTTGAAATCTTTCCATGAAGGAGGGAGTTTGTCAATGACACAAGAGACTTTGATAGCCTCATCCATGTTCATTTGGTGTTGTGTAAACCTTCCAAGTATCCCAAGAAGTTCATTGTATTGTTCCATAACTGGTCTTGAATCAGTCATTTTGTAATTTGTGAAATTACTAACAAGGAACTTCTTACTTGATGCATCCTTAGCCATATATTTGGCATCCAAGGAATCCCACAGTTCTTTGGAAGATTCAAAGTTCTGATAAATATCAAACAAAGAATCAGACATACCATTTAGAATAAGACCTCTGCATATGTAGTCATCATTCTCCCACTTGCTCCTCCTCCTGATCTGCTCCACAGTAGCATCATCACCATCATCAGGAATTGGAGTAGTCAGCACATAGACCACACTCATGCTTGACAGCAAGAAGTGCATCTTCTTCTGCCACCTCCTAAAGTCCACCCCTTCAAACTTGTCCAGCTTAGCAAAGTTTGAAGCCATGTGTTTCATTGCAGCAGTTGCCATTGATTATCACAAAATAGTTTACTTTGATTGTTGGCGGTTATCTCAACAGGGTTAAGACAATCAATAACTGTTCAGCAGAAACAACAAAGAGTCAGCAGTAACAGATACCACTAGGTGGTTACCGGATATCACTTGGAATCGTGTGATCACTTTCCAAAGTAAACTATTCGACCCTAATGCCTGGGTATCACGAATATCTACTTGGGATAAGACCAAATGCAGTTAGAGAATTAGGCACAATTCTATAACCCTTTCGCTTACAAGTGTTTAGTGTTTTCTGTGTATTCCTCATGCATGTTCAGATCTCCTATATATAGGAGGTTACTCTTGAGCTATTCCAATGGAATTATGAGTATTAATCGGCCCATTAATAGCCTCATAATTATCCCCATTATAGCCGTTAGTGGTTACATGACCAATTAAACGTGGTCATAAAGAAGTTGTAACTGCCATTTAGCAGTACTTTCCATAAGCAGTACTTTCCACTAGCAGTACTTTCACTTACAGTGGAAATACAGCCTATCAGTGGAAACACTGCTTATCAGTACTTTCATAGCATCAGTACTTTCACAGTGCTATCAGTGGAAACACTGCCTATCAGTGGAAACCACAAGCAGTACTTTCCACAAGCAGTACTTTCTACAAGCAGTACTTTCACCTAACAGTACTTTCACCAAGCAGTACTTTCACCAGTACTACCAATACAAACCACTATAAGAGTCAGGGTGTTCATGGACCTTATGGGTGTACACTCCGTACCTCCTAACCCATTACAAGGTGTGAACTAATCCCACAAGTGCACTAAATTTTCCAACAGTCATGGCTAGCCATGGCAAGCTTGCCATGTCATCACAACAAGCTACAACGAGCTCCCACACCTAGAGCTCTTACTCTATTAATTTGATATTCATTTTAGCTTCATACTTCATAAGCTGAGAACAATTCATATGTTGAATCTGGACTGTCCTATAGTTTCAAATATTTCTTCATTTGGCCCAACCGGGCGCAAAAGAGACTGGAAGATTAAATTACTTTATCCAATAACTTAATGGTTTGTATAAAAAGGTAATTCGAGTTCATGCAAATTATATGACGTATGAGAAAGAACTGATATCACCAAAAAGGTTTGTTCAACATAATGCATGAAAACATGGATGGGGTTGGTAATGGAAAACAGGATCAGGTTGAAATGTATAACTTTTAGTAGTGGGTCAACATAATGGCAAATGTGGATTTATTTTATTGTGAGTAATGAAATCAATTTGTTTTGGTTTCTTGCCTTTAGTTATAATGTAAAATGAAGGACCATGCCTTGGTTGACGAGATCAGTTGGCTTACCTTTTGCTTGTATTTATATTTAGTATTAAACAGTTGCTGACAATTCTAACTTAATGTTTATATATTTTGGTACTTTATTACTATTATGTTTTGTGTGATGATTAAATTTAAGTATAAGTTATAATTCGTGTAAATGTGCTCTTCCTCTTTGCATATACATATTGAAAAGGTAAAGTATTATTATTATTATTATTATTATTATTATTATTATTATTATTATTATTATTATTATTATTATTATTATTATTATTATTATTATTATTATTATTATTATTATTATTATTGGACCAAAAGGAACAAGCAAATGTCTTAATTACCAAAAAAATACAATACTTATATGGACATACCCACATAAAGCTAGTCCACATGACATGCACAAAACAAGTTTCAGGAACATTCGTAATAACGAAACAAGCCTACAAGTGTGTTGGTTTAATGGACAATAAATTAATAGACGTGTGTTAGGATCGAACTCGAGATCACAGGATTGCACACTTTGCGTATGAGAATTAAAGTTAATAATTAAATGTAATAGTTATATTTATTTATTAATTAAACGAAATAATTATAACGGACGTTAAGTAATTAAGTGTAATGGACTAACGGTCGTTAAATGTAATTGGAAAAGACTAGATATGAAATTAGAGATCGAGAAGGTTCTAGAATCCCTTTAGGAGTCCATAACCGATCGTCTAAAGGGTTTCCATAATCCAACCCATAACCAACTTGTTCACCAAGTTACTTTGGGTATAAATACAAAACCAATGGTGTTTGTAATTTATCTCTTGTACTCATAAGCTAAAACCTAAAATAGTTTGTGTGTGTTTTTGGTTGTGTTCGGTCGACAATCACACCAAGGGTGTCGATCATTAAACTTTTCCAAACCAAATTGTTTTGTTTGATTAAAACTAGCATTCCTTTAATTCGGTATAGTACGTGTGTACAAGAAAGTGGTACTAACACATTATTGTTAGTATTCTTGGATTGAATTACAAAACGGTAAGGGGTAATTCACATAATCCTATAAACCCTAATTAGGGTTCATCTAAATTGCTAGTTTTGTGAATTTGATTCTTGTTCGGCTAGAATCAAGAAAGGTACGCATATTCTTGTTTATGTTAATTAATTATTCGTTAATCTTTCTTTTACGCTTCCGCATGTGTACTTGATGTTTATTGTATATATTTATGATTAGTCATGTTATATAATTCCAACAGTGGCATCACTAGTCATTGGTTTTTAATGGGTAATTAATTACATAAACGCGTAATAAAACAAATAATTGTATGTTGTTTGATATGGTTTATCTAGGGTTTATGTTTTATTTTATTTTTTTTGGTCGATTTTATTTTAATTGGGCCGTACCCCATTATTTTTTTAGTCGATACATAAAAAAAATTATTAGGGTTTGAAAATTGTTTGCTAACCTTATCGAAACCTATAATTAATATATATGTTACATGATTAATTCATGAATAATTGTTATGTGACATGGGATTATTGATATGCGATCTTGTGACTATTTGTATTATTGTTATGATATATCCATGATAATACATGCATGTTTGTCATGGATAGTTGCTTTGATATTGTTTAATTGTTAAGATATATTTATCACATGTTTATTTATGATAAATCTTGAATTGAGGAAGACTCCAATTATATATATTAATGAATCAATTGTGTGCAATTGGTATATTATTAATTATGGGTTTACGCAATCGATTCATCGATGTATGTGGCTCACTTTCAATTGGGAGAGTGAAAGCCCTAATTAATATATACATTAATTTAACCTAGACATTGATTATTAATAGGGTTTGATCGAATAAGTTGCATGTGGCTACTTGTTTAAACGTATTAATTGTTAGTTATGTGCGCATTGTTTTTAGTTGTTTATTTTTTTGTTGGTTTACTTGTTTGTTTATTATGTTAGACAGCTTTAAGCAAAGGGTAATTTTGAATAGAAAAATAATACGGACTAAACAATGGTGAAATTTGATTTGTTTTCGAAGAGTTAAGTTTCCAATAGTTTAATTGATTGATGATTTTGGTACAAAAAGTGAGAACGGCTCACCCAATTTGACGAACTGTGTGGGAAGTATTAGGAGGGGAGCGCATTAAATTGTCACCCTAAAGAGGGAGGTTATTGCTCTGCGCTGACCAAACTCTCCGCTTGCTTGAGAGTCAAATTGGAGTTACCAAGTAGGCTATGCGCACAAAATCATCTTAAGGGCGAATTAGTTTTAATTCCATGCGTCACTTTGGTGGTAATTACCCGAAACACTAAGTGTTGACACTTATGCAAAAGTACGGTATAATGGACGATAATTAACGCTAAATTCCTTGATTGGTGAACCCAATACCTCAATCAAAACTTTGATAATTTGATCTTTATGAATTGGTAATAAAAAGTTTTTTATTAAATTTATGCTACAAGATGAATGCATGACATCTTTGTACATATTTGATTTGACCACATAAAATCAAAAATTACCCTTTATAAATTAAGTTATATGCCATCTAATTAAAAGGACACTTGAAGTTGCAATTTACGTCATGACAGTACTTGGCGAGATTGTGATGGAGAGGTAAATCTTTATGTAAAATCAGACCTTACATGAACATATTTGCAGTTCTTTAAGTTAGACACTTAAGTTGAGTAGGAAGTGAGAACTGGACTCAAGGCATAGATGGGATGAAACATGTTTATATTTGCAATAGCGTTGGAAAATATAAATCCTATAATGATCTAGGAATTGGAAATTGTTTGCCAATTATTGTTCGACAGATTACCCTATTATGTGCTTTCATTACTAGCAGATCAACTGATGTAATGGAACTACGATAATTTGGATCCTAGTTTTCGAGAAAATTCTATGTTTATATGAATATTACCTTGGGTATTTTATTTTCTTGAAAAGTTTAATTATCAAAAATACTGAAAATGTATTAATGCAACATTAAACCGTAAACGTAGGTTATTCCTGTATTGGTAAATTGATCTACACCTGTAAGGGTTTTTGGTAGAGTCAACTTTGCTAAATGAATAAACCTAGTCCTCTTTTCATAAGAAAGAGTGAGATTCAATCATATTCCTTTTCATGAATGAAGAAAGGTATGATAGGACAATTAGAATTGTCTAAAATTCTAAATACATAACTCGTAAGCAAATTTTAATAGTTAAGAAAATTGCATATTTCTGAGTTATTAAATTAGAAGCTAGACTAATTACTGTATAATTGGTAAAAGACAAACTAGCATATTTTATCTAGTTGTTTTGTTTTGACCATTTAAAAGTCTACTTACAATTGTTGGAATAGTAGAACTATTAAGAAAGAAATTGCGTGCCCAATCATTCAAGTTAATAGCATTGATGGATAGTTCATCATCTACATAGTATAATACACTCTTTTAGTACATAAGTAATTGTTATGTATCGACTTTATCAAAAGTGTATGGAAGTAAATAGAACACTATTTTCTTTCATTGGTTAATGAAACACTTACAATGTTGTCAAATCCAGTGGGAGTATTGTTCTTATTACTGAATAAGGAATTAATGTAATGATCTCTAATTCAGTGGGAGTTACAAGCTTTGTCATCTTGGTAGTAACCCAGATTATCTCTAGAATGTCTTAAGATAATTACTTTCCACTTGTAGACACTTATGTTTTCAAGGATAGTCATGTACGTTTCCTTATTAGACAATGAAGTGGTTCTACATCTACTAGGTATGCTAATATCAATGACACAATCATATTAGTCACATAAACAAACATATGTCGTGTTGTTTATCTGCTACATGATGTTGTTCCATGCACAAGTGGGAGAAATCTATATTGTGTGCAAGGTACAACATATAGGTATATGATTTGACGGATTCTCTTGACTACAAGGTAAGAGACTAATGTTCTAATATAACTTGTATATATCTAATTCAAGAAACACTTGGTGTTGCAATTTACATCATGTCAGAACTTGGCGAGATTGCAACAACGAAGTAAATCTCCATGTGAAGTCAGACCTTGCATGGACCTATTTGCAGTTTCTAAATTAGACAAGTATTTAGAACATGTGTCAAAATGATATATAAGACTACTTCAATTAGATATTTATGTATTATTAGAATGACATAAATGAAGTAATCTAATACTACTTCAATTTGTTTATTTATGTATTTTGGAATGACATAAATGAAAAATAATGTAGTCCTACATTAATGTGAGGTAAATAAATTAACTTGAAATTACTATTGAAACCAATAGTTGTGTTCATAATTACTTTAGCTACAATGTTTATGATTCATTGTAAAGGCATAAACATAAATTCTTTTAAGACTTATAATAAAGTAAGACGTTAACTTGTTATGCTTTTTAAATAAGACATATACAAGAAGTCATTGAGTTGATCAATTATTTATAAAGTATAATGGGATTATAACAGTTTATGTTTTCTTGATTAGACATGGATATGAAGTGACTTGGTTAAAGAGTACTTGTGTTATAAGGCATGCAATTGGCTTGAAAAGTCTATTATACCATTAAGTTGACTTAGTTGGTGAATAGGTAAGCCAAAAGGAATATGTTTATCTTATATATTGTTAGATTGTTTTACAATATTAATTCTAATGAATACCACAAGTTGATGGTATGTTCAGTTAGGAGAATCAAACTCTAATTGATTTGTTTGATTCAAGATAACCATCACTTCTTTCTTAAAAATTAACGAGGTTAGAAAATTGAGTATGAATTGAATATACCCAATATGACTCCAACCTACAAAATTGATAAAACACCATTTTATTATGGAATGTGATGAATCACATTAAGTTTTAAAAATTGAAGATTCTGATGTTGTTAAACTATTTATGAATAGGTTATTAACAAACTAAAGTCAGGAATTATCAATGTGTATTTGCTGTAATGTTCCCAAAAAGAGAACAATGTAGTTTTGCTCTAATTGCTAAGTATATATAGATAGTCTATATATTACAAAAGGCAAGTGGGAGTTTTTTTTATCTTGAAAGATAAAATTACAAAATACATAATCTTCTTAAATACACTAGTAAATATCATAATGAGGCTAGATATGAAATGGTAACCTCAAGATGATGGAATTTTCATTCATAGATCTGCAAGGATATCTCAGATATTTGATTTATATGCTGAGAAGAACATGAGTTAAAGGATTATAGTAAACCTGATAATCATTATGATGGATTACCAAATATTGAATTGGGTAAATTACTCATACTATGAATGTTAAAGATGTTGTCCATAAAAATAATCAATTTTGGAAATTTAGTTTATCTTAATAGTTAGACTATAGAATGGAAAAGAGTTTCTTCAAAGAGATGAAAAACCCTAGTGGTTTGAATTTCTATGTAGAAATCATATGGACAATATTGTACATATATTTAATGCATGTTTTATGACAATATTATTAATCATACTTAAGCAATTAAATTATGATTGAATATTCTTTTCTAGACACATTAAATATATAAAGATGATAATAGTCATATTTGTTTTCATTAATATGAAATATGACAATGGAATATCAAAACTCTTTCTTGAGAAATTACTTGAGCGAGGACGGTAAGTAATCGAAAGGTTTTTTGAATTCATATAATCTTTGGAAGTGTACGAAGTCCAATAATCCATGAATGGATAAATGCATGCATCTATAAAATTATTCTTATGTTTAATTATTAAATCCTAGTTTTGATTTATAATTGAGATAAGACAAATTCTAAATATTCCTGGAAGCTAGTGGGAGTATTATGTTAAGATTTTTAATCTTATATGTTGTATAACATATAGGAAGTAACATTGCTTGAAAGCTAAATGTTAAGTCTTGGATTGGAATGAAACTTCACTTGTAAGATTTAAGAATTAAAACATACAACCTTGGAATATATGTTTATTATTAATAAACATGTGCAGTAAAATAAATGATTCTAATAAAACATGATATATCATTTAGGAGATGGATAGAACATGAATGAAATCTAAGTTTGACCTGTAGATTCATCATGTACATAATGTTGTGTATTAAAATTGTTGTATCATTCTTGAATAAGAAGTGATTTTACAACATTGATATCTAACTAAAAGTTATTAGATAACTTGTGTAATGAGTATTCTAAAAGAATTACATCCTCTGGAATTGCTCCTATATACTATGGATGAACAATATGTCAAATGTTGTGCAAATTGTCATCAGCTTCAAACTTGAAAGTTTGGAAGACATCAAACATTACACAATAAGATATTAAAGTTTACGGAGTTTTAATGAGCATATTGTTGTTTGTATACAATGATGCTGGTTTAATTGAGATGACACTCAATACTAGTCATGGTATGATTTCATCCTTGTTAATGGCCATGTGAACAAGTTGTGCTACTAAGATCACAGTTGCATTTTACATTAAAAGAATAAGAATACTTTAAACTTTAAAATGTTTGAAAGTTTAAATTGTCATAAATTGGTGAAAGAGGATGTAACACACTTTATGAATTATTATGTTGATTGGTGAATGCACACATACAAGGACTTCACTAATTGAATTCTTGAAATAAGTATTCTCAAAATTACGATAGATCAAGTTGGTTAATTTATGCCTTGTCAACAAGTATGATTGTCATTACTAGAGGCATAATTCATCAACTGGAATTTTCATGCATTGATCTATATAGTATTTGGATAAGGGATGTTAAACAATTGTTATAATAAATCAAATACTTGGCATGTTTGATTTTATAATATATTGTATCCTATATTTGCATGTTTAATCCTTGAATAAATTTATTTATTCTAAATCGTCCGTTGTCAATTGATGATATGGGAGTATCATTAAACTAAGACAAATCTGAGAGATATGGTAGAATATACTTGAAAGTATATTGATGAGAATGCATACCAATTTCAGATGATATTCAATGAATTGAATATAGGACTTATCCCAACTACATGATTTTACTTTATGGATATTGTTATTAAGTAAATCATGAATAGTTATCCTCAGACTTGAGATACCAGATAAGTGTCATGAATGTAGTGCACTTCTGTGGAACAACTTAACGCTATACGTAACTGGTAGTCATAAGGGTTGTTTCCTGAAGTGTTGCAAAGTTTGTGGGTTAGTATCGTAATCAAGATAGAATTTGTTCCTTCAAATTTATTTGGAGTTTAATACTGCTGGGCCCCTCGTAGGGTTGACAAGATGTTTGTGTGGCCACACCCAAAATCTCCCCTAAATATGTTTAGAAGATTTGGTAATCTTGCTCAATCACTTATAACGAGAAACAAAATGGTTGAATAAAGAATGACTTAATTCCATATCTTTATTTAACATGGTATTAGAAACAAAAGGATAATAATAATGAGAAATCATTAAAAGGTTTTTCCAGGAGACCTTACTTGAGTTGTACTAGAGGCATCGAAGTGTTGCTAGACGCTAACCGATGTGATCACTCTATTAAGATATGTCCAAGTGGGAGCTATTGGTTTAATGGACAATAAATTAATAGACGTGTGTTAGGATCGAACTCGAGACCACGGGATTGCACACTTTGCGTATGAGAATTAAAGTTAATAATTAAATGTAATAGTTATATTTATTGATTAATTAAACGAAATAATTATAACGGACGTTAAGTAATTAAGTATAATGGACTAACGGTCGTTAAATGTAATTGAAAAGGACTAGATATGAAATTAGAGATCGAGAAGGTTCTAGAATCCCTTTAGGAGTCCATAACCGATCGTCTAAAGGGTTTCCATAACCCAACCCATAACCAACTTGTTCACCAAGTTACTTTGGGTATAAATACAAAACCAAGGGTGTTTGTAATTTATCTCTTGTACTCATAAGCTAAAACCTAAAATAGTTTGTGTGTGTTATTGCTTGTGTTCGGTCGACAATCACACCAAGGGTGTCGATCAATAAACTTTTCCAAAACAAATTGTTTTGTTTGATTAAAACTAGCATCCCTTTAATTCGGTATAGTACATGTGTACAAGAAAGTGGTACTAACACATTATTGTTAGTATTCTTGGATTGAATTACAAAACGGTAAGGGGTAATTCACATAATCCTATAAACCCTAATTAGGGTTCATCTAAATTGCTAGTTTTGTGGATTTGATTCTTGTTCGGCTAGAATCAAAAAAGGTACGCATATTCTTGTTTATGTTAATTAATTATTCGTTAATCTTTCCTATACGCTTCTGCATGTGTACTTGATGTTTATTGTTTATATTTATGATTAGTCATGTTATATAATTCCAACAAAGTGCCTATACATAAGCTAACAAACAAAAAATTACAAAACCCAAAACAAACGACCACTACAAGAAAACATGGTTTATAGGACCCTTTCATGGGACACTTTTCATGAGGCGTCCTGAAAAAACTTCTAATAGTACCACTCAAGTTGTGAGTCCTATCATGAGACAACACATAGGACACTTACCGCATAAGTCTTATTAACCATGCTTTATAGGACCCTTATTCATTGTGGTCTTATTATTTTTTAATCTAATAAGACACTTTACATGTATGTCCTATTATATTCAGTTTACAGGACCTTAAATCGTTAGGTCTTATAAGAATATAAGTTAATAGGACACTTAATAAAGGAGTCTTTTTAAGTTAAGCTTTACAGGACACTTATATTTAATAGTTTTATTATGTTGGAACATGATAGGACCACATGCATGTAGGTCTTGCCATGGTAAATTATAGGACCTTTATTGTTTGAGTCTTATTATGATGAAATTATAGCGACCCTTTTGACACACTCAGGCACAACTACAAGGCACCCCAGAACAACCCCTTTAACATGCATTGACACCACCAAAACCAACCTACCACGACTGTCACTGCCACCATCACTTAAAATATAAGTGATAGGTTTAGAAGGTAACAATTCGCCAAATTATGTCTAATGATAATTGTCCATAAACAATGTTAGGTATAATGAGAATAAAAATAGTACAAAGCAAAAATGAAATTTTGGAGAGCAAATAAAGTATTTTTAGCCTTCACCTTAATTATAAAAATATATTTTACTAATTACTAACTAAGCATAATTAGTTGGTATTTAAACAAACCTAAATGATATTATCTATACTACATATAAAAGAAAAATGGTCAAATCTTGAAAAGTGAAATGTTGAAAGTCAAAGTTAAAAGAAATATATGGTGTAATTGATACTCTTATTAAAACACCATATTACTTAAAAGTACAATAATTTATTCATATTGTACAACCAATTGAAAACATATCTACCAAATTAAAAACAACCAATTAAAACACTCTTTATTAAAAAAATACAAAAGAAATTTTCACAATGTACAATTTAAACAAGCTACAATATAATCCAAAATATAAAATACCAAAAAGGCGTAACCTCAGAGCATTTGAACCAAGGGAAGGGACCCGCAACGCTAATTAATATTATTTTTAAAACACCCTAAAATAAAAATTACATGTTATTATACACATTATACAAATTAATAAAACACACAAAGCTTCATACAAGCTAACAAGTTGATGGGTACATATAGTTTTGAAAATCGGACCGGACCAACGGGTTCAACCGGGAACCAGGACTGGTGTCGCCACCTATTCAACTAACCAATAAAAGCCATCCGAAAACGAACCAGAGAGGACCCGTTGAAACCGATACAAACTGGTGAATCAGGTCTCATCGAGATCTATTTCTTTGGTTAATCGTCACAGAGTACGCGCCGTCGCAACGCACGGGTACCATGCTATACTATATATAAAGAAAAAACCAAAAAGGAAAAAGTTGAAACTAAAAAAGGAAATCTTGTAAACATATATTTCAAAAGGAATCTATTAATACATATCGAAAGCCGGGTTGACCCAGGACGCTTCAAACCCGGTGGATTGACCTGGTTTAATTTGACCCGTTTTTACCAAACCCGTCGGGTTGACTCGGTTTAAATTGACCCATTTTTCGATGACATAAGTTCTTTATATAAGCTTAACCAAACACCCCCTAAATCCCATATTCCCATGACAGTTATCTCTCTCACAAACGCATGCTACTTTACACATGATAATTAAGAAAAATACAAATACATCCCAATGTATAAGCTTTGTACCTTTCTTTTTTATACCAAATAGCTTATTAACCTCTTAAAATAAGCCTACCCAGTATTGTAAATCTCGGGCTACAAAATAATCGATGATTAGAAGCCACAAGGTCAGCAACCAGAAACCAATCTCACCAAATCTCTCATTCCTTCAAACTTTGACCACCAAACAATTTTGAAGTTAAATTTGGGGATTTTGTTTAAATTAAGGGAATTTAATAAAGGGTTACTGTTTCGCTGGTGTTAGAGCAGCAGGGTGGTGGTGGCTGTCGGAGATGGTGGTGGTTGTTAGAAATTGTTTCAGAAAATGATAATGAGGACCCAAAACAATTACAAACAAACTTCAAATTGAAACAAAAAAAGACCGGTGCAAAAACACACCCCATAAGTTCGGATATTAAATCCACAAATTAAAGCCTAAGGATGACAAGCTAGCATAGCAGCCCCACGTCACAAAACCAAGCCTGACCCATAAATTAAATCCATGTTGCCATATGTATACGAGGTATAAAAATATAGCAGTGCAGACCCAACTAATAACATAACAGCAAAACAAAAGACTTGAATTGCCAAACTACAACAGAAGACCAAAACTTGCAGAGCTGCTAGACCACTGCTAAACCACAGAAGTAGAACTGCATAATATTTGCTGCTGAACCCACTCCCACTGTCTTGCCAGATGATCATTTCATTTACTGCCAAAAAAGAAACTGTCCTTATGAAGATAGATAGCTTATCCCAAACACACTGTATCAGAAGATAGAAAAGCTTGTGAAGCAAAGGTTTTCAAAACCATGATACATAGCCATCTGTTTAAACCTTTATTCCAAACACCAGTTAGGCATATAACAACTTTTGTGATCAAAGTAGCTTCATCTTCACATAATCCCATTCATGTCAATCTTATAAGCTTTTTATCATTAAGGCTACTGAGCTATACCAGGAGTTCTCCTTGAACTTTCACATAATTCCATGATGAGGTCACGGTTCTGAACGGTGTCGATAATCCCTATCATCACTATATCTCCTTGAGACCACCCTACCTTCACGCCTATCATATTCTGGTGAGTCACGCATAGAGCGCCGATAATCACCACTTCTGAAACTTCTAGATGAAGGAGTAACACGCTGCAACATCCGAGTACAAACTCAGTATTAGGTATGGACGCAAATCTGAGATAACATTCATACGCAAAATACAACTTTGATTGCCAGTTGCAGATACAAAAGTTTGATCATGTTAACAAGATCATAAACATTATCTCAAACAGACAAGTTACCTCTGAATGTGAGGTAGAAGCATATCTAGTAGATCGTTTTTCTTCAGTGATACTTTCTGCAACATTAAAAAACATCTCACAATTAGATCAAACTGTACATGTTACATTACATTAAAACAGTGACTTGAATGAAGTGAGGATTTTTCCTGAATCAAAACGTTTTGCTTCCACTTCCAACGTCATATTGATCTTGCGAGTGAAGATTTTTCCACATCTTTGTCTATATATTCCACCATAGAGGAAAATTTAGGTCTGGGAACTTTAAATGATCTTTCAACTCGTTTTGCACTTGCAAGAACATCTAATCCTAAAATGTAGTAAACTTTGCATTATTAAAGAAACTGAAAATGAATGACTATTCAAAATGCTAACACTCAAACAAGATACAAGTAGAGTGTAAACCAGAGAAATTAATCCTTACAGCTATTAAAACCAAACTTAACGAAGATAACGCCTTCAGATATGTGGTTCTTATCTCAAGGCAGAACAAGGCTACATACATTATAAGTTCTTTACATAAGCACTTTGGCATAAGCTTAACCAAACACCCCCTAAATCCCATATTCCCATGACAGGTATCCCTCTCACAAACTCACGCTGCTTTACACATGATAATTAAGAAAAATACAAATACATATCAATGTATAAGCTTTGTACCTTTTTTTTTATACCCAATAGCTTATTAACCAAAAACCCATGTCACCAAATCTCTCATTTCTTCAAACTTTCACTACCAAACGATTTAGAAGTTAAATTAGAGCGTTATGGTTTTTAATTTTTATAAAATTTGGGGATTCTGTTTAATTGAGGGAATTTAATAAAGGGTTTATGTTTCGTTTGTGTTTGCTGGTGGCTGCCGGAGATGGCGATGGTAGTTAGAAATTGTTTCAGAAAATGGATAATGAGGAAAGAGGTTGAAGGTTCGGTGTATTACTTTACTTTATTTTGTTAGTATCAAAGTACCCCTTAATTAACGGTCAACATAGTCAAACTAATGGTGCATAACTGCATATTAAAATGGGTTAATACTAATAGTTTTTTTTTGTTAGTATCAAAGTTACTATAGTTTTTTAGTATCAAAGTTACTATAGTTTTTTTTCCCCCAACGAGGTTACCATTGTTTACGTGACTGGTTGTTTAGGTTACTCCATATACTACAACTTATAAATGGTCTTTGTGGTTGTCGGGTTTAACGGATTTAGTCCTTAGATTTATTTTTCTAGGATCCTCTCCTGTGCGCGACCCGTAACTGGATTTTCTTAGGTTTTTATCCGTTTTTGTCAGTTTTCATCCATTTTTCTTAAGTTTTCATCCATTTTTCTTACGTTTTCATCCGTTTTTATACGTCTTCGTCCATCATTATTAAGTTTTTGCCCGTTTTTATACTTTTTTGTACATATTTATACATTTTTGTCCGTTTTTCATCTGGTTTTATTTGTTTTCATCCATTTTTACCTGTTTTGATCGTTTTTTATACGTTTTGTCTGTTTTTTCCATATAAAAACGTTAAAAAATGGATAAAAACGGAAAAAAACGTATAAATTGGATAAAGCGCATAAAAACGGATAAAAATGTAAGAAAAACGGACTAAAACGTATAAAAATTGATGAAAACGTATAAACGCGAATACAACCGTAAAAACTGATAAAAACGGACGAAAACGTATACAATTGGATAAAAACGTATACAAACATATAAAAATGATGAAAACATATAAAAACGAATAAAAAGTAAGAAAAACGGACAAAAACGTATAAAAATGGATAAAAAGGTATTGAATTAGACCAAAAGTGAAATATCCAACAAACTACAACGATAAAAAATGCAGTTAACTCTTAACTGAATTAAAACCCTGTGAATTGTTTGGTATAGTGGATGTTTTTAGTTATAGACCGTATTTAATTTAGGATGCATTTTAATTTTATATAACAGGGTAAGGAGTCATAACGTGGAACGGGTGTTATGGCCTAGTTCCAAGTGTTGGCTTGCGTTTTCCACTCCGAGGTTCATTGCGTTACAAAGGCGTTAAAGAGGGCGTTGGTTGAGCAACTTGCGTTGAAACGCAAGATGAAAAAAAAGTTCAATTCAGCCCCTTATATTTAAGAGTAACAGCTAGTTGCAGTTTTTTTTCTTTTTTTCTTATTAATTTATTTATTTATCTATTTATTTTTATATAAATCAAACCATTTACAAACGGTAAGATTTCAAAAAGTGAAATTTTTTTAAACCCTTATATATACTCACTTCACTATACTTGTATTCTCACTTCAAAAATAATTCATATACTTCTATTCTTACAAAAATAAAAAAAGAAAAAAAGAAAAAAGAAAAACAATGTCGGGACGTGACGTGACGAGAGTTTTTTGAACTTAATGGGTTTTGGAAATCTTTTCCCTAACCTTAACGTCAGATCTTTTTCAAACCAACACCCTAACCCTAGCACACTTAATTTGACACCCTAGCAACGACAACAGTTAAATTTGATGTGGCAACAAAATTTCCAACAAAACACACCTCAATTTTGAGCAAAAAACACAAACACCATCGTGCGTGTTAAAATTGGACCAAACCCCTTTTTGTTTGAATTCGAAAAGTTTCACCGTTGCTCCATATCTTTGCCAAAATTGATCGCCGCTGGTCTAATTTCCTAATGACGTTAGTATTTGATCGTTATCTTCCGTCACATGCTTAACACATGAGGGTAGCACTATTACAAAATAGTAACATACTCGAACTTATTAAGTATGTTTAGACATTTAAAGTGAGAATAATAAAAAAGTTCACCCTAGTATGCGGGTGAACCAATTGGGTATAGCAAATATTTTCACACTATGTGAGAAGATTTATGAATATTATTCACACTTTTAAGAGTGAGGGTTTTAAAACTATTCTTCACACTTTTAAGAGTGATGATTTGACTTTGAAATAATTCTTCTCGTCTTTAAATATTATGATTTTGAGTTTGAAATAATTCTTCACACTTTTAAGTATGGGATTGAATGATCTACTCATTGAACAAAAAATAAAGATCACTGAGGACGAAGCGTAGAGGTCATTTAGCTTGTTGTTCTGGAGTGAAATGAAAGGTAAGGTCTAACTAAACCATTTCACAATTTTTAAGTGTGAGGATTTTGAAACAATTATTCACATTCTTAAGTGTCAATATTTTTAAAATATTTCATCGTTTATAAAGTGCAAAGAAAATACAAATTTGTTGTAGTCTAGATTTATCTTTTCATTTTTTTTTCTTTTCATGTATATGTTTAATATTTTTTGTTGTCTTTTCATGTATTTTTTTATTCTTTATTTTTTTGACTGTTTATTTATTTTTTCCTTTCAATTATTGTGTCATTGATCCCCACAAACTGCCAGGACTAATAACCCCGCCAAGAGTTAGTTTCAAGAATTTAAGCTCTTTGATCGTTTTTATTCCAACCCAATGGATGAGATTTTGAAGCCTCTTTGACTTCCTAAATTTTTGATGGTAGCTTCAGCATTTGATGGTTAGGCATCGTTTTTAAGCTTTCGTGTTGTGGTGTGGAAAGTTTGGAGATAGAAGAGAGATGAGGATGAGGGAATGTATTTATCGTTTGATTGTTATATTGGATAGGTTAAAAAAAATAACATTAAAAAAATAGTTTGTGTCAAATCTCTATATTTGATGTGAAGCTCAAATGTCTATTTTGGTAAACCAAGGCCCATTCTAGCATATAATCACTTGGGTAATTTATCTATACTATATTATAATGCATGTAAAAGCCAAATCTCATTAGAAGCCTAACTTCTAACAAAAAATTAAGATAACGAGCTCCAATTATGAGTTGACATGCGTTACTTCTTAACACACTCAAAGCCTAACTCCTAACCATTAAAACGTAAGATAAAGAGCTCCAATTATAAAGTGACATGTGTCACTTCTCAACTAAAAATTAATCTTTATTTTCAAATTGAAATATCTTTTTATCTATTTATTTTTTTTATAATCTAATTTTACCATTTTTTCTAAAATTTTATGCTATTTAATTCAACATCCATTTTCATATATTTTTATGAGTTTTGAGTTTTTATATTTTTAGTGGGTTTATTTTATTTTAATTCAAATTTCTACAACTTTAACCTATATTCAATCAATACAATCTTGATTCGTCAAAATCATGTACTTTGGAGGGAGTGTTTGACGTGTAAGAGATTGCGAGGGTATTTCTATATGCGTGAATAATGATGTCACGGGAAAGCTACGGGTAACCCACACAAACACATACAACTAACACATATACATTCGAAGTGTTGTGAAACGAATTCACTAAACGGGTAAGCAAACACATATAACTATACTTATCGCCGCCGTTGTGCGCGGGTATCCGAGTAGTTCTAAAATATACATGTTATTTTCTAAACACCAATCAACCCTTAGGTAAAACACAAATGTTATTACTATTCTTAGCCACAAAAATCTCCAATAAATAAATAAATAAATATATAAATAAATAATAAATCAAGTGTCCCATCAAACTAGAATTAGTAAGTTTTCAAATTTCAGTCTCTTTTAATATCCGAACTAAATCTCCCTATAATTATGTAATTTCCAATATATTCATAAAAATTCTTAATAAACAACTCTAAGCATATCTCCTATAGTAACTCACTAGCTCATGACCCGTGTAATACACGGGTTATATAAGTAATTACTGAAAAAGTAGTTGTAATATATAAACATATGCAATTCGTGATCACTTCTATTTCAAATTAATAAAATTCAAGAGCATCTCTAATAAATAGTTATCACTTTGGATTACTCATGACTATAGGGGTGTAAACGAGCAGACTAAGAGTCGAGCCGAGTAATGTCAAGCTCGAACTCGACACGATTACTAAAACTCGAGCTCAAAACTCAATTCGATCTAGGCCGAGCTATGGATTTCAGCCTCGAGCTCGGCTCGTCATCTCAAACTCGAGCTCGAAACTCGAGCTTGATTATTTGCAAATTTAAAGCTCTTAACTCCGTCCCCAAAACAGAGTGAGAACTAGCCGTTTGAGGAGCTCTCTAAGCTGTCTAACTCTCTATTACCATATATAGAGGGAAACCAGGTTCGATAGCCGGATAGCGTAAGAAAACAACTAAATAGAAATGAGTACTTATTCTCTTTGAAAATATAGACTGAAAGAAGCTTAAATTTTTAGGCCTTGGAGGCGCTTAAATATTTCTTATTATTAGTAATAATTGTTGTCTTAGTTTCATAACATGTTTTAACCCCGGCTTTTCATGAATATGTAAGCAGATCCACTCGATTTTAGTGTGCTGAATAATTCTCTTCGTACGGATTGGAGTACGAAAGGCCCTGCCCAAAAAGGAATCAAATAGTCATTTGTTTTTTTTGTTATCGCCACGCGGCTTAATTCCGATCACTCCCTCAAGAATAGGAGGCCATAATAGAACGCACATCAGAGAGTACTTCCCTTAAACTAAATCACTACTCCGAACAGTCCTGAGCCCGTAAGGGGGTTAGGGAGAATGCAACATCCCCAAAATTTCATAGCGGAAGCGTTCGGGTCATGGGGTACTACTAAATCAATAATCATAACACAAGGTAATAAAGAATGGAAAATTTATTCCATTATCGAAAGATAGATTAATTTAAGAGATAGTTTTACAATATTGTTCCAAAGTGCGAAGTAAGCCCATAAAAATATATGTTGTTCCATTAAAAGTTGTATTAGATTTTCTTGAAAACACTTCGGATGCCAGTCTTCAATGAATGCCTTTGTCAATGCGCACGCTAAGAAATAAACATGAGAAAAACATGCTAAAATGTCAACATAAAGGTTGGTGAGTTCATAGGTTTAAGTTAAAGAAATCAAGTTAGACCACAGTTGCACATATAGCATCTCCGTGAATGACTATATGCAAAAAGCCTATTACGCTAATACCAAGTTCATGCGACCGAAACTACGACAGTGTGCATGCATCTAGAAGCATGATAAATAAAATCCCAACAAGTGTATTTCTAGTACGCTCAATCAATACGATATGATATACGCCCGACGTTTGCCTATCTGGTTAAACTCGAACGGGGGTGTCATCCCCAATAGATCTATCCATAACAATCGCGCCTCCCCAAAGGGAACTAACGGTAGCATAATTGGGATTCAAAGTTTTTTCACGTAATAGTGTTTTCAGTTTCAGGTCCGAAAAGAGTTTTGCATGTTTTCTCACCCATAGTTTTATAAAGCAAGTAATAAAAGTAAAAGTGAGGCTATAAACTCACCTTAGCAGTTCGATGAATATGCACAAAGAGATCGAGTGTGATACAACAACGGCTCCTACCCGAAACCTAAGAACGAGATGACATGACACAGAATAATGATAAATGTTTGGTTTACGACCAAAAGGAGAGAGTATTGGATATACAAGTCAATAGAGTGGTATTAGTGTTGATCTATAAATATGGCGATGTAACCGAGAGTTTTGTTTATTTACTTCGATGTGTCGGTAATTCATATTACTTTTGTTTTAAATATTCTCTTGTCTTTTAGTCGGGTCTTAGTATTAAAACTAAATATATTAATTTGACGAAATTACGAATGAAATGTGTCAGGAATAAATTCTTTTGACATTTTTATTATTAGTTATAAAAATGTATAAGTTTGGGGTCGAAAAATAGTTGTTAGAACGTAAAAGTATACAAAAAAATGTCAAATACTAAACTTGAGGGGTTAGAAGTGTAAAGAGTTATATAAGTTATAAACTTTTTATAGGTTTTAGGAAAAGTAACAACTCATTTAAATTTGGAGTGCTAAATTTGTCAAAGAGTGGAACTTGTAAAAATCACTAAAAAAAAATATGGCAAAACTGACATTGCTAGGATTTGAACTCAAGACCTTGTGGATGAAGGCATACGCGCCTCCCAACTGAGCCAGTGGCTCTTTCTGTTAATTATCGCAACAGGTTTATGTGTAAAAAAAAAAAAAAGAAAAAAAAAAAGAACAAATCCTCAAAGAGACACAAGAGAGATTCGAACCTAGGTCAGTTGACAAGAGGCTCACTTCTGTTAGTCTTACAAACGTTTTGTATTTAAGAGGTTTTCCAACTGTGTTAATTTTTGTATCATACTTAGTTTCATGCATGCTTTTGTGTTTGTATTGTTTTGTTTTCGAAACTGTGTTGCCACCTTTGATTTTATGAAAAACCTTAATAAACCCAAGAAAACTTTAACAAGCTAAATTCTTCCAATAACCACTTTAAAATTATCAAAAGTTGTTTTTATTATGGTCGACTCCCTTTTGCCGTGTGACATGAGAAGTGAAAACGATAAGAGTGAATTGAAGTGAGTTAAAGAAGCTTACGACACCCAAGAGGGTGGTGAAGAGACACTACGAGTTGTGGTACAAGCAAAAGGGATCTGAGATAGCCTTGAGTCCTTCGAACCAAAAACCCACACGAACAAAATACTATCCCTACGAGACTTAGATGATCTTGAAACATTCACGGGAAGAGTTCTTGTAAAACACCATCATAAACTACAAAAGGTAAGACACCATAAAATGATGCCACGTGTACAAGCTTCTAAGGGTAAAATAGACATCTTAAAAAAATGTGTTTGATTGCATTGACCGTTAAGGTTTGCATCTTCCTACCGTTCTTTTCAAAAAACTTTGTTCATTTATTTTTTGCAGCCTATTTTTTTCATTCTATTTAATCATTACTATATCATAACTAATTAACAGTATATAAAAATTAATTCTGCAACGTGACTTTTTTGCATCCTACGTAATTCACATAACTTATGAACCAGCATATTCGTATTTAAATTAATGTTTGCATCAAATTGTATTTACGCATCAAAATGTTCGTGATGATTAGGCATTCTCAGACTGCATTTTCTTCATGTGTGCATCTAAGATGATGTTTTTTGCATCATAAAAAATCACGCAACAACAAAATATAGAAAGAACAACTATTCTACATCGTCTTCAGTATCATCCTAATCTATCGTTATCTTTTGGCATCATCATCATCATCATCATCATCATCATCTTCATCATCATGCATCATCATCATCATCGATCATGATCATCATCGCATCGTTTTCAGCATCATCATGATCGACTTTTAACATCTCCATCATCGATTATAGCATCATCATTATCATCGAACATCATCGTTAATTTTAGCATCGTCACGACCGAACATCATTATCGTCAAATTCACTTTCATTTCAAAATTAGTATCAACAATTACAATATCATGCATCGATCATCTTCCTCAAAATCATCCTTTTCGAAACTTAAACCAATGATGGTAACGGAATAATAAGCTTCAAAAAAGTCAATAAGAAAAATGAAATTGATAAGAAAAAACTTGAAAGAGATCGATCAAGAACTGCTCTTGAGAAAAAACATGGATGCCGTTAATATCTTAAAAGAGAGAAAGAGATAATATATGAAGAAGAGAAATAAAATCCCATTTTTCTTGCTGCACAAAATTGAAAAACTACCCGCATTTATTAATGCATTAAGAGACTAAATTACCGAACTAACCCTCAATCCATATTATCAAGAGTTTAATACTTCACATTATTTATGAAATTGCCATGTAATTTTTGGACCTTACGGCATCCACTATGGTGGGTTTATAAAAGGTATAAGAAAGATGAAAAGGTTTATGTTTATTTCAACAATAGTGGACACTCATTTCATGTCTATGTGGCATGAAGAGGTCCTAATTCTTAAACCTCTATGAATTTAATACATTTAATGCATTTGTTAAAAAAGACAATTTATGAACTTGCAAAGGTTTATACTATAGTGAATATAGGTTCAAAAAATCAAAAGGTCTAAAATTTATTGATGTATTAATGTATAAACCTTTTAAAAAGGTTTATCATAGTGGATGCTCTTAGATTAATTCAAAGTCGGTTGATCTAACAGTTATCATCTTATCCTACCTTTTTTTAGTTTAAAAGGTTTTTTTACTTGAACTCTTGCCGTTACGATTATATGACAGTTATCAAGGTCCACTTTCATTTCAGTCTTCTTTGTTTTTGTCTTTCATATGAATGTTATATAATTTCTCTTATATACTAATGCAACCATGGATTACTGACTGGAATCTTTGAAACAAGCAAGATCGTGTTGATAAATGATGCTAGAACACTTCCAGGTTTGGAGAATTTATTGCAAATTTAACTTTGGGTTATGAGGATCCTTACGCAACATATTCTACAATTCTGCATTTTAATAGGTGCAAAGTATAATTAGTTTTTTCTACAAGAAATTTATTAGTTCTACAAACCTCTTACATGGCTACATGTGCATTACAGTAGGTAATTTGGTTCTTATACTACAGCTTTCACGTTTATCGATGATTATCTTCATTGATTATGATTGATGCTTTGAGCAATAATATACTCAAAAGATTTCTAACTGTTTGGGATTCTATTGAAAGTGTTTATAAGGCCTGATTGGAATTCCTTACTCAGAGATGCTCATTTGTATATGTATCTTATACAATTATACATCACATGTGATAAGAGGAAACCAGTCTGACCCACTGAGTTATTAAAATGGGTCGAATGACGTTTGCATTAGCATACCCTTATGAATATACGCACTTCCAAATATTTAGTGGATGTCTTCAAAAAAAAAGAACAAATTATAATGCCATTTAACAGTCAACCTCTAAGCGTGGATCTAACATCCAGCACTAACGTTATTTCCAACGAATCAATAGCATCTTATTGACTATCAAACGAGTCATTGATTTAACATCATTGGAAGTTGTGAACATCTTTTGTCATTTTTCCTTGATTTTTATACTGCATGCTAATTCTGCACCAAAAGCATGATTGAATGTTTACAAGTTGCATCCTAAAAGTAGTTGGACCATTTACAGACAAAAGGAAGGTGCATGTCAAGTTGCTTACATCCTGGACCATTATTCCTTACATTATTGGTGATGCTTGTAGTGCTATTTGGATGGCATGATTAAAGTTATAACATTGCAATATAAGTCTAGTCTTCCCACTTCCAATTTTTCTTCATAGTCTTTTATGCTATGATTATACATAGAAATCAGTTACTATTAGTCAAAAAATATGTTATAATGCAATATAAGTGCAGTCTCCCCTACACCAAAAGTGGGGCGAAATAACCATCTGTACTATTGCTGGTTATTTGTTGTATCTGGAACTGTTAACAATGACCGAGGATTCTTGTTGGGTAAATCCGGCCCCTTTACATAGTAGTCACTAAATCAATAGTTGTATACCTCAACAATGAAATTCTGAAAATCTCGTCATTCGCTTGTATTCATAATTTATTAAATTGCTTACTTTAAGAGCTTCACCTTAAAATTCATGAGCTAAGTACAAATATACAAACAACCTAGGAATGCAAATAATATAAATCAAACAAAACCTCTCCGGCTCTATATCTTGCATAGCTTACAACCCCGTTGGACCGGTTGAAATTCAGTTTGAGCATATGTTATAAAGCCATCGGAGAGAAAAGTAAAACTATTTCCACACCTGATCTTCAAAAATTATTATGAACCAGCTTGTGCCACTTCCACACTCCAAAAATATATTCAACATTACCCTTATTAAGACTAATAACAATCAATTAATCAAAATATTTAAGGAATATTTAGAGTGAACAATATAGAATGTCAAAAGACATTTATATAAAAAACAAAGTACAATGAGGATCTTGTGGCCACGGAAGTTCACATGCGCCGACTCCGGGCTATCCAAAAGGGTAGTCGCCCTGAGATTAGTCGACTCGCAATGTCGAGCCGGAAACCCAGGTATACCAAAAAAAAAAAAAGGTACAATGAGGTATGCAATGTTGTTGTGCTACTCTTGTTTGTTGTTCCCAAATTTTGCCTATTCCGAAATCATAATGGCAGATTAAAATAAGTTAAACTATTATTAATTTCTTAAACATTAATATGCAGGACACCATTCACCATTTAGTTATTTTGTTTACATATCTAACATTAATGCAGACTAACAATTGCTAATTGCTTAAATTACATAAAGATCCGTAAAAGTAGCAGATGTCCAAAAACACTACAGAATGCAGTTTAAGGCGGTGTTTGGGATTACCAACTAAATATCATAAGGTGAAAATGTTTACTTGGCTAAATATGTAAATATGTCAAAGTTTCAGTTTGTATCTAGTTGTTGGAATTCCACATGGGTTGGTATTCTATATGGTCCGTGAGGAAAGGATCCTATAAGGCAAAGAAGAAATAGGCAAATAATTGAATTGGAAATGGGTTTGCTCCACAAAACTTCATGGTGATTTTGATTTTGTACTTAAAGTTTTTTTAAGATGATCCAACAAAAGGTGAAGAATCCAGATGGAGTTAAAACACAATACGAACTTTTATGATTTTCAAAATTCTGAGTTTACGATTAAATACTAAGATTGACGTGCAAAAATTCAAATTTTGTGCAGAAAACCAATGATAAAAAAAGGCCTGCAATGGAGCTTCCCAAGGAAGCAATGTACAAACTTAAATCACAGAATTTTTCCTAAATATCAAATATAGGGACATCATTATTTAATACTCCAGCAAATAGAAAATTGACAAGAAAAACCAACCAAAATGATGATATAGGTAGAAACTTTTTTTTAATGGTACTAGTAGACTTTCACATACAAACTTCATAAATAATTTTATGGAATCATGTTTGGTGAACACTTCAATTAAACGCTTACTAAAAATCTGTATTGATAAAAGAATAGTTATAAAACTTAGTTCACTAAATAAGATCATGTCAACACCAAAAGGCTATAACAACTAAACGTAAATATGTATCATATTATTGTTTCACGGCTATACCTTCAAATATCTAAAGAGCAACAAATAGTTACTACTGAAAACATTCGTATATATATTTTAGCAAAACCTTCTCATTTTCACCCATCATGTATGTTTACACCACTGAAATTAAAGTGTCTGCATAAAACAGTTTAATCATTTTAGAAAGTCCAATTTTTAATGTGTCGTTTAAGCTTCCATTAGCAAAAGCTTTGTTGCTCAAGGTTTAACCTGGAAGTTAATCTTATTAGCTATCTAAGATCAGATAATGTTGCAATCTCATTTCATTGTTATTTTGAATCTAATCAAGCTGGCAAAAATCTGCTTTAAAAAAATAAAAATAAAAATAATAAATAAATGCAGTCTCCCCTACCCCAACTCTTCTTTAAAGTCATTCCTGATATGATTATAGATAGAAACTAGTTATTGCCAATGAAATTGTCTTGCTCAACCCGACTATAAAAAGCCAATACTTGTTCTTATAATTTTAAGTTAATTTCCAAAAATGAAGTCACCACAAGCAATAATTCACTTATCATCTTCCTCTCTTATTTCTTTTTTCTTTTACGGTCTCGTGATAACATGTCTTACTTCCGGCACTGTCTCTGCTTCCTACGGCGGTAATGAGACTGATTATCACGCGTTGTTGTCATTCAAGTCAAAAATCACCCAAGATCCATACCAAGTTCTAACCTCGTGGAACCATTCCTTTCATTTCTGTGACTGGAGTGGTATTTCATGTGGAAAGCGGCACAAACGAGTGACTGCTTTACGACTGTTTTCGAAAGGCTTAGAAGGCTCGTTGTCTCCTCATGTAGGAAACCTCAGCTTCCTCCGTAAGCTTTCTCTCCTGAACAACAGCTTTCAAGGAACCATTCCTCATGAACTTGGTCGTCTATCTAGGCTACGTTTTCTTTATCTTTATGATAACAAATTCAGTGGAGTCATTCCAACAAACTTGTCTGGTTGTTCTAACCTCGAAGATCTTTGGCTCAATCAAAATGAGCTAACTGGAAGCATACCCAAGGAGATGAGTTTACTCTCAAAACTTTCTCGTCTTGTAATTAGCAAAAATAAGTTAACAGGTGGAATCCCACCTTTCTTGGGGAATATCACATCAATGGAAGTGTTCTCTGCTACCAGGAACCCGTTGGGTGGGAGCATTCCAGATACCTTGGGTCATTGGAAAAGTTTGACGCATTTTTACTCTGGTGAGTGCAACTTATCTGGAAGCATCCCTCATTCCATTTTCAACCTCTCACTCCTAGTTAATTTTTCTTTATCTACTAATCACCTCACTGGTAGTCTTCCTTCAGAGATTGGTAATCAGCTCCCAAATCTTGAGTTCCTTCTGTTATGGGGTAACGAACTGACCGGAGTTCTTCCGCCTTCTATTTCTAATTGTTCTAAATTAGGAGTTCTTGATATGAGTGACAACAATTTTAGTGGGAAGTTGACAATCGATTTTACAAAGCTAAGAGATATTAATGGAATTTACTTATATAATAACAACTTCCATGGACACGGAGAAGCTGATAACCTGAAGTTTATTGATTCTCTGAAAAACTGCACCAGATTAGTTGTTTTGAATCTTTTTAATTGCAACCTTACTGGTGTGCTTCCGATATCAATAGGTAATCTTTCTGATCAACTCAGCTATCTAGATTTAGGAGATAATCAATTATTTGGAAGCCTACCTTCAAGTATAGGTAGTCTAGTTGGCTTGACCACTTTACACTTACATACTAATCGATTCGAAGGAAAAGTCCCCACTACCATTGGTAAACTTACAAAGCTACAAGTTCTTGGTCTAAATAACAATAAATTTTCAGGGCCTATCCCTGATGCCATTGGGAACTTATCATTGTTGACTAAACTTTTTTTATATTCAAACAAATTAGAAAGCCATATTCCATCAAGCCTTGGGAATTGTAAACAACTTAATGGGTTAAACCTTAGAAACAATAGACTCAGTGGAAACATACCCAAACAACTTTTTCAACTTCCATCACTAAATTATTTTTTAGATCTTTCTCAAAACCGCTTGTCTGGTTCCATTCCATCAGAGATTAAAAACCTCAATAAGTTGAGCTATCTGGATTTATCTTATAATAATTTATCAGGCAACATTACTAGTAGCCTTGGTGAGTGCCTTAGCCTTACAGAGTTATACCTTAGTGGCAACCAATTTCAAGGTGTAATACCATCTTCATTCAGTTCCTTGGGAGGATTGGGGGTACTCGACATTTCTGAAAATAGTTTATCAGGTAGAATTCCACAATTTTTAGGCAAATGGAAATCATTAGAGTATTTGAACCTATCCTTTAATGATTTTGAGGGTGAAGTACCGGTTGTTGGAGTGTTTGCCAATACAAGTGCATTTTCAGTTTTGGGGAACGATAGGCTTTGTGGTGGTTTGGTTACAATTAAGTTACCCAGATGCAAGGAGACGGGTAGTAAGAAAAAAAGGTTTCCTTTCTTCATATTAGTCATCGTGATTTCACCGACATTGCTCATAATATTATGTTGTGTATATCTTTTGTATAAGAAGAAACGCAATAGTCAACCATCTAAGTCATCGGGTAGTGAACGTTTCATGAAAGTTTCATACAGTCAACTTCTCAAGGCTACTGATAGCTTCTCTGCAGCAAATTTGATTGGAGAAGGTGCATTCAGCTGTGTTTATAAAGGGATCCTCGATTCCGATGATGGCAAACTTGTTGCAATCAAAGTTCTACGTCTTGAAAATCCACGAGCTCACAAAAGTTTTCTAGCAGAATGTGAAGCTTGGCGGAATATTCGGCACCGTAATTTGTTGAAGATAATAACTTCATGTTCAAGTGTTGATTTCCAAGGAAATGATTTTAAAGCTCTGGTTTATGAGTTTATGCCGAAAGGAAGTGTACACAATTGGCTTCATTCAAGTGAAAATACATCGAAACTGAACCTTCTTCAAAGAATAAATATTCTTAGAGATGTTGCCATTGCACTTGATTATCTTCACAATCGCTGCCAAACAATGATTGTTCATGGTGACTTGAAGCCAAGTAACATTCTACTTGATGATGATATGGTGGCTCATGTTGGAGACTTTGGTTTAGCTCGACTACTTGGTACAAACTTAAACCAAAACAGCTCAACCGGGGTTAAAGGAACAATTGGTTATGCACCTCCAGGTAATTCCACTTTTATTCCATGATGCCTATATTTATTTACATGTTAAACTTTGTAAATTAATTAATTGTTATTCATTTGTAGAGTATGGTATCGGGAGCGAGATGACAAGTTGTGGGGACGTCTATAGTTTTGGAATATTATTACTAGAGGTGATGACTGGGAAAAAGCCGATAGACGACATGTTTATTGAAGGTCTTAGCCTTCATAAATTTGCTTACATGGCATTACCAGATCAAGTAATTGATGTTATTGATAATGATGCAATTGTGTTGCAAAGTACCGAATCGAATGCAAAGAAAGTGGAAGAATGTTTGGTTGCAACTATCAAGATTGGAGTATCGTGCTCTGTGGATTCCCCACCACAACGGATGCAAATTGAAATGGTTGTCAACGAGTTGCAGCGTATTCTCGATGTGCTTCAAAATATATAAGGTACTCTGTTCTCCCATTTTGTATAATCTGATTTTACATGAGTTTGTTAATAAATCATCACTAACTTGGTTTTATTTTTGAACGCTTTCAGGTCTAGTACCAAGCTTTCTTTGTGAAATTTGAAAGTAAGTGCAGCAAGGAGGAGTGCATGCCGTAGTTATATAAACGTTACTTTGTCAAATATGTTTGTAAGTGTGTTTTAATTTTCTTGTTGAATAAGTATTGTAAGAGACATAAGGGTGCATTTACATTCCTGATGACTTATCATATGTATCAATCATGTTTATGATCAAGTGTGTCTATTTGAATGAGAAAGTCTGTTGGTTACATCACTGGATCCTTTCATGGGGGCAAAGCTTGTTTGTTTTATTACTGGATCTAACCCTTGACATCTTAGCGTATCTGCATAGTGAATATTGTTGATAGTTGTAGTCAGATTACACTAACTTGGCTAGATTTAGGTCTTGTAGTTTGTTTACTATTAGGCCCGGTACATGTTACTGTCTTTTTACCGAAAACACGTACAAAAAAGAAATGCTTCGACAACCCCATCCCAGAAATCTGGAGGGTGAATCTGGGGAACGTTCTTTTGCTTCTGAAGTAGTCAAAAATCAAAAATTTACTTGATTTCGAGTTCATGGACCAGCCACCTAAACTTAACATTCTTAACTACATGTATCAACTATGGATATTGGAACAAGCGAAAGCTCTACGAAAGGCTCGGGATGTGAGTTATCAGTTACTCGACATCTTGAAAAAGCTCATGATCCGGCGGACATCATGTGGGTCGAATTGGAACCGGATACATAAAGTATTAGGAACCGGATGCCGTGCCATATGCACCGGACCTCAGCTTTATGTTGCAACATCTTGGATGGTATGGCTGCTCTTTGAATAAATATTCGTAAGGGTGGGAAAATGGGCGGGTATAGCGCTTGTGTAACGGGTCAAAACGAGAACATTTTCATAAGGGTGGCAAAAGTAATGTTTTGGTTTTTGGAATAATACAGTTATTAAGCTTTTAACTTTATTAATCTGATATTCATTTTAGCTTCATACTTCATAAGCTGAGAGCAATTCACATGTTGTATCTGGACTGTCCTATAGTTTGAAATATTGCTTCATTTGACCCAAGTGGGTGCAAAAGAGACGGAAAATTACATTTCTTTGTGCAATAATTTAGTGGTTTGTATAAAAAGGTAACTCGAGTTCTTGCAAATTATATGTCGTATGAGAAAGATACTAATATCTTACACCGAAAGTGTTTGTACAAGTAACATAATGCATGGAAACATGGATGGGTTGGGTAATGGGTCAAAACAGGATCAGGTTGAAATATATCACTTTTAGTAGTGGTTGAAATGGGACCTCAAGATCGAATATGGTGTATGTAGATTCATTACTGTAGGTTCATCATTGTGAGTATTGAAATCAGTTTGTTTTGGAAAATGAAGGACTAGGCCTTGGTTGACGAGATCAGTCATTCAGTTGGCTTATTTTTGCTTCTACTTTTATATTTAGTAATCACGAGTTGCTGAGAATTCTAAGTTTATGTTTATATACTTTGGTACTTTATCATAGAGAAGTACAAACACGAAAGTAAACTTGATTGTATATAAAGTCCTGTTTCAGCCCAAAGTTTTGGAATAAAACAACGTAGGAGCTTATTAATCTGATATTCATACTTCACAAACACACACAAACAAACGACACCTATTTAAGATAGGCAATTGACTTCAAATCATATTAATACAATCCTATATGTTCATGCAACTCAATGATAAGTATCTAATAAATAAGACGACACACAGTTGAAAAGGTACAGCACCTTCTAAGAAGACTTAGCCCAGCAACTCACTGGGTGACACATGCATGTAAATGTAAAAAATCTATTAAAGACCACAAATCGCGATTTTTATATGCTACAATCTGACAACACAAATCACAAAGCAAGGTAACTCGATAACCGCAGCAACAGGAAGATGAAGATGACGACGACATGACTGACTTTCAGACCCATACTGAGCAACAGCTGGACAACTCTGGACCTTCTTAAACATGTCCTAGTACTCACTGGAACAGTAGATACATAAACACATATTAATAAAAAATAGACGGATGACCATGTGCTTCATTATAGCATAATTCACAGCAAGATCATAAACAAACGAGAAAGTAAATCGGTAAAGAAAGAAATTGACTAGAAAGTATTTCCGCTTTACATTCATGGGGACCATAAGCATGCAAAAACAATACAGACCTGATCATTGTTTTCTTCTTCTGTAGGGGAATTCTGGGATTCTAATGGTTTGTCTGCACCGTTCTGTCGGTTACATTTGGTCCTAAAAGGATAGTTTATGTTGTTACATTTGTCACACTTCCAGCTCCCTTCTGGCATATCCGCTTCTGAAACAAAATGCGATACATATATAAGATTCAGACTCAAACGTCACTAACAGGTAACTAAATACATATACATGAAGTACTTACTGGAACTCTTGGCTGGCTTTGCAACCTGCATATTAGTGCCGTAAAAACAAATTAGAATGAGACGTTATATTAAACATAGCTAAAAAGCTTCAATGTGTCGAAAACAGACCTGAGATCCTGGTTTAGGTGTGTTGCATTGCATTTCCTCATGTTAGAGACTGTTCTGAAGGAGAAATTGACATTTCCACATTTTGGGCATTCCCAGTCATTTTCTCGTGTTCCATCTGTAAGAAGCAAGTGCAACAATGAAAAACAGATCATAAATTACAATCATATGCTACTCTGTATAGCAGTATATGAATAAGTTGGATATAACATACCTTTCTTTTGAGATGGCTCTTCTGGAAAGAATCCAGGCCGAGGTCCCTATAAAAATTCAAAAACCAAATGATCGATCAATATAGCATCACATGTTTATATACATGTTTGTCGCGGCTTATATTGCCGGATTCTAGCTTATTTGGTTTTAGGCTTATATTTCATAAGCTCACTTTTTGTGGATTATTTTGAAACTTTTCTGCTTATATAAGTGACCTTATGAAATAGGGATGAGCATGGGTACCGGAAAAACGGTACGTAACTGGAACCGTACCGGTACCGACCCGAATCGGTACCAACTTACAATACACGGTACGGTACCGGTACCACAAAACAAGCCAAAAAAAATTTGGTACCATTCAAAATCGGTATGGCAGAAAAACGGGAAGTCCCGGTTCCGGTACCGGAATATAAAAGGCCAAATTTTCTTAATTATGGTTTCGATCCAAACACTCCTATTCCATCCCATAAGTCAAAACTAAGATCGAACAAGTAGCTAAACACAAAAAATAGATTATTAGAATATCCAAAGAAATGAAAAAAAGTGCAACAACTATAGCTTTAAGGATACCAAAAAAAAAAAAGATTATTCATCCTCATACTGAATACTCATTTAGACCCACTGTTGTGGGTTAGAATCAAAACATATCTAAAAAAGACAGAGATGATGATCAACCATAATATGAAACATAAATAAGTCATAAGTCGGCTATATAACCCGAAACAAACACCCCCTTAGTTGATTGATATAACAAAATTCAGACATACCATGGCAGCCTGAGCAATGGTGCGACCGCAAACCGAATTGTTCCATCAGCTGAGGTAAACCATACAACACACCTGCAAAAAAGATGTAATTCCAGTTTCAGCAAGATGTCACATAGTAGCAGGTAGCGGTGTTACTCGGGTCGGGTTTGGGTCGGGACAAACAGGGTCGAGGCTAAAAATAACATACCCGAACCCGACCCTATTTGAACTCGGGTTAGTTGGGTTCGGGTCCACTCGGGTCGGTGCTATTCGGGTTTGGGCCAACCCGAATACGAGTAAAATGGTCATAAAATTGCCTTTTTGTTCTAATTTAGATAGATAATTTATGAAAAAACCATATTTATAAAAAAAAAAAAAAAAAAAAAAAAAAAAAAAAAAAAAACCCGAGTTAGCCAAAAATATCTAACCCGATACCCAACCCTATTTAGCATCCGGGTTGACCCAAACAACCCAAATAAGATTATTGAACAAAATAAATCAAAATACCATAACTTCTAAACAACACACGGTAAACAATAAAAAGGCCAAAACCACCCAAATAAAAACACATACCAGTTCCTATCATGGGCCCACCTGAATAAGCAGGCTGTTATAGTTTAATGACAAGCGGGACCATCATAAGGAGGCATAGATGTTCCATTAAACGGAGATTTCTGTAAAACAATAAAAACGCCAAAATCACCCAAATAAAAACACATACCAGTTCCTATCATGGGCCCACCTGAATAAGCAGGCTGTTATAGTTTAATGACAAGCGGGACCATCATAAGGAGGCATAGATGTTCCATTAAACGGAGATTTCTGTAAAACAAACATTTCGTTAAAAGACTAATTAATAAACGCCTAATTTCTTAAAGCCAAAAAGCGATAGCTACTGCGATATGTGTAACTTACTATGTTATGATCAGCTGGTCTTAGCTGTGTACAGTTGCGCATATTGCAAGTTTTCCGAAAATAAATTTTGACATTCCCACAGCTAGGACAGGTCTAGTCGTCTTCTCCACGACCACCTAAATCATAATCACCACAAATTAATACCACATAATACAATTCCATACTTTGTTGTGACATGCAAGATTATATACCTCAAAGGAGTAAGTGCATCTCATAAAAAATATATTTATGGGTCCCTATCTAAAGTCACAAGAAAACATATTTTATGCACAACTATTTAAACGCTTTAGAAAAAACGTAAAGCTTTTGGGTGTATTTTGGAGCTCAAACAAATAGAAACTAAACTGGGGCTAAATAAGGGGATGTTTGTTTAAGCTTATTTTTTGGCTTATGAGCTTATTTGACTATGCTTATATCTCATACGCCCATATTTTCCGGCTTATTTACAGACTTGTGAGCTTATTATGACTTATAAAGATGGAAGATAAGCTCATAAGCTAGAAAAAAGACGGATTAAGATGAGCTTATGAGATATAAGCCGAACCAAATAAGATCATAAGCCAAAAATAAGATTAAACAACGACCCCTAAGTTCAAAGTTTCAACTGAGTAACCTCCAATTAATGTAATTGGCAAAACCCAATTAGTCCATATCAATAAATTATCACAACCAATTAGGAAAGAAAGAGAACAATCAGAGTAGCAAAACTAAACAAGAAAGATATTACGAACCAGGCCCCCAAAGTATGTAACAAGTTGTGAAAACTATCCTAAACTTTTTGTCATTTACGACTATGTTATATAACAAACTTTGTTTACCAAATATCTAACAAATATCTTGTTATTTCACACATTTTTACTCGAAAACGCAAAACTAAGGTACCGCGATTACATCCTTAGCTCAAACGGGACACAGAACAATCACAAATACACTTTATAAATTTCAGCACACCCTTTAATTATTTTAAGCCTTAGCTTAGTACCTACTTATTAAATTAAACTAAATGCCTTACTAGTATTGACTTTGACCTTAATGACCATTAAATAAAACACTATAACTTTTGGAAAAGCAAACTTGGCATACAAACATTTTGGTCCCCTTTGCTTCCTCCTCTTCTTTCGGCCGAAACCAAACCAACCACACTCTCTATTAGGGCTGCTCATCGGGTGAAAACCGGACCGAGACCGAATCCGGCAAAAACCCTAGACCGAGACCAAGACCGAGACCGAGACCGAATGTGGTCGGTCCGGTCCGGTCCGGTCCAACAAGGTTAAATTTTCAATTTGTGGTACGGACCGGACCGGACCGACCGAATTTGCCAAAAACGGCAGACCGAGACCACCGGTCCTTCGAAAATTTTGACAATGCTTATATGATATGTATATCTAAAGTCACAAGAAAACAAATTTTACGCACAACTATTTAAAGGCTTTAGAAAAATGTAAAGCTTTAGGGTGTATTTTGGAGCTCAAACAAATAGAAACCAAACTGGGGCTAAATAAGGGGATGTTTGTTTAAGCTTATTTTTTGGCTTATGAGCTTATTTGACAATGCTTATATCTCGTACGCCCATATTTTCCAGCTTATCTTCAGATTTGTGAGCTTATTATGACTTAAAGATGGATGATAAGCTCATAAACTAAAGCCAGATAAAGAAGAGCTTATGGAATATAAGCCGAACCAAATAAGACTTGTGGGACATATTTTCACCACAAATCTTCAGACTTGTGAGCTTATTATGACTTAAAGATGGAAGATAAGCTCATAAGCTAGAAAAAAGCCGGATAAAGATGAGCTTGTGAGATATAAGCTGAACCAGATAAAATCATAAGCACAAAATAAGATTTAACAAAATCCCCCTAAGTTCAAAGTTTTCACCTGAGTAACCTCCAATTAATTTAATTGACAAATCTGTTATTATTATTGTTATTATTATTATTATTATTATTATTATTATTATTAGTAGTAGTACATAAATCTAAATCTTCATCAATCACAAGTCCACTAACTATATTATATTCTTCAACTAACCCTTCTTCATCTTCTTCATTTGATATCACCAACAACAATCCCTCTCTTACCATCACTCACTATCAGTCACCGATTTTAATCAAAGTCACCAAAATCTAAGACTTCTTTCTTTAAAAAAAACTCATGAACAACTTTCATCGTACTAAAACTCTTCAAAATAACTTCAATCTCATATTAATGTAAACTCTAATTTTCATGTTTTCTTCATCCCTGCTTATTTTTACAATTCAAACACGCACCAACAATAAATCTTGAAACCCCATATGTTTTCTTCATCCCCATCTATTTTCTTCATCTCATTAAAGTTTTTCATTAAATTGCCTTCTTACATATCGTTTTCCATTTCAACATCTAAAAACACAAATAAACACACACACACCTCTTTATCCCGCATTAAAGTTCTGGCCAACCCACATACGACTACCACCACATCATCTCAACTGAGCCGTCGACTTCACCTCGGGCAACCATTTTTTTCCCCTTTTATGGGCATATATGTTTTTTATGTGCTTTATTAATATGGATTATGTTTAGTTTAAGTTTAGCTTTGGCCCATGGATGTTTTTTGGGGCTATTCATTTGCTTCTCTATCTATTATATATATCAACACTGTAATGCGATCATCATTAACTAACAGTTTTATCGTTTCCAATTTTACGCTAGAAATATGAATTTGGTAGCTATAAATGCATTCTTGTCCATTTCAGAAGGTAGAACATAAAGCCTGACAATTGACCGTTGATAAAAAAGAAAATGGACCACGTACCTATCTCGTTAGATATGTCAATAGACATATGCAAACAGGTAGAAAAGCCATCGTTGACAAACGAATGAGCAACCAGAATGACATATTTCATCTTTTAGGACCACTGTTTCATCCAATAAACATTCACCTGTTTGTCAAAAATACATTATTATCGTCCCTTTTACCCAAAAAAATAACCACCGACAAAGTATGGCTACATATATCCCACTTGTGAATAATTAAGATTTAAATATTCAATCACATCATCTCAAGTAAATAGAATAATGCTTTATTCGGATTTGGATATTCAATCATATAGGCCACCCATTTTTTGAAAGTAAACACTAAATTATATATTTATCACCAATTTCAGTCAAATATAATCCGGAGATTTATAAAACGGTAAGAATGAACCTAACATTAACATATTAAAATAATACAAATAAAAAACAAGTCACTCCAAAGTATTTCTTTGAACCCGTTTAAGATGAAAGTATGTTGGCTTAGCTCAAAACTTGACAAGAAACCACTTCCTTTTCCCAGGTTCCTGGAAGCATTCGGCGAGTATCAATCATGAAAACAAGAAAACGTTACTTCCCAAACTATTTCTCACACAATGTTAGCTTTTCAAAGTAGAAAAACGGTAACATTCGTGTTTTCCCTAAAAAGGGAAGTATAAAAATGATAAAACACTGCGTGCTTATGAAATTGTGGAGGTTGACGAGTCCAGTGAAGAAACACGCATTACCGTCACACCACTAGTCAAAGTTGCGGGGTTTAAAAAAGTGTTTCACCGACATCTCGACAGCAAAGAAACAAAAGTTATCCCGGAAAAAGACTTTCTTGAATATCGCATCAAATACCTTCATACCAGCTCACGGGTAAAGAGTCTGCAAACGCTCCAAACGGTTGTCTAGACCTGGACCCTGCGGCTATTCCTCCCAAGTTTCTTCATGTTTTAGCAAATGTTAAGGAAGACGATACAATGGATAGCTACAATGGTCCAAGTGCTGATGATGTTTGTTCCATTTAGGTACTAAATTCCTGAACTTGTAAGGTGCTCTAGAAATCCAATAGTATAATACTTTTGTTGCATGTACATATTAAACGGGTAAATTGATGAGATTTTCTTGTGGTTAGATTTCTCATGAAGTGGGTTTAATTTTTTCTAATGATTATACGATCGATGATAAGATATGAATATTGAACTTTTTTTTTTTTCATTTGAACGGTGGATGTTACGATTCAAATTTGTTATAGTTGAGAAATTTTATTTCTGAGCTATGTATTCTTGAATGTGAGTAAATGGAAACCATGATTAGATGTTGAAGAAAAATGAAGAGTAATATGCAAAAGTAATTTATTTTGAAAAAGTCAAAATATGGAAAAAGTCATAAGGGTGAGGTGGAAAAAGATAATTCATTTTAAAATAAAATAAAAAATGACATGCCATGTATTTTACCTTATGAATAGGTAACCCATCAAGAAAGAGGACGGAACTGGTACCTTTGGAATAAATTCAAAAGTTATACCGATGGTAATGAGATATTCCTAAGTCTGTTAACGAGGGCATTTAGGAAAATTCGTTGTCTATCTATGGACTTAACCCGTAATATTATCCTATAAGCTAGAAAAATATGTGAATATCAAGACCCATAAGATATTGTCAAAAGACCATGAAGGACTCAAATGAGTAGGTCATTGGCTGCTATTGAATTGAAAGTCAAATGAGGTTGTTAAACTTTGATGTGGACTGGTATTTGTGAAGTTAATATTTTGACCAAATCTGATCAAACATTGATATGTAATTAAGTTAGTGTTTATAATTGTATAGAAAGTCAGATGAGGTTGTTAAACTTTGATGTGGACTTGTATTTGTAAAGTCAATATCTCCGTGAACTATTAATTTATATAATTAATTCATTACTATAAATATATTACTTACGTTAATTAAAAGCATACCATCGGTGCATACATGTATGCCCCCAAGAGGCTCACATATTTCTAGCCATATAGTTACCAATTAAACTTGAGCACTACCAATAATTTGTAGCCTTGAGTGAGTGAAAGTCATAAGTCAGGTGTTTAAAATTAGATCCCAGTTTGATTTGTTACATCAGTGAGAGTATACTTTAGTTGAATTGCATGTTGGTGATTTTACGGTTTACATACCTTTACTGATTGATTAGGTTATGCTACAGTCGTGTATATACATTGTACAGATCACTTAGCCATGGGTTCTGTTTGAAACTAATATTTAAATACATGTCGATTTACGAAGTGGATGCAAATGTATCGCCAGTGTAGTAGTTTGTACGTCTAAGGGTTCTAACGATATACTGTGATGTAGGCATGAAGAGGACATATGGACAGAATTTGCTAAGTATTTGGATGGGAAGTCATTGGTGATGCTGGCACCACCAGCAAATGGTTCCTTAAAAGAAAAAATCATGTTGAGACTTCTAATTTTCTTTAGGAAACTTAATTCGATAATATTATCCTAAAAGCTAAAAAAATATGTGAATATCACACACTCTCAATTGTTAAGTAAAGACCCATAAGATATTGTCAACAGACCATGACAGACTCAAATGAGCAGGTCATTGGTTGATCTTGAATTGTATAGAAAGTCAAATGAGGTTGTTAAACTTTGATTGTGAAGTTAATATTTTGACCAAATCCGATCAAACATTATCTCATTGTCTAAGGATACATTAATTAGTATTGTTAGTAAAACAAAATTTCCGACAACAGAGTTGAGGTCGAGCATATAATTTAGCCACTTACGAAAACAATTTGAACATAAATTGGCTCCATAGCAACGCACGATAGCCTAGTTCCTTGTGTCACTTACTATTACGTAAACAAACATTAGTAGTACGCAATGAAGTGCGGCTACGAATGACACTTGTCAGTTACTTGTCTACGATATATGCAATATAAGTGTAGTCTTTCATATCCCTAAGTCTTCTTAAAAGTCATACATGGAAAATAGTTGTTATAAGTCAAATTTTCTTGGTCAAGCTGAGATGGAGTGTGTTGACCGTAGGCTGCATAATTAGTGTTATATAAGTCTTCTTAAAAGTTTTCGCTGATTATACAAACTTCTGTCTTGCTAGTAGATTCTGAATAAAAAGCCAATACTTATTCATATGATTTTAATTAAATTTCCAAAAATGAAGTCTTCACCAGCATTAAGTTACTTATCATCTTCTTCTCATATTTCAGTTCTCTTTTATGGTCTCGCAATTATGTGTTTTACTTCCGCCACCATCTCTGCTTCCTATGGCGGTAATGACACAGATTATCTCTGCTTCACCAGCATTAAGTTACTTATCATCTTCTTCTCATATTTCAGTTCTCTTTTATGGTCTCGCAATTATGTGTTTTACTTCCGCCACCATCTCTGCTTCCTATGGCGGTAATGACACAGATTATCTTGCGTTGTTGTCATTTAAGTCAAAAATCACCCATGATCCATACAAAGTTCTAACCTCATGGAACCATTCCTTTCATTTCTGTGAATGGAGTGGTATTTCATGTGGGAAGCGGCACAAACGAGTGACTGCTTTACGGCTGGGTTCGCAAGGCTTAGAAGGCTCGTTGTCTCCTCATGTAGGAAACCTCAGCTTCCTCCGTAAGCTTGATCTCGGGAACAACAGCTTTCAAGGAAGCATTCCTCATGAACTTGGTCGTCTTTCCAGGTTACGTCGTCTTTATCTTGATGAAAACAAGTTCAATGGAGTCATTCCAGCAAACTTGTCTGGTTGTTCTAACCTCGAACAGCTTTACCTCAATCTAAATGAGCTAACTGGAAGCATACCCAAGGAGACGAGTTTACTCTCGAAACTTACTAGTCTTGTAATTGAAGACAATAAGTTAACAGGTGGAATCCCACCTCTCTTGGGGAATATCACATCAATGGAACTGTTCTCTGCTGCCGAGACCCCGTTGGGTGGGAACATTCCAGATACCTTGGGTCAATGGAGAAGCTTGACGGTATTTCATTCTGGTGGCTGCAACTTATATGGAAGCATCCCTCATTCCATTTTCAACCTCTCACTCCTAGTTAATTTAACCATAGCTGAAAATCACCTCACTGGTAGTCTTCCTTCAGAAATTGGTAATCAGCTCCCAAATCTTGAGTGGCTTCAGTTAAGGGATAACGAACTGACAGGAGTTCTTCCACCTTCTCTTTCTAATTGTTCTAAATTAGGAAATCTTGAAATGAGTCAAAACAATTTTAGTGGGAAGTTGAGAATTGATTTTTCAAAACTAAGAGATATTAATTATATTCTCTTAAATAATAACAACTTCCATGGACGCGGAGAAGCTGATGACATGAGGTTTGTTGATTCTTTGAAAAACTGCACCAAATTAGTATTGTTGAGTCTTTCAAATTGCGACTTTGTAGGAGTGCTTCCTATGTCAATAGGTAATCTCTCTCATCAACTCAGCACTCTAGCTTTAGGAGACAATAAATTATTTGGAAGCCTCCCTTCAAGTATAGGTAGTCTAGTTGGTTTGACCCTTTTAGATTTAGAATCTAATTTATTCAAAGGAAAAATCCCCACTTCCATTGGTAAACTTCAAAAGCTACAATATCTTAATCTAATTAACAATCAATTTTCAGGGCTTATCCCTGATGCCATCGGGAACCTATCATTTTTGACTACACTTCTTTTAGATTCCAACAAATTAGAAGGCCATATTCCATCAAGCCTTGGGAATTGTAAAGAACTTAATGGGTTAGACCTTGCAAACAATAGACTCAGTGGTAACATACCCAAACAAATTCTTCAACTTCCATCACTAACTGTTGGTTTAGAACTTTCACACAACAACCTGTCTGGTTCCATTCCAACAGAGATTAAAGATCTCAAGATGTTGAGCTATCTCAGTTTAGCTTATAATAATTTATCAGGTCCCATTACTAGTAGCCTTGGTGAGTGTATTAGCCTTACAGAGTTATACCTTGGTGGCAATAGATTTGAAGGCATAATACCATCTTCATTAAGTTCCTTGGGAGGATTGGAGGTATTCGACATTTCTGAAAATAATTTATCAGGTAGAATTCCACAATTTTTAGAAAAATGGAAATCCTTAGGAAATTTTAACCTATCCTTTAATGATTTTGAGGGTGAAGTACCGACTGTAGGAGTGTTTGCCAATGCAAGTGCATTTTCTGTTTTGGGTAACAATAGGCTTTGTGGTGGTTTGGTTACACTTAAGTTACCCAAATGCAAGGAGACGGGTAGTAAGAAAAAAAGGTTTCCTTTCTTCATATTAGTCATCGTGATTGCAGTCACGTTGCTCGTCATATTATGTTGTGTGTATCTTTTGTGTAAGAAGAAACGCAACAGTCAACCATCTCAATCATCAGGGAGTGAACGGTTCATGAAAGTTTCATACCATCAACTTCTCAAGGCTACTGATGGCTTCTCTGCAGCAAATTTGATTGGGGAGGATGGGTTTAGCTCGGTTTACAAAGGAATCCTCGATTCTAATCATAATAAACCTGTTGCAGTCAAAGTTTTGCATCTTCAAAATAAAGGAGCTCACAGAAGTTTTCTAGCAGAATGTGAAGCATGGCAGAATATTCGACACCGTAATCTGTTGAAGATAATAACTTCATGTTCAAGTACTGATTTCCAAGGCAATGATTTTAAAGCTCTGGTTTACGAGCTTATGCCCAATGGAAGTGTACACAGCTGGCTTCATTCAAGTGCAAATACATCGAAACTGAACCTTCTTCAACGAATAAACATTCTCAGAGATGTTGCCAACGCACTTGATTATCTTCACAACCGCTGCCAAACCACGATTGTTCATGGTGACTTGAAGCCTAGTAACATTCTACTTGATGATGATATGGTGGCTCATGTTGGAGACTTTGGTTTAGCTCGACTACTTGGTAAAGACTTAAACCAAAACAGCTCAACCGGGGTTAAAGGAACAATTGGTTATACACCTCCAGGTAGTATTCCATAATGCTTACATTTACTTACAAATTACTGTTTGTAACTTAAGTAACTGTTTTTAATTCGCAGAGTATGGTCTCGGGAGCGAGATGACAAGTATTGGGGATGTCCACAGTTTTGGAGTATTATTACTAGAGGTGTTGACCGGGAAAAAGCCAACAGATGACATGTTCAACGATGGACTTAGCCTTCATAAATTTGCTTACATGGCATTACCGGATCATGTAATCGATGTTATTGACGATGATGCAATTGTGTTGCAAAGTACGGAAGCGAATGCAAAGAAAGTGGAAGAATGTTTGGCTGCAACTATCAAGATTGGAGTATCGTGCTCTGTGGATTCACCACCACAACGGATGAAAATAGAAATTGTTGTCAATGAGTTGCAGCGTATTCTCGACGTGCTTCAAAATATATAAGGTACTCTGTTCTATCCTTTTGCAGAATATGATTTTAAATGAGTTTGTTAATAAACAATCACTAACTTGGTTTTATTTTTGAACGCTTTCAGGTCAAGTACCAAGCTTTCTTTGTGAAATTTGAAAGTAAGTACAGCAAGGAGGAGTGCATGTCGTAGTTATATAAACGTTACTTTGTCAAATATGTTTGTAAGTTTGTTTTAATTTTCTTGTTGCATAATTACTGTAAGAGACGTAAGGGTGCATTTACATTCCTGATGACTTATCATATGTATCAACCATGTTTATTTGAATGAGAAAGTCTGTTGGTTACATCACTGGATCCTTTCATGGGGGCAAAGTTTGTTTGTTTTATTACTGCAAGTACACTTTACTTTTGATTTTATTCGTATTTCGTTAGGTCTTTGGGGTTAAAATGTTTTTATAAACAAAGTTCAAGTAGATCTGACCCTTGACATCTTAGTGTATCTGCATAGTGAATATTGTTGACAGTTGTAGTCAGATTACACTAACTTAGCTAAATTTAGGTCTTGTAGTTTGTTTACTATTAGGCCCGGTACCTGTTACTGTCTTTTACCGAAAACGCGTACAAAAAAGAAATGCTTCGACAACCCCATCCCAGAAATCTGGAGGGTGAATCTGGGAACATTCTTTTGCTTATGAAGTAGTCAAAAATCGAAAATTTACTTGATTTCGAGTTCATGGACCCGCCACCTAAACTTAACATTCTTAACTACCTGTATCAACTATGGATATTGGAACAAGTGAAAGCTATACGAAAGGCTCGGGATGTGAGTTATCAGTTACTCGACATCTTGACAAAGCTCATGATCCGGCTGACATCATGTGGGTTGAATTGGGACGTCATTGGAAAAGCGATATGCTCAGTTACTTCCATAACGCTGCAAAACCTAAAGGGATCATGAATACATAAGTATTGGGAACCTGATGACGTGCCATTTGCACCCTACCTCAGCTTTATGTTGCATCATTTTGGATGGTTATGGCTGCTCTTTGAATAAATATTCGTGAGGGTGGGAAAATGGGCGGGTCTAGCTCTTGTGTAACGGGTCAAAACGAGAACATTTTTGGTATGGATCAGGTTGCCCCGGAATGTATTTTTCCCAGTTATTAGAATCCCCTACAGATATTAGCGTGCTAAATATGATTACAAAAGTTATGCTTTAGTTTTTTGAATAAAACTATTTAGGAGCTTATAAGCATTAGGTATTCATTTTTGCCACGTAGTATGCCTTTAACTGTATTAGTCTAGTATTCATCTGTTACCGGAAGGACTCCGACAAATAGACTGTAGCAACCAAAGCTACCAGTCTTCTTGAAAAGCTATTTGATCAACATCTTATGTTGCAACATCTTGGATGGTATGGCCGCTCTTTGAATAAATATTCGTAAGGGTGGAAAATGGGCGTGTTTGGCGGCTTGTGTGACGGGTCAAAATGAGAACATTTTTTGTAAGGATCAGGCTGGCCCGGAATGTTTTTTGCCCAGTTTTATAATAATCCCCTATCTTGAAAAATCATCTCGCACACATCTCAACGATTAGACATTGACCAACAATCGCTAACTGGATGAAAAAGTAGCACATTCTTCATGTGGCCATCGGACATGATTAGCTGTTTCTACTGTTCTACATTGTAAATTCACACCATAAATAGGCTCAAAAAACAACCAGACTTGAAACTGAAACTAATAAAAAGGAATTACAAGCACGTCATTGTCAAACCATCATGTTGGATTCATCTTCCTCCCCTGTTGCTGCTTCATGGAACATGTACTGGCTTTGATACTCGATCAAGTACTGTGTAGATCTTCACACATCCCAAAACAGCTCATAAACTCGGCTCACGTCTTCCATTTCCACAGCCTTCCCTTTCCTCTTCTGGCAAGCCAATGCAGCTGATGTGATCAAGTTTATGGCGTATCTCAGATGTCTTGACCCTTGTATCAAGAATCTTGTATCAAGAATCTTGCGAAGGTCATCTGCAATGTACGGTTGTGTTGAGATGATGAGAAGGCGATCCAGGAAATCGATTGTAATCCCGTGTGGGGATTTGTAATTTGTGCCTCAAATAGTTGTGATTCATCAGTTGGCGACCACAAGAAGTATTGGTGCCATGTCGTTTTCCAAGGCCCGGTTTAGGAATGAAAAACACTCGATATCAAGCATGTGGACTTCATCTATGAACAGAGCACCATGAATGATCTCTATTCTCTACCTTTCCTTCCTCTCGTCACTCTGCAACCTTTGTATCGATTTGTTCCCTCACTTCAGCTCGTATTTCTCCAGTGTCACCAGTGAAAAGAGCAAGAAAAGCTTGTGTTCTGCATTTCACAACAAAAATAATTAAGTCTTCAGAAAGATCAAGTACCATAGTTACTTTTACATTTCCTAGTTTCTGCGTTTTTTTCTCATCATAATCCAAGTTATTTCATCATGTAAAAGTTCACTGCCCCCCCCCCCCCCCCCCCCCCCCCCCGGCCCCATAGACAACAGAAACAACCACTGACAATTGCACAAAAAGACCATCTTTGTTCAATTATCAGAAAGTGTAACTTCAAAAACAACACAACTTCAGTTCCACCTAATGCATATTCCCGGAAGCCCAAATTCCTAATTTCAATCAAACATTATGTACCTTTGCGAATGGGCATCTATGTTCTTATCACTTATATTACAGTTATTAGCATGAAACACCAAGACAAGGATTTTGAAGAAAATGATAATTCTTAAGAAAATGTCAATATCAGAGGTTTCAAAACAACCAAAAATCATCAATAATACAGGTCGCAAAAGTCATCATTTTAACGACACACATGTTTGTATTTTGTACACAAAAAACACTATATTTACCCAAGAAAAAAAACATGTGGGCCTCTACAAAACAAGTTAAAGAACAGAAACACCCTAATGCAATGCGCAATCAAGAAATAGAAGCATCAGTCATGACTTAGAGAAAATGGCACTTTTGTTTATAGCAAAGAAGAGTCCTTCTAGATTTCAAATCAGTTAAATTATAAACTTTTAAGTCACGTGTGTTGAAGGCATCATACCAAATTGTAACCTAATGAACAATGTGTCATATAATCAACACAGTTGTAACCTGAATACACTACTCATGAGCCCCAAACACAGGATACACCTCTTTAGGCACTAGGATAATTGCAGTACCTTTAAATATTTGAATGATCAAACTTTAAAATTTAACTAATTTACATGTTGACATGAAAACAGAGTTGTAAACAAGCTTTCTTTCATATGGTTCCAAGCATACTAGTACAAGATCGTACACAGTCTCCATCTCAGTCATTTTCAATGTCAGCTTCCCCATTTTCGAAACACCCTAATTACCAAACAATTGCAAAATCTAGTGAGACATGGAACTCGAGCACATATTACATTATGTATCAGTGCATGCATACAACTAGAAGCCATGGGGTCATGATCATCATTCACATGTTTATTGGCAGTGATGAGTGACCCCTATCATTTTCGCATTCAACTTATTATATAATGTGGAAATGTAGTGGTCCTTCAGTCTATGGGATGGCAATGGGGTCGGGTATGTCGGGGATTGCTTTTCCCATCCCCGTCCCCTATCCCAAGTTCACATCCTAACAACTGTCAACACTAGCATCAACACTAGCATCAGCTGTAAACACGCAGCTATTTTGAAACAGTAAACCACAACTTTAAAAATGCAGAGCAATTGCTATAAATTAAAAGTGATACCCGTGGGAGACATGTTAACGACTTAACGCATAAAAACACACACATATACATTAGCTTAATTTGTAGAAACATGCATACAAACATGAAAGTTTATACAAACACGCGCCGTTGATATCATTCTCTTCTAGAGGCATAATTAATGTTTAACGTTGTAGCTATAACATCTAAAACCAAAATTAATTACAATGTGCCATTTCAAATACAGAAAACTACAATGTGCCATTTCACTAGACAATGAGCCATTTCGAAACAAATACAGAAAATTACTTAAAACTTTATTTTTGTCCCTTTTGGTGACAATGAGCCATTTCACTAAACAGCAAACTACAATGAATCATGCAAGCTTAATTAAACAAATACAAAACAAGGAAAATACATGCTAAATCAGACCAAGCACCCATACTGAGACAATGAGCCAAATACTTATCATCCTCTTAATAGGAACCAAGAAGCCCAAGTGCCCAAATACCTAGCAACAAGCCCAAGTGCCCAACAACCTTCTCAATACCTTTTTCCAGTATCAAAATAGGAACCAAGAAATGTTTTAAGTCTAACCAATCAGTAGCAAACAAAATAAGAAAGAAGCATATTACAATAGCTTGAAAACATTTTTAGGACATGCATAGTTGGAACTTGAAAACTGCAGTAGCAAACTAGCAACAAGCCAACAACCTTCTCAAAGCAACTTGTCACAGTAAGATTTTTAGTTTCTTCCACCCAAAGAACATATCTTAAAACAATTTGTCACGGTATAAAAACGCAGACATAAATGTACACATATAATTTATTGCAAAAATTCCATTTAGACATTTCATCGAACAATTGGCATTCACAATTTGCAAAACTTGTGCATAAAAATTCCAATACCCCCACGTACTCCCCGCCTAGGCCAATTACTCGCTGCCACCTAGCGAGATTTGCAACATTCATTTTAGCTTTTTCAGAACCCAATAACCTATTAAGCTACTTTAAATCATGTGCAATCATATTACTATAACACATAATAGTCCAAAAAAAAGGCAAATACATCATCCCAATATAATAAACATAAGTGTCCTCACCTAATAAAGTTTGCGGATGAATTTTCATTTAACTCCAGCTGCCTAAAAGTCAAGATCTATAATTTTCTTCCAGTTCATTTCATTCATAACACCTACCAATCATTCAGATTCAAAGAACTCCCAGTTTACCCAATCACCATTAACAATGGCTGAAGACATTAACCGACCACCATTTTCATTCGTGTTTAGCCACTGTTGTGTGTTTACATCGATATGAGTTTTTTGTTTTTTAAAGATGATGAGAGATTGTTGTTCTTGTTTGTGTTAAGATTTGTGTGTGTCGATTTTGTATATTTTTTTGTGATAATGTGAGGGAGCTGGTTATGATTTTGTGTTATGTGGTGTTTAGATCTGGATTGGTGTGAGGGTTTTTAGAAGAGTAAATTGCAAAAATCATCAAATTGTACGTTTCGTCCTTGTGGTTCATTAAGTGTAAAAATCGTCTGGATTTAGCACCGTTACGTTCACTTTTGGTCCTCCATCATTGCAAAAACCGTCCTTGTGGTTTGCCAAATTTCACTGTTGAAGGACCAAAAGTGCACGTAACAGTGCAAAATAAGGACGATATTTGCACTTATTAATTTACAAGGACGAAACACGCAATTTGACCAAACCACAAGGACGCTTTTTGCAATTTACTCGTTTTTGGATTGAGAGTGATGTTGGATTTGTTTTTTTGTTTGTGTGAGTGTTTGGATTGGATCGTGGTTGTTGATGCGTGTGTCCGTGGTGGTGGTGGCCGGTTAAAAGAGACACACTTGAAAAGACCAAAATACCTATTTAAGTAATTATAACTGGACACAAGTGGGCCCAATAAGCTTAAACGGTCATATAGCCTAACATTGAAGGTTTCAACAAGTTTCGTTGGTTATATTAGTATTTTTGAGAGTTCGTTACCTAACATTAGAAATTTCTGAAAGTCCATAGGTAATCAGTATAATTAACCCTTTATTTATTTCAGTTTTAATCGTGATTAATGATTCGAATATGTTGGATTTTTTATTTAGATTATTGTTTTCGTGTTATGATTATTATGGATGTGTTTGGCTATGTTTGAGTTAACAAGAAAACCATAAGGGTGGTTGTTTTGTTTGGTTCGGTTGAGGTCACAATGCCGTTAAGGTGTCAAGTGTGCTCGTTTGGTTCTTATGTGCCGAGTGTGTTTGTTGCTAATCGGTTTAACAAAAATGAAAACGAATAAGGTGATTTGAATCATGTTTCCTAGTTAAATAAAATGAAAGCGTGTTGCATTTGTAGTGAGATTGAATGTTTCGGCGTACGACGCCAAGGGGTGTCAAGTTATATTTGTTATTTTGGTCGAGTGAGTTAACAAGGGAGGTGAATTTGAAATGCTTTTGCAAGTATAAAATTTTGTAGTTATGTCGTGTGTAAGTGAGTGTGTTTTGGACCAAAGTCCATTAAGGTGCACTTGTGTTTGGAATTGTGTCTTGGGCCGAAGCCCATTAGACTTGTTTGGGCTGAGTATGTGTTTATATGTATGTGTTAGTGTTTGTTTTATAAAATAATACGTGCAATTAATTTGCGGTTATTGAATTGTCGGACTAACGTTATTTATTGTTTTGACTTGGTGATCTTTGGTACATTTCGGGAATTCAATTGGGATTATTACTTTGGATTTGAGCAGCACGGATTGTGACTTGACTTTTGGACATACATTGAATTGATAATATTTGGACAATTGGATTATAGTGGACATTTTGGACTAGAGACGGATGTAATATATTAGACTCGTGATGAATCTAATATATTAGACTCGTAATGGACTGATGTGTCGTTTAGTATAGGTATATTTGTGAATTCAAGTTTTAATATTTATATTTATCCGACTTAACCTATAACAAACACTAACGAGGAAAGAGGTGGTGGTGGTTGTTTGAAATTGTTTGAGAAAGTGATAATGAGGAAAGAGGTTGTGAGGCTATTTTATTTTGTTACTTGTACTATAATACATGAAGAGAAGAAAATACCCTTTTAATTAATTATCAACATAGTCAAATTAACGGTGCCTGTTAAAATTGGATCAAACTCGGAACGAATGTTTAACTTTTTGACTGAATTCAATACATTAAAAATTTAAACCAAAAGTGAAATACTCAACAAATCAAAACAATAAAAAAAAATGTAGTAAACTCTTAACTGAATTAAACCTAAAACGAATGTTTAACTTTCTGACTGAATCCGAAACTTTTTTAAAAAATTAGACCAAAATTGAAATACCGAACAAACCACAACGATAAAAAATGTAGTTAACTCATAACTGAATTCAAACCCTATTAATTGATGAATTGATCGGTGTGGTCGATGTTTTTAATCATAGGTCATATATAATTTAGGGTGCTTTTTAATTTTATACAAGTTAAAGGGTTAAAAGTTTAAAATTGTGATAAGATAAAGAATAATATTGTAAACATTACAACATACAACAACAATACCCAATCACGTTGAAGTGAGTTATAAGGAGGTCTCTAATAAATATAGATAGTTACTCTAGAAGTGGTTAGTTACTCCATTTTTTAATTAATTTTTAGGGTTTCTATAATTTATAGTTAAAACACCAAAATTGTTTTTGATTAATTATTTCCTTTTGGGTGTATAGATTGTTGCAGGAAACAGAGTCAAAGGTTTATATAGTTAAAGAGCTTGATAGCAGAAGTAGTCAGGTGGTACTATTTTGATTTAGAGTTGTAGACATGTGGGTTTATTGATTATCTTTGTTTTAAAAGGTGATAATAAAATTAATCTTTTTTTAGCTTATTTGATTTTTACCTTATAAGCTTATCACTGATTATCTTTGTTTTAAGAGGTGATAATAGCATTACTCTTTTTTAACTTATTTGATTTTTACCTTATAAGCTTATTATTGGTAGTGCTCACGTCAAATCAATAGCTATACGGCCAGAAATATGTGAGCTTATTGAGGGTACACACGTATACACCGAGAGAATCTTTATTAATGTAATTAATATATTTATTGTATATTTATTAATTATATTAATATGATTCACCCAATAATTTAACGGTTGTTAGTCGGTTTGATGAATTAACGTTAAGCTTATAAGTAATATTGTATTGTATATATTAATTATCTAAGGACCAAAAAGCAAAGTGGAAGCTTCTAGATAGGGGGCGGGAGGCGAATAGTGTAATCCTTAAGGGATTAGGACCGGAAACTTGTTCAACAAGTTACAAGCCTATATAATGAACACCCTAGGTTCATTATCACTAATCATTCAAAATCCTAAACACTAAAGAAGTTGACACCCCCCTCCCTTAAACCCTAACCGACCGGCAATTAAACAAACCCTTAGGGTTTTGATCGGCATTCAAGAACAAAACACAACCTACTAGCATCCTAATGTTCTACCGTGACGTGTAGTGTAGAGAACAACCTACTTTGGTTGTTATTGTTTTTCAAACCAAGGTCAGAAACCAAAAACCCATCTCACAAAATCTCTTATTTCTACAAACTTTGACTACCAAACACTTTTGAAGTTAAATTTGGGGATTTTTTTTTAAATTGAGGGAATTTAATAAAGGGTTACCGTTTCGTTGGTGTTAGAGCACCAGGGTGGTGGTGGTTGTCGGAGATGGTGGTGGTTGTTAGAAATTGTTTCAGAAAAGTGATAATGAGGAAAGATGTTGTGGGGCTCTTTTATTTTGGAGTAAATTACAAAGATTGTCCTTGTGGTTTGCGTTGACTTTCACTCTTGGTCCTTTGACTTTTTTTTTGCACGTACAGTCATTAACTCCGAAACCCTTAACACTCATAGTCTTTTGACGAAATGACGTTCAGTTTGACCGTTAAACACCCCTTATGTGCAAGAAATGTTGAGGGTAAGATACTCATTTTAGTCACTTCTTTTCTTCCTTATCATCTTCTTTCTTCCTTATCATCTTCACTAACAAACCCGAAGTTCCACCACCATTATTTTCAGGCCACCTCCATCAAATTCCGACCACCTCAATCAAACACCAATACTCCTTGATTCCAGTGTAAAGGTTTCGCGGCTGCTTCCTTGTCTTCCATGTGGTTCCTAGCCTCCGTCTTTCAATCAGCCGAGGATACAATAACCAATGTGCGATGAGAAGTCGATCATGACAATCTATGCAATTTTCTTAAAAAAACATACAATACAAAATTAGCTAACATATATTGTTATGGTTTCTATATATGAAGTGTGGTGCCATTACTTAAATGGTAATAATGGTTGACATTAAAATTTAAAAACACACACGAGAAAACAAGACTAGACACATAAACCTTTGATATATTGCACAAGACAAACTTGATTTTTCAATTCAGTACAATTAAAATCCACATTTCCACAAAGTTAGTGGTGATCGAGGCTTAAACGCTCCCATTGCACAATAGAACTCAATTTAACATTATTATTGTCTACAAAATATGGATTTACCAAACCACTCGCTTTTGTGCTCTCAATGCCTCGGCTTCCCAATCTGTTTGAACAAGTACCGAATACAACACAGAAACCACAACGATATCACCCCAACCCACCACCACGATATCACCAGAACCCACCAATCCACAACGATATCAACACAATCCACCACCACCGACTGACCAAACCACCAACCCAACACCACCGACTCACCAAACCACCAACCCATCACCGCAAAATCACCACCAAACCAACACCACCGACCCACCAAAAACCATCACAACATCACCACCGACCCACCAAACCCCACCATGACATCACTATCAAACCATTACCACAAACACCCCTTCCCCCGCCAACCATCACAACCACCACACATCTGGTGTTTCAAATCATTTTCTTTGTTTCTTTGTTTCTTTTTTTTTTCTTATCTTAGTCAACGCATCAACACCATCAATTTTACCTGTGTAGCAAAGGGAGTTACTATTTGCAAGGGATCCACCGTGTGTGACATGTAATAAATCATCATACACCAAGCTGGATACAATCAATCCACTAGATTACAACAAACACCGGTCATTCTTCTTTGCGAAGGTTTGTTCCAATCCACTTACAAGGTTGCTCCACATTTGATTTGATTACAGAAGAGGAGATGTATGTAATATGTGTCGTTAGTGCACATAGAAAGTTCACCCCTCCTCTTCCTGTAGGTTATTATGGAAATACCTTGGCTTTCCCTGGTGCCACTTCCACAGCTCGAGATCTATGTAACAAATCATTAGGTTACGCCTTGGAGATTGTGATAAAGACCAAATATATTGTCATTGAAGAATACATGAGATCTATTGCTGACTTAATGGTAATTAAAGGACGACCCATCATGAATATTGTTGGATACTTTACTGTATCAGATGTGACCAAAGTTGGGATTTGAATACTATTCTTGTTGTTGTTGTTTTGGGATTTAAGTTCTAGATTATGAAAAGGTAATTCAAAAAAATTAGGATGAATGATTGATTGGGTGATTTTTGCATGTGTTTTCTGGGTTTGAGATGTGTGGTAGAGATTGAAGAAGATAAAAGGATGGTATGGATTATAACTTTACGGTAAATACGTAGTCATGTATATATAAGAGTTTTGTTGAGTTGTACTTTAAGTTGATTGTATTGTAAGTTTATCTTTATTAGTTGAAAAATGGTGTGCCAAAAGGAAATTGAAAACTGAAATGACAAATATACTCTCATGTGAATCAAATTTAATGTCATTTTAGTCAAGGGATCGTGAGTGTTAAGGGTTTCCGAGTTGGGGACTATTTGTGCAAAAAAAAGTCAAAGGACCAAGAGTGAAAGTCAACGCAAACCACATGACCATCTTTGTAATTCACTCTTTATTTTGTTACTTAGTAGTATAGACGGGTACCCGCGCCTAGCGGTAGCGGTGTCTAGTTTCGACAAAATTTTAGCGGTGATTAAGTTTGTTTCAAGAATAAGTATTTTAAGCGTTAAGGAATCAACCATACTTTCCAAATCAATGTATATTTTCCAAAGATACAACAACACATTTAAGTTGAGATTAAAGCATAGCATTCAATGTTATGAGATTTCACATGTTTCACTTTTCCACTTTTCACTTTTCCAACTGTTGACTATTTGACCATTTTCTCTTTTTATGTAGTATAGATAATACATGAAGAGACGAAAATACTCTTTTAATTAATTATCAACATAGTCAATCTAAATGGTGCTTGTTAAAATTGGACCAAACAAGGAACAAATGTTTCACTTTCTGACTGAATTTAAAACTTTTTAAAAAATTAGACCATAAGTGAAATACCCAATAAACCACAACGATAAAAAAAATGTGGTTAACTCATAACTGAATTAAAACCCTATGAATTGATTGGTATAGTTGATGTTTTTTTAATTATAGATAGTATTTAATTTAGGATGCTTTGATTAATTTTATATAAGTTAAAGGGTTAAAAGTGTCAAAATTGTGATAAGATAAAGTATAATGAGCATTACAATATACAACAACAATACTTAATCGCGTCAAAGCGAGTTATAGGGATGTGAGATGTAAACAAGTACCCCTCTAAATATAGTGAAAATGTTTTTTTTTATGTGATTTATGAAGGGAGTTTTTTTGTTTTTAAAATGAAAGTTGAAGGGGTACAAGTGTAAATTTAAATAAGTTGAAGGGGTACGAGTGTAAATTTAAATAAGATGAAGGATAAAAAAAGTAAGGGTGTTTTTTAGCACTACTAGAAAATAGTAACATACTCACACTTTTTAAGTATGTTTACACACTTTAAAGTGAGAAGAATAAAAAAGTTGCACTAGTATGCGGGTGAGCCAATTAGGCGTAACAAATATTTTCACACTTTTATGACAAATCTCTATATTTGACGTGGCGCTCAAAGGTCCATTTTAACCAATAATTTTTGACCCATTCTAGCATGTTCATTTTGATAACCTATTCTAAAAGAGAAATGATTGGGGTGCCTAAATATATGCCTAAAATTGTGTGGCATTTACTTATTGGTTTGTGAAGCCGTGGGTTCCTCATCAGCAACAAACATAATGTTGCCGCCTATTTCTCATTCTAAAATCTACATGCTATTTTCCAAAGTTGTAAAAATAGCTAGGAACTAGTACGGCGGTCGGGTAGGGCCTAACAATTAATCGGTTAGGCGGGGATTAATCGGATTGGAATTTTTATACAAAAAATTGTAATATTAGATATTATATTATATTATGTGTATGAGATAAACATAGGGCATCAAAGTTCAAATATTTCAAGTGTTCAAATATAAACATAATACATAATTCTTCAAAGTTTAAAGTCAAACAAATATATTATTCGGTTTGTTGACCATTTTAAGCGATCTTTGTCCGATTTTGTCTGATTAATCGGTTTGTTGACCCATTTTTAAGCGATTGTGTCTGATTTTGTCCTATTAATCCGATTAGACCGATTTCGTCCGATTAATCGGTTTGTTGACCGATTTTTAAGCGATCTTTGACCAAACCGATTAAATAGGCCGATTATCATAAATCAAGGCGTTTAGTGAGCGATCAACGATTATGCGGAGATTAATCGGCCGCCTGGACCGATTTTTACAACAGAGCTATTTTCTAAACACCAATCAACCCTTATATAAAGGGAAGTGATTTTGCACATTCCTAATAGTTATTAGGACACTTTTTTTTTTTGTGCTTCAATTAGTTCTACAAAACTCACACCGTGCTTTATATGCTTGTACTCTGAGTGTCCTAATCAATAAATTGAGTGTGCAAATCACTTCCCTTATATAAAACACAAATGTTATTACTATTATTAGCCACAAAAATATATAAAAAATAATAATAATAACAATAAATTAATAAAAAATCAAGTGTCCCATCAAAATATAGAAGAAAACCTATCATCAACATGTTGGAGGACATCAGACAAGGTCTTATGGAGAGGATGCAAAAGATGAGGGAAAAGCATGAGAAATGGGATGATGTGATATATCCTAACATTAGGAAGAAGTTTGAAGTATTGAAGGATAAACACACGTCTGTCTTTACTTTTATATTAACTCACTTTGAAACACGAGTAGTATGAGGTCTTTACAGTTATAGTATATGTTTTAATGCACACTTTTGATAATTGTAGGAACTGGAAGGTGATACCTGGTGGTGAGAGCAGGTTTGAAGTAAGGAATGGGTATGAGGGCTTTACAGTTGATGAAAGACTTAGGACTTGTAGTTGTAGAGGGTGGCAGTCACTGGTCTCCCATGTGAACATGGATTTGCAGCAATCTATTTCCTACATAGGGAACCTCATGAGTATGTTTCTGAATGGTATAGTAAGCAAAGGTTTGTGGCTGCTTATAATCAGTACATTGAAGGGATGAGGGGAATGGATCAATGGCCTTCCACTAATTTTCAAAAGCCATTACCTTCAATAAAAAGAAGGATGCCTGGAAGACCACCACATAAAAGAAAAAGAGATGCCTCTGAAAATGATGGCAATAGGAGTAGGATAAGTAGAAAGGGCCAGCTTAACCATTGTAGGCTTTGTGGTAAGTCTGGACACAATCAAAGGGGTTGTCCAACTAAGGAAGAAGGGTCTAGCAGTGGTGTGGAGAGGTCTGCTAGTGGGTCTAAGAAGTCTACTAGTGGGTCTAAGAGGTCTGCAAGAGGTGGTAAGACCACAACTGGGTCTGCAAGGGAGGAGATGTCTGAACCTACACCGCAACCTTCACAACCACAACCCTCTACACCACAACCTATTGAACCAGAACATTCAACACCACAACCTATTCAACCAGTTGAGTCAACCCCAGAACCTTCTCAACCAGTTGAGTCACCACCACACATATCTAAACCAGATGAGATACCAACTGGTTGCTCTGCACCAGTTGAGATATCTACACCTCCAGTTGGTTTTGAGATGTGTGCACCAGATGAGATTGCTACACCATCAAATGGAAGGAAAAGGGGTGGTGGTGTCAGGATGAGGGGTGGTAGTGTAAGTGGAAGTGAAAGTAGGAGACTTAGTACAATCAATGGGAAGATACTTAGAAGTAGAGGAAAAGGGGATGGATCAAAGGCTTGCATGTATCCTGGTGGTATTAAACCTATAGAATTTGGTGTTTCTTGGGATCCAGTGAATGGAGAGCCAATGTTAGGAGTAAGTATTGTTTTAGCACTCTTGTATTTTTAGCTCTTAGGTTTATTAAGTTTAGGGTCTTAAGTTTATTAATGTAACTTTTATTGCAGAATGCTATGGGCTTACCAAGACCAGCTTGGCCACTTGGAATAACACCAGAGGATGTGAGGATCCATGCTGAAACAGAAGAACCTGTTGTCCTACAAGAGCCTATGTTGGAACCATTGGTTAGAAGAAATGCACAATATGAAAGGAAGATGGCTGAAAGGAGGAGTGGATCAGTGTAGAAGTCACTAGTGCAGAAAAAAACAAGTGCAGAAAAAACCAATCCAGAAGTCACCAGTTCAGAAAGAAGGTGTGCAGAAAAAAAGGGAATCAGAAAGGATCAAGTAGCTCTTGTTCAATAGGCCACCATCTCCAGGACCAGGATTGACTGAAGATGATGCCATCTCACTTGAATAGATGCTAGGTTCAACTAAAAATGGCTAGCCAATTATTAGGCTGTTTTATATATTTGCCATTATAACTTGTTAACATGTAGTAGGATGGTTTAACTTTAACATGTAGTAGGATGATTTAACTTTAACATTTGCAGTCTATCTGCCCCTATTTTGTATATCTGCCATTGACATGTTGTATAACAAACTGACATGGTAATTGGGGTATGACTTAATGAATGATATTAGGCTGTTTTGTATATATTCTTTGTTACATCTTCTAAGTTTCTTACCTTTTATGATTTGTTACATCTTTTGGTAGCATTCAACATACACAATTTGTTACATCTTTTGGTACCATTCAACAGACACAATATGTTACATCTTCTAAGCTGTTTTGTATTAAACAGACACAACCATTAAAACATAGAAATTTCATTACTTCATTAACAACATAGAAGTTACATTATATGGTACCATTCATATGATTTCATTACAGGGTACCATTCATTACATCCATTGTAACTAGTCTAACTAACATACATCTCCAAAAGACAACTTACTACCACCTTAAACATCATGAACAAATCATCCTAAACAAACCTAATAAGAAAGATCCCAACAATCAAGACAATCAACACTCTATTGTAGAAGGAAGTTCGAGAGTTTTGATTGTTCAATTGAACAATGTGATCTTGTGCATTCACCAAATTGACATGGAGCTCATACATCCTTTCTTGATACCAACGATTTGGTAATGCCACATCCACCCATCTAAAATAATTACAATTTCTTGTGGGATCCATGAAATTTTGACAACCAAGAAATCTTCTTCCCGGGTTGGTTTGTGTCCGAGAGGTACGGCATTTTGCAATTTCACCACAGCCACAAAGATTGGCCATTGTCAACTTGGAAGAAGATGAAGTTTTGAGGTTTTGGAAAAGGATGAGGAGTGATGGGGTGAGTTGGGTATAAAAAGGGGATTTTTAGTGGGTATCCTACGTGGACAAGTCTAGGTGGAAGGTCTACGTGGCAGAGGGTGGCATACTACAACCGGTTGCCCTTCCATGTAGTGACTAGGGTGGCACATATAAAAAGGTTTAGTAACATATGTGAAAAACCCGTGAAGTGTAGTAACCTAGATGACAGAAGATAAACATTAGTGACTTAGGAATTTTTTTTTTGAAAGTTTAGTAACTTCTTTGTATATTAACCCTTTCAGACCATATATCTGCTATAGATGCAATTTATGCTTACACTAGCATCAACTGCAAACATGTAGCTAATTTGAAACACTAAACCATAACTTAAAAAATGCAGAGCAATTTCTTTAAATTAAAACTAATGAGAGATGTTAACAACTTAACGCATACAAACATGTATCCTTATACAAACACACCGCACATAGAGATCTTAAATTTGTAGCTGTAACATCTAAATTCATAATTACGTCATGTTATTTTAAAACCCAAAATACACCTCATTTGAGCTCACAAAACGGGTATTAAACCAGGGTAGTTACACCATCACTTATTGTCGAATACTAACTAGCCAAAAGCATCAAAAGCAATCTCAAATCCATACCCTATATAAAAACATCCAAACTCAAAATCTCAAAACTGAAAACCTAAACATCATAACTCAACTATCCAAGCTAAACCCGGTTCATATCCTAATTCATACCACATTTCCTCAACACCAAAATTCATCCCATTTACACACACAACATACAAATCCAACAAGGGTAGTTACATAGTTACACCATCAGTTATCGTAAAATACTAACAAGCAATAAACATCAAAAGCAATCTTAAATCCATAAAAAAAAAAAAAAAAAAAAAAAAAAAAAAAAAAAAAAAAAAACTCAAATCTTAAAAAAAACATTCATAGGCTTAGCAAAATCTCGAAAACCAAAACCCGAAAAATCAATCGGTTAACAATTAAGGCTAATAAAGCTAAGCTAGCAAGAACATCAACAAATCTCACCATTATCTAAACATTATTTACAGCAAAATCTAAAAAATAATCAACCTAAACATAAATTCTAGCGTTTTCTTCTACAAACATGATAAGAACCTTTTCATCAAACATCTCGTGAATACTCAGTGTAAAATGAGCTAATTATACTTAAAGAACTATAGATTGGCTGATTTCACACATGTGTTGGATAGAAATGGGGTGGGATCCGTGTGATGTGCTTTCCACCGATTTTTGCTTCTTTCAAAAAGATTGAATGAATAGTTATTTTTAGACAAAGAAAAAAAGTTTTAAAAAACATGTTTGAGTATTTTTTGGGTTTCTAAGAAAAATATACGAGTATCCGTGCATAATAACCGAATTTTATAGCAAACAATTATAATTGCGGAATTATGGTTATTCATTTTCATCAACTACTAACTAACACAATAATAATAATTAAAAATAATTGTAATATAATTTCTTATATAGTAGAGTTTTTGGATGAATTTTCAAAAGTTATTAATGTTGAGATCAAACAGAAAAAAAAGCCCTTTTTTTGTTCCCTTTGAATCTCATTTAAAAAAAAAGTTCGTGATATATTTTTCTGAAATTTTGAGTGAAAACATTGTTAAAATAAGTATTTTAGGAAACATTGATTGAATTTGTATTTTAAAAAAAAAGGTTGTCATATATTAATCATTAATAAGTTTGTTAAATTTTAAGCAATTTTTTTTTTGCTTTATGTGTAAACTAGACAAGTACCCGTGCATAGCAACGGGATTTTCTAGCGGCAAACAACTAAAAATTCGATTTATTACATGTTTTGTTATAAAAGTTGTTGATTTTCTTAAAGATACAGGGTTTATAAGTAAGTTTTGGCAAAAAGAACGAGGTAAAACGATCAAACATTAAGGTTTTTAGGCTTGCTTTTGTGTTTGTGTTCAAGTTTAAGTACCAGATCCATAGCTCGGCTTTTTGAAGATCATCATACCGAGCCCAGCCTCAGCGTAGATACTAAGCTCGACTTATGGTACTTGCGTAAGTGGTAAGGTGCAAACATTAGGGAAGCCGAACAAGTGTCAAGCCGAGATAAGAGCCGAAACGTGCAATTTTCGTAGGAATGAAACGTGCAATTTGGCACTTTTAAACATGCAATTTTTGTCCTAACCAGGGATGAAAATTTGCTCAAAGGTTTCTCACAAGGACGATCTCTACACTTTCGAAATAGTTAGGACGAAACATGCAATTTGACCAAAGTTCAGGGATGATTTATGCAATTTACTCTTTTTATATCTATCTTTTTATATACCGTATATACCCAGGGGTTGATTTGCACATTAATTTTTTTTTTCTTTCACCACTTATAGTATGACAAAAGTTCAATGCAGAACAAGAATTATCTAAAGATCAAATCAAAAGATCTCAACCATCCATCTTTTTTAAATATAAGGGTGTAGATTAATTATCTTTTTAATATAATTAATTAATTAAGGGCATATTTGTAATTACACACTCAAAAATAACATACCCCGTATACATTTTTTTCATTTCTCTATTTTAAAACACACACTCATTTCTTTATTTCTCTCTCACCAACCTCTTTCCCCATTCCCCAAATCAAACACTAACATTTTTCTATCACATCAAATGCAAAATCAACCAAATCGGTTGTAAATAATGAACATACGGCATGAAGTAACACTAGCTAAAGTTGAATCGTTGTCTGAATTGTCTTCGTTTCATCTCGATGATCAAAATGAGCATCAAATGTTGATATTGGTAAAAGAATTTGAACACAATTCGATTATTGTTGATATTATTCGATTAATTGATATTTTTATTTTTATTTTTAGTATTAAACTACTAGTAGTTTTTTATGATATGTGATGTTATTAGGTTGATAAATTATTGTGAGATTACTTGTTTGAGATTGAAATGAATGTTTAGTTTGAGTGTGAAATAACCTATGTCATTTCTCATGTTTAGGTTAGTTATTGTTATTTGATTTTATGAACTGTGTGTTGACTAGATTTAGTTAATTTTTAGGCATATGTGTTGCTCAGTGCTATAAGGTTACAATGGATATGTAATTGACGTTACGTTACAGTGGATATAAACTAGTTTTGCATTATATTTTGTGATGCACATAAAGTGTTTGATGTTATCCGTCAGTGAAAATATAAGAGAAAATTAGTGTAGAAATGTGTTTTATTGTTGTCATTTTGTAGCATTATGATTCGATCTATTAAGTTGTTACATTAAGCTAGACTGTAGATAAGAAATGTGGCTATGGTTTTTTTATTAACATAAGTAATAAGTTGATAAGTAGTAGACTTTTCAAAGGTCAATAGGTGATGACTAATGGAAGATTCAAGAGTGTGAAGCATAGGGCGGTAGCAAATGGTACCAAGAGTAGGGTGTCGATGATATATTTTGGAGGACCACCATTGAGTTCATTTACTTCTCATGTAACTTGTTTTTGTTGATGTTTAAATTACTTGGAGTAATGAATTTTCATTTGTCAATAAATCAATGATAGAACTCTTTCAAAAGGTTGAAATTTCGGTTCACAAATCAACATATCATTATCATGTATTTCACTTTTGTGGCTGTGGATTTTCAAAATAGGTTTACTATTTGGAAAAGATGGTAGTTTTTTTTGTAAGACTTTAACTTTTTCAATGTGACCTACCAAAGAATCACATGAGATTTTGTGCAAATCACATGTGATTTACCGCAAATCACATGTCATTTACCGCAAATCACATGTGATTTTTCCTTAAATTATTTTTTGAAAGTGTATCACATGTGATTTACTCATTTTTAGATTAAACCGGAATCTCACGTAATTTACATTTTTTCATAACATATCAAAAAATAAATAGCATAATCACAAGTGATTTCAGAAATTTGTTTTATAAATTGAAGGAATAAGTTGATTTGAAATTAAAGATTACATGTGATTTATTACTCTAAAGATCCTTTGTAACTTGTAAAATCACATGTGATTTTTTTTTGTAAACTGTGTTCCGACTCGGCTAAACATGTGATTTTTTAAAAAACAAAATCACGTGTTCCTGTACGGAAATTTTGAAAAATAAATCCGTCGAAAGTATATAAAAATGCATATCTATAGAATGATGATTTTTTTCTCGTCGCGATGGTGTATTTTTTGTAGCTTGAAGATTTATCATTTGCAAGATATGTAGTTTTTAATAAAAGGGTGGAAAGTGGGTTTTTTAGAATTACATTTCTGCCCTTCTTTTGTTAATTTTTGCTTTCATTTGCAAGATATATTATTATTTGTTATTGATCTCACTGTATGCTATACAGCTTATATAAAATAATGTTTAAAAAAAAAAAAAAAAGTGCAAATTATCCCGTATAACAATTGACTCTCCACTTTCCCATCTTTAAAAGTCAACTCATCAGCAACTTACGTCACCATCACCAATGGCAGTCGCAACCACCGCACCGCACCTCCGTCACAATCATCTTCTCCGGCGCCGGTCATCGGTTCTCCTCCGTTGGCCGGAAGTTTAGATCCGGTTGAGAGCTCGAGTTCATCTCCTAATCAGAATAATCAGCTGGATATGCAGGTTCTGTAACTGAATTAGTTGACTATTTAACTTATAATTAGTTTTATTAGGTGTAATTAAAGATATCAAAATACCCTTTTTACAATTTATATAATCGATTTGGGTTTTTATTTTTGTTAGTTTAGTTGATGAATTAAGGTGTTCATTAGTGGTTTATATATGTATGCCCATCAACTGTTTGTTTTTATGCCTCAATGAAAAATAGTGTTTGGGGTTAGTGGCCAAACTTTTTTTTGTCTGCAATTCTGTTACGCGCGTAAGGACAATTCATTACTTCTATAGAAGTATGCTGCAAGTGTTAGGTATTGTATTTGATTTTATAGATTAAATAGGCTATAAGGATAGTCGGTAAGCTAACAGCAATTGCCCTCATTGGTTTCCGCTGGCCTTATGGACCTGTAGAATCCCTTCGATTATATAAATCGCCATTGCCACTTATCATTATTTTACGTTACAAGCTTAAGCTTTGAGGTTCCTAATTACTTTTTGAATGTATATAAGCATGTTAAGACGGGGTCTTTATTTCCGAATGATACCCGTAATTTATGAAATCATCCGGTGTCCTGTAATATTGCATATATTTATTTATGTATTTACCCCTTTCAATAGCATGTCCTTAAGGTTGATAGGAAGGTATCTTTTAGACATATAATATGATATACTTTAGAGTGTGCATTGTTGGCCACTATTTCTTCATACTTATTAAACCTACTATAAACTTTGAACGATACATTTGAGCACTTTTGTTGGTATGTATTGCTAACCTGATCTGCTTGCCTTATCTTCTCTTTGGGTCAAATGTATCAAAATTTGACAAAAATTTTAGAAGCTTACAGAATTGGCGCAAAAGTCTATCTCTATTAATACGTAAACATTTGTTTTACTTTACGCAAAGAAAAAGTAGATCTCTTGATGGCATAACTTTAGTATATACTAACTTCGTCCATGTTCATGTGGAAAGAAAAGCTAAGCGTGATTAATTTATGTTGTAAGCATTTGTGTTGTGTTAAAGTATTTGTTTGTTGTATAGTCAAATTTAGGTTTTTCAGTTATTATCCGTTTTCACTTTTCAAATTTTCACTTGATGCAGGTTTAATGTCACTTGAGATAGAGTTTTTGTGGTACAATAAAGAATTCACTCAAGTTTTAAATACTTCAAAAGTGTGAAAATGCCACGGAAAGGTTTAATGAAACAAGATTTGAGTAAGTTGGCTGTAACGAAACGACATCCTCGAAAATCTACAATAAATACAAGTAATAAAGGCAAGTTATTCTGAATTTCATAAAATTGAATGTATTTAGACAATGTTGCATTTGTACTAATAGTTTTGTTGTCCGTCTTAACAGATAGTCCTCTTTATGTTGTGCCCGAGTTTGAAAAGAGTAAGATGACACTCACAAGACGTGTGCCATTTGCTGACTGAAAGTAAGTAACGAGATCTTCCAAACTTTTTTTTGTCTGCAATTCTGTTACGCGCGTAAGGACAGTTCATTAATTCTATAGAAGTATGCTGCAAGTGTTAGGTATTGTATTTGATTTTATAGATTAAATAGGCTATAAGGATAGTCGGTAAGTTAACTGCAATTGCTCTCATTGGTTTCCGCTGGCCTTATGGACCTGTAAGAATCCCTTCGATTATATAAATCGCCGTTGAATATTTAAATTCGTTATGCAACGCAGTCTGTTTTATGTTTTATGTTTGCCACTTATCATTAGTTTACGTTACAAGCTTAAGCTTTGAGGTTCCTAATTACTTTTGATTTTATATAAGCATGTTAAGACAGGGTCCTTGTTTCTGAATGATATCCGTAAGTTACAAAATCATTCAGTGTCCTGTAATATTGCATATATTTATTTATGTATTTCAGGTGGCAGTGACCACCCCTTTTCAATAGCAAGGTGCGTTTTAGACATATAATATGATATATTCTGAATGCGCATTATTGGCCACTATTTCTTCATATTTATTAAACCTACTATAAATTTTGAATGATACATTTTAGCACTTTTGTAGGTAGTATTGTTAACCTAATCTGCCTGCCATCTTCTCTTTGGGTCAAATGTATCAAAATTTGACAAAAGTTTTAGAAGCTTACAGAAGTGGCGCAAAAGTCTATCTCTATTAATACGTAAACATTTGTTTTACGTTACCCAAAGAAAAAGTATATCTATATTACTATATAAACATAACCCCAAATTGACCCATTCATGATTAAATGGGTCAAAGTTTGAAATTCATCCAAAGAATGTTTCTGAAGATGGGTCATGGGAATTGAAATATTAAGTACACCCCGTATACATGAGGATACTTTCTTTGTATACTGAAAAGAACGAATGATAATTTTTTGTCTTCAAAGGACTTATTGAAGTACGAAGTATGAACGACCAACGACCCTCATCTGCAACATAAGAATGCAGCTTATCTCCAGACTATACTCCAAGCAATAGAAGGTTTGCCTTGAAATATGTTCAAGGTATGGCTTTTGTCTTTATGTTCTTTAGTTATTCACCAATTTTAGTTAGGATTCTAATGGGCAGCAAAGGTTGGGGTAGAATTTCACCCAAAAATTTCGAAGGGATTTTGCGGTGATATGTTGGCAAGTTACTTCTCAGAACCTAATGAAAACCACATTTGAGTGAACTTTAGTGGCTTCACTTATGTGTGGGATTAATTTGACACATATGGTTTACTGGCTTGGTTAATTATTTGTGGTTTTGTAAAGGGTTAGTTCAATTTGGACTTTTTTAGGTTGAATGAATGACGTTTGCATTATCACACCCTTGTGAATATACGCACTTCCAAATATTTAGTGGATGTCTTCAAAAAAGAAGAACAAATTCTTTGATTGAGCAAATCCCCGCCAAAAAGTGTGATTAATTAACGTTAGGGGTGTTGATCGGTTCGGTCATCGGGTTGTTCGGTTAGTTTGGTTCGGTTAATTCGGTTAAAATTTTTTTAGGTCAATCGGAGAACCGAACCGAACCAAATTCAAAGACGGTTTTCGGTTTGGTTCGGTTGAATTTTAATTCGGTTCGGTTCTTGGGTTGACCCGAATAACCCGAATTTCACTATTTAAAAAAAATTAATAATTACATAGATACTTAGCAAAAAAATATATTTCAAGCATAAAAAGTGTTTTATTATATTATGATAACCTTTTAATATAAATATACATTAAAATATATAAATATATATATATATATATATATATATATATATATATATATATATATAAAAAAAATATATATATTTATATGAATTCGGTTTTCGGTTCAAACTGCCAAACCCATATCCAAACCGAAAATCGAATTAGTAGTTTAGTTCGGTTCGGTTTTAGCAAATTCGGTTCGGTTATTTTCGATTCGGTTCGGTTTCGGTTTTCGGTTTATTCGGTCTTTACGGTTTTTTGGCTCACCCCTAATTAACTTAGTCACCATTTTAGTGTTTTTCCGAGTTAATTTAGTTCACTTTTGGCGGGGACATGTCCCAGCCAAAAGAAATGCCACGATGGACAATCTTTGACCAGACCAAATGTCGTGGGACCCACTAGTCCCCGCCAAAAGGCTAACATTGTTCTCGCCAAAAGTATCAGCGACTAGGTGTTAGCGGGGACGCTTTGGCGAGGATATGTCCCACCTGAAAGTTATTGGAGGGGACATGTCCCTGCCGAAAGCGAAAAAATGTCCCCTCCAATTGCGGTCAATGTTGTAGTGATGTTTAGATGGGTAGGTTTGGTTTTATTATTGGGTCAAAAGGAGTTCGGGTCATTCTTATATATTTTGACACATGATACAAAATGATTCTCAAGCTATATAGATCATTGGAATATCTTTTATGAAATAGTTGTGTTTCAGTGATTTTATTTATTTATTAATTTTTATTTTTTATTTTTTTTGCATACTTGGTATTCTTTTCAGGCAACATCACTCATAATATCCATTTATATCATTGCAAACTAGTTTTCTCTTTGCTATATGCAACTTTGGAATGAGGATCCTGGAATTTAAGCTCGTGTTAGCTTAGAGGTTTTTGAAAGATCTATTCATAATTATAAATTACTATGTACTTGGGAGGTTAGTAAAGCCTGAAAATGAAGTGGTAGCAACTGCATAATGACTCCTAATATATCTAGAACAAACCTAACTAATAAAATATTTTATGTCATATTCTGCCTTATGAATCATGGCACTGTGGCCATGGAAAGCCGGCATCGTCTTATGCCAAATATATGTCTGCTGCTCTTGTTTGTACGTGCGTCTCTTGTTATTGGTTTATGTAGTGTTACGGAAAGTTTACATATAAAACTGAATATATGTCCATTTTTATGTAGTGTTGGTATATAAAATTGAACAACCCTTCTTTTTCTTATAATCTCACAACAAATAAGCATAACAGATCTTTTAATGAGGTTCCACGTACTGTTGGCTCAATTGCAAGGGTAATTAACATGGTAAGTGCGATGAGATTTTAATATTTTACTTTCAGGGCAGTTGTGAAAGTATTAGTGTAGTTTAAAATGGTATGTTTTCCGTTTTCGTTATAACTGTTAACTTTATTTTGAAACAGAAAAGGAAATAGGGGGAGGAAGTGTCGGCGATTGGAGGGTTCAAGATAGCCCAATAATTCAAACAAAAGCAAAGCAATGATCAATGATAAGGCTGATGAAATTTTGTTATTTTCTACTACTGTATCTTTTGGCACATAATTCTTTATATTAATTTCTAAATGCCTAGGTGTTTAAAATGATATGCTCTTTTGTCAAAATGGTACTGTTAATACTAATAATGATAGCGTCTTTTAGATATGTAGAGGTTATTAGTTTCTGACTGAAGACGTCCATAGAGGAATAAAAGGTATGGTCAGTAGTCGGTACTTAATCGAATGGAATTTGTATAGACCGCTAAGTTAACTACAAGTTCAGTTAATGTTTCCCTTTTAAAACGTTCCACAAGGACCATAGTTTTCTTTTATTTCAGAGATGTCCATAGAGCAATTAAAGGTCCTTTCGGTAGTCTGGTTTCCCTTTTAAAACATTCCACAAGCCTAGGACCATAGTTTTCTTTTATTTCTTAGATGTCTCATGAGGATCACAAGTCACAATAGTGACATTTTGTGAGTGAATCTGTCACGAAATCCTGATAACAACTGCAAGCCTTTGTGCCCATGACAATTTATGCCTTGTTGCCATTATATTATCATGTTAACCTTATACTATTGGGGATAGTTTGTTGGACTTATAAAGTTAAGTATATTGGTTCTGCTGCTATATATGTGTGTTTGGTTTTATGGCTTCTGATTGGTGGCTGCTTCTATATTGGCTGTTTTGTCACATGAATTTGACGTAAGCAGTAGAAATTTATCTTGAATTTGTCCTTTGTATGTCCCTGAACTTTGGCCAAATTGCATGTTTCGTCCTAACCGTTACTAAAGTGCAGAAATCGTCCCTGTGGGAAACCTTCGAGCAAATTTTCGTCCCTGTTTGGGACGAAAATTGCATGTTTCATCCCAATCAGAGACGAAAATTTACTCAAAGGTTTCCTACAGGGACGATTTCTGCACTTTCGAATGGGTTGGGATGAAACATGCAGTCTGGCCAAAGTTCAGGGACTATTTATGCAATTAACTCTTGTTTTAATAAATGGGTTTTTGTGAGTTTGGGTGTATTTTGATAGATAGTTTATGTGCTTTGAATTTACTATTTTTATGTAAGGGAATGGGAGGATGAAGATTATGTTGAGGCTCGAGATAATGTGTAACTGAAGTTTGGATGCTTGATATATTGGTAAAATCTCCACATAGGGATTCTACAATTGTTGTCAAGCAACTTTTTCTTTCTTTTCTTTTGTACCATTATTGTTGAAAACATATGCAATGAAGATTTTCCTGTCGCCACTAAAGCCCTCTTTCTTGTAGTGGATCATGTACACCCCAAACTTGCACAACACATGTATATATCACACATCTACTTATTATATATGTTGTTGCCATTACATTCGTCCATTGATTTTGTTTCTGCTAATTGTTTGTTGTGCCTTGTTACTACTTTATAAAACTATATATCCCTGTTTTGAACATCTGACAATCGCACTTAGGAAACTTAATAAGAAACTATATATCCTTGTTACAACTTTATAAAACTAGATAAGTGTCTATGTGACAACTCGTAAATTCCTCGATGCGTCGTAATTGGAGAAACGTCGGTTAGAGCGACCGTTTGATTGAATTTGAGTTACGAGTCGTATTTTATATCGTTTTTATTGGAGTTAATATTCTAAGAACGTTGGCGTAACTCACGTGTCGTGAATCATTCGTTTACTAAGCTAAACGAGTCCCGAATCAAATATATCGAAAGATTTACAAAGTTACATCTAGGGTCCTTTTTGATAGTTTCCTTTTAACCCTTGTGTTTACTTAAAATTACAACAAAGGTCCCTCTAGGGGTATAAATACCCCCACACTCCCGTTTCACTCATTTCTCCCTCCCTCTTAAAAACACACACAACTCAACACTCCCGGCCACTTCCTTAGGGTTCCGGCGCCGCTACCCGAGTCCGGCCAACTTCTGGCGACGTCTACAACCTACACCGCCTATACTAGTTGATAGATCAAGTCTTCGTGGTTCCATTTTCACGTCACGTGCGCGCTGAATCTCGTCCACGCGCCTCAAATCTCACTTTTATGTTTCGGATTTAGGGTTTCAAAAAGATAATGTTTTGGTGATGAATTTCGTGTGGTAAGAAATCGTTTTCATTTTTTCGTTGTGGTGACAGTTTTGGTACGGGTGACCCACTGAGTGGGGTTGACTCAGTGAGTCGAGTCAACTCGTTGGACTGGGTCAATTATGATGTGAGGAATCGGGTCGGGTCAGGAGGAAACCGGATCTAGTATAATGTTTGATATGTTCTGGTTACGGGTTCATTTCGACTAGGACTTGATAAATGTCATAAGTCGTGCAGTATGTTAGCATAAAATGTCGAAACAAATGAAGCGGTAATATGAGGATTATAATTGAATTATTAAAATTAGTCGTGAGGTAAAAAAAACGGTTACTAATAAAAACATCGAAACTAATAAATGGTAACCGGTGTAATACAATGGGCTAATTTGAAATATGCAATGAATTAATATCAAATACTAAAGAAACGGTAAACTTGACAACTTTATTTTGTAACGAATTTACTACACGATGATACCGAAGTGGAATTATCGGATAAATGATATTGAATTTGAGTAACAATGAACAAGTTACTTATAGAATAGGGTGATAAACGTTAAGGAATGAACAGGTGGATAATAATCGATATCAATACTACATATACATTATTAGTGTAAGTACGATTTATAAACTTGGAATAATCATTAATAATAAGTTATAATGATTAATAAAGTATACTTATTAAGCGATTTTGGCTTAAGCGAGTGTAGCACGTTAAGACTCGGAAATGAGTTTGATATGTCTATTTCGCAATATACCTAAGTATTATATTTTCACATTTTGACTAATAACGAGATAACCAAATATATATTGTCGATAAGCATGGTTTTAAACCCTTTATGAACTACGATAATAAATCGTGTCTTGTAGATATAAAATACCTTTTATAAAACTTGATGATAACATTTATATTAATTAGTGTCTTATACTCTATTAAACGTTTTGGTTTAAATGAGTTTAGTATAACTGTTTTTGCGATAAAGCTAAATATTCCGTTTTCACATCTAAGCTGCTATTAAATTATATAACTAAAATGGTTTTATTTTTCAACTCTTTCAGGTCTATCATCAAGCTTTTATGGTGAAGTTGTAGGAAACTGCAACAAGGAGCGGTGCATGTCGTAGTTAAAGATGTTCGTAATTGTGGTTTAATTTTCTGGCTACATAAGTGTATGAGACATAAGAGTACGTTTACATGACGTATCATATGTATCAAGCATGTTTGTAAGTGTGGTTTCATTTCCTTGAATCCAATTTGTGGTACTGAATTCTACTTAGGTTCTACTTGGTGTTCGAATCCTTAATGAACAACCTAATGTTATTAGTGTTCTTTGACTTTCAGTTTCATAAATTTGACTTTTTCTTGAATATCTGAATGAGAAAGCTCGAGGCTTCCCCCTCTTCTGGTTTCGAGCAGTGTATGGTTCAATTTTATATAAAGTCAATAATGACCAAAGTGGATTTCTGATACATAAATCAGCTCTAATATTTTGATATGCAGTTGGTCCAACACACGTACATTCACATTAGAGACTTGAAACTTGAGAGTTGAGAGTGTTGCCAAAGTTACTACTTAATGGAAGTTTAATTAACAAAAAAGGTGTAGTTATGGATTGTCCTAAAAATATAGATAAAACTGAACTGGGTCAAACAATTAAATTACAAAAAACGTGTCTTGTATCTACTTACAGTAATCTGAAATGGGTTAAACATGAAACTGTACACCCACTCTTGTGAAACAAACCAAAGAACAGCGAAAACTAAAATGGGTCAAATGGGTAGACTCAAAAAACATCTTTAATAATTTATCTTAAAATTAGAAGAACAAGTATAGGCTTTTATAATAATTTATCAGATACCATTACTAGTTGCCTTGTTGAACCATCTCGATTTATCTTATAATAATTTATCAGATACCATTACTAGTTGCCTTGTTCAGTGCATTAGCCTTACAATGTTAAACCTACAAGGCAACCACTACAGTTTCTGAGATAATTTCAGCCATGAATGAATTTGTTGCTCTTCTTTTCCGAAATGAACATAGTATTGATTCAAATAAGGAAGATCCATTGACATTACAAATGAGTTGATACACTGAGCTTGCCTACTGTATGACTACTCTTGCAAACAACACATCTTAAAAGATACACCATAGACGTCACTGTACGTATCGTTATCATCACTGCCTTTGAATAACTCGAGAAAAACAGGTGGGGTTTGATGAAGTTGATGTCGTCTCCAATCTACCTTAAGAATTGAGAATCAGACCATATGACAAATACATAATAAATCTTGACTTTACCCACCAAGTAAATGTTAATACACCACATTGACCTCCTGCACAAGCTAAAACAAACACACTTTATCATTCTTTCGAGCTTGAAACATATGAATGGCAGTAAATGTTAAGCCTTGGTATTGGTGATTCACTGAGCCCATTCCAGTAATTTGTTGCTCTTTCAAAGGGAAGAAACTATTTACTTTGTTAAGAAACTAACTGTCGAATACAGAGGTCACAATTTCAAGCATTTTACTTATAAATGGATCAATTTATGTTATGTTATATTTAATGGGTTCAACGGGCTGAAAACATTCATTAATCATTATTTTTAAACAATTTTAGAAAACGGACCAACCACTTTTGCAGGTCAACCTGATCCAATCCAACCAAAAATTTCCAGTTACCTGACTAGCTGCCCATTATGGAACACATCTAGTTTAGATCATGTGTTACCTGTAAGGCTCCCAAGCCTGCATTTCCAAGGGTCCACATCTACGGTGTGACTGATAAAGCATTAGCCAATGCTTTTCTGCAATACAAAGAAATGGGAATACCAACAGGTTAGGACTCAAGTGTTAACGAGTCTATGTCAAAAAACAACCATTTACAGTAGCAAAATTGGGGATCTTGCAACAAAAGTCAAACATATCAATAATGTTTTAAACACATAATTTTCCTGTGGAGCTGAAGTAATAACTTATGGAATGGGCTCAGTGCTATCACCAATGCCAAGGCTTATCATTTACACAAGAAAGAAATACAAGATAAGAAATAATCCTACCTTAGCCATGGCTGAAGTAATAACTTCTGGAATGGGCTCAGTTATATCACCAAATGCCAAAGCTTATCATTTGCTCATCAGGGTATTTTAGCTTATGTGCAGCCATTCTAAATACGAATCTGTAATTCCACCAACACATATCATGTATCTAAGTTTCTATATCCATGTCTTTATTCAGAAGAAACATGTGATAGTGATACCGATGTAAACCTGAATCTATAGTTACAAAAAAAACATGTATAAGCTGAACCAAATAAGATCATAAGCCCAAAATAAGCTTAAAACACGACCCCGTAAGTTGAACGTTTCACCTAAGTAACCTCCAATTACACTAAAAGTTAAACTAAATCATGTCAACCTCTATCTAATCTAGCATTTTCATATAATCAAATCATACAAAAAGAGGAAGTTTGACGGCAGGGTTCTATTTTGTGGCCAAATTAGACCCCGGTTTTCTCATTTCACGGACACCTTTGTAGAGCCCTTTTTTTCCTATTAAAAGGGCTCTATTAGGGGGACTTTATTTCAGATTTTGTAGTAGTGTGAGAAAAGAGAGTTTATGAGTTAAATAATTTCAGTATCAAGGTAAATAGCCATCTGACCAATCTTCAAACCCAAACACTCCTTTAAAGATAACTGCTATTCAATAACCAGAGATTTCCAAATCTAACCAGTTAATCACTCGAGACAGATCATTTAATTTATTACCAAACAGGAAACTATCCTTATGATTTCTACTAGCCAAAGACATCAGAAGACAATACAGCTGCCTATCCCAAACACACCGTATCAGAAGATAGAAAAGCTTGTGAAGCAAAGGTTTTCAAAACCAAGATACATACCCTTTAGTTAAGGCAAAGTACATCTTTCACAGCTCACTAGTTTCATCTGATCGACAAGGTAGGCATGGTTAACCGGACCGTTAGTTAAACAGTACTTTCTGCTTTTATTTTGTCCATTGCTGGATACATCACTTCCAAGATCATCTTGATCAGCGAGTGAGGATTTTTCCACATCTTTGTCTATAGATTCCATCATAGAGAGGAAACTTTTGGTCTGGGAAATTTAGATTATCCTTCAACTCGTTTTGCAAGAACATCTAATTAATCCTAAAACGTAGTAAACTTTGTGTTATTAAAGAAACTGAAAATGAATGACTATTCAAAATGTTAACACTCAAACAAGATATAAGTAGAGTGTAAACCACAGAAACTAATCCCTATAATTTTTATAACCAAACTTAACAAAGATAACGCCTTTAGATATGTGGTTCTTATCTCAAAGCAGAACAAGGCCACATATATTATATTGGCTACAATCAGGATAACCTTATGTTTAACTTATGCATTTATTCATTATCGAAAAAACCCCTGTTCCCCCAAATAACTAATAAGCACTTTGGCATAAGCTTAACCATCATATAAGTTCTTTATACAAGCTTACTCAAACACCCCCTAAATCCCATATTCCCATGACAGGTATCCCTCTCACAAACGCACGCTGCTTTACAAATGATAATTAGGGAAAAAAGAAATACATTCCAATGTATAACGCACTTTGACATAAGCTTTACCCAAACACCTTCAATAAGCTTTTTAACTTTTTTTTATACCCAATAACTTATTAACCTCTTAAAATAAGCCTACACAGAGTAGTAAAACTCGGATCACAAAGTGATCAACCATGACTAGCTACAAGGCCAGTGACCAGGGCGAGTTGAGCAGAATCGGCCAAAAGATTCAATTTGGTCACACGTTAGTCAGCTCGGTGCTAACTCGTAAAAAACTCAGCTTGATGTATTTTAAAAAGTGTGTTAAAGTTTCTAAACGTATACTTCTAGGGTCCATGAACATTTATAAATTTTCTAAACGCTTACTTACTTAGACCGAAACCAAATAAGGAATAAGCCAAGTAAAATCCGAAAAACCAAAGTGAGCAATTTAGCCACAACTTGAAGTCGAAAACCAAGTAAAGCAATAAGCTTTCTTGATTAATCGAACAATGGAAGCTTCAATTAGACAATTACACCTCGAATTCCAAAACCCCCCAAAAACAATTTTGAAAAACCCTAACTATGGAACCCTAATTTTATGTGAGGTTTGTGTGCAAGTGAGGAGATAACCTGTGATTTTGCCCACTATCTTCAACCATCTTGTGATATCTATGATGGTAGCCTTCTACTTAGATGTGGTGATGGTGATAGGAAGGTTGTTGACTTCAAAAAGAGGAAGAACAATACTATTATGATGTTTTGGGGTGTGGGGAAGACGTAAAAAAAATAAATAAAAAAAAAATTATTCAATGAACTTTTTATAGTAGTAGTTTACGAATTTGAACCTCGCACGTGAAATTTTTCAAAATGAACTTTTTAATATTATGCGTTAGATCGATTACTAGATTAGTTTCTAACCATACACGTGTATAAAAAGAGTGTTGTGCGAAATGCTAGGCGAGTATTGAAGCTAGGGATATGAGGCTGCGCGAGGGGAACAAGGTCTGGGCGAGCGAGGTCTGGGCGAGCGAGGTCTGGGCGAGGAACTGGGCGAGGAAGCTGGGTCTGGGCGAGAATCTGGGCGAGGAAGATGGGGTCTGGGCGAGGGGAGAATCTGGGCGAGGAAAGTTTACTTGCTGGGCGAGAGGTAAGATTTTGATAGTTGGAAGTCTATTTGTGAGGTAAAAGCACATAAAATGGCTATTATGAGTATGTGCATAAAAAGGTGAAATATTCTGTAGTGGTTCAAGTGATAAAAACATATGCGTATGAAAAAGAGAAGTAATAGGTTTGACTAAGATTGGTGTGATCAAAGGGCACGAAGGTCCACTAAAATGTTTACAAGCATCACCAAATAGTATTGGAGGTGGTTTTTTTGTTGTATAGTGGAAGTCGTAACAGTATAAGAGTTTGGTGGGTTCCACATTATAAAGTGTTAAAAACTTGGTATGTGGTCGAATGGAAAAGTAAAATCATGATGGTGACGGTGACATGTTTTGGTCATTTTGGTAAACTATATGAAAGAAGTTCACGTTAGTAATATGACTATTTATATGGATTATTTTGGTAATTTGCTTAAAAAATGATGAAAAGGATGGGGCGTGGGGGGTGGGTTAATGTTTTTTTTTTTTTTTTTTTTAGCCATTGTATTAACTGTACCTCGTGTCCCGTCATGTTCCAATTTAAACGCAGTATCCCGATACGCGTAAAATATGTCAAATATATTTCCGGAAATGTTTTCATGAGCGTAATACTAAGGTATCATTATTATTTTGGAATTAGATTATAAACATTTTGCCGTAACTAAGTTGGTGTCGGTACGCGTGCGGTGCCATATTTTCCCGAGACAATGAGATAACCTTTCGTTTTCATTTGTAGATCATCAGTATGTGTTAAAATTGATAGTCTAGCTTATTTCAATATAAAATACTAGTTTCGTGTGTTACTGCTGTAACACCCCCAATTTCGTGATACGCAGCGGAATTCAAACTGGGTCTACGTAGATTTGTTTAAAACGTAAGTTTAGTCTCGTACGGCTCAGGGTTTATTTGGTAACATTTAAAATAAATCTTAAAAATTCTCAAATTAATTATGAGTGATCTAAAAATTAATCTGATGTGAGGAAAATTGTCAGAGTTGGTTTTCGATTTGCGCGGGATGTTGAAATGGTGTTCCGACCAAAACGAAACTTTAAAACGATGTTTTCTTAATAACTTTTGCGAAAATGATCTAACGATTGTCGAACCCTCAGGATATTACTAAAATAATTTATCTTACGAGAATGCGAAATAAATTTTTTACGGGATGAATAGTGAAAGTGAATAGTAAAGTGAATAGTAATTTCTCGAGATGAATAGTAAAAAATTGAGAATTGATAGAAATCCTGAAAATGCGAATTGTTACAGTCTCACCACCTTAATGGGAATTCCGTCCCGGAATTCAATGTGTGTTATCCGATGTTGAAGTGTCTAGAAAAATGAGGGTGTATACGCTGAATTCTAATATTTGCGTTCTCAAGTTTCTGGTCATAGAATGTATTATGTACCATGTGGCTTAAGTTGATAACCTAAAAGGTTTTGTTAAAATCTTATTGAGTCCAATATACCTCAATTTTGGCTTTTCCCGATTCTCAAAACGAATCATATCTTATTGTATCGAAGCTATCAATAAAACCTTAATTTCTAACATGGAGTTTTTGGTGATAGTGTACGGCATGGAGCCTAATTTGTATTTGGGGACAATGTTCAGTTAAGTGTAGGGAGGGAAAATAAAACGGAAACTTTGAAACTATGTTTATCATTGACTATTTGCCTTGTCCAATTTTAATTGTGTAATAAACCATGAGAAATATCGGTTAGGGTAATTTTGGCACCAAATTTAAATTTTTTCATGACATGTAGGAGTGGGCCATTAGTCTTAATAAAGCGTCTCATGGATAGGAAGTTATATGACTAGCACAAAACCCTTTACCACTCAAATTTCACCCCAAAATGTGAGGATCGCCCTTAGATTTGTAGTGTACCAGTAGTATAATAGATTCTAGAACTTGTTTTGTCATGCATTCCGAGATCGCTAGTGAGACTACACTTGTGTAGTTAGGAATAACTAAATGATAATAGGCATTATGATAACCCTTGTTTGATAGCCGTATTATAATTACGTCTTCCACATCGGTTGAGTAATTCCCCCATACCCTTGCGTTGTACTCATCTTTAGTACACGATACCCCTAGTTAACCCCTCAGAGCCTATCCTTTTTGCGATTCTCGTGATGTTTCGGTTTTCCGGAATATCAATGAAGAGCATTGTTTACAATCCACCCCCAAATGTACACCCAAATTGCCTTAGCCTACCTTGTATGCACTCACTTTTAGTGCATTTTTCTTATCATACTAAACCCTTAGTTCAATTATCTAGTCGCTTGCATAAGTTGTTAAGTCGAGTCATATTCTTTGTACACAGTTTTGGGACGATTGGGACTCATGGGAAAAGTTAAATTTTATGAAGTGACGGGAAGGAACGTTAAATTCAAATTCCTTTTATTTACGTAATAATGTACTCCAAGTGTTTTGATCTTTTCAATTCGGGTCAAATTAGTGATAGAATAAAAAAAACTCAAGTGTAGGGATGTGCCTATAAATCCCTATTATTTTGATGTTATCGTAGAGGATGGTAGAGTAAAAGTGTATGAAAAAAAATTGAAAAAAGAGTGTTAAAAAAAATGTACGGGCTACCATCCTACATCTATCTTTAAATTTATGATTGTTTGTTTCAAGTTATCTAGAGTTTAGAGTGTCAAGTCTTGGCTTAGCAACGCCATTCTTCGCATGCTTGTAACATAAAGGTTTTTGACTTGCCACCACTAAATCGCCTATCCCACCAAACCCTTTGTTTCCCTACTATAAGCCTGACATTACAACCATTTAAAAGACTTCTTGGATAGTTTTTCCTAGGTGCTTACGACAAAGCGATGGAGGTTTGATCTAGTCTCAAGCCTATGGTAATCTATGTACTAGGACCGGTTAATGAGTGTTTATCTTCCATTTCTAACTTGATATATTTCATATACACCCGAGAGATGAGAGTATCCAAACACCATTTGTGAGGTGCTAGTATGTAACTTCCGTGCTTTTTATGACTTTTGCGGGGCTTATACTTGTTGTGAATTATTCTAAACTAATGCTTCATGACCCCTAACTTATAAATTCATTGGCCAAAAGCACATTTGGTTGTGGACAAGCAAATAACAAGTGTAGGGATATTTGATAACGATTTAAAAGGTACACTTTTGAGGGGTCATTTAAGCCTTTAATCGACTACTTTTATATCCGTTACTGCTTAATTTCGTTCCTTTTCACTTTTTAGGTCTCTTGAAGGCAAATTGCTGGAATGACACTTATTCGGACGAAAAGGCGTGAATATATGAAGAAAATGACCAAGTCAAGATCAAGACACTCAAGCTGCTGGAATAGAAGGTGACGACGTCAGAATTAGAAGGCGACGCCGTCGCAACGTGCTCCAAATTTGTGATGGCTCAGTAGCGAAATTGCTATTTTTTACCCGACGGCGTCAGGTTTTAAAGAGTAGGGCGTCACAACTCAGACGGCCTAGATTCAGATTCAGACGGCGTCAGAAGCTGAAGTCGACGGCGTCACAACCATAAGGTGATGCCGTCACAAGGTTGACGTGGTCAAGACGAAACCCTAATGGCGGCGATCTGACGGCGTCACATTTAAAGAGTGACGCCGTCGCATGTTGTAACTCTATATATAGAATTCGAATTTTCAGACTTTTAGAGAGGTAGTTTTGTGGAGTAAAACCTAAAACCGAATTTTGGCTGTCTTGGGCAGTATCTTAGGGTTCTCATACCCTATTTTACAACAAGATAAGTAATTTACTTCATTGACTCAATTAGGTCTTCAATTGTATGTGTGTATGCTTCCATGTTTTCCATGTCCGGCTAATTTACTTGTATGTTTGCTTAGATCTATGAAACTTAGGTATTGAATATTGATTGTGTTGGAATCACTCCTAAACCTTAATCAAGTGTTAGTGATTCATATGTAATAGTTAGCTTAATTATGGCCTTTATGTTTGTTATTAGCTTAAGCTTATGTAGAAGGCCCATAAGCTTAGGCCCATGTCCATTAAGGAAAGGAAGGGAGCAGGAGTGTTGCCCTAGCTCCCCTTCCTATAAATACCTTGTAATAACCCTCACTTGAGGGTTGGTTTTTCAATTTATTCTCTCATTCACATCTCTACGCATAACCGGTTTAGTATTACGTGTGTGTATGTTTGAATATTGTTCATCCGATCATTCTCTTCGTCTCTATCTCTTTCTATTGTGCTTGTGTTGTAAACCTAGTGACCTAACAGTGGTATCAGAGCCAAATAGTTGGGTGAACGTATTGCTTTTGAAGTGGGTTTTGGTCCTACGCGTAAAGCATACGGTGATACTTTGGTTCGCTTAAAAACACGTTTTTACACTTTTTAATCCAAGATTCATGTACTTTCAACGTTTTAAGGTGTTAAAATAACTGTTTTTGGCAAAAAGTTTCAACCTTTACGTGTGGATCATCGTTTTTGAACTTGGTTTTTTACGTGACAGCTTTCGTACGCGTAACTGTTTTAGACACTTTGGATCATCAAGTTTCATACTTTTGTGTTATTTTGGTGATATTGAAGCTATTTCATCACAAAAATCTGGTTTAGAAACATCTTTGGGCAAAAGTCATTTTACGAGTAAGTCTACGCGTAGCAAAACCCTAAAACTACGCGTAACTTGGTTCTTGGTTTGATCTTCAGTTTCGTGGTTTACTCCGTGTTATGCGCCTGCCATGGTAAAGTTTTTTGTGACTGCAAATCACATGAAAACTAATGTAACACTGTTGCTAAATTTGCAGTTGCACTGGAAGATATGTATAGACATGTTAACGGTTACTCAAAGAACAGCACACAAAATGCACTTTTGCTCCGGAATACATAAGGGCAATTTAAAAAACAATAACTTTCGATTCAAACAGTAAGTGATAAACTAGCCGGTAGATGCGAAAACGTAACAGCAAAACTTCTCATTTCTGCAATTGACAGGCAAAACTAAACCTAAAACTGTTTTATCCAATGACTAAAAATACTTTCGGAGTTGATTATCATACTAACGACTAAAACTTATTATTTCATTCTAAACGACACGCCAAAGAATATTTCATGTAAAAATCTAACGATAAATATTAGGCAATTATCATTCTCTAATGGACATTTCATCAAACAACTTTCATGCACAACCTAAACCCGAGCTTGAAACCATAGCCGCACATAACACACCAAATTGACCTCTATGGCACTATAATATCACAAATCTCCATAACTAACAGCTAATTGAAGCAAACACAAAAATCAATGAATTCAGATCAAAAGTATACCTGAGAGCATCACAAAATCAGCAACTTCAGCTCACATAACCGAATCTATTTGTCAAAATGGACCGAATTTAATGCATCGAACTTCACCTCACAAAACTCGGTTTGAAGTGTTTAAACAATTATGTTAATGTTACCAAACATACTTTTTGGTTCTATGAACAATACTATGGTCCTATAAACATGTCATACATATAATTTCAAAACTTGTACATAAAAATTCCAATACCCCCACGTACTCCCTACCTAGGCACATTATTCGCAGCCGCCTAGCGAGATTTGCAACTTAATTTAAGCTTTTTCAGAACCCAATAACCTGTTAAGCTACTTTAAATAAGTTTACCCAAACACCCCCTAAATCCCGTACGATCATATTACTATAACACATAATAGCCCAAAAAAGGCAAATACATCATCCCAATGTAATAAACATAAGTGCTCACCTAATAATTATTTCCTCTCAGACGGACGGTCCGAAGACGACTCGATCTTTCCCCGGCAACTGCAATCCACCAAACACCAGTCCATAGTTTTCACCTGAGTAATCACCAATTAATATACTTGGCAAAACCCCAATTGGTCCATAGTTGTAATCACCATCTCGATGTATGTAACACTAATAAATTATGACAACCAATTAGAAAAGAAAGAGAACGTACCATCATTTATCAAAAATAAACGGCTGTACAAAATTAACGGCAATTGGTCAAAGGCAGTTTAATATGACGGAAAAAAGAAAGAAATTACAAACCAGGCCCCCAAAGTATGCAACAAGTTGTGAAAACTATCCTAAACTTCTTGTTATTTCATACACAAAATACAACTTTGATTGCCAGTTGCAGATACAAAAATTTCAACATGTTAACAAGATTAAAAACATTATCTCAAACATCCAAGTTACCTCTGAATGTGAGGTAGAAGCATATCCAGCAGATCGTTCTTCTTCAGTGATACTTTCTGCAACATTAAAAAAATATCACAATTAGATCAAACTTAAGATAGGATATAAGTAGAGTGTACACCAGAAAAACTAATGAACCTTGCAACTTTTATAACCAAACTTCAGAAGATAAAGTCTTTAGATATGGTTCTTATCTTGATGCAGAACAAGGCAACGTACATTATATTAGCTTCAATCATGCCTAAAAGATACTAAGACGTACTGTATATGGATAACCATATGCTTAACTTATCTAGTTATTCATTATCGAAAAACCCCTTATTCCCCCAAATAACTAATAAGCACTTTGGCATAAGCTATGTACCTCTTTTTTTTTTATACCCAATAGCTTATTAACCTCTTAAAGTAAGCCTTCCCAGTGTTGTAAAGCTCGGACTACAAAGTAATCGGTGATTACACGCCATAAGGTCATTGACCAGGGCGAGTTGAGCAGAATTGGCCAAAAGATTCAATTTGGTCAAAACTTGGTCAACTCGGTGCTAATTCGTACAAAACTCGGCTTGAAGTGTTTTAACAACTGTGTTAATGTTTCCAAACATACTTTTTGGTTCTATAAACAATATCATACATATAATTTCAAAACTTGTACATAAAATTCCAATACCCCCACGTACTCCCTGCCTAGGCCACTTTACTCGCTGCCGCCTAGCGAGATTTGCAACTTAATTTTAGCTTTTTTCAGAACCCAATAACCTATTAAGCTACTTTAATCCCGTATTACTATAACACATAATAGTCAAAAAAAGGCAAATACATCATCCCAATGTAATAAACATAAGTTCTCACCTAATAACGATTTCCAACATCACACCAATCTCTCATTTCTATCACATACGCGACACCAACGAGCTCTTACGAGACCTCTTGGTGTGGTCTAGAGTTGAAGCGGGTAGAAACACCATAGGGTGTTCTCCCTTGGCTCGAAGTGAGTAAACGAACGCACCCCATTGGGTGACTCAAAAGGACCCACAACATACGACTCTTTTGAGTTCTAAACTTCTAATGATATCCGAACACAATGAACAATGTGAACAAAGATTATAGTGACTAGGAACTAACCCCCTCGAGTGCGTGCTCGTTCCCGTTCGAGGCAAGGATCACAAAGAAAACGCAACGAGGCAATAACCAAAAGTATCATAAGCTTACTTAGACCGAAAACCAAATAAGGAATAAGCCAAGTAAAATCCGAAAAACCAAAGTGAGCAATAAGCTTTCTTGATTAATCGAACTATGGGAGCTTGAATTAGACAATTACACCTCGAATTACAAAACCCCCAAAACAATTTTGAAAAACCCTAACTTTGGAACCCTAATTTTATGTGAGGTTTATGTGAAAGTGAGGAGATAACGTGTGATTTTGCCCACTATCTTCAACCATCTTGCGATATCTATAATGATAGCCTTCTACTTGAGATGTGGTGTTTTGGGGACTTCAAGAACAATACTATTCTGATGTTTTGGGGTGTGGGGTATGGGGTGTGGGTATTTGTTAGTTTAATTTTTTTTAACTTTTATTTATTTATTTATTATTATTAGCCACTGTATTAACTGTAGCCTCTGTCCCGTCATGTTTCAATTTAAACGCAGTATCCCGATACGCGTAAAATATGTCAAATATGTTTCTGGAAATGTTTTCATGAGCGTAATACTAAGGTATCATTATTATTTTGGAATTGGGTTATAAACGTTTTGCCGTAATTAAGTCGGTGTCGGTACGCGTGCGGTGCCATGTTTTCCCGAGACAATGAGATAACCTCTCGTTTTCATTCGTAAATCATCAGTATGTGTTAAAAAGTGATAGTTTCGCTTATTTCAATATAAAATACTAGTTTCGTGTGTTACTACGTTCTGTAGTATGCGGGATAACCTCCCAAAACACTGTTTAAGCTTATGTATGCTTAAAATTATAAATTAGATAATAATAATTTCACATTTACTATTAAGATACTCGGTGGAAAAGTACCGTGTGTGCGGTGTCAATATTTCTGTTGAAACGAGATAAATATTTATAACTATCAGAATATAATTGATTTGCATTCTTTGGCGTAATAAATAATATTATAATAATCCAAAATTTTTAAGCATCTATTAGCCCACATTGTGTTATGCGCCTGCCATGGTAAAGTTCTTGTGACTGCAAATCACATGAAAACTAATGTAACACTTTTGCTAAATTTGCAGTTGCATTGGTAGATATGTATAGACATGTTAAAGGTTACTCAAAGAACAACACACAAAATGCCCTTTTGCTCCGGAATACATAAGGGCAATTTAAAAAACAATATTTGTCGATTCAAACAGCAAGTGATAAACTAGCCAGTAGATGCGAAAACGTAACAGCAAAACTAAACCTAAAACTGTTTTATCCAATGACTAAAAATGTTTTCGGAGTTGATTATCATACTAGCGACTAAAACTTATTATTTCATTCTAAACGACACGCCAAACAATTTTTTGCATGTTAAAATCTAACGATAAATATTACGCAAGTATCATTCTTTAATGGACATTTCATCAAACACCTTTCGTGCACAACCTAAACCCGAGCTTCAAACCATAGCCGCACGTAACAGACCTAATTCACCTCTATCGCACTATAATATCACAAATCTCCATAACTAACACCTAATTGAAACAAACACAAAAATCAATGAATTCAGTTCAAAAGTATACCTGAGAGCATCACAAAATCAGCAACTTTAGCTCACAGAACCGAATCTATTTGGATCGTTAGGGTTTGTCTTTATGGACACTAATATGAGTAAAGAAAGAGAACGTACCATCATTTAGCAAAAAAAAACGCTGTTCAAAATGAACGCAATTGGTCAAAGTTTAATATGACGGAAAAAAGAAAGAAATTACGAACCAGGCCCCCAAATTATGTAACAAGTTGTGAGAACTATCCTAAACTTTTTGTTATTTACGATTTTTTTATATAACAACCTTTGTTTACCAAATATATACTATCTATAATACAAAAATGGTCAAAGTGAAAAGTGAAAAGTCAAGAAAGTGAAATGTGGAAAAAATTAAAAAGGAAATGTTGAAATAATTAATTATGAGTAATTTCAATTATTAATTCACATATGTTTTAAAAGGAAACAATTAATATACATCGAAAACCGGGTTGACCCGGGACGCTTCAAACTCGACGAGTTGACCCAGTTTAATTTGACCCAACCCGTCGGGTTGACCCGATTTATATTGACCCGTTTTTTGACCGAAACAGGTCAACCGGTTGAACCACCCGGGTCGAACCGGGTTTCAAAATATTATGCTTAATCCCCAAAATCTTAAAACTATCTGCGGCTAAAAAATCCCGTTGTTATGCACGGGTAACTCGTCTAGTATCTAACAAATATCTTGTTACTTCACACATTTTTACTCGAAACGCAAAACTAAGGTATTTTGTTCTTCATCAAACAAATCTTATTAAAACCAAGACAAGGATTTTACAGAAAATGATACGTAGTGCTTCTTAAGAAAATGTCAATATCAGAGGTTACAAAACAACCAAAAATCATCAATATTACAGGTTGCAAAGGTCATCATTTTAACAAAGACACACGTTCGTATTTTGTACTGCAATATATTAATGGATCTAAAATCATTTTATTTTTCTAGTATCTATAAGCCTAGTTTCATACCATATATCTGCTATAAAAGACTAACATTAGCCCCTTGTATCCCTGATCAAGAATTTGCACGGTACCACAACACTAGCATCAAGTGTAAACATGTAGCTAATTTGAAACACTAAACCATCACTTTAAAAATGCAGAGCAATTTCTTTAAATTAAAGGTGATACCCATGGGAGAGATGTTAACGACTTAACGCATACAAACATGTATCCTTATACAATCACACCGCACATAGAGATCTTAAATTTGTAGCTGTAACATCTAAATTCATAATTACGTCATTTGAGCTCACAAAACGGGTATTAAACCAGGGTAGTTACACCGTCACTTATTGTCAAATACTAACAAGCCACAAACATCAAAAGCAATCTCAAATCCATATCCTAACAACTGTCTCCTATATACAAAAAGCATCCAAACTCAAAATCTCAAAACCAAAAAGCTAAACATCATAACTCAACAATCCAAGCTAAACCCGGTTCATATCCTACATTCATACCACATTTACTCAAAACTCCATAATTCACCCCATATACACACGCTACATACAAATCCAACAAGGGTAGTTACATAGTTACACCGTCACTTATCGTCAAATACTAACAAGCAGTAAACATCAAAAGCAATCTTAAATCCATATAAAAACAATTCAAATCTTAAAAACACATTCAAATCAGGGTAATTACAACATCACTTATTGTCAAATACTAACAAGCCACAAACATCAAAAGCAATCTCAAATCCATATCCTAACAACTGTCTCCTATATAGAAAAAGCATCCAAACTCAAAATATCAAAACCAAAAAGCTAAACATCATAACTTAACAATCCAAGCTAAACCCGGTTCATATCCTAATTCATACCACATTTACTCAAAACTCCATAATTCACCCCATTTACACACGCAACATACAAATCCAACAAGGGTAGTTACATAGTTACACCGTCACTTATCGTCAAATACTAACAAGCAGTAAGCATCAAAAGCAATCTTAAATCCATATAAAAACAATTCAAATCTTAAAAACACATTCATAGACTTAGCAAAATCTCGGAACCCAAAACCCAAAAAGTCAATCAGTTAACAATTAAAGCTCGCGAGAACTTCAACAAATCTCACCATTATCTAAACATCATGTACACCAAAATCTAAAAAATAATTAACCTAAATAAATTATAGCTTTTTCTTCTAAAAACAATCATAAGAACCTTTTCATCAAACATCTTGTCAATACTCAGTGTAAAATGAACTAATCTATGGTTTTCAAGTATGTATACCTGTCAAGAACACATATACTTAAAGAACCACGATTGGCTGATTTTACACATACATTAAATAATCTTTGACTAATTAAACTTGAAAAGGTTGAAACTTTATGTGAATTTGAGGTGGGGTATGGATGAAAGTTTGCAACTTTAAGCTATCGAAAATGAAAGTGAAAAGCAATTGCAATCAAATGACAAAAAAGGAAAATGTCTTTTCGCAGAGAGTTCAATGATATAGATAAAAGCACTTCATAGACCATCGCTTTTATCTAAAATGTAGTAGAGTGTAAACCATCTATTCCTAAAACGTAGTAAAGTGTAAACAAGAGAAACTAATCCTTATAGCTTTTAAAACCAAACGCCGTTAGATATGTGATTCTTATCTCGAGTTAGAACAAGGCTACATACATTATATTGGCTTTAATCATGCCCAAAGGATACTAAGATGATGTAATGTATCAGGATAACCTTATGCTTAACTTATGCATTTACTCATTATCGAAAAAACCCCTATTCCCCCAAATAACTAATGAGCACTTTGGCATAAGCTTAACCAAACACCCCCTAAATCCCATATTCACATGACAGTTATCTCTCACACAAACTCACGCTGCTTTACACATGATAATTAGGAAAAATACAAATACAACCCAATGTATAATGTACCTTTCTTTTTTTATACCCAATAGCTTATTAACCTCTTAAAATAAGCCTACCCAGTATTGTAAATCTCGGGCTACAAATTAATCGGTGATTAGAAGCCACAAGGTCAGCAACCAAAAACCCATCTCACCAAATCTCTCATTTCTTCAAACCTTGACTACCAAACAATTTTGAAGTTAAATTTGGGGATTTTGTTTAAATTGAGGGAATTTAATAAAGGGTTACTGTTTCATTGGTGTTAGAGCAACAAGGTGGTGGTGGCTGTCGGAGATGGTGGTGGTTGTTAGAAATTGTTTCAGAAAAGTGATAATGAGGAGCCAAGATGATTGATTAAGGTGGACCAAAAACAATTACAAACAAACTTCAAACTAAAACAAAAAGAAGACCAATGCAAAAACATACCCCATAAGTTCGGATAATAAATCCACAAATTAAAGCCTAAGGATGACAAGCTAGCATAGCAGCCCCACGTCACAAAACCAAGCCTGACCCATAAATCAAACCCATGTTGCCATATGTATACCAGTTATAAAAATATTCCAGTGCAGACCCAACTAATAACATAACAGCAAAACAAAAGACTTGAATTGCCAAACTACAACAGAAGACCAAAACTTGCAGACCTGCTAGACCATTGCTAAACCACAGAAGTAGAACTGCATAATATTTGCTGCTGAACCCACTGTTGAACCCACTGTCTTGCCAGATGATCATTTCATCTACTGCCAAACAGGAAACTGTCCTTATGAAGATAGATAGCTTATCCCAAACACTCAGAAGATAGAAAAGCTTGTGAAGCAAAGGTTTTCAAAACCATGATACATAGCCATCTGTTTAAACCTTTATTCCAAACACCAGTTAGGCATATAACAACTTTTCTCCCACATCCTAAAGAAACCGCACCTCACTCTTCAAATTAAGGCTCATAAGCTTCCATTTAATCTCTTCTTTCAATACCTTTAGAAGAGTTTCATCATTTCTCTTCAAGTCCTGATATATGTTGTACACACAAGGCACCAGTTCCAATTCTACCAAAATACTGTAGCCATCAGTTGTAAACTTTCGACCTTCAGAGTAAATTAAACTTGAGCTATACCAGGTTTCATGACAAGGTGACGGTTCTGAACGGTCTCGATAATCCCTATCATCACTAATACCTTCACGCCTATCATATTCTGGTGAATCATGCCTAGAACGCCGATGATCACCACTTCTCGAACTTCTAGAAGGATAAACACCCTGATATAACATCCATACGCAAAATACAACTTTTATTACGAGTTGCAGATAAAAAAGTTTGATCATGTTAACAAGATCAGAAACATTATCTCAAACAGCCAAGTTACCTCTGAATGTGAGGTAGAAGCATATCTAGCAGATCGTTTTTCGTCAGTGATACTTTCTGCAACATTAAAAAACATCTCACAATTAGATCAAACTGTACACGTTACATTACATTAAAACAATGAATTGAAGTAACCAACTCTTACCTAAATCAAACGTTTTGCTTCCACTTAAATCACTGTACTTTGTGCTTTTATTTTGTCCACTGCTGGATACACCACTTCCAAGTTCCAACGTCATCTTGATCAGCGATTCAGGATTTTACACATCTACGTCTATAGGTTCCACCATAGAGGAAACTTTAGGTCTGGGAACTTTAAATAATACTTCAACTCGTTTTGCACTTGCAAGAACATCTAATCCTGAAACATGGTAAACTTTGTGTTATTAAAGAAACTGAAAATGAATGACTATTCAAAATGCTAACACTCAAACAAGATACAAGTAGAGTGTACACCAGAGAAACTAATTCTCATAGCTTTTATAACCAAACTTAACAAAGATAACGCCTTTATATATGTGGTTCTTATCTCGATGCAGAACAAGGCTACATACATTATATTGGCTTCAATCATGTCCAAAGGATACTAAGATGATGTAATGTATCAGGATCACCTTATGCTTAACTTATGCACTTATTCATTATCGAAAAAACCCCTATTCCCCAAATAACTAATAAGCACTTTGGCATAAGCTTACCCAGCCTATAAGTTCTTTATATAAGCTTAACCAAACACCCCCTAAATACCATATTCCCATGACAGTTATCTCTCTCACACAAACTCACGCTGCTCTACACATGATAATTAGGAAAAATACAAATACATCTCAATGTATAAAGCACTTTGACATGAGCTTATCGAAACACATTCAATAAGCTCTGTACCTTTTTTTTAATACCCAACAGCTTATTAACCTCTTAAAATAAGCCTACCCAGTGTTGTAAAGCTAAGAATACAAAGTAATCGGCGATTACAAGCCACAAGGTCAGTGACGAGGGCGAGTTGAGCAGAATTCAATTTCATCAAAACTTGGTCAGCTTGGTGCTAATTCATACAAAACTCGGTTTGAAGTGTTTTAAAAATTGTGTTAATGTTTCCAAACATAATTTTTTTGTTCCTATAAACATATCATACATATAATTTCTAAGCTTGTACATAAAAATTCCAATACCCCCACGTACTCCCCGCCCACAAAACTCGGTTTGAAGTGTTTAAACAATTGTGTTAATGTTTCCAAACATACTTTTTGGTTCTATGAAAAATACTATGGTCCTATAATTACATATAATTTCAAAACTTGTGGATAAAAATTCCAACACCCCCATGTACTCCCCGCCGAGGCCAATTACTCGCTGCCGCCTAGGGAGATTAGCAACCTTAATTTAAGCTTTTTTAGAACCCAATAACCTATTAAGCTACTTTAAATAAGCTTACCCAAACACCCCCTAAATCCCATATGATCACACTACTATAAGACATCATAGGCCAATGTAATAAACATGAGTCCTCACCAAATAACGATTTCCAACATCACACCAATCTCTCATTTCTTCAAATTAGAGGGTTTGGGTTTTTAATTTTTATAAAATTTGGGGATTTTGTTTAACTTGAGGGAATTTATTGAAGGGTTACTTTTTCATTGGTGGTGGCTGCTGGAGATGGTGGTGGTTGTTAGAAAGTGATAATTAGGAAAGAGGTTGAAGGGTTGGGGTGTGTTAGTTACTGTATTTGTTTTTTATTTTGTTAGTTATAAATGACGAAAATACCCTCTTAATTAACGGTCTAACATAGTCAAACTAACTCTGCCTGTTATATTAAAATCAAGGTTTTAAATAGCGTGTGGCGTAGTGTGGCGCATGACAAAGCCTCATGCCTTAGCGGTTAAGACGAAGCTTTTGCGTTTATAAGACGTGACATACGGCGGCACAAAATATTAAAATATTCATATATTTATATTATATTTCATATATATTGAGTTTACAAAAAGACGTGTCATAAAACGGCATAGCGCGTGGCGTGACGGTATAACCAAGCCTCACGCCTTTGGGAGCTTTTATGAGGCCTTTGCGCGCCTTTTAGAACCCTGGTTAAAAATGGACAAAACATGGAACGAATGTTTCACTTTGTGACTGAATCTCAAACTTTTTAAAAGATTAGACCACAAGTGAAATACCTAATAAACCACAATGATAAAAATATGGTTAACTCATAACTGAATTAAAACCCTGTGAATTGATTGGTATAGTCGATGTTTTTAATTATAGATCATATTTAATTTAGGGTGCTTTTATTAATTTTATATAAGTTAAGGGGTTAAAAGTGTAAAATTATGATAAGATAAAGGATAATGAACATTACAACGTGCAACAACAATATCCAATCATGTCGAAGCGAGTTATAGAGAGGTGAGATGTAAACAAAAACACCTCCAAAAAGAGATAGTGAAAATGTTTTTTAAGTGATTTATGAAGGAAGTTTTTTTGTTTTTAAAATGAAAGTTGAAGGGGTACGAATATAAATTTAAATAAGATGAAGGATCAAAAAAGTAAGGAGGTTTTTTAGCACTACTAAAAAATAGTAACATATTCACACTTTTTAAGTATGTTTACACACATTAAAGTGAGAAGAATAAAAAAGTTACACTAGCATGCGGGTGAGCCAATTAGGCGTAGCAAATATTTTCACACTTTTATGTCAAATCTCTATATTTGATATGGTGCTCAAAGGTCCATTTTGGTAAACCAATAAAAATTGGTCCATTCTAGCATATTCATTTTGGTAACTTATTTTAAAGGAGGAATGATTAGGGTGCCTAAATATATGCCTAATTTTGTGCCTAAAATTGTGTAGCATTTACTTATTGGTTTGTGAAGCCGTGGGTTACTCATCGGCAACCAACATAATGCTGCCACCTATTTCTCATTAAAAAATCTACATGCTATTTTCTAAACACCAATCAACCCTTATATAAAGGGAAGTGATTTGCACATTCCTAATAGTTATTAGGACACTCTTTTTTGTGCTTCAATTAGTTGTACAAAACTCACACCGTGCTTTATATGCTTGTACTCTGAGTGTCCTAATCAATAAATTGAGTGTGCAAATCACTTTCTTTATATAAAACACAAATGTTAATTATTAGCCACAAAAATATATAAAAAATTATATAATAACAATGAATAAAAAAATCAAGTGTCCCATTAAACTATAATTAGTAAATTTTAAAATTTCAATCTCTTTTAATATCCGAACTAAATCTCCCTATAATAACGTAATTTCCTATAAATTAATAAAAAAATCTCAGTAAACAATCCTAAGCATCTCTCCTATAATAAATCATGTAATACACGGGTTATATAATTAATTACTGAAAAAGTAGTTGTAATGTATAATCATATGCAATTCCTGATCACTTCCATTTCAAATTAATAAAATTCCAGAGCGTCTTTAATGAATAGTTAATACTTTGGATTACTTATGAATGTAGGGGTGTAAACGAGCAAAGTTAAGCTGAGTACTGCCAAGCTCGAACTTGACTCGATTACTAAACTCGAGCTCGGTCAAGCTTTGGATTTCAAGCTCGAGCTGGCTCGTCATCTCAAACTCGAGCTCGATTATTTCCACATTTAAAGCTCTTAACTCGATAAAAATTCAGCATATCAAGCTTGACTCGACTCGATTTTTTTGACAATTACAAAACTACATGTATATAAAAGGGTAAGAGTGTAATATCATTGAAGCTCGATAAGGGCTTGCAAGCCTCACGAGCCAAGTATTTCGAGCTCGAACTCGACTGAAAGCGTACTCGAGTAGCTCGAGTTCAACTCGTTTATGCCAAGTCAATTTCCAGTAGTTTACGAGTCAATCCCGAATATCTCGCGAGCTGTCTCGTCTCGTTTACACCCCTGATAGTTATAAATGACTTGAAATAAACTCGAAAATGAGTTGATGCATTGGAGCTATATTGAGAAATGGTTATTTGAACAATAAAGATCAACCTTTTGAAAAATGATTATATGTCACACATTATATGTTAGTGATTAAATGTTATGAATAAGTTGAGAATAACTTTTTAGCATTGGAGTTAACGGGCTAAAAAAAGTTTAAATGTTTCAATAGCTAATAACTACTCAAAAGTCCAACTGCACATTTTCATTGGATTATAAGGGCCCGTTTGGTTTGTAGATGAGTTTAGGATTAAAATTTGGATTTGGATTTGAATTAGGATTTGAATTTGGATTTTATAGAAGAGCAGGAAACTTTAAAATTTGTTTGGTTTGTAAAAACATATAAGAATACTTTTTAACTTACATTACTCTTTTTAAACTAAAAGAATAATATTACTAAAAGATGACCAACTACATTGATGAAAAAAATTATAAACACAAAGAAAAAAGTACCCAATCGTCAGTAAAGATGTTGACTTTGTCTCAAACCCCACCTATTGAGGTAGCTTTTCGTAATCATCGTGTTTAAAGATGTCAAAGCCAAATTTTAAACCCAATTTATCAACCAAACAATTATTTTATGGATTGACTCCATTTCATATATCCAAAACCCACGCACCAAATTGCACCTAAATTATAGTAACAATCTAAAGATACAATTATGATCATATGAACCTTGAGATTTGATCCAATCAAAGCTTAAAATTTGAAACTAAGCATGACCATACACTCGGTCACAAAGACCGTAAAAGTTGAACGTACTCCTCTATTTACAACTAACACCCCCACAAGTAAAGAATATCTACCTAGGTGTCGTGGCTAGCCAAAACTACTCATTTAAGGCCCACGGGGTGCCACATCACTTTAACAAACCTCAATAACTAACCCCTCTTATACAACTAACCTTAACTTACTCATTTGGAGCCCACCACTTATAACTTTATTTTTTTTATTCAAATTTCCAAATAAACTAAATTCATCTCATTAAAAATAAAATACATTACAACATATTAAAATTAGACGCAACTTAAAATAACAATAAGGGAAAAAACGATACAAAAAAAATGACACGAAAAAAAATGATACGGGAAACAAATACAACACATATTAATAATACTGTCACACCCCCAAATTACCTGTTTTGCAGCGGAATGGAATACCTTGGGGATGACTGTCATAGTATCAAAGTTACAGTTATATCGAACGACCTAAAGTGTCTTTTGAAAATATCGTTTGATTAAGTAAAATAATCAGAGTTTACAAAACATAGGTCCCAATAGATTTCCAAAGTACCAAAATGAGTTTGTTACAATCAAACGATAGTTAAATGCATAAAATATATGTGAGACACGTCATCACCGCGACTCTATGATAAGTCCACATGCATGCCATGAAGTGAATGCCTTAGATACCTGAGATAAAACATGCTAAAAGTGTCAACACAAAGGTTGAGTGAGTTCATAGAGTTTGTGTTGTCATGAAAAACCTTTAAAGAATGTTCATGCAGCAAAGGCAAAGTTTTTGCTCATTGAGAATAGTCCATAAAGCAAAGGCATTGTAAATCTACTCAGTTTCAAGTTCCGCCCATACAAAACTTGCAACCTGTGTGTTCACAACACACTGCCAAAAGTAGTATGTCAAGTAGTCAAGTATACGTTGTCATAATAGTTCACAATATAGCACCACGTAGATAATAATGTATGCCAGGAAAAGCCCCTAGAATAAATAATATGCGTCCCGTAACATAATAAATAATAGCGCTATCCATACTACCTACTAGTAGGAGACTAACAATGCGAATGTACGAACGGTACATCATACAACTATTATATACATTTAAGAACACTCCGAACAAGGGAGAATTTGCACACTCCACCAAAAAGGCGAGAATTGGTATTGTTCCGTTCACATAGGGAGACTTTGCACACTCCACCAATAAGGCGAGAATTGGTATTGCTTCGTTCACATAGGGAGACTTTGCACACTCCACCAATAAGGCGAGAATTTTAGGTCATAGTACGTACGGTTCAATAAGTTCAAACAAGTCATAAGTTCATAATTAAGTTCAAGTGTTCCATTCAAAAGTTCGTAATTAAGTTCAAGAGTTTAAGTCGAGTTCAAAAGTTCAAAAAGGTCAAAGAGCTCAAAATCAAGTCAAATAAGTTCAAAATATATCAAAAGGGTCCTTTACAAGTTAAAAGAGTTCAACTATATGTCAAAAGGTTCAAATCAAGTTCAAAGTGTTCAAATATATGCTAAAAGGTCCAAATCAATTTAAAAGAGTTCAAATATATATGTCGAAAGGTTCAAATAATAGTGTTCATAACATAAGTAGTGAAACAAGAGTTATTTAAGTTCATATAAGTGTAAAGTAAAAGCAAGTAGTTGAGCATGTATCTCCCCAAAGAGTTTATAAAACAATTAAACGAGTAAAAGTGGGGCTACGAACCCACCTTAATAAATGTGATATCCAATATATAACGAATCGATGGATAAGCCGAGAAACCTCTACGCGCAACCTAGAATATGTGTTGTGTCTTAGGTTCTAAAATAATGATGTGAATGTACAAACAAGCCTTATATAGTTATTACATCAATTATGCTTGGACACTTAACATTTGTGAAGTCGTATAAGTGTTTACATTTCTTATATTTAAGTTTTTCCCGTCTAAATCTACCCGTTACTTCTAAACCGTAAATGATCACGACTCGATTTTTATGTCCCCGGAAAGGTAATTGATAGTACTAATCAGATTAGTGGGCCCTACTGCCCCAGAAATTATTTAACTAATGTGAAATTACCAATTTACCCTTGGATGTACTAGTTATTTCAATCAGCAGCAAGCTGTTTCATGGTTTTGGTCATAAGTCGAGTTCTACAACTCCGTTTAATGCACGGCCAGCAGCCACGTTCAAGTTAGGGTGTTAGCTAAAACTTTAATTCTCTGACCAACAAGGGGTTATATGCAATTTTTATGAGTTTTAGCCGTTTAAAATCTGTTACTCAGTTTTGGACACGTTTAGCCGTTTTGGCTCTAGTTTATTCATCGGGATGAGTTACGGCACGAGCCACCCGGGGAAACGACCACCAGACATCGATCTATAATCCTATGTTATTACCTAAGTTTCTCAGTCCACGAATTTTACCCAGAATTTACGTTTACAGCCCTTGTTCAGTTTCTGTGTTGCAAATCTAGTCCTTTCGACGGTTTCTAGTGTTTTAATCCATTTATCCAAGCACAATCAAGTATAATAAGCATATAGAACATATTAGATATATGAAATACTAGTATTTACTGAAATCAAAGGTAAGTATAGTAGTTTGCTTACAAGCCTTGTGATGAAACAAATCAAGAACCAAGAACTAGGACACTAAAACCTAAACCCTTTCAATATGAACCCGAGCTTCCAAATCCTTAACACATCATGCTAACCCTTGGTAGGATTGATCTAACCTTGATATAAGTTATAAAACCCTTGTCAAACTTTCATGAAAATCTATTAGAAAATAGATGAGTTTTTGGTAGTGTTTGTTGTGTTTTTATGGTTGAAATGAACTAAGGATCATCAAGGAACTAAGAGATTAACTTGTGATGGATTAAAGAAGCAAGAACAAGATTCTAGAGGGTGTTTTATTTGTGTTTGGGTCGTTGCTATAGAGAGAAATAGGGAGATGGATGAGTTTTTGGTTTATCACAAATGAGTTGATAAATAAATATCTTATTCTTAGGTGTTAAGTTAAGAACATGTGTAATCATCTTAGGATAGATGTATTCTCACCAAGCCAAGTGGCTTTGTGAGTCATAAGAAAGACATCGCCTAGCATAAGTGGTGACTTAGTTGTTAAGTCATACTAGATATTTGTTTTACGGAGTGAGTTTTGGTCCCGGTAATCGCTAACGGTAAGTCGTAAAGTCACGAAACTTAAAACTGGGTATCCTAAAAAATATGAAACTTATAAATATGTTAAAACATATCAATATACTCTATATAAGCATATTAGATGAGTGGTAAGTTCTATCGGGTTGCTTAAACGCTGCTAAAAGCTGGAAACGCGGGTTAAAAACGCGTATTTCGCGTAAAACGCAGAACTGGAAAACGTAAATTTCCAAAACTTATGAAAATGTCACGGAAGGTGAAAAACTTATATTTCTCTTATTTTTAATGTTTATGGACATATCAGGATGCCTAAAGGTCGTTTAAACCTAAACGTAAATCTCAGACACGGATTCGTGAAATTTGCAAAAATGACCCGATGAGTGTCAAATTCTTGGGTTATCACTAAAATAGGTTAACTTACGAGAATGTGAAATAAAATTTTTGGAAACGAATAGTAAAAGTGAATAGTAGAATTTTAAAATAACCTCTCAAAGTCGCAAACTAACTTTAAAAATGATGAATAGTATTTTGTGAATAGTAAATTCCTAAGATGAATAGTAAAAATTTCAAAGTTTATAAAATGACCTAAAATTGAGAATTGTGATAAATACATTACTCGTCGATTTGATATTTCTTCATGACGTGAGGAGGTTCGTGAAATAGTCGCCTTCGTTCGGATTTTGAGACATTGTTTTTCTTTTGGAGTAGAGTTATAGAGAATAATGTTATTTTTGATTGAATTGTATGTGAGAAAAATAATATGTAAAGGTTTGGTATTTATAGGGTGTAAGTTAAGGTTTAAAAAAAAAAAAAAAAAAAAAAAAAAAAAAAAGTTTAAACGGTAATAATACCGTTTCGTTTGAAATTGGGCCCCAGCCAGCGTTCATATTTTCATGAACTAACCTCGCCGTGCAGACGACGAGGTGTTGAGTGGCGAAAAAAGGCGAGGCTCAACGAGGAAGCCAGCGTGGACTGACGAAGCTCAACTAGTTCCACACCTTGTGCTCTTATAAACCAAGGGCCTCAAATGATTGTGGGGCTCTCTAAAATTGCCACATAAACACACCAGTAAATTACATGTATTATTGTTTTTTCTACATTTACTTTATGTTCAAAAGAAAAAAAATTAAAAGAAAGACTTTAATCCATTTGTCAATACATGTTGTTTGTTGTTCACCCTCCGAAAAATGTCACGTTAGTTTAAATAGTTTGACACTGTCCAACTTTTTATTTTTATCATCTATAATATCACCCCACGAGTTTGGTTCAATAAAAATCAAAGAAAAACTAAAGATCAAATAAACCATTTTCAACCATTTTTTTTATCAAAACAATAAAATAAACTTGTACCTTCATTTTTAAAAACTAAATATCTCACAAACCATTGATCGTTAGACGAAACTAATCATACCATCACGACAAGCATAAAATTACCTTTAATTTGATATCCTACATCATATATTTTTGACGAATTTTTTTTCCGACTTTTTTGTGGGTTTAGGGTTTACGGTTAGTGTTTAGGTTTTTAGGGTTTAGGTGTTTGACTTTTTTGGCTTAAGGTTTTTAGGGGTTAAGGGTTTAGGGTTTTTAGGGTTTAGCGGATAGGGTTTAGGGTTTTTTGGTTTTGCGGTTAGGATTTTAGGGGTTGAGGGTGTTTAGGGGATTAAGGGTTTAGGGTTTTTTAGGGTTTAGGGTTTTTAGGGTTTAGGGTTTGTAGTTTAGGGGCTGTTTTAACAAAAAAAAAGTATTTTTAAAATTTCATTTATAGTGTAATATATTGAAACCCGCAAAAAATGATAAAAAAATAAGTTCGTCGAAAGTATACAATATTGGATCTTTATAGAAAGATAATTTTATTCTTGTCGCAATTGTATAATTAGTTTTATCTAACTATTAACGTTTTGTGATATATTTAATTTTTAAATATAAGGGTAAAGTGAATTTAATTAATTTGATCAAAAATGAATTGTTGAGATTGATACACTTGATCTTTAGTTTTTATGTGATATTTATTGATCTCACCCCATCACCCCACAACCAAAAAACAAAAATAGGCATCCAACATCCTTCATTTATTTCTCTCTCTATTTTCATATTTTCAGCTTCACCAAAAGGCAAACACCAACAAATTGTCATTCGTCGTCCAATAATTCTTTGTAAGTTATCTTTCTGGTTTCTTTTTTACTTTTTTGCGGCTCTTTTATTGCAATATATTTATGTTCTTTCACAGCTGCTAAATGTAACTTGGATCTACTTTCATTATGCGTTCTTTTTTATTTATAGCTCATAGTGACTGGAGAGGCGAAGATGGACATGAGTCTCCAGCTTATAGTGATAAAAATATGGAGATGAGTCTATTTTTATATTGAATTTATTTTGATTTTTTACTGATATGATGTGTTACATATATTTGATTTTCTTTTTTTGTTTTCCTGTTTGTACCTCAAAGGTGATGGTGTCGTTAAAGAAGTTTCAGAAAGTTGAAAGGCCGTACCTAAAAAGGAGCTCGATGTTGGTTTCGTTAACTGCAGTCATGAAGATGAAGCAATGAGGAAGATGATACTTGTGAGCATGATATGATAGATAATGTATATAACTTTGTTCCTTTTTAAGAGCTATTTGCATGGTCATCAATGAGTAATTATCTCTATGATAGTTAATTTCAGTGTGTTAAGTTTTTTGTAGCTAAGTTGGTAAGTAAACTATGATTGGTAGTTTGTACATATTTAATTACATTGTGAACTTTTAAGTCACTAAAAATAATTGTTTTATATAATCCGTGTATAATTTAGCTTGGGACTTGGTTTACATTTTGGATGTTAGTATATAATATATACGAATTACATTGCAAAAAATTGTAGTTGTAATTGTAGTTTGCTATGTATACGAGTTGAAATTCATTATGTTATTTTTCTTTGTGTTTATAAAAATTGAAATAAATTATGTGTTTCAAATGGATACTAAAAAACTACAAGTAATAAATTTTGTCAAAAAATGATAATTACATTGAATAAATGTACTTGCAAAGATACTACAATAATGAGCGACTATGGGAGGAGTGGTAGAGGTGTACAGTGAGTGGTGGTCACTAGAAAAAGTAATGAAATTGAAGGTTAGGACTTAGCAATTGTAGAATGAGAACTAGCATGATGTACCATTTTATCTGGCATAGAGTAGTAACTATTTCAGAACATAATAATTAACTTGAAAATAGTTTTCTTGTAGTGTTGCACACTTTACACCTTGCTTCCGCAAATAGCCAAAAGTAATAGACCATTCCTTGTCATTTCACATCAACATATGCATGGCCTCACATGACTGCTGTTTTAAGCCCTTTTCATTTTTTATTTATTTATTTTTTTTGCTTCTTATACATTGTCATTGTTTTTAATAGTTTATGAGGGTTAAAAGAATCATACGGGTAACGGTTTCTCTCATTGCGGTTTTGTTGTTTTCTTCTATTTTATTTACTACATCAATTAGGTGAATCATGTTCTTAATTAACTAATTTGTTTTTACTATTTTGTTGTGTTGCAAAGCTATTGCACGTTTGAAACTATTACGTCATGTAAGGCCATCCACAATGGGTCTTGCTGGCATACGTTTAAAAGGACAGAAAATCTACATGGCAACTGTTTAATCCATTGTAGGAGCTCCAAATGGCAAGTTTGTGTAAATGAGGTTCAAGTCTGTACACACGAATACTAACTCTTGAAAGTGGGGTCCTCCACCATGAATTTAATTAAATGAATTGAAATGAAACATTTAATAATTAATTATATAGGACAATGTGTCAGTTTTTAGATTTTGGTAAAAGTTTAATGGGTTGTGACAAATTCTATAAAAGATAGTGAAATGGCGATTTGTCACTGTATTGAACTTAAAATAAGTATTGCATTGAGGATGCCTTAAGTGTGTCTCAAACTATTACGTGATGTAAGTGTGTCTAAAGGCTCTGATTGATACATCTTGAAACTTAATTTTATCCGTTTGCTAAAAAGTTAGGCATTCACCCTCATACAAAACCATAAAAATGAATATAGCATATAACATATAGAGTAAACTACACTGTTCGTCCTTGTGGTTTGCGTTGACTGACAAGTTTTGTCATTTGAAAAACAAAATGCACCATCCGTTCTTAAATGCGAAAAGTTATGTACCGTTGGTCCTTTGCTTTAACGAGACACACTACCGGCCGTTAAGTCTAGACATGTAAGGGTATTTTCGTCCTTTTATCATTTCTCTCTACTTCATCTTTCCCACTCATTAATACCTCCACTTTTTGTTCATACAACCATCACCACCGACCATCATCTTTCTTCATACCATCTTTCATTCAAAATACCATTTTAATACTCATCTTCTTTATACCTTATAAATACACTAAAAAAATCACAATTTCGATACCCTCACCATCATAATTACACTCCAACAATTTCACCGGTTCCGGTCAAATTTCAGCAGATCCGGTCAAACATTTAAAAAAAAAAAAAAAACCTTAAATATTTCTAAAAAGAACACATAAGAAACAAAACACACACTACATCAATCCAATATTAATCTACACTCAACTTAAAGGGAAAAATATGTCAACTATTAAAGATTAATTCACACAAAATTTTCTCTACCAAGTTTGAAAAACCATCAGCACTACAAATCCCACTAATAATATGCATCTATCACCACCATTTGTTGATGTCATCACCACTACCATGACCACTCTTGAAACGAAGACAACGAAAGAAGAGATTTCTACTCCTAAAAAAAGTGTGTGTTGATATAGTGTAAAAGAGGATGAACTTTATGACGGGATGGCGGGATACCTCGCTACCCTGCTGCTTTATCTAAAGATCAAGATCCAAAAACTTGAGGGTAGGTGAATATTTGCCTATGATTGATCTCTAACGGGGATGAATATTTATTTTGTGGGAAATTGATGAATATTGGTTGTTTGGATTTTGATTCATTTTTTCGGTGGTTTTGAGCGTTTCAACTTTGATTTTCGTTTGACTTTAGTGGGTGTTCTTGATTTTTTATTTATATATTGATTTTTTGTATTGAAAAGTAAAATTTAGATTTGACACCGTGAATATTGGATCTTGAAATAAAGTTTGTAATATTGGGAATGATATTCATCTTTTTAGTATGGATAAAATTAATTGTGAATTTGTGATGAAATTTGTAACTTTGCATATTGTTGTCAAACTAGTCTTGAACAAAATCGCAAGTTATGTATGTAACTTATGAATTAATGTAATCTTTGGTAAAATGTAATAACTCATAAGCTTGTTTTCTCCTTTTCTAAAAGTGTGTCTTCGTCTATCTTAATAGTAACTTATTTGAAAAAAAAAAAAAAAAAAGTCAAGTCATGGATAATTAGTTTCCATGTATCATGTGTTCAAGAATCAAATCTTCTTGTGGTATTACACTATCTTATAGTTATATATGTCCCGTTCCATTTTTTTACTCTAGACACAAGTTCAAACGGGGGATTGAAGTGTTTGAAGATTTTTTTTTTATTGTTATTATTATTTTTTTTGTTTTTAAATGGGATGGATGAAGATGGGATTGTATGAGTTTTGTAGTTGGTGATGATATTTAATGAAGATCGAAGATCATGGGTTAGTATTTGTGGACTGGATTATGTGTTAGAGTTTTATGAAGATGAGGTGTTAGTGTTTATATATAATGAGAGAATGAGATGGGTGTGTTGGTTTTGGGGTTTTTGAGGGTTGTCGGAGGTGGTAGGATTGGTGGTGGACGGTGATGGCGAGACTGATGGTGGATGTTTGTAGTGGTGGGTGAAGATTAAGATGAAGAGATAGTGATTTGGTGGGGAGGTGTTGGTGGAGTGACTAAAGAAGAGAGAGAGAGAGAGAGAGAGATACAAAAGGAAAAATGATTGTTTTATCTTTATGTGTAGACTTAATAAGACGAAAGTACCCTCATTTAAGGACGGGCGATGCATTTTTTTCGGTCAAAGGACGAAACTCGTCGGTCAACGCAAACCACAAAGACGAACGGTGTAGTTTACTCTAACGTATGTATGCAATAGCTTGTACTTTAAAGAACTCCCTCAAGTTGTACTTGAATATATTCATTACAACTTAAATGCTCAATAGTCATTACCACCAGCTAAGTACAAATAGGAAAACAGTCACAAGTTTTCAATCAATCCTTAGTATATGACCATATACCCATACGATAGATATTGACAACACGCAACTTGAAAATGAAATAGTTAAATAATCGCTTTGAAAACGCAATGCAAACAACCACTTATAACTTTTCTAGTTGTCCACATTTTGCGAATTACGGACATGAATATCAATTCCTTTTCTATCCTTTGGGATTAAAAGGACACCATCACCTCGCGTTGCAATAAACATAGCTCTTCTAAAGGAATAGAGAAGTTCTTACGCATGCACCTCCTGCCACTTCAAAGCTTAGAATCAAAGAGATACCAGACATCAATACTGAACCACCAAGAGGAGTGCATTGTGCTTTCTACTTCAATATTTGTATCAACTACTTCTACTGCCACAACAACTCTTAGGCACTCAAAATCTCAAGAAAAAAACAATGGAGGTACCTCGCATATCCTCGATCATCTTCACAAAAATGCATTTTAAACGACAATTGTGTTTGGTTGTAAATTGTAATAGTAGAGAATACTTAATGGATGAACACACTATCTAGTTACAACACAGCTTAGTCAAACAACCAACTATTTAAGAATTTGGAACAATCAGACAGAAACTTGTCTCGTTGAGATTAAAAGAAAAATCATTCACAAAGCATGATACAAATCTTACAATTTCACCATAAGTAGTTTGACCAGAGCAGGATTGTTGAATACTCATGTTTCAGTATAGGAGTATACGCATTCAAGTTCTTCTGCTTCTGTTCCTCGACGTGTACATTTGGTATCCTTCTCTTTGTGTCATGATTTTGTATTTGGAGGGTCTTCGGGATTGCTTAAAATTTTCTGCTTATCAGTTTATTTTTTACTAACATGTATGCAGTTTGAACTTTTTAAATAAAGCATGCTGCGGTTTTAACAGTGGCACCTCCAGTGGATGTACACGCCGGCAGTGTTCTAAAATTCCGCAACGGCATTTGCTGTGGAACAGCTCATCATTTTATCTGGTACGTGTACTGTGCACAAAACATTATGGCTCTATCAGAGTTACATGCTTTTCTGATTTGTGGATCATCATCAGTTCATCATCACAGGTCGAGAGAAAATAGTCATCTCAGCGTCTTGCTTCTAGTATAGAAATTCTTCACCAAAATGCATGATTGAATGTTTACAAGTTGCATCCTAAAAGTAGTTGGACCATTATTCCTTAAAGTTATAATGCAATATAAGTCTAGTCTTCCCACTCCCAAGGTACAGACAAAAGGAAGGTGCATGTCAAGTTGCTTACATTATTGGTGCTGCTAGTCTTGCTACTTGGATGGCATGATTAAAGTTATAATATTGCAATATAAGTCTAGTCTTCCCACTCCCAAGTTTACTTCAAAGTCTTTTATGATATGATTATACATAGAAATTAGTTATTATTAGTCAATGAATATGTGGATGACAGAAAAAAGGTGTTGCTAGTTGTGCTATATGTTATAATGCAAGATAAGTGCAATCTCCCCTACCCCAACAATGGGGCCATTTCCATACTTCAAACTTATATTCAGCATTACCCTTCTTAAGACCTATAACAATCAATTAATCAAAATAAGGAATCTTTGGAGTGACTAATATAGAATGTCAAAAGACATTTATATACAAAACAAAGTACAATGAGGTATGCAATGTTGTTGTGCTACTCTTGTTTGTTGTTCCCAAATTTTGCTTATTCCGAAATCATAATGGCAGATTAAAAAAGGTTAAGCTATTACTAATTTCTTAAACATTAATATGCAGGACACCACCAAGAATCACCGGTTAGTTACTTGTTTTACAAATCTAATATTAACATAGACTAATAATTACTACTAGTAATTGCTTAAATTACATTAGGAAATCTATAAAGATCCGCAAAAATACGAGATCATTTATTATGCCAATGAACATACGAATTCAGAAAATTGAATTGGTCTATTTTAAATTCTCTGCAAGGAAAGGCTCTCATATGGCAAAGAATGGATAGGCAAATAATTGAATTGGAAATAGTCTTGCTCCACAAAACTTCCTGGTGATTTTGATTTTGTATCATATTATTGTTTCAAGACTGTACCTTCAGATATCTAAAGTCCAAATTTTTATGTGTTGTTTAAACCTCCATTTCATTGTTAACAAATTGAGTTATTGTGTAAAGTATTTCATTGAGACATTTTATCAAACGGTTTATCTGCATATTACAACTAACTTGTTTGAACAAGAGAAAATAAGACTTGCTAGTGGTGCTATTGGATGGGCATGATTAAAGTTATAATGCACTATAAGTCTAGTCTTACCACTCTTCTTTAAAGTCATTCCTGATATGATTATACGTAGAAATTAATTAGTTATTACCAATCACATTGTCTTGCTCAATCCGACTATAAAAAGCCAATGCTTGTTCTTATAAATTTAAGTTAATTTCCAAAAATGAAGTCACCACAAGCAATAATTCACTTATCATCTTCCTCTCTTATTTCTTTTCTCTTTTACGGTCTCGCGATAATATGTCTTACTTCCGCCACCATCTCCGCTTCATATGGCGGTAACGAGACTGATTATCACGCGTTGTTGTCATTTAAATCAAAGATCACCCATGATCCATACCAAGTTCTAACCTCGTGGAACCATTCCTTTCATTTCTGTGACTGGAGTGGTATTTCATGTGGAAAGCGGCACAAACGAGTGACTGTTTTATGACTGGTTTCGCAGGGCTTAGAAGGATCCTTGTCTCCTCATGTAGGGAACCTTAGCTTCCTACGTGTGCTTTCTCTATCAAACAACAGCTTTCAAGGAACCATTCCTCATGAACTTGGTCGTCTATCTAGGCTACGTCGTCTTTTACTGTATACAAACAAATTCAGTGGAGCCATTCCAACAAACTTGTCTGGCTGCTCTAACCTCGAAGAGCTTGACCTCGCTCTAAATGAGCTAGCAGGAAGCATACCCATGGAGATTAGTTTACTCTCGAAACTTACTCGTCTTGTAATTGAAGACAATAAGTTAACAGGTGGAATCCCACCTTTCTTGGGGAATATCACATCAATGGAACTGTTCTCTGCTGCTGGGAACCGGTTGGGTGGGAGCATTCCAGATACCTTGGGTCATTGGAAAAGCTTGACAGAATTTAACTCCGGTGACTGCAACTTATATGGAAGCATCCCTCATTCCATTTTCAACCTCTCACTCCTAGTTACTTTTTCCTTACCTGGTAATCACCTCACTGGTAGTCTTCCTTCAGAAATTGGTAATCAGCTCCCTAATCTTGAGTTCCTTCAGTTATGGGGTAACAAACTGACAGGAATTCTTCCACCTTCTCTTTCTAATTGTTCTAAATTATGGTATCTTGAAATGGATGACAACAATTTTAGTGGGAAGTTGACAATTGATTTTTCAAAACTAAGAGATATTAAAATAATTAGATTACAGAATAACAACTTCCATGGACGTGGAGAAGCTGATGACATGAGGTTTATTGATTCTTTGAATAACTGCACCAGATTAGTATGGTTGGACCTTTCTAATTGCAACCTTATAGGAGTGCTTCCGATGTCTATAGGTAATCTCTCTGATCAACTCAGCTCTCTAGTTTTAGGAGACAATCAATTATTTGGAAGCCTCCCTTCAAGTATAGGTAGTCTAGTTGGTTTGACCACTTTAGCTTTAGGACCAAATCGATTCAAAGGAAAGATCCCCAGTACCATTGGTAAACTTCGAAGGCTACAAGTTCTTGGTCTAAATAACAATCAATTTTCAGGGCCCATCCCTAGTACCATTGGGAACTTATCATTGTTGACTGAACTTTATTTAGATTACAACAAATTAGAAGGCCATATTCCACAAAGCCTTGGGAATTGTATAGAACTTAATAAGTTAAACCTAGCAGACAATAGACTCAGTGGAAACATACCCAAACAACTTTTTCTACTTCCATCACTAAACTTTTTTTTAGATCTTTCAAACAACAACCTGTCTGGTTCCATTCCATCAGAGATTAAAAACCTCAATAAGTTGAGCGAGCTCTATTTATATTATAATAATTTATCAGGTACCATTCCTAGTAGCCTTGGTGAGTGCGTTAGCCTTACAAAGTTATACCTTAGTGGCAACCAATTTCAAGGCATAATACCATCTTCATTAGGTTCCTTAAGAGGATTGGAGGAACTGGACATTTCTCAAAATAATTTATCTGGTAAAATTCCTCAATTCTTAGGCAAATGGAATTCATTAGAATATTTGAACCTATCCTTTAATGATTTTGAGGGTGAAGTACTGATTGGAGGAGTGTTTGCCAATGCAAGCGCATTTTTGGTTTTGGGGAACCATAAGCTTTGTGGTGGTTTGGATACACTTGAGTTACCCAAATGCAAGGAGACGGGTAGTAAGAAAAAAAGGTTTCCTTTCTTCATATTAGTCATTGTGATTGCACCAACATTGCTCATCGTATTATGTTGTGTGTACCTTTTGTGTAAGAAGAAACGCAACAGTCAACCATCTCAATCTTCACGGAATGAAAGGTTCATGAAAGTTTCATACAATCAGCTTCTCAAGGCTACTGATGGGTTTTCTACAACAAATTTGATTGGCGAGGGAGGCCACAGCTCTGTTTATAAAGGAATCCTCGATTCTAATGATGTTGCAGTTAAAGTTCTGCATCTTCAAAATAAAGGAGCTCACAAAAGTTTTATAGCAGAATGTGAAGCATGGCGGAATATTCGGCACCGTAATTTGTTGAAGATAATAACTTCGTGTTCAAGTACTGATTTCCAAGGCAATGATTTTAAAGCTTTGGTTTACGAGTTTATGCCGAATGGAAGTGTACACAACTGGCTTCATTCAAGTGCAAATACATCGAAACTGAACCTTCTTCAAAGAATAAGCATTCTCAGAGATGTTGCAACAGCACTTGATTATCTTCACAATCACTGCCAAACAACGATTGTTCACGGTGACTTGAAGCCTAGTAACATTCTACTTGATGCTGATATGGTGGCTCATGTTGGAGACTTTGGTTTAGCTCGACTACTTGGTACAGACTTAAACCAAAACAGCTCAACCGGGGTTAAAGGAACAATTGGTTATGCACCTCCAGGTAATTCCACTTTTATTCCATGATGCTTATATTTCTTTACAGGTTAAAGTTAGTAAGTTAATTAATTGTTTTTCATTTGTAGAGTATGGTATCGGGAGCGAGATGACAAGGTGTGGGGACGTCTACAGTTTTGGAATATTATTACTAGAGGTGATGACTGGTAAAAAGCCGACAGACGGCATGTTTTTTGAAGGTCTTAGCCTTCATAAATTTGCTTTCATGGCATTACCAGATCATGTAATTGATGTTATTGATAATGATGCAATTGTGCTGCAAAGTACGGAAGCGAATGCAAAGAAAGTGGAAGAATGTTTGGTTGCAATTATCAAGATTGGAGTTTCATGCTCTGTGGATTCCCCACCACAACGGATGAAATTTGAAATTGTTGTCAATGAGTTGCAGCATATTCTCGATGTGCTTCAAAATATATAAGGTACTCTGTTTTCTCTTTTTGCAGAGTGTGATTTTACATGAGTTGGTCAATAAATCATCACAATAAATGGTTTCTTTTTTCTTGTCTTTTGAACTCTTTCAGGTATGGCGAAGTTGAGAGTGCATGTCGTGGTTAAATAAATGTTAAGTTGTTTGTAATTGTGGCTTAATTTTCTTGTTGCATAAGTGTACAAGACATAACTTAAAAAACGTTACGTAACATTACGTTTCTTTCCTGGTGACGTATCATATGTATCAAGCATGTTTGTAAGTGTGGTTTCATTTCCATGAATCCAATTTGTGGTACTGAATTCTACTTAAGTTCTACTTGGTGTTCGATTCCTTAATGAACAGCCTAATGTTGTTCGTGTTCTTCGACTTTTTCTTGAATATCTGAATGAGTAAGCTCGAGGCTTCCCCCTCTTCTGGTTTCGAGCAGTGTATGGTTTAATTTTATAGAAAGTCAACCTCATGTTTGGTATACTGTATTATTACTGCAAGTATATTGTATTAAAAATGTGTCAATAATGACCAAAGTGGATTTCTGATACATAAATCAGCTCGAATGTTTTGATATACAGTCATTCACATTAGAGACTTGAAACTTGAGAGGTGAGACTGTTGCCAAGTTACTACTTAATGGAAGTTTAATTAACAAAAAAGGTGTAGTTATGGAGTGTCCTAAAAATATAGATAAAAATGAACTGGGTCAAACAATTAAATTACAGTAATATGAAATGGGTTAAACATGAAACTGTACACCCACTCTTGTGAAACAAACCAAAGAACAGCGAAAACTAAAATGGGTCAAATGGGTAGACTCAAAAAATATCTTTAACTGAACATGTCATTATTTTGTTCCATTCCATCAGAGATTGAAGACCTCAAGATGTTGAACCATCTCGATTTATCTTATAATAATTTATCAGATACCATTACTAGTAGCCTTGTTCAGTGCATTAGCCTTAAAATGTTAAACCTACAAGGCAACCACTACAGTTTCTGAGATAATTTCAGCCATGAATGAATTTGTTGCTCTTCTTTTCCGAAATGAACATAGTATTGATTCAAATAAGGAAGATCCATTGACATTACAAATGAGTTGATACATTGAGCTTGCCTACTGTATGACTACTCGAGCAAACAACACATCTAAAAAGATACACGCCAACCTTATTAACTGCTAGAGCAGAAATGAAACTAAAACATACACCATAGACGTCACTATACGTATCGTTATCATCACTGCCTTTGAATAACTCGAGAAAAACAGATGGGGTTTGATGAAGTTAATGTCGTCTCCAATCTGCCTTTAGAATTGAGAATCAGGCCATATGACGAATACATAATAAATGTTGACTTTACCCATCCAAGTACAAGCTCCAAAAAACACTAATAACTAGCAATACACCACATTGACCACCTGCACAAACTAAAACAAACACACTTTATCATTCTTTCGAGCTTCAAACATATTAATGGCAGTAAATGTTAAGACTGAAACATATAGTTGCGACTTCTAATCTTATTTTCTTACTTGGATGTTTTAGGATGACGCATTATATTTAGCGTTTGGGTATTCTAAAAGTTCTTGTCATCAAGTTTTACAAATGATTAATGTGCCATATTTACCTTTTTAATGAAATGACCCAAACTGACCCGTTTTAAGCTAGTTTTAATTTTTATATCTTTTTTACATAGCCTGAACCAACATGTAGGACCTGAATTTTAAGCTATGAAAGACCAGAACAGACATGTTGGACCTGTTTTTTAAGCTATGTTTATACATTTTTAACATAACCTGAACTGAACCATTTTATATGGGTCGATGTAGCCAGAAAAACAGCTCCAAGGGTCTCGTTGCAGCTATGTAAAATAAAGAAAAGAAAATATAAATTTTTTTGGTACTCTCCATTAATAAGTTGTCATTGAAATTATTTGATTTGGGAGGTTCTATGTACCGGTCACCGTTTTTTTCTCCAAGTTACTTTTTTATTTACCATTCAAAAGTAAAATGGGTCAAAATAGCCATCTGTACTAGTGTTGGTTAGTTGTTGTACTGACTGCTTTTGGAACCTGTTAACACTAACAGATGACTGTGTTTACAAAACAAACATAACCCATAATGCTTTTAAAGGATGACTCGTCCGATATGGCTAAGATTTCAAGAAAGGTTCCAACCTTGTTCATGAAGTTCAGGACACCACCGAGAATCATCAGTTATTAATGCAGACTAATAATTACTAGTTGCTTAAATTACATTAGGAATCCATAAAGATCCGTAAAAATACCAGATCATTTATTATGCCAATGAACATACGAATTCACAAAATTATGCTTTATGAGTGTTGTCAAAGTTTCAATGTCAATAAGCTTTATGGATAGTAAAACACTGGAGTTTCAATGTTGCTACTTAATCGAAGTTTAATTAACAGAAAAGGTGTAGTTATGGATTGTCCTAAAAATATAGACAAAACTGATCTGGGTTAAACAATTAAATTACAAAAAAGGTGTAGTTATGGATTGTCCTAAAAATATAGATAAAACAGAACTAGGTCAATTAAATTACAAAAAACGAGTGTTGTATCTACTTACTAATGTAATGTGGAAACATGTAACTTTACAGTAATATGAAATGGGTTAAACATGAAACTGTACACCCACTCTTGTGAAACAAACCAAAGAACAGCCAAAACTAAAATGGGTCAAAACATGAAAATTACCAGTTTGACTTGTTTCCCAACCTGACTAGCTGCCCGTTATGGAACACCTCTAGCTTAGATCATGTGTTACCTGTAAGGCTCCCAAGCCTGCATTTCCAAGGGTCCACATCAACGGTGTGACTGATAAAGCATTAGCCAATGCTTTTCTGCAATGCAAAGAAATGGAAATACCAACGGGTTAGGGCTGAAGTGTCATATGCATGGTTCACAATGTTAACGAGTCTATGTCAAAAAAAACCATTTACAGTAGCAAAATTGGGGATCTAGCAACAAAAATCAAACATATCAATAATGTTTTAAACACATAATTTTCTTGTGGAGCTGAAGTAATAACTTATGGAATGGGCTCAGTGCTATCACCAATGCCAAGGCTTACACAAGAAATAAATACAAGATAAGAAATAATCCTACCTTAATTAGCGATGGCTGAAGTAATACTAACTTCTGGAATGGGCTCAGTTATATCACAAATGCCAAGGCTTATCATTTGTTCACCATGGTATTTTAGCTTATGTGCAGCCATTCTTCTACGAATCTGTAATTCCACCAACACATATCATGTATCTAAGTTTCTATATCCATGTCTTTATTTAGAAGAAACATGTGATAGTGATACCGATGTAAACCTGAATCTATAGTTACAAAAAAACATGTATAAGCTGAACCAAATAAGATCATAAGCCCAAAATAAGCTTAAAACACGACCCCGTAAGTTGAACGTTTCACCTAAGTAACCTCCAATTACACTAAAAGTTAAACTAAATCATGTCAACCTCTAAAACCTCTATCTAATCTACCATTTTCATATAATCAAATCATACAAAAAGAGGAAGTTTGACGGCAGGGCTCTATTTTGTGGCCGAATTAGACCCCGGTTTTCTCATTTCATAACCGGGCTTTATGCCTTTGTTTTTGACGGACACCTTTATAGAGACCTTTTTTCCTATTAACAGGGCTCTATTAAGGGGGCTTTGTTTCAGATTTTGTACCAACTACCAAGGCACATAGCCATCTGACCAATCTTCAAACCCAAACACTCCTTTAAAAATAACTGCTATTCAAACTTAATTTGGCACAAAGAATTTCTGAGAAACTAATCCTTACAGCTTTTAAAACCAAACTTAACAAAGATAACGCCTTTAGATATGTGGTTCTTATCTCGAGGCAGAACAAGGCTACATACATTATATTGGCTTCAATCATGCCCAAATGATACTAAGATGATGTAATGTATAATTGATGACGTATACTCTACATCCGGGTTACGAACCCGCCCCAAAGCCCAATATTGATAAAGCCCAACACGATGTGGGCTACGCTGATAAGCGTTTAGGCCCACAGCGGCCCAGATACGAATCTATTTAATGAATAGATATGGGATATCTTCTAATCAAGGAGATAATCATTCCTCAATCGATTTAGGCGGGATACGCCGAAGGTTGAGGAACACGGAACCAACAAGGATTCCGTGCCTATATAAAGGGAATCACATCCCTCGTTTAAGGTACAATCTACAAACCCTAACTCTCCTTAAACCCTAAACCGATTACTTACTCTCACGCCGGAGGATAATCGTGGGAAACAATCCCACGGTAAGCCTAAAGGTGTCTTTTGTCTTTTAGTGCGCAGGTTCCAAGCAACAATCCTCAATTGGTGTAGAATCCGGAGCTCCAAACAAGGAACGTCCAACTTTTGCATCAACAAGTGGCGCCATCCGTGGGACCATTCACTAAGAACCAAGAACTAGGATGACGAAGCGATCGCAAGCAGATTTTACTGGAAAGAAGGTGCACAGCGGGGCAACCCCCAAGCAGATCTCTGGAACAACCAGCGCTGCTAAGAATCAGGGATCAGGCCAGGATTCGGCCTTCCCTCTGGTGGAACCACTCTCGGGGACAACCCAGACAACAACGACTACCACCAGCACCAGAGACCCGCCGCGCACTCCTTTTACTCCACTCCAATCGGTGCTAGAAGCTAACTTCACAAAAGCACCCGACGCACCCGACAGGAACAGGGGCGTGTTGATAGAAACAGATACCCCTGTTCTAGAGGGAGTCGTTCCAGAATTAGAGCCAAGTAATTTTGTCTCTCAAAATTACGAAGCCCTAGCTGTCCTCATGCAAGAGGAAGCAAAGAAAAGACCAAGTCGAAGCATGCATGCTCGACTAGACTTTGGCCCAGAGTTTGAGATATCTCCACCGCGTCGTCATAAGGAGAGACGCGGGAAGGGCAATCGCCGACCCCCAGTATTCAATAGAATTGGGAGGAGAGTTGAGGAAGATAATACGTCTGACTCACAGCCTATGACTGAAAGTGAGGAAGATGGGAAGCGCACCAGTGTCCATACTAGACTCGGTGGCCGCAGAGTACAAGACAGATTGGGGGAGCGATATTCCCCAAGTGAGAGCCCCCCAAGCACGAATTCTGAGGATAACCGGCGTAAACGCCGAAGGGGAGAGGAACTATCCTCTAGTAATTCCTCAGACAGTGAGGACAGTGAGACTGGACATTGGAAATCCAGAAGAAAAAACCGTGACCAAGAAGAGGAGGATATGTCTCTCCCATGGCGCCGTCAGAAGGTAGATGCGTTCACTAGACGTATCAGTGATTTTTTGGAGAACAAAAAGAGGCGCATGCCTACTAATGTTAAAACCTATGATGGAGCAGGTGATCCTGATGATCACCTAAAAATTTTTGAATCAGCAGCAACCATTGAAAATTGGCCACAACCTGTATGGTGCCACATGTTCAATTCCACACTGGTGGGAAATGCGCGGAACTGGTTCAACAAGCTTCCACGCAGAAGCATCAATGGCTTTGAAGAGTTAAGGAAGGCATTCCGCCTAAATTTTACTCAACGAAAAAAGTGCGCTAAAAACCCCATTGAACTTGCTAGAGTCAAACAGCGCCAAGGGGAATCCACAAACGCTTTCATGGAGCGCTTCAAGGATGAGTGCATGCAAGTCAAAGCATGTCCCGAAGTACTCAAAATCTCAGGGTTCATGAATGGAATCAACAACCCGGAACTTATTAAAAGGTTAAATGACAGGATTCCCCAATCCTTGGATGAGGTTATGAAGCGTACACGGTCCTTCGTACAAGGAGAAGCCGCCGCAGCGGATAGCAAGAGAAGCTACTCCAATTACCGGTCACAGGAACAACCTGGGAGACAATCCACAGACCGGAATAACAACCGTAACAGGAACTATCGCAACCAAGGGAATGGACGCGACAATGACAAGTATACCCCGCTTACCAAATCACCGAAGGAAATACTCGCAACAGAGGGCGCTAACTTCCCAAGACCACCACAAATGCGCACTCCAGAGGAGAGGCGTGTCGGCAGTGGATACTGTGATTACCACGCGCAGAAGGGCCACACTACTAACGAATGTGTCCAATTGCGTCAACTCATTGACAAGATGGTCAAAGAGGGTAGATTGGACCATCTGGTCAAGAATATCAAGGAAGGGAAGGACAAGCAAAAGAGTAGCAATAAGAAAGAAACGCCTAAAGATAAGCCCGACACCATTTACATGATACAATCATGGCAGCGGGTCACAAAGCAGAAGGTAAGTCAGGATTTTTCGCGGGGAAAAGAAATTTCATTCCCCACCTTAACCGCGAACAACGCGGTGGTAGAACCACTTACTATAGAGATAAGCGCGGGGGGTCACGATATCCACCGCATGTATGTTGATGGTGGAGCCTCCGCTGACATCATGTACGAGCACTGCTTTAAGCGACTGCGTCCCGAAATACGCAACCAGTTAACCCCAGTCGGAACAGCGTTGACCGGTTTTACAGGGGAGAAGATATGGCCTATGGGACAAATAAGATTACCTGTCAGCATTGGAAACGAAGAACACTCCGCTACGGCATGGATGGAATTTATGGTGATTAAATCTCCCTCGCCATATAATGGCATTATTGGGAGACCAGGAATTTCAGCTATGCGCGCAGTGCCGTCAACAGCGCATGGGATGCTTAAGTTCCCAGTGGAAGGTGGTATTGTTACTCTTTACAATGCCACTATACCACATCGAGAATGCAACACGATTGCATGCGAGACCGCACCAACCCCAACACAGCGGACTACTAGAATTCCACATCTGAAAGTAGCAATCTACCCAGAATACCCAGAGCAGGAAATTGCCATCGGAGGATCACTATCAGATAACGGCAAATCAGCTGTATGTGCGCTCCTGCAAAAGAACTTAGACATTTTTGCATGGGAGCCAAAACACATGACTGGAGTACCGCGCTCAATCACAGAGCATAACCTGCGAATCCGACAAGGATACTCGCCTGTGCGCCAGAAGAAACGGGGCCAAGCCCCAGAGCGTGCGCAAGCGATCCTGGCTGAAGTACACAAGTTGGTAGACGCGGGAATTATGCGTGAAGTCTATTACCACGACTGGCTTTCGAATCCAGTAATGGTCAAAAAGAGCGACGGTAGCTGGCGAATGTGTGTTGACTTTACGGATCTTAACAAAGCGTGCCCGCAGGACTGCTACCCATTACCAGAAATAGACTGGAAAATAGAGTCTCTGTGCGGGTATCCATTGAAGTGTTTCCTAGATGCGTACAAGGGGTACCATCAAATTCAGATGGCTAAAGAGGATGAAGAAAAGACGGCCTTCCACACAGGCCAAGGTGTTTACTGTTACACAAAAATGCCCTTCGGCTTAAAAAATGCGGGGGCCACCTATCAGCGGTTGGTAGACAACGCTTTCAAAAAACAGGTGGGCCGCAACATTGAAGTCTATGTCGATGATCTAGTCATCAAGAGCCATACTGAAGATGAGCTAATACGCGACATTGAGGAGACGTTCAAAACTCTACGAGAGATAAACATGAAGCTGAATCCAAAAAAGTGCACATTCGGCGCTACTGAGGGCATGTTCCTTGGATACCTGATTGAACCTAACGGCATAAAACCATGTCCAGAAAAGACAAAATCGGTCATCGAACTTCCTTCACCACGCACGTTGAAGGAAGTTCAATCTCTTAACGGAAAGTTGGCCGGCCTGAACAGGTTCCTATCCAAGTCAGCAGAAAAATCGTTACCACTTTTCAAAACACTCAAGAAGTGCATAAAGAAGGGTGATTTTAAGTGGACTACGGAGGCAGAGGAAGCCTTCACCCAGCTTAAACAGCATCTGGCAACACTCCCAACGCTCGTTGCACCCCGACCAGGGGAAGAACTGATCATGTATTTATCCGCAACGGAGGGGGCAGTCAGTGCAGTACTACTAACAGATAGGGATTCAGTGCAAACTCCTATCTACTTTATAAGCAAAGCGCTAAAGAAGACGGAGGTGAACTATACGGCCATGGAAAAGTTGGTTCTTGCATTGGTATTTGCTGCTAAACGGCTACGCAGGTATTTCCAGGCGCACCCGATTGCAGTCATCACCGATCAACCAATCAAACAGGTCATCTCTAAACCAGATGCATCAGGCCGACTCCAGAAGTGGAGTGTATTGCTGGGCGAACACAATATTTCATACAGACCACGCACGGCAATTAAAGGACAGATTCTGGCAGATTTCATAATTGAGAAGCCAGACACCAATGAGGCACCTATACCAAACAAGACGGAACAACAGGATCCATGGATCTTGTTTACAGATGGATCCTCTTGCATTGATGGTTCAGGAGCTGGCCTTATCCTTACTAATCCAGAAGGTATGAAATTCACCTATGCACTGCGCTTTGAATTTACAGCGACAAACAACGAGGCAGAGTATGAAGCTCTACTTGCTGGACTACGCATCGCAGCTCGAATGGGTGTACAGAACCTAGAAGCAAACGTGGATTCCAGGCTCGTAGCTAACCACGTGTTGGGCGAATACGTAGCTAAGGAGGATAACATGATCCAATATCTGGCCAAAACCAAGATGCTAATCAAAGGTTTTGACAGGTTCACTATCAAACAGGTCCCTAGAGGGGAAAACCGCAAGGCGGATGCCCTGAGCAAGATTGCCTCGACAAGTTTTGCACACCTATCAAAGCAAGTTCTGGTAGAAACTTTGAAAAGCAAGTCTATCTCAGAGATGGAAGTTTCCACAATCATAGAGGAAGACGGCCCTACATGGATGACACCAATAATGGACTTCCTGAACAAGGGAATGCTACCCCAGGAATAGAAGGAAGCTCGCAGGATACGCTTGTACCGACGCTCCTTCTTACAACCATGGCTCCGCTGTGTGGGCCCATTACAGGCAAATTATGTGCTGCGCGAAATCCATGAAGGTTCATGCAGTATGCATTCAGGACCACGATCTGTTGTAGCACGCGCCATGCGATCGGGATATTACTGGCCTACTATGCACCGAGACGCGCGGGATTTAATACGGAAGTGTTCTGATTGCCAAGTGCATAGGCCCGTCCCACGCCAACCACAGCACGAGCTAACGCCAATAACATCACCATGGCCATTCCACAAATGGGGTATTGACATCGCAGGCCCTTTTCCCGTCGCAGCGGGGGGATTAAAATTCCTCATAGTCGCTGTAGACTACTTCACCAAGTGGATTGAAGCAAAGGCGGTGGTAACAATCACTGGCAACAAGGTGAAGCGCTTTGTGTGGGATAACATCGTATGCCGTTTTGGCCTTCCTGGAGAAATCATCTCGGATAATGGTAAACAATTCTGTGACAACCCTTTCAGGGACTGGTGTGAAAAGCTACGCATCACACAGCACTTTGCGTCTGTTAAACATCCACAAACCAATGGCCTAGTGGAGCGGGCAAATAGAAGCTTAGGCGAAGGAATTAAGGCACGCCTGGAAAAGCACAAAGGGAGATGGGTGGAAGAACTATCACATGTTTTGTGGGCGCATCGCACCTCGATCAAAACCAGTACAGGAGACACCCCCTTCTCTCTAGTCTACGGGACCGAAGCCGTCATACCAGCGGAAATTGGTATGCCCACTATCCGCACTGCCGAGATTAATGTGGCAACTAATGACGAAGACCGGCGCCTTGACCTGGACCTACTCGAAGAAAGGCGTGAACGCGCAGCTATACGTGAAGAGAAATCGAAGTCAAGAATGAAGGGGTACTATGACGCTAAGGTAAGAGGTGTCTCCTTCAGGCCAGGTGACTTCGTCTACCGCGCTAACGATGCGAGCCACACAGAAGACACAGGTAAGCTTGGACCAAAGTGGGAAGGACCCTATGAGGTTACTGAAGCACTAGGAACCGGCGCGTACAAGCTACGGGGCTTGGATGGTCGTGAACTGCCGCGCACATGGAACATCTGCAATCTCAAAAGATGCTACCTATAGGATGGGCTATGGCCAAGCGCACAGACGCTCAGGCATTTTACTAAAGTACTCGATAGATAACTATGTTTTTTTTTTTTTACTTTTCCTAGTATCATGTTTTTTATTTTTCCAATAAACACTTGCAAGTATTAATAAAACGTTGCGGTTTCTAGCTAACTCCGTAACACCATTTAATTTGTTACTTCCATATACTATATGTCTTAACAATTTTTTCATATTTTTCGCCTACATGGCGTGCATGCAATATATACACCCACGACGGTCAAAAGGATAAGTTAACCTAATAAACAACTTGTTGAGTAAGAGGGTTGCAAACCCATCGACGACGGATTACGTATCCTTGTTAAACACCTTGTTCACAAGACGTTGGAATAAGCTTTGTGCGCACCCTACGACGGATGCGCAACTATGCACATGTGCACGTTTAACAAATTTGGAACCAAGACACTTGATTCCTCAATTTGGTATTTACAGTACGCTGCATACCAATTATATACATGATTATACTTAACATTTTTTTTCGGATCTTCGTACATGATTATGGAGTCCTTATATTATTCACACTTGGTTATACAGATAACAACGCATACTTCTTTTATGCAGAGGTAAATACGACAAAGGTGTACATCACAAAAGAAACAAAATCCTTACAAACGCCCTTCACAACAAGAATCCATCCATGACCTACGAATTATTTCTTACAGACATCACTAGAAAATAAACTAAAAGCTATGACTTCGTTTCAAGGAGGAACTACCCATGCGGTTCGTATCTTCCCCAATCCTATTTAGCTCCTGTAACAAATCAGCATCTCGACGCGCTACTGTGGCAACACTCACAGGCACTCCATCAGACCTTGGGAGGTGCGCCGCGCCTACACCACACATTACGGCCTTGCCCTTAATACCTTTCCTTTCAGCAAGTCTTGCCGCATGCGCCTCCAACACTTGTTTCAGTGGGACTTCCCTGTCAATAACAAATGGATTCAGGATGTCTCTGGGGCGCGCAAAAACAGGAACCTGCAGTTGGGATGCATTGGGCCTAAGGTAATAGTCTGGCTGCGCAACAGCCTCTCCACCAAGATGCCGGGCTAAGGTCAGACCTGCAAATATTACGTTTATTGGATAGTCCTGATCACGTTCCAGCTCCGCGATCTTGGGGAGTTCCAAGTCTTTCATCTTTTCCATAGCAGCGACTAAATTGTCATAAGCCTTTGCATCATAATTCGGCACCTGCTCCACGGGTACCTTTAGCAGCTCAGCCTCTTGCAGCTTTTCAATAGCCTCTGACTTTCCACGCTCCAGTGCACATTTCACCACATCCCCAAAGGAGTCACGAACTTCTTGAGACTCCAAGACACTTAATGCTGCTAAGCGGAGCCCATGGCTTATGAGCCATCTGCGCTCAGCTATGGTGGAGAGAAGTTGCGGATATAACTCCTCGTCGTATTCTATGCTGAGTTTCCGCAACTTCTCCTCCTGTGTCTCTAAAGCACTTTTCACCGTAGTACCAAAGTCTTCAAGCTGCGTGGTCAATGCGTCTTTGCCATTTTCCAAGTATTTAATCGCCCATAGACAAGAAGACTTATAGCTCGCAGCCCCTGCGCGCTCTTGATTGATTTGACACATCAGTGCCATCTTTTCCGAGGCGAGTTTTGTAGCATACGACCCAAGAGCCTCTGCTTCATCCCTCGCATTAGCCAGTTGAGCCTCGAGTGAGGCAATACGTTTGTCTTTCTCCGCACTTTGGCTAGTATCACCCGAGTGCTTTACCTTTATTTGCGTCGCCAGAGAAACCAGGTCATCAATAAGGTGTTCCATGGGTACCTCCTCAGCGGTCTTAGGCTCCGCGCTTTGACCCTTGAGCCCAGATGATTCAGTGCGCATTGGACTTGTTTGGGGGGGCGACTCAGCAGATGGTTCCATCCTACACACAAGATGAAATAATCACAGTTATTCAGAGCTACTTTGCAATATTTTGATATATAAACTTTCGTGGTTACTTACACAGGAATGAAGGTGTCAGGTGATGGGGGGCGCGACGCTACATCACTGGATGATGACTCCACACTAAAAATAACTGGGCGCTTCTTCCGGGATGTGGCAGCGCCATCGCCGCTGCGTTTCCTTTTTCGCTCCAATTCAGGGCTTTCTTCCGCCTCCTCTGTATCTTCCACGTGCTCCGCCGCTATGGGCGCTGGTTGCATGGCTGGTATTTGTACTATTACACTCGGCATGCTTTGTACGGGAGTTGCTTGGAGTGCTAAGGATGAACTTTCACCCGCCTCGCCTAGATCCATAGCTACGGTACGCCCAGCTACCGCAGCTAGCACGGGTTCTTCTCCCTCCTTCAGAGCTCGGGTCCCCACCTTTACCTCTGTTGGTTTTGTCAGGTGCACCACGCTAAACAGATCCATTTCTGCGCACCACCAAAAAACACACATAGTTTATAACAATTACGAAATATACCAAGTACATAACTTACAGAAATGTAATTCAACGGAGTGCGAAAGCATGAGCACCCACCCTGATCATCGGCGTCCAAGAAAATAGGAACTTCTTCTGAGCTGCCAAAATAATTGTGGCTCAGGCCTATAAGCACCAAGAATTCCTCGGGGTAGGAGCTTATAGGGATGCGGTTTGCGTTTATTGTTTCCGCATCCTCTACGTTATATGATCCAGGGAGGGGGCGCTCATCCTTTGGCAATGTCCCCTTAGCGTAAAAATCGAATTGGGATGGAAAACAGGTGTTGTCAATCTAGAAAAACGTTTCCCTCCAGTTTCGGAGTGCGTCTAACTTATCTGTGTAGCACTGGAGGGATCCGGGGCGTTTCGCGAATGAAACCCACCCATTTGACCATGTGGTGTGGTAAAACGCCCGGAATAAATGGATAGTCGGATTTATGGCCAATAAATGACAGTTCACCTAGAAATTGATTAATTTCGCCGCACCTATACAGTGCAGCTGGGACAAGTGAATGCGGTAATAATTTAATACATCGCTTAAGAATAGTGATATGGGTATGCGCTGATTTGCGAATTCAAAAAATCGCGTGTATACACCAATTTTCCCATCGGGGAAATCCAGGATTGATGCATTCGCAGCCGGAACTTCCGGATGTACCGCGCTGGGGATATAGTAATCTGATGCGAACTGTTGTAGTTCTTCTTCCGTTATGTCGGATGTAAAATCAGATAATTCTTTCACCATGGTGTTGTTCTATTAAAACACTAAAGCGCAGGCGTGGTTACCTTCGAGGTATTTCAGTCTGAGGGCTTGGGTAAGTTGAAAGCTTTGCTAATGGCGGTTGTTTTTACTATGTGTGAAGACGGTGAAAATGAAGTGAAGGAGTTATATAACCTTTTCCCTCCTCCCGATGGCTGACACGTGGACTCCACTACTTATAACTGTGTGGTTAAGATTGCTTGATTGGACACACGGTCAGTCACTTTCCCCCGTTTTCCGAGGCGCTAATTTTCTATTATTACGGCTGGATACAATGTATCCAGCACATTTACTTTGGCTTCTTTGTTACGTTTGAAATTTTTTTTTTTACTTATGGTTATTAGTCTAGCATCCGCTGCTACGCACTGCGCATACTAGACTGGGGGGACATGATGACGTATACTCTACATCCGGGTTACGAACTCGCCCCAAAGCCCAATATTGATAAAGCCCAACACGATGTGGGCTACGCTGATAAGCGTTTAGGCCCACAGCGGCCCAGATACGAATCTATTTACGGAATAGATATGGGATATCTTCTAATCAAGGAGATAATCATTCCTCAATCGATTTAGGCGGGATACGCCGAAGGTTGAGGAACACGGAACCAACAAGGATTCCGTGCCTATATAAAGGGAATCACATCCCTCGTTTAAGGTACAATCTACAAACCCTAACTCTCCTTAAACCCTAAACCGATTACTTACTCTCACGCCGGAGGATAATCGTGGGAAACAATCCCACGGTAAGCCTAACGGTGTCTTTTGTCTTTTAGTGCGCAGGTTCCAAGCAACAATCCTCAATTGGTGTAGAATCCGGAGCTCCAAACAAGGAACGTCCAACTTTTGCATCAACAATAATAATAACCTTATGCTTAACTAATGCATTTATTCATTAAAAAAAACCCCTTATTCTCCCAAATAACTAATAAGCACTTTGGCATAAGCTTGCCCAGCCTATATAAGTTCTTTATATAAGCTTAACCAAACACCCCCTAAATCCCATATTCCCAATACAGTTATCTCTCTCACAAACTCAGGCCACTCTGTACCTTTTTTTATACCCAATAGCTTATTAACCTCTTAAAATAAGCCTACCGAGTGTTGTAAAGCTCGGACTACAAAATAATCGGTGATTAGAAGCCACAAGGTCAGCAACCAAAAACCCATCTCACCAAATCTCTCATTTCTTCAAACTTTGACTACCAAACAATTTTGAGGTTATATTTGGGGATTTTGTTTCATTGGTGTTAGAGCAGCAGGGTGGTGGTGGCTGGTTAGAAATTGTTTCAGAAAGTGATAATGAGGACCCAAAACAATTACAAACAAACTTCAAACTATAACAAAAAGAAGACCAGTGCAAAAACATACCCCATAAGTTCGGATATTAAATCCACAAATTAAAGCCTAAGGATGACAAGCTAGCATAGCAGCCCCACGTCACAAAACCAAGCCTGACTCATAAATTAAATCCATGTTGCCATATGTATACCAGGCATAAAAATATAGCAGTGCAGACCCAACTACTAACATAACAGCAAAACAAAAGACTTGAATTGCCAAACTACAACAGAAGACCAAAACTTGCAGACCTGCTAGACCACTGCTAAACCACAAAAGTAGAACTGCATAATATTTGCCGTTGAACCCACTCCCACTGTCTCGCCAGATGATCATTTCATTTACTGCCAAACATGAAACTGTCCTTATGAAGATAGATAGCTTATCCCAAACACACTGTATCAGAAGATAGAAAAGCTTGTGAAGCAAAGGTTTTCAAAACCATGATACATAGCCATCTGTTTAAACCTTATTCCAAACACCAGCTAGGCATATAACAACTTTTCTGATCAACAAGGGAGGTATGGTTAACATGACCGTTAGCTTCATCTTTCACAGCTCACTAGCCCCCATCCTAAAGAAACCACACCTCACTCTTCACATAATCCCATTCATGTCAATATCCCATATCTTATAAGTTTGAATAACTGCAACTAATTTCTTAAGATTAAAGCTGATAAGCTGCAGCATCCAAGTACAAACTCAGTAATAGGTATGGGCGCAAACCTGATATAAAAAATACAACTTTTATTGCCAGTTGCAGATACACAAATTTCAACATGTTAACAAGATTAAAAACATTATCTCAAACATCCAAGTTACCTCTGAATGTGAGGTAGAAGCATATCCAGCAGATCGTTCTTCTTCAGTGATACTTTCTTCAACATTAAAAAACATCTCACAATTAGATCAAACTTAAGATAGGATATAACTAGAGTGTACACCAGAAAACTAATGAACCTTGCATCTTTTATAACCAAACTTCAGAAAGATAAATTCTTTAGATATGGTTCTTATCTTGATGCAGAACAAGGCAACATACATTATATTAGCTTCAATCATGCCTAAAAGATACTAAGACGTACTGTATATGGATAACCATATGCTTAACTTATCTAGTTATTCATTATCGAAAAACCCCTTATTCCCCCAAATAACTAATAAGCACTTTGGCATAAGCTTGTCAGTTCTTTATACAAGCTTACCCAAACACCCCCTAAATCCCATATTCTCATGACAGGTATCCCTCGCACAAACGCACGCTGCTTTACACATGATAATTAGGGAAAAAAGAAATACATTCCAATGTATAACGCACTTTGACATAAGCTTTACCCAAACACCTTCAATAAGCTTTTTAACTTTTTTTATACCCAGTAACTTATTAACCTCTTAAAATAAGCCTACACAGAGTAGTAAAACTCGGATCACGAAGTGATCAACCATTACTAGCTACAAGGCCAGTGACCAGGGCGAGTTGAGCAGAATCGGCCAAAAGATTCAATTTGGTCACAAGTTGGTCAGCTCGGTGCTAACTCGTAAAAATCTCGGCTTGATGTATTTTAACAAGTGTGTTAAAGTTTCTAAACATATACTTCTAGGGTCCATGAACATTTATATAGTCCTATAAACATGTCATACTCGTACACATTGCTTCGAAACTTATATATAAAAATTCCTATCTAAGACTATGAGTACTCCCCGCCTAGGCCGATAACTCACTACAAGCAAAACAACATACAGTATTTGCCTTCAATCATGCCCAAAATATACTAGGGGGACGTTTAGGTAAGGTAAGAGTTAATAAAACTTATGCATTCTCGAAATACCCCAAATTAATGGAATCATCCCCTCAAAAACACACAAGCCCTTTAAAATAAGCAAAAGTTCAATAAGCTTTTTAGCTTTATTAAAACACAATAAACTATTAAGATCTTTAAATAAGCTCACCGAAACACCTCCTAAATCCCAATGATTCCAATGGCAGCTATCTCTCACACAAAATCAAATTTCTCTGAATAATTATGATTCGATAACAAGGCTACATACATTATATTGGCTTCAATCATGCCCAAATGATACTAAGATGATGTAATATATCAGGATATCCTTATGCTTAACTTATGCATTTACTCATTATCGAAAAAACCCCTGTTCCCCCAAATAACTAATAAGCACTTTAACATAAGCTTGCCCAGCCTATATAAGTACTTTATATAACCTTAACCAAACACCCCCTAAATCCCATATTCCCATGACAATTATCTCTCTCACAAACTCACGCTGATCTACACATGATAATTAGGAAAAATACAAATTCATCCCAATGTATAAAGCACTTTGACATGAGCTTACCCAAACACATTCAATAATCTATGTACCTTTTTTTTATACCCAATAGCTTATTAACCTCTTAAAATAAGCCTACTCAGTGTTGTAAAGCTCGGACTACAAAGTAATCGGTGATTACAAGTCACAAGGTCAGTGACCAGAGCGAGTTGAGCAGAATAGGCCAAAAGATTCAATTTGGTCGAAACTTGGCCAGCTCGGTGCTAATTCGTACAAAACTCGGGTTGAAGTGTTTAAACAATTGTGTTAATGTTTCCAAATATACATTTTGGTTCTATAATCAAATACTATGGTCCTATAAACATATCATACATATAATTTCAAAACTTGTACATAAAAATTCCAATACCCCCACGTACTCCCCGCCCAGGCCAATTACTCGCTGCCGCCTAGCGAGATTTGCAACCTTAATTTCAGCTTTTTTAGAACCCAGTAACCTATTAAGCTACTTAAAATAAGCTTACCCAAACACCCCCTAAATCCCGTATTACTATAAGACATAATAGTCCAAAAAAAGGCAAATACATCAACCCAATGTAATAAACATAAGTCCTCACCTAATAACAATTTCCTCTCAGACGGACGGTCCGAAGACGACTCGATCTTTCCCCGGCAACTGCAATCCACCAACACCAAAGTTATACATCAATCAAACACGTTAAAACCTAACAACAAACAAAAATCTTTAATAAATATGAGCTTATGAGATATAAGCCGAAGCAAATAAGATCATAAGCCCAAAATAAGCTTAAACAACCAACTCCAATTAATATAATTGGCAAACCCCAATTAGTCCATATTTCTGATCAAACATCCCTATGTATATATTAATAAATTATCACAACCAATCTATAATAATCAAATTACACAATTTTGATTATTGACACATATAGCCAAACACAATTTTGCAAGAAATAGAAAGTACCATAGGTGGTTTTGGTGTGAAATGATCATACAATGAAATGAAAAAAATAATAATAATGGATTGGAAATGTGGGGTGGGGATGGAAGGTTGATATTAATTATACTATCTTTATCTGTCAAGTTGGCAACCAAGGATAGGAAACAAACAAAAAAAATATATACATTATATTATTATATTATTAGAAGTGAGCAAAAGAATGAAAATGAGGTTGACAATCGGGTCGTTTGATGATTTGCAAATATGATGTTTAACCTTGCCACATTTTACATTTTTATTGGTAGCTTCAAATTTGTTATCCAACCCTCTTTTTTTTTTTTTTTTTTTTTTTTTTTTTTTTGCATGTATTTACGATTTTGTATTATGTTTAAAACTTATAAAAAATATATCAAAGTTTATAGTTTTTTAATTCTCTATCCAAAATGCCACATGTCACAATATAAGTGGGCACATATATTTTCTTTCATTTTCTTATTGGTTATCCATATTCTTGATTAACTAATAGATAATTTACATTAACTTTAGTTTTTTTTTTTTTTTTTTTTTTTTTTTTTTTTTTTTTTTTAAATAATAATTATATCAATAATTTTAGTTTTCAATTCTCTATATTATATAGTCCAATATCAATATATTTTCATACACCTTCTCAATTCTCATTTCTGGTTTCTTGACTTTTTTATATCTAGTTTATCGCCTATGGATCCTGATTATCCAAATTATTTCCCAAACACCCAGTATTATGGAGAATATCAAAGTCTTCTAAACTCTCAGTCTCCAAATCTAAATCAAATGCCTAGTATACCCAATCATGAAACTTCACAAAGTATTTCTAGAAATTTGTTGCAAAATGGGAAACCAAAGAAAATATAGCTCTGATGGCAGCATGGTGTCATGTTAGAGTCAAAGTGTTTTTGTTTGGATGGGATTGCCAGCGTGGCAACTAAAAAGAAAATACACCAATTACTAGTTCAGTGTTCTTCTCTTTTTCTATCTGTGACACATTATTTTGTTTTAAAAATGAATATAGGAGGTTTTTTACTTTTCTTTTATTCTCTCTTAATTGAGATAAATTTGAGCCCCAAACACATAATTTTTTTAATTAGGAGACTTATAAATATCTATCTTTTTTAATTAAGATGCTAATTAAAACACTTCAAGCTAAACTACTTAATTTAGTAAATAACCATTTACACCACTACTAAAGGCCTATTTGGTTTGTAAACGGGTTTAAGATTATAATTTCAATTTGGATTAAAAAAGTTATTTGTTTTATATGTTGGGATACATATTGTTTGTTTTATATGTTGGGATACATATTAGGACAAAGGTTTATTATTATTTTAATATTAAAATATATGAGATCGATAGGAGAAGGACCCAATACCCGTACATAATTTTGTGGTAATAAAAGAGGAAACAGAGAATTGCTAGCAGTGTGTGAGGTTAAGGTGTAGGGTGCACTCTTAGGAACTCAAAGGAAAGACTTTTGCTTAGCAGAAACCCAATTCAATGTATACGACAAAGATGAAAAACTCTCCCTAACGGGAGTCGAGTCTCGCAGAAAAAACATGCATAACCAATGAAAGAGAAATTATAGTTTACTTCTTTTGTGCATATGGTGCCAAAAAATATGCATAACCAATGAAAGATAAATTATATTTTATATCTTTTGTGTATATGGTGTGTTGTTGTGTGTGTTTTAAAACATGCATAATCAATGAAAGAGAGATGATATTTTATATCTTTTTTTTTGTATATGGTGTGTTGTTGTGTGTTTTAAGGATATTTTTAAATGGTAAAAAAAGAAAACATACTTTTTGGTTCTAAGAACAATAAATACTATGGTCCTATAAACATATCATACATAGAATTTCAAAACTTGTACATAAAAATTCCATTACCCCCACATACTCCCCGCCTAGGCCAATTACTCGATATCGCCTGCCGCCTAGCGAGATTTGAGACCTTAATTTCAGCTTTTTCAAAACCCAATAACCTATTAAGCTACTTTAAATAACCTTACCCAAACACCCCTAAATCCCGTACGATCACACTACTATAACACATAATAATCCGAGAAAAGGAAAATACATCATCCCAATGTAATAAACATAAGTTCTCACCTAATAACGATATCCTCCCAGACGGACCGTCCGAAGACGACTCAATCTTTCCCCGACAACTGCAATCCAACAACAACGGTTCATAGTTTCAACTGAGTAACCTCCAATTAATATAATTGGCAAATCCCAATTAGTCCGTAGTTCTAATTACCATCCCGATATATGTAACACTAATATGTATAAATATTAATAAATATTGATAAATGATAGTTGCTGTGAAATGAGAGTGAAACAAACAAAAATTAGAGAGTGATGGTTTTGGTGATTGGTGGAGATTAGAGTTTAGTGTGTTTGGATGGGATTGCCAGCTTGGCAACTATTTGTTCATAAAAGTTCATTGCTTTTGTTTTTTTCTATCTTTGACACATTAGGCTGGACGCAGTAAGGATATGCGATCGAATAAGTCGATCGATCGAGTGTCGATCCCCTTAATGTGGGAAATCGATCGAGCTCCATTTTGTACCCATCTCGGTCGTATAGGCGATCGAAATATTTGGACATTTAATATGCAAAAATATGAGTGGGGAATAAAAATCCAACCATTGCAAAAGTGATTTTCAAACAAAAAAAAATCCTACCGTTACGCTATAAAATTCGACCGTTTGTGGGTTAAAAAAAAAAAAAAAAAAAAAACCCTACTTAACTACCCTATAAATACACAACATATTTACAAACTTAAATTCACAAATCTCACAATCCTCTCTATCAAAAATCTCATAATCATCTCTATCAAAATGTCTAACAAACCACCACAACAAAAAGGCAGAAAATAACGATTGGCACCAAACATCCCGCATATTTTAACACCGGATCCGAATTTCCGGTTAACCGGTGTCCCATCAAGAATCAATTTCCGACCCGCTTCTTTCGATTATCAATCCCAACAAGCTCCACAACAACAAACTAACAATCCATTTTTTATAAACCATCCTATAAATCGTCCATTTGTTCCACCGTATCAAAACATCCAACAAGAACAACAACAAAGCCACTCCCGTCGAAGCCAACAATCTATGTATGGCTCACCCGAATCGGTGTATCGTCCAACAATTGATTCATCAACGTCTTCATATTCAAATTATCAACAATATTCTCCGGTTAACCGTATAAATCGTGATGTTTTTGATTTCGAAGAACAATTATACACCAATCCTGATTTTAATGTTGGAACCGGTTCGGGTTATCCGACTCAAGAGTATCACGATTCGGGTCAAGGTTTGGCTCATGGATCGTATCACGATTCGTTTACGAATGATGACGAGAAGACTATTTCGGAAGAGATGTCACCGGTCAAACCGAAGAAACGAGCTACAAAGGTGAAGAAGAAGGTTGTCGAGAAAAAAACCAGAATGATTCGTCGATTTGGACAAGCGAAGAAGAGATCGCGTTGTGCAATGCTTGGTGTGATGTATCCGAGAATAGTGTAACTGAAAACAACCAAAATGCTAAGGGATTTTGGCAGAAAGTCATTGCTTACTTTGAAAAAGAGGTTGGTGCAGAAAAAACGTACAACTCCATCATTATCAAGTGGAAAAATAGGATTCGTCCTAGAGTTGGTCAAATTTTGTGTCATTTATAACAATGCTTACAAGAATTATGGAAGTGATGAGAATGACCTCACTGTTTATAGACGAGCGTGTAATGAATACCAAATAGTGTGTAATCATGCGTTTGTATTGGAGCATTGTTGGGAAATTATGAGGGACCATTCGGTTTGGAAGGATAATGAGATGTCGGCTTTTTTAAGCCAAGATGAGAGTCGGAAAAAAGCAAGGACTTCGGGAAACCGACTCAGATGTGCACTCGGTTGTGCCTGTGCCTGAGTGACCAATTGGTCGTGATACCGCTAAGAAGAATAAAAAGAAATCTTCGGAGTGTTCCAAAGCTAGCTATATGGAAGGTGTTGCCGAGAAATGGAAAATCATTAAGTCCATGGCATTGGGACAGAAGAAGTCGTTGTCAGACGGATACTATGATTTGAAGAAGAAAGTGCTGGATCAAAGGCAAAAGGAGTTGGAGCTGGAGCAAAAGAAAGCAGAAACGGAAGACAAAAAATTGGCACTAGAATGGAAAAAACTTGAATTTGAGCGACAAAAGAAATATGAAAAAGACATCATATTCTATTGCACGCCAATCGAACCATCTTTGCCCGCATTACAAAAAAAAAATGCAGGAAATCAAAGATTCGATCAAAGCACGCCACAACCTAGATTATTAGTTTTTAATAAGTGTTGTAATGTTTTAATAAGTTTCGTAATGTTTTTATTTTATTAGAATTATTATGTAACATTTTAATTATTAATGAAATTTTATTTTGTGTTAAATATGTTTTTTTTTAAAAAAATTGATCATGGTCGTCCTTACTCGGGCACCCAATCGCCTGAAGGTCGCTGGAGAGAGAAAGCTACAGGGAAAATGAAAGGGATTGAAGGCCCTTATTGGGCAGCCTTAGAGTGAAGGGTATCATGGCTAAGCCATGCATCTTCATTTGGGCCTCACATGTGTCACATCACTTCAACACACCCATTTAAAAATACCCCCATTCACAACTAACCCAAATTTCTTCACTTAGGCCCCACCCACCCTCATTTTATTTCTTTTCCATTTTTTCAAACACAATAAAATTCATTTCATTTAAAATAATAATAATAATAAAAGGCAAAAATGCATATATATCCCTCCCAAAGTGAATAATTGCATATATATCCTTTGTACAAGTTTTTTATGCACATAATATAATGGTTTTTATGCATACTTTGGATATATAAGCAATTTTGCATTTTCGGGAGGATATATATGCAAAAGCCCCATAATAAAATTATACCCAAACCTCTTCACTTGGGCCCCACCCACCTACCCTCAATTTAACATTTTTTTACCAAAAAAAAAAAAAAAAAAAAAAAAAAAAAAAAAAAAAAAAAAAGTTTAAAAAAAAAATTTTTAAAAAAAGTTAATTTTTTTAAAATTACAAATAACATTTAAGTCAGAAAAACAAAAGAAAATTATATATCGGAAAAATAGACAGACACCCTCAAACTGTTACACCCACCCACCCACCCACCTACCCTCATCTTCTTCTTCATTCAAACTGTTACACACACACACACACTTTATTCACATTTGATTTATATATCGGAAAAACAAAACTCAAATAAAAGGTTATCTCCGCCACGTGTTTTTGTCTTTATCCATGTCGTGGGAATGGCGATGGAGCAACTGGCGAGCCACCATGGTGTGGTGGCGAAGGGTGGCCGGATCCGGCGAGTGTGCCACATCAGATTGGCGAGGTTTGCTCGTTGTGATACCCTCCACTCTTAGGCCCTAAAGAGAACGGTGGCTGAGCCACTCAGCGTCATCTCAGGTTTCTCTCTCCTCTCACTTTCCCTCACTCGCTCTCATCATACATTTGTTTTGGTCATTTTCCCCTCATCTTTCATTAAAATACCTAAGTTTAAAAGTATACCACACTAAATATTCCACACACTAAAAAAATAAAAATAAAAAACAATTAGATTTGGGAGTGGAGCCAAGTCAGCCAAAAACAATGGTGAGCAACTCACCATACTTTGCAATTTTGGCCGTGACATCGCATATCTGTTTAGGGTGTCTTGCGCGTGAGTTAGTCACCAAAAGGGGAAGTCACGACCACTCCATCTAGTCTTAATTTGTTGCAAAAATGTACATAGTTGCTAAAAAAGTTGATCAACTAGACTTAAGAGGTGTTTACTTTTCTCTTATCTTAACTACATATGATGTAAAAACTAAATTTTATAGAAAGTTCGAGTAAGGTTCTTGAAAAAAGAATAAAGTTAACGGGACTACCAAGACGGGTCCCACTTCTGCTCCTGCATCGTCTAATGAACAGTTAGCGCCGGAGACGATGCCCGGGCCTTGTTTAACAGAGGTTAAAACCTCTCAAGAAAAGGCTAAACAGATGAAGACTAAGACGTTTTGGACCGTATGCATGAGATGCAAATTGCAGTATGAATTCTTGAGAAAGTATTTAAACCGAAATATGTTATGCCCCACTTGTTATGGACCGTTTCACGCGACTGAGATTCCACCACCAAATATCAATGCTTCTTCAGAAGTTGCGGGAATTTCACAAGGAACGGGAAATAACATTTCAACCCCATAAACGTGTAAGATAACAGGTATTGAGGCTGGTAATGGTACAAGCTCCCAGCGGGGTCCACTAAAAAAGGATCGAGAAGAAGCCCAACTAGACACTAATATAGAGGAAGCTTTGAGAAATAAGATCGCTAAATCCGCGTCTAAGAAAGTCAAAACTGTTAAAACAAAATAAGACATTAAAGGGTTTGATGCAATTAAGGAAACAGGGCCTATAAAGAATCAACTTATAAACAAGGCGACTACGGAAATAAAGTAGAAACTGGACGAATGGAGCTCAGAAGCTAACAAAGTTGCTGAAATGGCAAACGGCTACTCAAAGAGTAACGAGGCTGACGTCCCAGATTTTCATGATTTCGATATAGAAAGAAGCGAAAAGTGTTTCAAAGAAGGTCAACTCTTGGCTGCTTATGATGATCGTGACGGGATGCATCGGAACTATGCCATAGTCCACAAAGTAATTTCTTTGAACCCTTTTAAGATGAAAGTTGTTGGCTTAGCTCAAAACCTAACAAGAAACCACTTCTTTTTCCCGGGTTCCTGGAAGCATTCGGCGAGTTTCAACCAGGAAAACATGAAACCGTTACCTCCCCAAACTATTTTTCTCACAAAGCTAGCTTTACAAAGCAGAGAAACGGTAACATTCGTGTTTTCCCTAAAAAAAGGAAGTGTTTGTGCTCTGTACAAATACGATTACACACCAGATACGATCAAACATACTTACGAACTTGCGGAAGTTGACGAGTCCAGTGAAGAAAGAGGCGTTACCATCACACCACTAGTCAAAGGTGCGGGATTTAAAACAGTGTTTCACCGACATCTCGACAGCAAAGAAACAAAAGTTATCCCAGAAAAAGACTTTCTTAAAATATCGCATCAAATACCTTCATACTTGCTCACGGGTCAAGAATCTGCAAATGCTCCAAAGGGTTGTCTATGTTGGCCCTTTTTTTAATTGTATTTAGTCAAGTATACTTAGTATTATTAGTATTTAGTACTTATGGTTCATGGACATATTTGTGTATTAATGTATTGGACGAATTAGGCCTGCACAAATGGGTATATGCAGCCCATATTGTGGCAGTTAAGATTTGGCAGTTACATGGCAGTTACACCCTATAGACACAACGTTTGGAGGGAAACCATAACTGTCATTTGGTGCCTTTTAGGAACCTATATAAGTGTAGATTTCTGTAAACAGAAATCAATCAACTTTATCTATGTTATATCTGTTATTGTTATTTACCTTTTACCCTTTACTGTTTCATTGCACTTATCCATTTTACAAATCCATTCTCAAAAATATGAAGAACCTTTTGAAACCAAGAACTTCTGGCAACAAACCTGTACACAAATGGTATCAGAGCTTAGGCTCTTATTCTTGGGATAGGCCAAGTTCTGGTTTCATGACAGGAAGGTATCTCCTACGAGAAACTCCAAATAGGGTAAACCTATGGGGTGCCAGAAGGAAGAAAACAACAATATCACCAAAAGGGAAAAATATTTTGAGATAAACTTGCTATGTTTACACAAAGCTATTGAGAGTATGGGGGGATATTTCACTGTCACCATGGGTGACAAGTGGGGTATAATTGCACAATTGCAGGGCTTGGACAAAGAAGATGGTAACACAGTTAGAGTTTGCTACAGAAATTTCATTGATCTCTTAGTTATTTATCATGAAACTGCAAGTAGTACTTGGGGTGAAATGCACAAAGAAATAGGTGAAACCAGTCAAACGAAGATGGCCAAGGACCTATCTTGCCAGAGGGAAGATGCAGTGATGGATGGTACATGTGGAGATGGAGCAAACAAGTTTGGAGTCAAGTTAGGCAATGCAGAAGAAGAAGGATATGAAAGCAGCAAGGACAACAATGATTTTCAGATCATTGCCTGAAGAAAAAGCAAGGAACGTTCAACAGTGAAGGACTTGACCCTAAATCAATTAAGGGGGAGATTGTTGGCCCTTTTTTTAATTGTATTTAGTCAAGTATACTTAGTATTATTAGTATTTAGTACTTATGGTTCATGGACATATTTGTGTATTAATGTATTGGACGAATTAGGCCTGCACAAATGGGTATATGCAGCCCATATTGTGGTAGTTAAGATTTGGCAGTTACATGGCAGTTACACCCTATAGACACAACGTTTGGAGGGAAACCATAACTGTCATTTGGTGCCTTTTAGGAACCTATATAAGTGTAGATTTCTGTAAACAGAAATCAATCAACTTTATCAACTTTATCTATGTTATATCTGTTATTGTTATTTACCTTTTACCCTTTACTGTTTCATTGCACTTATCCATTTTACAAATCCATTCTCAAAACTATGAAGAACCTTTTGAAACCAAGAACTTTTGGCAACAAACCTGTACACAGTCTAGACCTCGACCCTGCAGCTATTCCTCCCGAGTTTCTTCATGTTTTAGCAGATAATAAGGAAGCCGATACAATGGATGTCGACAATGGTCCAAGTACTGATGGTGTTTGTTCCATTTAGGTACAAAATTCCTGAACTTATCAGTTTGGTTTGGTTTTTTGGGTTGTTCGATGGAAAAATAGGTAACATGTAGTGTGCATTATGCAGTTGTAACTTGTGCTTAAAAGGGTTGTACAACTCAGTTTTTGTTAGATGTTGCTGTTATATCTTGACTTTATTTAGAAATGTTTCATTTGAATGTGAAGTTTCTTACAGCAAGGTTCCAATTTAAGTGATGGATTTACTGCATGATTTCTTATTGAAAGGTTTCATTTTAATTTGCAACGGTTCTAAATTCAAAATTAAGCAATGGATTTACAAAGCTATTTGCTTTCTTTTTCATAAACTATAACTTTGTATTTCAAAATGAAAGCCAGCCATCTTAACAAGATTTTTACCAACAAAGAAATAACCAAAACCCCAAGGCCCAGCAGCCATCGAACTCGGCAATCTAAGTCTCACATTTTCGCTCATAATTCCACACAGCTTCTTACCACCAAACACTATCAAACCAGCATACAGCAGAGGAATCTAACCCAATATCATTCCTTATAATCACCAAAATTACTAGTACCCAAGACCACCAGCAGATTTCCTGCACAAATATCATTCCTTATAACATCATTTTCGACACAATGCAAATACTTTTCAAATAGTCATCAACCAACCAAATCCCCAAGCACTGAATTTGACCTTCCAAACATAAATACCACCCAGCTAAGTGCCAAGACCAAAGACCACACCAAGACAGTAACCAAACTTACTAGTACCCAAGACCACCACCAGATTTCTATCCCACAAAGAACAGATAGTAGAACATATCCAATTCCATATAACCTTATTCATTTGACATGATTAAGGTAAAGTATTGTTCATATCTTCTGGCGAACACGGTCATGCCGAAGCCATCACACCATAAGTAAATATTTTTTCTCCTTAACCTTTTCAAAAATATATAATAAACTTAAGCACACTAAGCAACGTACTGTCATTTATAATTTCTTACAAAATATGAAAATTTGCATATTCTTCTTTTAAATATATTAATTCTTCTTCATATAATGTTTAGTGTTTTGAGTGTTATTTTTAGGGAGTAGGATTCTCTCAAGTTCAAAAATGAACTTGATAGGTAAAGTTGTGTTTTGTGTGAGTGTATATTTGAATTACAATAAAATAAATGTTTTGTGATAATGGCCCACTTTTATTTTTACTCACACAAAACACAACTTTACCTATCAAGTTCATTTTTGAACTTGAGAGGATCCTACTCCTATTTTTAGATGTTATACGATCTATTTCACTTACAATTACGTAAACGAACATTAGAAATACGCAACGAAGTGTGGCTACGAAAGACACACGTTAGTTACTTGTCTACCATATATGCAAAATATAAGGTTAGTCTTCCTTATCCCTAAGTCTTCTTAAAAGTCCCGTGTGATTAATTATACATGGAAAATAGTTGTTAAAAGTCAAATAATATCAGCATAATTAGTGAGTGGACCTTAAGTTGCATAATTAGTGTTAAAAGTCTTCTTAAAGGTCCCGCGTGATTAATTATACATGGAAAATAGTTGTTATGATAGACCATGTACAGGTGATGCTAGTTGTGCTACTTGGGCTGCATAATTAATGTTAATAGACAATGTACAAGTAACAGGTGATGCTAGTTGTGCTACATGGGCTGCCTAATTAATGCTATCTCAAGTCTTCTTAAAAGTTTTCTGTGATATCAATCAAATTTTAGTCTTTTGTGGATGACATTCTCTTCACAATTTAAGTGAAAATAATATCAGCATCTTGAGTTCGAAGTTTGTAGTAGATGACTGTCTCAATAATAAAATTTAATAAAGGATTTTATGATAATCTTTGTTATATATTGTTTATACTGAAGTTTTTGTTATTATAATCTAATTAATAATCTATACATTTTATTTGCTAATATTGGTTAGTATATTTTGAATGAAATTTCTTGGGTTAAGGTCAATGTCAAGATGATAAGGAACCGCCATTAATTTCACGAACAAGAGTTGCATGTCAGGAATGTTAACATGCAAAACTAAGTATAAAAAGCCGATACTTGTTCTCACAATTTTAAGTAAATTTTCAAAAATGAAGTCACCACAAGCAATAATTCACTTATCATAAATTGATTCTCTTATAACATCGTTTACTTTAATGCACAGATTTTGTATAAATTGTATCATTAATGGACGCAGCCTGACACAGATAGTAAATTGGGAAATTCACCAATGTTAATTTACATCAAACATAGTTATTTGGATAGCTGTTACTAATAATCGTCAGCATTGTCCTGAATATCTTGAGGATAATTATCTATGTTAACAGTGTCGAACCTTCCTTTTCTTTTCACAAGTGTCATTCTTCTTTAGCTGATATAGATTACAGTAAACGGATATAGATATTAGTTTTTACTGCTGTGAGAAATAATTCGGTGGATATATGTGCATTATGCTTAATTTATCAACTTCGTATATCTGTATCAGGTTTGAGATCATCGCTGTCAAAAGTAGAAGCTTGGTTAGGCATTATCGGGCCGGAAGTATGACTGGTTACGTGAACTAGTGAAGGATGGAATACAATAAGGATGAAGCCAAAAGGGCGAAAGAAATCGCTGAAAGTAAGTATTCTTCAAAGGATGTAAATGGAGCACAGAAATTTGCTTTAAAGGCGCCAAATTTGTTTCCTGGTCTTGAGGGTATTTTCCAACTATTAGCAGTGCTGGATGTGCATGTTGCTGCCGAAAACAAAGTAAGTGGTGAATCGGATTATTATGGGATACTTGGTGTGAACCCATTAGCAGATGATGATACTGTGAAGAAACATTATAGAAAACTAGCTTTATCACTTCATCCCAATAAGAACAAGTCTATAGGTACAGAAGGGGCATTCCAGCTCGTTTCTCAAGCGTGGAATCTGTTATCCGATAAAGATAAAAGATCGGCATATGATCATAAAAGGCATGCTCAGTTTTTGAAGCAGTGGGTTCCTCAGAACGTGTTTTCACGTGTGCATATACCTCCAACTCAGAACGGTTTTCACAATCTCACGAAGAGTGCAGCTGCCCGGACAGATGGTGCAGATGTGCCGAAAAAGGTTACAACTTCTCAAAAGAAGGATAAAACTACTACTCAGACGAAGAAAAAAACGAAGAGTCAAAAGGATGAGACTAATGGGACTACCAAGACGGTTCCCACTTCTGTTCCTTAATCCTCCAGTGAACAGATAGCTCCTGAGACGTCAAAGGTCGAAGGTTCTTGAAAAAAGAATAAAGTTAACGGGACTACCAAGACGGGTCCCACTTCTGCTCCTGCATCGTCTAATGAACAGTTAGCGCCTGAGATGATGCCCGGGCCTTGTTTAACAGAGGTTAAAACTTCTCAAGAAAAGGATAAAGTTAATGGGACGACCAAGACGGGTCCCACTTCTATTCCTTTACCGGTTACTAAACAGATGAAGCCTAAGACGTTTTGGACCGTATGCATGAGATGAAAAATGCAATCTGAATTCTTGAGAAAGTGTTTAAACCGAAATATGTTACGCCCCACTTGTTATGGACCGTTTCACGCGACCGAGATTCCGCCACCAAATATCAATGCTTCTTCAGAAGTTACTGGAATTTCACAAGGAACGGGGAATAACATTTCAGCCCCAAAAACGTGTAAGGTACAAGCTCCCAGCAGGGTCTACTAAAAAGGGATCGAGAAGAAGTTGGACTAGACACTAATATAGAGGAAGCTTTGAGAAATAAGATCGCTAAAAACGAAGCTAAATCCGCATCTAAGAAAGTCAAATCTGTTAAAACAAAGCAAGACATTAAGGGGTTTGATGCAATTAAAGAAGGCGACTATGGAAATAAAGAAAAAACTGTACGAATGTGAAAGGTTTTATGAATATTTAAATATACGTATGTCCGGATTCGAACTCGAGACTTCGGGATTGCACACATTACGTATGAGAGTTGATGTTAATAATTAATATATAAAATATTATTAATTATTAGTCACGAAATAAAACATAACGATAGTTAATATTTAACGGGGTTTTGACTAACGGTCGTTAAATGTAAACTACGAGGACTAAGAATGAAATTAGTGGACAAGAAGGATCTAGAATCGCCTTGGGGGAGCATGACCGGTCGTGGGATGCCCAACCCAAGGAGGTGGGATTTCTTGGTCACCAAGTTTTGAGAAACTATAAATACAAACCCTTGTATTCATTATTCTCCTAACCTTGGATCATCAATAGACCTAATTTCTCTTCTCCTCTTCTCTTTCTTTTGTGGCCGATCGTACACCCCTCACCATAAGGGTTTTCGATTTGCTTAACTCAAGATTAACTGTTTGGTTTTATCTGTGATTCTAGAACCTAGCTTTTCACATCAAATCGCTAAGAGTACGTGTGTACAAGAACGAAGAACAAGTACGCTTGTGCTTGTGAATTCCTTGGTGGTCGACTTCAAGTGGGTCGAATTGTATAAACCCTAAAGTTAGGGTTTTGGGTTTTGGTTCTTGTTCTAATTACCGTTTGATTCTTGAATTGCTAAAAGGTACGCGTTTTCTTATTCGGTTAATTAATCTACATATATTATTCCTATTTACTCCGCTGCATGCTTTGATGATGTTATTTGATTTTATATAATTGTTATGAGTACTAAATCCTAACAGTAGCATCACGATCCGTTAATATGATGTAATTAATTACCGAAACACATAAAAATTGAATCTTTATGATTATATGCATGCTTTTTATGGTTTCTAGGGTTTTGAATTCGAAACCCTAATTTTTTAATTATAGGGTCGATTACCCTCTATATATTTAATTAGGTTTTAATTTTGTAAAACTTGTAGAAACCCTAGGATTGCATGCTAATTTTATGTGGTTAATTAATGAATAATTGTTATGTGCCATGTAATATGCATATCTTGGGTGATAATTGTTATGCGGAATCCATGGTGGAACATGCATGTTTTGCCATGGAGTATTGTTTGTAATAAATTGTTTAGTAATTCACACATGTTCTATTTATTTAATAATTATTGAATTGGGAAAGACCTCAATTATAACTAATAAAAATTCGTTACGTGCTAATTGGTATATTATTAACTTTGGCTTACGCAATCGACTTGTCGATGCATGTGGCTCATCTACCTTGTAGGTGAAAGCCCTAGTTAATGTATGCATTTATTTACGCCTAGAATTGTTTATTAGAGTTTATTGAAATAATTATGGATGTGGCTAATTATTTTTTACATATGTTAAAATTGTTTAGTTATATGTTTATATTATTTGAGTGTGTTTAATTTTTTATTAATGTGCTTTTTTGTTTATATATTGTTTGACATGTTAGTAAGCAAAAAGGGTTTTTGAATAGAAAAATTAAATGGACTAAATAATGGCGAAGCTGATTTGTTATCTAAGTATTGTTCTTGAACTTTTAATCGATTGATGCGACTGTACTAAATGGTTAGAACGGCTCACCCGCTAGAACAAACTATAAAGGGGTTAATTAAGAAGTGCGCACAGTCGCACTGAATGGATGTCTAAGGTTATGCTTTTGCGCTTACCTGGTCCTCTGCCCCCTGTGAGTTCGATTGGAGCTACCTCGTATAACCATTCTATGTACGAAGCATCTTAGTGCAAAGTTGTAAGTTTCTCAACGCATCGATTAAAACTTTGTAGAATTCAATCTTAGCAATTAAAATCTTATGTAAGTTTTTTGAAAATTTTATGCTATAAAGTTGTATGCATGCTCCTTTATACATAATTTTGATTACACGTAAAAAATTGTACCCTTTAAATTTAAGTTTATGACATCTAATGATATGAAACACTTGAAGTTGTAATTTAGTTATGTGAGACCTTGATCTAGATTACAATAACAAGGTGAATTATTTTGTTGCGTGAGACCTCAGCTTAATCATTTGCAGTTTCTAAATTAGACAACTTAATTAAGTTAGTTAGTGAGACCTATGACTCAAGGCATAAGATGGGGATAAAACATGCTTACGTTTTGCATTAATTGTTTTGGCAAAATTGTAAATCCCATAATCTTTTGGAATTGAAAACTTGTTTGTCAATTATTGTTTTTCAACAATTACCTATTATATACTTTCACCACTAGTAGATCAACTGATGTGGTGAAACTATGATAATGAGGATCCAAAATTCAAGGAAAATACTATGGTTAATATGAATATTGACCAAATCTATGTTTGATCGAGTGAAATTGAATGGTAGCGCGAATTTCAATGATTGGTATCGGCAACTCAGAATTGTCTTGAGGGTTGCCAAAAGACTAGATTATTTGACTACGCCTGGTCCTCCTGAACCTGCAGCTGATGCTACTGCTGAAGCACGAGCTGCATGGCAATCTGAGTATGACAAGTATAATGAGGTCTCCTGCATTATGCTCGGCAGTATGAACTCAAACTTGCAAAAGCAGTTTGAGAATTACTTCCCTAATCTCATGCTTGAAGAATTGCAAAGGTTGTTTGAAAAGCCTGTAACTGTAGAGCTGTATGATTAGATATATGCTCTTCATAGTTGCAAGCAAGGAGAAGGGAAACCTGTGAGCGCCCACTGCCTGGAAATGATGAGTTACATGGACCATCTGGGTCGACTCAACTTCATCTACCCCAATGACATACAAATTGGCCTTATCAACAGATCCCTTAATAAGGAGTTTGATGCGCAATTACAATATGCATTGCACAGGGAAGACAGTCAGTGAGGTACATGCAATGCTCATTGATTATGAAAAAGGTTTGCCCAAGAAGGCCCCTACACCTGCGGTTCTGACCATCCAGAATGGTAGGATTTCTAAGCATAATAAGCCGCAAGCGAACAAGAAAGGGAAAGGTAAGGGTAAAGTTGATAAGGGAAAACAAGTTATGACTTATCAACAAGAACCCAAGAAGTACCCTCCCAAAAAGCGTGAGAATCCGAAGAAGGATATGGCTTGTCATCACTGCACCGAGGTAGGACACTGGAAGAGGAACTGTCCACTCTACCTTGATGAGTTGCGCAATAAGAGGTATAAAAATACTGGCACTGTGGCCAGTACTTCTGGTACTCTTTTGATGATAGAACTATTTGCTTTTCCTCATAAAATAAATTCCTGGGTATATGATACTGGATGTGGTATTCACATATGTAATACACTGTAGGGACTTAGAGGAACAAGGAAGCTTGCCTATGGACAGCAATACCTGCACGTGGGTAATGGAGCACATGCAGTCGTTGAAGCTATATGCACGTTTGATTTAGTTTTACCTTCGGGTTTCGTACTGTCATTAAACGATTGTCATTACGCACCTTCTATTGTTAGGGGTGTCGTTTATGTTTCCTTGTTAAAAGATATTGGTTTCGTTCATACATTTACTGATTTTGGAATTTCGGTTTCTTTAAATGGTGTTTTTTACTTTAATGTTATTCCAGTAAATGGTGTGTTTGAAATTGATTTGCATGATAATATGATTGATAAAAATAAATTTGTCTTTAGCATCAATAATAAAAGAATCAAAGGTGATTTGGATTCTTCATTTCTTTGGCATTGTAGACTTGCTCATATAGGCAAGAAACGCATGCAACAGCTGCAACACGATGGGCTTTTGCAAGACATCAATGATGAATCATTTGAAAAATGTGAATCTTGTATATCTGGGAAGATGACCAAGAAACCTTTTACAAATAGTTAGAAAGGGCTTCTGATCTTCTTGGCGTGATACATACTGACGTATGTGGACCACTAAGACATGTGTCAAGAAAGGGTGCTAGCTACTTCTTAACCTTTACTAATGATTTCAGTCGTTATGGTTATGTTTATTTACTTAAACATAAACATGAAGTCTTTGAAACATTTAAGGTTTTTAAGAGTGAAGTAGAACTGCAACTAGGAAAGAAGATTAAAGCTCTTCGATCCGATAGAGGTGGTGAATATTTAAGCCAAGAGTTTAAAGATTATCTAGCTGAGTATGGTATCGTCCAGCAACTCACATCTCCATATATTCCACAACAAAATGGTGTATCTGAGAGAAGGAATCGTACATTGTTAGACATGGTGCGATCAATGTTTAATCTTACAACTCTTCCTTTATCCTTTTGGGATTATGCTTTAGAAACTGCTGTTCGCATATTGAATATGGTTCCAACTAAGAAGGTTGATAAGACTCCTTATGAAGTGTGGTATGGGAAAGCTCCCAAATTTTCTTACTTAAAGGTCTGGGGTTGTGAGGCATTTGTTAAATGTGACTCTGCTGATAAGCTACAACAAGGATATGTTAATTGTATCTTCCTAGGATACCCAAAGGAAACTATGGGTTACTACTTTTACTTTCCACCTGAAAACAAAGTAATTGTTGCTAGGTATGGAGACTTCCTTGAAAGGGATCTCATATCTCATGAATTCAGTGGGAGAGTTTATGATCTGGAATATGATCAAGAAGATACAACACCTTCTGAAAACACTAGCCAACCTTAAGTAGAACCTGAAAGTATGGGCGTTCCACCTGAAGTTGAAGTGGTTCCCATTCGTAGATCCGCAAGGGCTACGCGTGCACCTGAGCATCTATGTCACAATGTAGAAGCTGAGGAAAATATGTTAGGAGATCTTGGTGAACCTGCTAACTATAAAGCTGCCATGATGAGTCCTGAAAAGGAAAAATGGTGAGTTGCAATGAATGGGGAAATTCAATCCATGAAAGATAACGAAGTTTGGATAGAGGTTGACTTACCTCCAAATGCTAAGGTAGTTGGAAGTAAGTGGCTCTATAAGATAAAAACTGACATGGATGGCAATGCACACACCTATAAAGCTCGTCTTGTAGCTCAAGGGTATACTCAAACCTTTGGGATAGACTACGAGGAGACATTTTCTCCTGTAGCAGACATTAGAGCTATTAGGATTCTTATAGCTATAGCTGCGTACTATGACTATGAGATATGGTAAATGGATGTCAAGACTGCCTTCTTAAATGTTCGCCTAGATGAGGACATCTATATGGCACAGCCTGAAGGGTTTGTGAATCCAAAGTTTCCGAAGCGTGTATGCAAACTTCAAAGATCCATTTATGGATTGACGCAACCATCAAGGCAATGGAACAAGAAGTTTGATGAAGAAATCAAGAAATTTGGTTTCACTCAAAATCTTGATGAGCCATGTGTGTATCACAAAGCTAGTGTGAGTAATATTATTTTCCTTATCTTATATGTCGATGACATATTGATCATGGGAAAAGACATTCCAAGTTTGTAAGATGTAAAGTTTTATCTTGGAAAGTGCTTTTCTCTGAAGCACTTAGGGGAAGCAGCATTTATTCTGGGAATCAAGATCTGCCGAGATAGATCAAGGCGGTTAATTGGACTAAGCCAAAGTGCTTACATTGATAAAATATTGAAGAGATTCAGTATGCAAAATTCCAAGAAGGGATATTGATAACGCTACACGCGTCGTTCGGGGTCAAAGAAACTTCCTTTTCTTCGAGCAAGTTTTATAACACCCTAGGCAGTGAACCTAATCGTTGTAGTGTAGTAATTAGGGTAAGCCACGGGTATTGATATCGTTCTCTAGGGGAATAGGAATGCTAGTGAGAAGTTACTACGCTAAGGTTAAGGTTGAGGAAGATTATTTTTTATCTTTTTTATGTTTTTTAGGAAATTGAAAGGTACGAATCTCGGGTATTGGATTGGGGGGGGGGGTTGGTATTTCTACCGATTACTCTACTCTTATCTAATTATCTAAACTAAGGTGGTGGTAGTCTATGTCTAATTAATGTGTGCTTGTATGATAGTTTAAAGATGTGTTTACTTAGGTTTTACTACTCCTTACTTATCTCCTATTGATGGTTGAGTTGTCACGTCTTATTCTTAGTTGCGTTGTGTGTCTAAAGTTGCAGGGTATGCGTTTCTCCCTAACTCTTTGAACTTACCAAAGGGTCTCGTCTACAAAACCCACTAGGGATAATAAACTCTTACTCTAAGGCACTCTTTGGATGGTTTAGCTTACAGCTACTCAGGTAATTATATTCTAAGGTTCACAAAGATGAATCAAGCATTAAGTACACAACGAATGACCTATGGCATTACTAGATCATTAATCAACTAAGATAAGAAACAACCAATCAATATTCAATAATTAAGTTTCATATTCCCTAAGCAAACACACAAATAAATTAGCCGGACATGGAGAACATGCAAGCATACACACAAATAATTAAAGACATAATTAAATTGATGAAGTAAATACTTATCTTGATGTAAGATAGGGTTTGAAACCCTAAAATACTATACAAGACACCCTTGGTTCGGTTTTAGGTTTTTACTCCACAAAAGACTCTTTAAAACTAAAAAATTCGGATTCTATATATAATATTACATATGCGACGGCGTCACCTTATGTTTTGTGACGCCGTCGTGTCGCCGTCATTAGGGTTTCGTCTTGGCCACGTTAACCTTGCGACGGCGTCACCTTATGTTTGTGACGCCGTCCTCTTCAGCTTCTGACGTCGTCTGGGTCGCATCCAGGCCGTCTGAGTAGCAACGGCCTACTCTTTTAAAGCCCGACGTCGTCACTTGAAAATAGGGCTTTTGGCTTCTGTATCGTCACAAAAATCCTCCGACGGCGTCGCAATTAACACCTGACGCCGTTGCCTTCTGTTTTCAGCAGCTTTGAGTGTCTCGATTCTGACCTTGGCCATTTTCTTTGTATATTCGCGTCTTTTCGTCCAAATAAGTGCCATTCCAGCATTTTGCCTTCAAGAGACCTAAAAAGTGAAAAGGAACGATATTAAGCAATAACGGATACAAAAGTGATCAAATAAGGACTTAAACGACCCCTCAAAATGGTACCTTTTAAAACCTTATCAAATATCCCTACACTTATTATTTGCTTGTCCTCAAGCAAATGTGCTTTTAGCCAATTAATTTATAAGTTAGGGGTCATGCAGCATTCATTTAAAACGGTCCACAACACATATAAGCCCCGCAAAAGTCATAACAAGCACGGAAATTACATACTAGCACCTCACATGGGGTGTTTGGATACTCACATCTCTCTCGGGTGTATATATGAAATATAACAAATAGGAAATGGAAGATAAACACTCATTAACCGGTCCTAGTACATAGATTACCATAGGCTTGAGAATAGATCAAACCTCCATCGCTTTGGCGTAAGCACCTAGGAAAGACTATCAAAGAGGTCTTTTAAAGGGTTGTAATGTTAGGCTTACGGTAGGGAAACAAGGGTTTGGTGGGATAGGCTATTTAGTGGTGGCAAGTCAAAAATCTCTATGTTAAATGCATACGAAGAATGGCGTTGCTAAGCCAAGACTCGACACTCTAAAACTCTAGGTAACGGAAACAAACAAACATAAATTTAAAGGATAGATGTAGGATGGTAGCCCGTATGTTTTGTTTTGTTTTTTTTTTTCACTCCATTTTTTTTTCTTTTTCTCTTTTTCTATTTTTTTTTCGATTTTTTTTTTCATACACTTTTACTCTACCATCCTCTACGGTAACATCAAAATGATAGGGATTTATAGGCACATCCCTACACTTGAGTTTTTATTACTCTAACACTAATTTGACCCGAATTGAAAAGATCAAAACACTTGGGGTACATTATTACGCAAACAAAGGGAATTTGAATTTAACGTTCCCTTCCCGTCATTTCATAAACTTTAACTTGTCCCATGAATCCCAATCGTCCCAAAACTGTATACAAAGGATATGACTCGACTTAGCAACTTATGCAAGCAACCAGATAATTGAACTAAGGGTTTAGGGTGATAACAAACATTTGCACTAAAAGTAAGTGCATAAGGGGTAGGCTAAGGCGATTTGGGTGTATATTTGGGGGTGGGGTGTAAACAATGCTCTTCATTGATATTCCGGAAAAACCGGAACATCACGAGAACCGCGAAAAGGATAGGCTTTGAGGGGTTAACTAGGGGTATCGTGTACTAAAGATGAGTACAACGCAAAGGGTGTGGGGGAATTACTCAACCGATGTGGAAGAAGTAATTATATTACGGGTATCAAACAAGGGTTATCCTAATGCCTCTTATCATTTAGTTATTCCTAACTACACAAGTGTAGTCTCACTTGCGATCTCGGAATGCATCACAAAACAAGTTCTTGAATCTAATATACTACCGGTTCACACTCTAAGCATTAAAGATGAATCCTTTAATTCCTACTAATCTAAGGGCGATCCTCACATTTTGGGTGGAATTTGGGTGGTAAAGGGTTTTTTTGTGCTAGTCATATAACTTCCTATCCGTGAGACGCTTTTGTTAAGACTAATGGCCCACTCCTATATATCATGAAAAATTTCAAATTTGGTGCCAAAATTACCCTAACCGACATTTTCTCATGGTCTATTACACAATCACAATTGGACAAAGCAAATAATCAAGGATAAACATAGTTTCAAAGTTCCCGTTTTATTTTCCCTCCCTACACTTAAACTGAACATTGTCCCCAATGTTCCCCGAAAGTATCAAAGTTATGATAAAAGAAGGTAATCAAAAACGAAAGAAACTAATACTCCCCTGATTAGCTCGGTAGGATCCGTGTAAAGTGGTGGTCAAATTATTTCCAAGAAGAATTTATGCGTGAAAAGCTCCTCAATCTTATGTAACTTCTTCTTGAAAAATTAAACCTGCACACTTGAAGAAAACAAACGAAACCTTCGTGTAAAATCGGCGGTAATAATATGTATAAGACTCGATTTAAACTAGGATATAATGCTTGTGGAATGGATGTTTACATAATTTCTAAGAAAATTAAGACCTGGAAAATTCCAAAAATTTATAAGTAGCTCAGAAAACGAGAAAAAGTAATCTGATGTTTTTACTCCTTCCTGACGCCGTCAGGTTGCAATCCTGACGCCGTCAGGTTATCCTGACAAAAATTGTTCTGCGATTTTCTAAAAAAAAATAAATTCTGGAAAATTTACATCTTTAGAATCTGGAAAAATTTCTGCAAAAACATCCATTATGACTCGATACAAGCATTTGACTCGAACAAATAAACATATATATCTTTTATTTAATTGTTATTCTCATGTTTACGTTTCTTTTGAAAACGTGTGTAATCCTCCCTACACTTATCCCTTATGTAAAATACCTTTATATGCAATTAAGACGAGGTTAAAAACAAAATAAAGCATTTTTACAAATTTAAACATGAGGATAAACAATTAATAAAAGATATATGACACTAACAAGCAAACAATTAAGCATGGGTTGCCTCCCACGAAGCACTTTTCTTTATTTAAGAGTCTTGTAGCTAGACTCGTAGTCGTGCTCCTACGTTTTCTCATTACCGCCCTCTTGACGGTCTCTACCGGGGGATTCCATGTTGTAGAAGTGTCCTATGATGCACCTCTCTAAGAGTTCATCCTCTCCCCAATCGGTCCTATATTTCGGTCCTAAGTTCAAACAATCCTTATAGAACCCGAAAATCTTAGCCATAACATAATCTACTCCCTTTTCCCTATCCTTATCATTCCTATAATAGACCGATAGCTTAAGTTCCTTTTCATCATTAGAGAGTGATGAAAACTTCTCAATCTTAAACGGCATTTGGTAAGCTATGTCGTCGGTCTCATCCTTGAATCGCACTACTCCTAACGAGGGGTCATAGGTCATCCCGGTGCTTTCTATGAAAGGTTTTCCTAGAATAACGTGGGACAAGATAGGGTCTATGGCCATGCTAATATCTTCCACAATTATGAAGTCCGTAGGGAACGTGAAACTACCTACATAGACGGGCAATCCCTTAACTCTACCAAGAAAATTGCACTTATCCCTAGGATTATCGGGGTCTTGCCTAGTTTGAATAGGCTTCTTCATTATCCAATTGTAGTAGGTGCTAGTCATTATGTTGATTGGGGATTTGCGATCAATGTAGGCCTTTGCCACAAAAAGGTGTCCTATGCAACATGGTATGTTAAGATTCCAAGGGTTCCCAAACTTGATTCTAGGGCTTTTCCTAACATACATGTGACGGAGGTCACGCACTAAGTGAGGGTGGCGAGATAGTTCTTCTTCCGTAGGAAATTTGTTGAAATAGTCAATGTCTACTTCATCTACTTCCTCGGGTGTTTCATTATTTACAAGCGTATGGTCCTTTTCGTCATCTGTTCTATCAGGTTCCACTAAGGCGATGGTATTGACGAATTGAACGTGCTTAGTTAGCTTGCTTGGATCCTTTATCTCTATACCTGAAGGTTCGGAAGTTGAGATAGCACTAACCTTCCTATCACTATTGGCTATGGCTTTCAAAAGGTTATCTATCTTCCTATCCATCTCGGCTTGTTGATGGTTAAAGCGGTCCGAGAGCTTAGCCATTTGGGTTTCTTGGGATGCAACTAGGTTTTGCAACATCCCTTCGATATTTTGTTGGTTAGGACCGTTAGGTGGGGGCCATGAGAAATCATTAGAGGTGAATTCTTTGGTATGTCCCCAGTAGAAGTCGGGCTTGCTTTTCCATGCCTCACGGGTTTCATTGAAATTCCTAGGTCCGGGTGTTGTAGGGAATCTTCCTCCCGCTCCATTAATACGCGAGGATGCGTAGTCAACGGAAGCGTGTTCGGGGGATCGGGTGCTAGTGCGCTTGTTATGAGGATCACAAAACGGCTCGCACGAGGAAGAAACATTGTTCACATGGTGTGAAGACTTAGGATTTTCGTAGGAACTCATGAGGAATTTAACTTGATCTTCAAGTTCGATCATCCTACGGTCGGAAGGTTGTGAGTTGATGGAAGGCAAGGAGATTGCCTTGACGGTTTTAGGTAGCTCACGTGGGTCATCCCAACTTTCGTTGTCGTAGAGGGCAAGGTCCTCTATTATACCCCATGATTCTTCCGCGGTGAGATCACTAAGTTTTCCACCGGCCGCTTGGTCAATGGATCGCTTAGTGGGGAAGTTGACATGATCATAAAAGATTTGGACTTGGAGCCAAAGATCAATGCCGTGATGAGGGACTTTATGAAGTAAGTCCTTGAATCGGGTCCATGCTTCGTAGAGAGATTCACCTTGACGTTGTTGGAACATCAAGATGTCATTCCTAAGCTTAGTGGTTCTCCCCGGTGGGAAAAATTGAGCAAGGAAGCGAGAGGTAAGATCATCCCAACTTGAGATGGAGCCGGCGGGAAGTCGCTCAAGCCAATTACTAGCTTGGTCCCGTAGAGAGAATTGGAAGAGACGCAGGCGCGTGGTCTCCCGAGTAGTAGCATCAAGGTCGATGGAATCGACAATTTTGAGGAAATCCCTCAGATGCTGATTTGGATCTTCGGAACGAAGTCCATGGAATGCACATCCGTTTTGCACCAACCGGATGGTGTCGGATCTCAAGGCCGTAGTTTGGGCTTGGTCGGGAAGCTCAATGGTGTTCCTATAGCCTAGGTGGCTTGGTCTTGAGTATTCACCAAGAGTACGGGCTCTTGGCGGGTCATTTGGTGGTGGGTTGATGAGTGGTGGTTGGTTATCATCTTCCATGATGAAAAGTGATGGGTGTTACGAACAAAGGTCACGAAGAAGGGGGATAGACTAAGAGAAAGCTAAAAATGAGAAAAAATTTACTTGATAAGAATCAAGCAAAGAAACCTAAACGAGGTGGACTACTAACTAGCTATTCTATAACCCGGCAGCGGCGCCAAAAACTTGATAACGCTACACGCGTCGTTCGGGGTCAAAGGAACTTCCTTTTCTTCGAGCAAGTTTTATAACACCCTAGGCAGTGAACCTAATCGTTGTAGTGTAGTAATTAGGGTAAGCCACGGGTATTGATATCATTCTCTAGGGGAATAGGAATGCTAGTGAGAAGTTACTACGCTAAGGTTAAGGTTGAGGAAGATTATTTTTTATCTTTTTTATGTTTTTTAGGAAATTGAAAGGTACGAATCTCGGGTATTGGATTTGGGGGGGGGGTGGTATTTCTACCGATTACTCTACTCTTATCTAATTATCTAAACTAAGGTGGTGGTAGTCTATGTCTAATTAATGTGTGCTCGTATGATAGTTTAAAGATGTGTTTACTTAGGTTTTACTACTCCTTAATTATCTCCTATTGATGGTTTAGTTGTCACGTCTTATTCTTAGTTGCGTTGTGTGTCTAAAGTTGTAGGGTATGCGTTTCTCCCTAACTCTTTGAACTTACCAAAGGGTCTCGTCTACAAAACCCACTAGGGATAATAAACTCTTACTCTAAGGCACTCTTTGGATGGTTTAGCTTACAACTACTCAGGTAATTATATTCTAAGGTTCACAAAGATGAATCAAGCATTAAGTACACAACGAATGACCTATCGCATTACTAGATCATTAATCAACTAAGATAAGAAACAACCAATCAATATTCAATAATTAAGTTTCATATTCCCTAAGCAAACACACAAATAAATTAGCCGGACATGGAGAACATGCAAGCATACACACAAATAATTAAAGACATAATTAAATTGATGAAGTAAATACTTATCTTGATGTAAGATAGGGTTTGAAACCCTAAAATACTGTACAAGACACCCTTGGTTCGGTTTTAGGTTTTTACTCCACAAAAGACTCTTTAAAACTGAAAAATTCGGATTCTATATATAATATTACATATGTGACGGCGTCACCTTATGTTTTGTGACGCCGTCTTGTCGCCGTCATTAGGGTTTCGTCTTGGCCATGTTAACCTTGCGACGACGTCACCTTATGTCTGTGACGCCGTCCTCTTCAGCTTCTGACGTCGTCTGGGTCGCATCTAGGCCGTCTGAGTAGCAACGGCCTACTCTTTTAAAGCCCGACGTCGTCACTTGAAAATAGGGCTTTTGGCTTCTGTATCGTCACAAAAATCCTCCGACGGCGTCGCAATTAACACCTGACGCCGTCGCCTTCTGTTTTCAGCAGCTTTGAGTGTCTCGATTCTGACCTTGGCCATTTTCTTCGTATATTCGCGCCTTTTCGTCCAAATAAGTGCCATTCCAGCATTTTGCCTTCAAGAGACCTAAAAAGTGAAAAGGAACGATATTAAGCAATAACGGATACAAAAGTGATCAAATAAGGACTTAAACGACCCCTCAAAATGGTACCTTTTAAAACCTTATCAGATATTTGCCGATGCAAGTTGAACATGGCTTAACTAATAAACTATGCGCGTCAACACCTGAAGAGGTGGCACACATGAAGAAGGTTCCTTATGCTTCGGCTGTAGGATCTATCATGTATGCTGTGAGATGTACAAGGCCTGATGTGGCGTTTGCACAGAATATTACCAGTCGGTATCAACAGAACCCAGGTGTGAAACACTGGCAAGCTGTTAAGAACGTTCTTAAGTATCTAAGGGCTACTAAAGAAATGTTTCTAGTGTATGGAGGAAATCAAATGCAGAACTTGATGTTACAGGTTTTTGCGATGTGTCATTCCAAACTGATAAAGATGATATGAAGTCTCAGACGGGTTATGTCTTTGTCATTAATGGAGGAGCAGTTGACTGGAAGAGCAAGAAGCTAACAACGGTTGCGATGTCTATTACATAAGCTGAGTACATAGTTGCTTCAGAAGGTGCGATGGAAGCTGTTTGGATTAGGAAATTCATTTCGGGACTCGGAGTAATGCCCTCAATCGAATTACCTTTAAATGTGTATTGTGACAACTCTCCTGCAATAACATTTGCCAATGAGCCTGGAGTCATGAAGGGCACCAAAAATTTTCCTCGTCGATATCACTATGTTCGAGAACAAGTCGAAATAGGTGAAATCAATCTACTCAAAGTTCATACATATGATAATCTAGCTGATCCCTTTACGAATCCTTTGCCAAAAGAAAAACTTACTGACCATGCTGATGGGATAGGACTTCGTTTAGCTAGTAGTTTCATGCAGATCTGTGATTAGTATTTGGATAAAGGATGTTATGAACAAATATTACTTTAATGAAATAAAATAGTTGTTTATGTTTATTTTTCATTTTCTTAATATTATATCCTATATTTGCATGTTTAATCCATGAATAACGTATGTTATTCTAAATAGTCCGTTGTCGATCAATGATGTGGGACAAATTTGAGTTTTGGTAGAATATACTTTTTAAAGTATATTGATGTGTGGGACATACCAGATTCACATGATATTCAATGAATTGAATATAGGACTCATCCCAACTTTACATGATGATACTTTATGGATCTTTGTCATTAAGTATATCATCAAGTGTTTATCCTCAGACTTGAGATACCAGAGATAACTGATATGAATGTAGTGCATTTGTGTAAGATAGTCTAACGCTATCCGTAACTCTGGTAGTTATAAGGGATATTTTCAGAAGTGTTACAAAGTTCATGAGTTATGTTTGTAGTCAAGAGAATTTGTTCCTTTGAATTTGTTTCAAAGCATAATACTATATTTGGGCCCCTCGTAGGGTTGACAAGATGTTTGTATGGCCATACCCAAGATCTATCTGGAATACGTTCAGATGATTTGGTAATCTTGTTCAATCAAATACAACGAAAAACAGAATATTAACTTATGAAATGACTTGATCCATATTCATAGTTAATGTAGTATTAGTAACAAAAGGATAAGTACAAATGATGAATCATTAAATGGTTTTTTCCAGGAGACCATACTCGATTCGATCTGGGGGCATTGGCGTGTTAAAGCTAGACTAACCAATGTCATTACTATATTTAATAATATCCAAGTGGGAGCTGAAAGGTTTTATGGATATTTAAATATACGTATGTCAGGATTCGAACTCAAGACTTCGAGATTGCACACATTACGTATGAGAGTTGATGTTAATAACTAATATATAAAATGTTATTATTAATTATTAGTCACGAAAGAAAACATAACGATAGTTAATATTTAACGGGGTTTTGACTAACGGTCGTTAAATGTAAACTACGAGGACTAAGAATGAAATTAGTGGACAAGAAGGATCTAGAATCCCCTTGGGGGAGCATGACTGGTAGTGGGCTACCCAACCCAAGGAGGTGGGATTTCTTGGTCATCAAGTTTTGAGAAACTATAAATACAAACCCTTGTATTCATTATTCTCCTAACCTTGGATCACCAATAGACCTAATTTCTCTTCTCCTCTTCACTTTCTTTTGTGGCAGATCGTACACCCCTCACCATAAGGGTTTTCGATTTGCTTAACTCAAGATTAAGTGTTTGGTTTTATTTGTGATTCAAGAACCTAGCTTTTCACATCAAATCGCTAATAGTACGTGTGTAAAAGAACGAAGAACAAGTACGCTTGTGCTTGTAAATTCCTTGGTGGTCGACTTCAAGTGGGTCGAATTGTATAAACCCTAAAGTTAGGGTTTTGGGTTTTGGTTCTTGTTCTAATTACCATTTGATTCTTGAATTGCTAAAAGGTACGCGTTTTCTTATTCGGTTAATTAATCTACATATATTATTCCTATTTACTTCCGCTGCATGCTTTGATGATGTTATTTGATTTTATATAATTGTTATGAGTACTAAATCCCAATAGAATGGAGTTCAGAGGCCGTAAAAGTTGCTGACATGGCAAACGGCTTGTCAAAGAATAATGAGGCTGACGTACCAGATCCAGATTTTCATGATTTCGATATAGAAAGAAGCGAAAAATGTTTCAAAGAAGAGAAACGGTAACATTCGTGTTTTCCCTAAAAGGGGAAGTGCTTGTGCTCTGTACAAAAGCAATAAAACACTGGATTCAATAAAAACGTACTTACGGAATTGTGGAAGTTGACGAGTACAGTGAAGAAATAGGCATTTCCGTCACACCACTAGTCAAAGTTGCAGGATTTAAAACAGTGTTTCACCGACATCTCGACAGCAAGGAAACAAAAGTCATACCGGAAAAAGACTTTCATAAAATATCGCATCAAATACATTCATACCTGCTCATGGGTCAAAAATCTGCAAATGCTCCAAAGGGCTGTCTAGACCTCGACCCTGCAGCTATTCCTCCCGAGTTTGTTCATGTTTTAGCAGATAATAAGGAAGCCGATACAATGGATGTCGACAATGGTCCAAGTACTGATGGTGTTTGTTCCATTTAGGTATAAATTCCTGAACTTGGGACTTTGGTATGGTTTGATGGAAAAATAGGTAACATGTAGTGTGCATTATGCAGTTGTAACTTGTGCTTAAAAGGGTTGTACAACTCAGTTCTTGACCACTTTTGGAATCCAAACATTGACAGTTAAATTGAGTGTAATTTCTTATTCCAATGTTTCATTTGAATGTGTAGTTTCTTACCGCAAGGTTCGAATTTAAGTTATGGATTTCTTATTGAAAGGTTTCATTTTAATTTGCAACGGTTCTAAATTCCAAATTTTAAGTAATGGATTTACAAAGTTGTTTGCTTTCTTTTTCATAAATTATAGCTTAGTATTTCAAAAAACCCTTTACAGGGTCTTCAAATTCCACATCTAAATTAGGCCACTGAAACCTTGATATTGAGCTGGTCCAAACACGATTCATTCCATGATCTACCAAACACTCTTCAAAGCAACCAAAATGAAAGCTAGCCATCTTAACAAGATTTTTACCAGCAAAGAAATAACCAAAACTCCAAGGCCCAGCAGCCATCAAACTCGGCAATCTAAGCCTCACATTTTCGCTCATAATTCCACACAGCTTCTTACCACCAAACACTTTCAAACCAGCAGACAGAAGAGGAATCTAACCCAATATCATTCCTTATAATCTTACCAACCATATGACAGTAACCAAAATTACTAGTACCCAAGACCACCAGCAGATTCCTGCACAAATATCATTTCTTATAACATCATTTTCGACACAATGCAAATACTTTTCAAGCAGTCATCAACCAACCAAATCCCCAAGCACTGAATTTGACCTTCCAAACATATACCAAAAACCACACCAAGACAGTAACCAAACTTACTAGTATCCAAGACCACCACAAGATTTCTATCCCACAAAGAACAGATAGTAGAACATGTCCAATTCCATATAACCTTATTCATTTAATGTTAAGGTAAAGTATTGTTCATATCTTCTGGCTAACATGGTTATGCCGTCGCCATCACACCATAAGTATTTTTTTTAATATTTTTTCTCCTTAACATTTAAAAAATATATAATAAACTTAAGCACACTAAGCAACATACTGTCATTTATACTTTCTTAAAAAATATGAAAATTTTCATATTCTTCATTTAAATATATTAATTCTTCATCATAAAATGTTTAGTGTTTTGAGTGTTATTTTATGATGTTATACGATCTATTTCACTTACAATTACGACATTAGAAGTATGCAACGAAGTGTGGCTACGAAAGACATACGTTAGTTACTTGTCTACCATATAAGGATAGTCTTCCTTATCCCTAAGTTTTCTTAAAGGTCCCGCGTGATTAATTATACATGGAAAATAGTTGTTATGATAGACCATGTACAGGTGATGCTAGTTGTGCTACTTGGGCTGGATAATTAATGTTAATAGACAATGTAGAAGGTAACTGGTGATGCTAGTTGTGCTACTTGGGCTGCCTAATTAATGCTATCTCAAGTCTTCTTAAAAGTCTTCTGTGATATCAATCAAATTTTAGTCTTTTGTGGATGACATTCTCTTCACAATTTACGTGAAAATAATATCAGCATCTTGAGTTCGAAGTTTGTACTAAATGTCTGTCTCAATAATAAAATTTAATAAAAGATTTTATGATAATCTTAGTTATATATTCACATTAGTTATATATTGTTTATACTAAAATTTTTGTTATTATAATCTAATTAATAATCTATACGTTTTATTTGCTAATATTGGTTAGTATATTTTGAATGAAATGTCTTGGGTTAAGGTCAATGTCAAGATGATAAGGAACTGCCATTAATTTCACGAACAAGTTGCATGTCAGAAATGTTAACATGCAAAACTAAGTATAAAAAGCCTATACTTGTTCTCACAATTTTAAGTAAATTTTGAAAAATGAAGTCACCACAAGCAATAATTCACTTATCATCTTCCTCTCTTATTTCTTTACTCTTTTACGGTCTCGCGATAACATGTCTTACTTCCACCACTATCTCTGCTTCATATGGCGGTAACGAGACTGATTATCATGCGTTGTTGTCATTTAAATCAAAGATCACCCATGATCCATACAATGTTCTAACCTCGTGGAACCATTCCTTTCATTTCTGTGAATGGAGTGGTATTTCATGTGGAAAGCGGCACAAACGAGTGACTGTTTTACGACTGGTTTCGCGAGGCTTAGAAGGCTCGTTGTCTCCTCATGTAGGAAACCTCAGCTTCCTCCGTAAGCTTTCTCTCAGGGACAATAGCTTTCAAGGAACAATTCCTCATGAACTTGGTCGTCTATCTAGGCTACGTTATCTTTTACTGTATACAAACAAATTCAGTGGAGTCATTCCAACAAACTTGTCGGGTTGTTCTAACCTCGAAGACCTTAGGCTCGCTCAGAATAAGCTAACTGGAAGCATACCCAGGGAGATGAGTGTACTCTCAAAACTTACTCATCTTGGAATTGATGACAATAAGTTAACTGGCGGATTCCCAGCTTTCTTGGGGAATATTACATCAATGGAAGCATTCTCTGCTGGCGGCAACCCGTTTGGTGGGAGCATTCCAGATACCTTGGGTCTTTGGAAAAGCTTGAAGGAATTTTACTCTGGTGAGTGCAACTTATATGGAAGCATCCCTCATTCCATTTTCAACCTCTCACTCCTAGTTAATATTTCCTTATCTGGTAATCATCTCACTGGTAGTCTTCCTTCAGAAATTGGTAATCAGCTCCCAAATCTTGAGATCCTTCAGTTAAGGGATAACGAACTGACTGGAGTTCTTCCACCTTCTCTTTCTAATTGTTCTCAATTAGGATTTCTTGATATGGGTGACAACAATTTTAGTGGGAAGTTGATTATTGACTTTTCAAAACTAAGAGATATTCATTTTATTTTCTTACATGATAACAATTTCCATGGACGCGGAGAAGCTGATGACCTTAGGTTTATCGATTCTATGAAAAACTGCACCAGATTAGTACATTTGGAACTTATTAATTGCAACCTTATAGGAGTGCTTCCAATATCAATAGGTAATCTCTCTCATCAACTCAGCTATCTAGATTTAGGAGAGAATCAGTTATTTGGAAGCCTACCTTCAAGTATAGGTAGTCTAGTTGGTTTGACCGAATTAGCTTTAGGAGCTAATCGATTCAAAGGAAAAATCCCCACTACCATTGGTAAACTTCAAAAGCTACAATATCTTAGTCTAGCTAGAAATCAATTTGCAGGGCCTATCCCTGGTGCCATTGGGAACCTACCATTGTTGACTGAACTTTATTTATATTCCAACAAATTAGAAGGCCATATTCCATCAAGCCTTGAGAATTGTAAAGAACTTAATTTGTTAAACCTTAGAAGCAATAGACTCACTGGAAACATACCCAAGCAACTTTTTCACCTTCCATCACTAACTATTGGTTTAGATCTTTCATACAACAACCTGTATGGTTCAATTCCATCAGAGATTAAAGACCTCAAGATGATGAACATTCTTGTTTTATCTTACAATAATCTATCGGGTCATATTACTAGTAGCCTTGGTGAGTGTATTAGCCTTACAGAGTTATACCTTAGTGGCAATAGATTTGAAGGCATAATACCATCTTCATTCAGTTCCTTGGGAGGATTGGGGGTACTCGACATTTCTGAAAATAATTTATCAGGTAGAATTCCACAATTTTTAGAAAAATGGAAATCCTTAGGAAATTTGAACCTATCCTTCAATGATTTTGAGGGTGAAGTACCGACTATAGGAGTGTTTGCCAATGCAAGCGCATTTTCGGTTTTGGGGAACCATAAGCTTTGTGGTGGTTTGGTTACACTTAAGTTACCCAAATGCAAGGAAACGGGTAGTAAGAAAAAAAGGTTTCCTTTCTTCATATTAGTCATCGTGATTGCACCGACCTTGCTCATAATATTATGTTGTGTATATCTTTTCTGTAAGAAGAAACGCAATAGTCAACTATCTGAGTCATCAGGTAGTGAACGGTTCATTAAGGTTTCTTACAGTCAACTTCTCAAGGCTACTGATGGCTTCTCTGCAGCAAATTTGATTGGAGAAGGTGCATTCAGCTGTGTTTATAAAGGGATCCTTGATTCCGATGATGGCAAATTTGTTGCAATCAAAGTTCTACGTCTTGAAAATCCAGGAGGTCACAAAAGTTTTCTAGCAGAATGTGAAGCTTGGCGGAATATTCGGCACCGTAATTTGTTGAAGATAATAACTTCATGTTCAAGTGCTGATTTTCAAGGAAATGATTTTAAAGCTCTGGTTTATGAGTTTATGCCGAATGGAAGTGTACACGATTGGCTTCATTCAAGTGAAAATACATCGAAACTGAACCTTCTTCAAAGAATAAATATTCTTAGAGATGTTGCCAATGCACTTGATTATCTTCACAATCGCTGCCAAACAACGATTGTTCACGGTGACTTGAAGCCAAGTAACATTCTACTTGATGATGATATGGTGGCTCATGTTGGAGACTTTGGTTTAGCTCGCCTACTTGGTACAAACTTAAACCAAAACAGCTCAACCGGGGTTAAAGGAACAATTGGTTATACACCACCAGGTAGTATTCCATAATGCTTACATTTACTTACAAATTACTGTTTGTAACTTAAGTAACTGTTTTTAATTCGCAGAGTATGGTCTCGGGAGCGAGATGACAAGTTTTGGGGATGTCTATAGTTTTGGAATATTATTACTAGAGGTGATTACCAGGAAAAAGCCAACAGATGACATGTTCAACGATGGACTTAGCCTTCATAAATTTGCTTACATGGCATTACCGGATCATGTAATCGATGTTATTGATGATGATGCAATTGTGTTGCAAAGTACGGAAGCGAATGCAAAGAAAGTGGAAGAATGTTTGGTTGCAATTATCAAGATTGGAGTATCGTGCTCTGTGGATTCCCCACCACAACGGATGAAAATTGAAATTGTTGTCAACGAGTTGCAGCGCATTCTCGATGTGCTTCAAAATATATAAGGTACTATGTTCTCCCATTTTGTAGAATCTGATTTTACACGAGTTTGTTAATAAATCATCACTAACTTGGTTTTATTTTCGAACGCTTTCAGATCTGATATCAAGCTTTCTTGGTGAAATTTGAAAGTAAGTGCAACAAGGAGGAGTGCATGTCGTAGTTATATAAACGTTACTTTGTCAAATATGTTTGTAAGTGTGTTTTAATTTTCTTGTTGCATAAGTGTTGTAAGAGACGTAAGGGTGCATTTACATTCCTGATGACTTATCATATGTATCAACCATGTTTATGATCAAGTGTGTCTATTTGAATGAGAAAGTCTGTTGGTTACATCACTGGATCCCTTCATGGGGGCAACGTTTGTTAGGTCTTTCGGGTTAAAATGTTTTTATAAAAAAAAGTTCAAATACATCTGACCCTTGACATCTTAGTGTATCTGCATAATGAATAATGTTGATAGTTGTTGTAGTCAGATTACACTAACTTAGCTAAATTCAGGTCTTGTAGTTTGTTTACTATTAGGCCCGGTACCTGTTACTGTCTTTTTACCGAAAACGCGTACAAAAATGAAATGCTTCGACAACCCCATCCCAGAAATCTGGAGGGTGAATCTGGGGAACGTTCTTTTTCTTATGAAGTAGTCAAAAATCGAAAATTTACTTCATTTCGAGTTCATGGACCCGCCACCTAATATCAACTATGGATATTGGAACAAGTGAAAGCTCTACGAAAGGCTCGGGATGTGAGTTATCAGTTACTCGACATCTTGAAAAAGCTCATGATTCGGCTGACATCATGTGGGTCGAATTGGAACGTCATCAGAAAAGCGATATGCTCAGTTACTTCCATAACACTGCAAAACGTAAAGGGATCATGATACGTAAGTATTAGGAACCGGATGCCGTGCCATATGTACCGGACCTCAGCTTTATGTTGCAACATCTTGGATGGTATGGCTGCTCTTTGAATAAATATTCGTAAGGGTGGGAAAATGGGCGGGTCTAGCGCTTGTGTAACGGGTCAAAACGAGAACATTTTCGTAAGGGTGGCAAAAGTAATGTTTTGGTTTTTGGAATAAAACAGTTATTAAACTTTTAACTTTATTAATCTGATATTCATTTTAGCTTCATACTTCATAAGCCGAGAACAATTCATATGTTGAATCTGGACTGTCTCATTTGGCCCAAATGGTTTGTATAAAAAGTTAATTCGAGTTCATGCAAATTATATTACGTATGAAAAAGAACTGATATCGTGCACCGAAAAGGTTTGTACAACATAATGCATGGAAACATGGATGGGTTAGGTAACGGGTCAAAACAGGATCAGGTTGAAATGTATGACTTTTAGTAGTGGTTGAAACTGGACACTCAAGTATATGGTGTATGTGAATTCATTACTGTAGGTTCATCATTGTGAGTAATATTATCAGTTTGTTTTGGTTTCTTACCATACATATTTCTACCATCCATTTTTCCACTTCATTTTTTTGTTGTTTGTGTAAAATTTTGCAAATATAGGAAAAGATTCATTCGTATAAAACCAAATACATGCTTAAACCAGTTGCATAAAATGTCAGCTTTACCTCAGCCACACACTCTCGCTAAAAGTTCATATTAGAAAAAGTTATACCGCACCCATTCAGAGTTCGTTCAAGTGTATTGGGTGTATAGGACTGTAATCTATTCCAAAACAAGACCATGCCATGAATTTACCACAAACTCTACTCGTTTAAGACTCGTGTATGGCCAAATGAGCATAGTTCACTGGACTATACCAAAACAAATAGGCACTGAACCAAATGGATTTGCTCTCATAGTATCACCATTAGTCAATAAGTAGCAAAAAGAAAGTCGCTGACTTGGGAGAGAGTACTCCAATCTATTTTAAAAGACTGCCAAGTAAAAAAGTAGAAACCGTAAATGGGGACTGCTGATGAATTCAAGACTAGTCAACCGCTGCAGGATCTCATCCTGGTCCAACAAGCACACACAAACAAACGACACCTATTTAAGATAGGCAACTGACTTCAAATCATATTAATACAATCCTATTTGTTTACGCAACTCAATGATAAGTATCTAATAAATAAGACACACAGTTGAAAAGGTACAACACCTTCTAAGAAGACTTAGCCCAGCAACTCACTGGGTGAAACATGCATGTAAACGTAAAAAATCTCTTAAAGACCACAAATCACGATTTTTATATGCTACAATCTGACAACACAAAACACAAAGCAAGGTAACTCGATAACCGCAGCAACAGGAAGACGAAGACAACGACGACATGACTGACTTTCAGACCCATACTGAGCAACAGCTGGACAACTCTGGACCTTCTTAAACATGTCCTAGTACTCACTGGAACAGTAGATACATAAACACATATTAATAAACGACAGACCATGTGCTTCATTATAACATAATTCACAGCAAGATTATAAACAAACGAGAAAGTAAATCGGAAAAGAAAGAAATTGACCAGAAAGTATTTCCGCTTTACATTCATGGGGACTGTAAGCATGCAAAAACATAACTTAATAAAACATTCGACAAAAACAATACAGACCTGATCATTGTTTTCTTCTTCTGTAGGGGAATTCTGGGATTCTAATGGTTTGTCTGCACCACAGTACTGTCGGTTACATTTGGTCCTAAAAGGATAGTTTATGTTGTTACATTTGGTCCTAAATGGATAGTTTATGTTGTTACATTTGTCACACTTCCAGCTCCCTTCTGGCATATCCGCTTCTGAAACAAAATACGATACATATATAAGATTCAGACTCGAGAGTCACTAACAAGTTACCAAATATATATACATGAAGTACTTACTGGAACCTGATTTAGGTGAGTTGATTTTCCTCATGTTACAGACTCTTCTGAAGGAGAAATTGACATTTCCACATTTTGGGCATTCCCAGTCATTTTCTCGTGTTCCATCTGTAAGAAGCAAGTGAAACAATGAAAAACAGATCGTAAATTACAGTCATCTGCTAGTCTGTGTAGCAGTATATGAATAAGTTAGATATAACATGCCTTTCTTTTGAGATTGATCTTCAGGGAAAAATCCAGGCCGAGGTCCCTATAAAAATTCAAAAACCAAATGATCGATCAATATATATAGCATCACATGTTTACATACATGTGTTAACATAGGGAGTAGGTGAACGAATAATCAAATTTACTCGTTGCAATTAGGGGGTGTTTGTTGCAGCTTATATTGCCGGATTATAGCTTATTTGGTTTTAGGCTTATATTTCATAAGCTCACTTTTTGTGGATTATTTTGAAACTTTTCAACTTATATAAGTGACCTTATGAAATAGGGATGAGCATGGGAACCGGAAAAACGGTACGGCACCGGAACCGTACCAGTACCGACCCGAATTGGTACCGGCTTACAATACACGGTACGGTACCGGTACCACAAAACAAGCCCAAAAAAATTCGGTACCATTCAAAATCGGTATGGGAGAAAAACAGGAAGTCCCGGTTCCGGAACCGAAATATAAAAGGCCAATTTTTCTTAATTATGGTTTCGATCCAAACACTCCTATTCCATCCCATAAGTCAAAACTAAGATCGAACAAGTAGCTAAGCACAAAAAATAGATTATTAGAATATCCAAATAAATGAAAAAAAGTGCAACAACTATAGCTTTAAGGATACCAAGAATGTTTGTGGGGAGTTCCATTATGTCGAGAAAATTTTGCGTATGCAAGTACTAAACTTAAGGAAATGATCTGTTTATAAGTTATAATTAGTCATGCGTACTTGCTGCATTTACATAATTCTCGCACAATCCTTTTAGCTTTGCCTTGTCTATGTTTAAGTCATATGTTTTATACTTTTCCTTGCTGCCTCTTTATTTTCAGTTAGATCAAAATAACTGTAGAAATTTATCATCCTCATACTGCTCATTTAGACCCACTGTTGTGGGTTAGAATCAAAACATATCTAAAAAAGACAGACATACCATGGCAGCCTGAGCAATGGGCAACTGCAAACCGAATTGTACCATCAGCTCAGGTAAACCATACAACACACCAGCAAAAAAGATGTAATTCCAGTTTCAGCAAGATGTCACATAGTAGCAGGTAGCGGTGTTACTCGGGTCAGGTTTGGAATTTGGGTCGGTACAAACCGGGTCGAGGCTAAAAATAACATACCAGAAACCCGACCCTATTTGAACTCAGTTTAGTTGGGTTCGGGTCCACTCGGGTCGATGCTATTCAGGTTTTTTATTTTTATAAAGTTTGGGGATTTTTGTTAGAGCAACATAGTGGTGGTTGTTAGAAATTGTTTGAGAAAGTCATAATGAGGAAAGAGGTTGTGGGGATCTTTTATTTTGTTACTTTGTAGTATAATACATGAAGAGACGAAAGTACCCTTTTAATTAATTATCAACATAGTCAAACTAACGGTGCTTGTTAAAATTGGACCAAACCTAGAATGAATGTTTCAGTTTTTTATTAAAATCGATTTTTTTTTTTAAAAAAAATACACAAAAAGTGAAATATCCAACAAACCACAACGACCAAAATTGTAGTTAACTCTTCACTGAATTAAAACCCTATGAATTGATTGGTATAGTCGATGTTTTTAATTATAGTTTGTATTTGTAGGGTGCTTTTATTCATTTTATATAAATTGAAGGGTTAAAAGTGAAAAATTGTGATAAGATAAAGGATAATGAGCATTACAACATACAACAACGATTCCTGATCACGTCGAAAAGATTTATAGGGAGGTGAGATGTAAAGAAAAACACCACTAAATAGAGATTGTTTTTTATGTGATTTATGAAGGAAGTTATTTGTTTTTAAAATGAAAGTTGAAGGGGTAAAAGTGTAAATATAAATAAGATGAAGGATAAAAAAGAAATAGTGTTTTCTTATGCGATTTAAGTGTGTGTTTTTATGTGATTTAAAGTAGAGGTGGCAATTCTCGACACAACACGATAAACGATACTAATCTGACACGAAATTAAATAGGTTTTGGGTTGAGGATAAACAAGTTTGGTTCAAAAACAGGTTAACCCGTTTAACCCATTTAATAAATGAGTTGTGTTTTGGTTGAGCAAGTATTAAACTAACAATCCGTGAACCCGTTTAAGTATGCAAGTCTTAAACAAATAAATTATATAACTTTATTTTAATGTGAAATTTGGATTTAAATGTATTTTCTTATGTACTCAACTAGGGATTAGATTTCCGTTGCATAATGTTCGTAGTGCTTCTCGGATGCCTGAATCCGATGCAAATCCGCTTTCTTATGAAAATTCAGTTAGATATTCATAAATTTATTTATAAATTTAGACAAAGTAAGGTTTGGTACTTGTTATCCAAATGTTACATAATTGAACAAAAACTATTCACGTCATTTACAATCTTGGGCGTATCAACTTGAGTAACATAGGCACCCTATAAAATGAAAAGCTAATGAAATTGAACACATGTACACCCTTGTAACTGGGTAAGTAATAAAATTAATGATACATATCTAAAATACATTTAGCAATATTCCAAGTTTTTCTACTTCGGTGGTGCCAAACCACATCTAAATGCGTTTTCTCGGATGTCATATTTCGTCCGGAGACTATGTTCATATTTCGATTGGGATGTCATATTTCGTGTATAAATTAAAAAAAAATAACAACGTGTATAAAAATGTATATAATAACATTATATACGTATATAATAACGTATAAAAATATTTACAACAACATATATAAAAACGTGTATAAAAATGTATACAAAACTTATATAAAAACGTATACAAACTTATATAAAATGTATACTTTTTTATAAAAATTAATATAAAAAATAAATAAAACTTTAAATAAATCGAAAATATTAAATTATAAATGGTCGTTAGTTTAAAGGATGTATGCTGCAACGGTCGTTAGCCAAAAGGGGCTAACATGTAATTGTTAACGGAATCCACTTAACGCCCGTTAAAGCCAGGGACTAAAATGATCCAAAAGTTTCCTCACAGGGAGGCCGCCTGCAATTATGTAAGACGAGGGACGATTTCTGCATTTTACTCTAATATATATAAGAGCATCTGCAATGGATGGCTTTGCTTAAAGCTTTTTACTCTTTGAAAAAGTCATTCAAAGACTTTTTTGCATTGCAAACTTGGGCTTTTCCAATAGTTTTTTAGCATGACTTGGTATCCTTCAAGCGATTGAAGCATTAATGTACAAAAATTTGGAAGCATTAATTAGAATGACTCTTTCATATTAAAAAAGTAATAAAATTAAATGTTGAAAAGCTTTTCAATGTTTGAGCATTGTTGATGCTCTAACCATTGAGAAACACTATTATATGTACTCTCCACTTTCCCGTCTTTAAAAGTCAACTCATCGACAACTTACGTCACCATCACCAATGGCAATCGCAACCACCAGCGACAACACCGCACCTCCGTCGCAATCATCTTCTCCGGCGCCGGTCACCGGTTCCCCTCCGTTGGCCGGAAGTTTAATAACTGAATTTGAGAGCTCGAGTCGTCTCCTAATCAGAATAATCAGCCGGATATGCAGGTTCTGTAACTGAATTTGACTATTTATTTTAACTGATTATTATTTTAATTTAATTTATATTTGATTTTTTTATAGCCGTCTTTGAGAAAAAGTGAAATTAAATGGTTAGGTATAGGATGGAAGTTCTGTTATAAATAGCAGCTATGGCTTAAGATTCATAGACGCGGTGTGGCGGTTATTGATCTATAATATCATTAAGAGTTTTACTTAGAGGTGGATACTAGTATGTTATTATGGAATTTGGTTTCGCGATGAGTGCTATATGTTTCGTTAGGTGCTATGTGAAAAGTTACATAATGTAGATGAATTTTCATGCGTTCGTCCATTTAAGGAATGCATGTGAATGTTTCAATGTATGATGGACAGGATATATCTTATATTAATTTGACTGATGGTGGTGGTGAAACCTTTTGAGGTGGTCAAGTTTCTTTTAGAGAAAAACAATAGTACGACCACATTAGTATTGAGGGGATTTGATGTGGTGTGAGAGTGGGGAAGAAGACGGAGGTATATTAGTCATTTTACATGCGTTTGACCTTGACTAATGACGGTACTGACGATCGTTAGCTCTCCTTAGCTCTCGGTGGCATAAAATGAAAGCAACTGTGGCCAATTTGCAATTTTTTTCACTCGGTGTGTTATTTGCGATTTTAGTGCAAGCTTGGCATTTAACCATCAAGTGTGGCGACTGTGTGTATGTGGGTACTAAGGAGTGTTTCTTTTCTTTTTAATCGAGAAGAAATGCGGACCTAAACCCTTAATGCTTCTTAATTGGGGGAAGCATTAACACACATCGACAATCTCATCAACTCATCAAAAAAATAAAAAAAACACAAAAAATACCAAAAACCCACCTCACATTTTTGGTACGTGTGTAAAAAACGGACCGTCCGTCAGATCTATTTTAAGAAGAAGGTTTATGAGGATTGTGTCTTTTTGGTGAATCACAAGCGGTGAAGCCACGTGTTTAACAATGACCACAAAGGGAGTCGGCAAAGCTGATATAAAAAGCCCAACGGACAAAAAATGAAAGTGGACTATTGCTTTGCCCAAGTATTTTATTACTATTTTCCGAGAGAAGTTATGATATATATACCGACATGTTTTTTTTAATATGCACCGACCTGGTGCTTTAGTATATAGAGATAATAATAAGGGGTTGATTTGCACACTATTTTTTTTTTCTTTCATCACTTATAGTGTTATACAGTATAGCTTGTATAAAATTATGTTTAAAAAAAAAGTGTAAATCATCCCATATAACAATTGAGAAACAATATATGTAGTCTCCACTTTCCCGTCTTCAAAAGTCAACTCACCAACAACGCCACGTCACCATCACCAATGGCAGTCGCAACCACCAGCGACAGCACCGCACCTCCGTCACAAACATCTTCTCCGGCGCCGGTCACCGGAAGTTTAGATCCGGTTGAGAGCTCGAGTTCGTCTCCTGCATAATCAACTGGATATGCAGGTTCTGTAACTGAATTTGACTATTTAACTGATTATTATTTTAATTTAATTTAATTTATAATTAATTTTATTTGATTTTTTTTTATAGCCGTCTTTTAGAAAAAGTGAAATTGAATGGTTAGGTATAGGATGGAAGTGATCTGTTATAAGTACTAGTTAAGGCATAAGATTCATAGACGCTGAGACGCGGTGTGGCGGTTATTGATCTATAATATTATTGAGAGTTTTACTTAGAGGTGGATACTAGTCTGTTATTATGGAATTTGGTTTCGAGATGAGTGCTATATGTTTCGTTAGGTGCTTTGTGAAAAGTTACATAATGTAGATGAGTTTTCATGCGTTCGTCCGTTGTTGGGTAATTATTTTTGTATTTTACTAGTTGTACTTATGTGTATAAATTTTAAGTATTTATCTAAAATTATCTTCTGATTTGAGATTCTGAGCTAATTTGTTCATTTTAAGGTAATTATTTTTGTATTTTACTAGTTGTAATATACGTGCTGATTTTGACCATGTATAATTGATTGTATGGCTAATTTTTAAAGTTTTTAGTTCTCATTTAAAGGTATTTCTGTATAGTAGTATTAATATAAGTTTGACCTTAAGGATTGAATACTACTAGCAAATTTAGTTTAATCTAAATTTAATATAGGTAGGGCTGTTATTGAGTTAGGTTATCAGGTTCTGGTTTTGCAAAATATGACCTTACACTCAAACAATTGTGAGCAGGTCAAGCAGGTTAGATGGGTCTGCTGGGAAAAACGGTTTAACCGGGTAAACTGGGTAGGCTAGCCGGATGAGGTAGGTGAGTCAAATGGGGCTGGTTGTCAGGCTTACGTGAGGTTCAGGTGGTTGAGTCGAAACGGGTTAATGATAAGTCAGTCATGTGAACATATTGGAAGTATGCATACCCTTTACGACTAGCCATGTTTAGTAGTTCACTGTTAAATATTGAAATAATTCATTGTTATTTCTGGCCTGGGTTTAACAGGAAAAATATCAAGCGGGTATGGTTGAGAGTCATGGAGAGTATGTTTAATCATACCCACATATTGAGGAAAGTATCTTATATTAATTTGACTGATGGTGGTGGTGAAACCTTTTGAGTTGGTCAAGTTTCTTTTATAGAAAAACAATATTATGACCACAGTAGTATTGAGGGGATTTGGTGGTGGTGGTTGTGTGGTTTTAGAGGGTGGTGGTGCTGGGTGGGTTTGGGATGTGGTGTGAGAGTGGGGATGAATACGAGGGTATATTAGTCATTTTACATGCGTTTGAGCTCGAATTAGAACAATCCCGCCTTTTCACTTTACATTTGTGCATGTTTTCTATCACAATTATTTTCAGCAGCAAAGTTTGTTACTTCAGTTCTTCGAAAGTACAGAACTCTTTAACATTTACCGAATTCAAAGCGAGATATTTGATTGATTCTCTTATAACATCCTTTACTTTAATGCACAGATTTTGTATAAATTGTATCATTAATGGACGCAGCCTGACACAGATAGTAAAATCAGGGAAGTTAACCAATGTTAATTTACATCAAACATAGTTATTTGGATAGCTGTTACTAATAATCGTCATCATTGTTCTGAATATCTTGAGGATAATTATCTATGTTAACAGTGTCGAACCTTCCTTTTCTTTTCACAAGTGTCACTCTTCTTTAGCTGATATAGATTTACAGTAAACGGATATAGATATTAGCTTTTACTTCTGTGAGAAATAATTCTGTGGATACATGTGCATTATGCTTAATTTATCAACTTCGTATATCTGTATCAGGTTTGAGATCATCGCTGTTTAAAGTAGAAGCTTGGTTAGGCATTATCGGGCCGGAAGTATGACTGATTACGTGAACTAGTGAAGGATGGAATACAATAAGGATGAAGCCAAAAGGGCGAAAGAAATCGCTGAAAGTAAGTATTCTTCAAAGGATTTAAAGGGCGCAAAGAAATTTGCTTTAAAGGCGCCAAATTTGTTTCCTGGTCTTGAGGGTATTTTCCAACTATTAGCAGTCCTGGATGTGCATGTTGCTGCCGAAAACAAAGTAAGCGGTGAATCAGATTATTATGGGATACTTGGTGTGAACCCGTTAGTGGATGATGATACTGTGAAGAAACATTATAGTAAAACCATTTGTTTGAAATTCGTCCCGAGAATGTTTCTGAAGATGGGTCATGGGAATTGAAATATTAAGTGCACCCCATATATGTACTCTCCACTTTCCCCTCTTCAAAAGTCAACTCACCAACAACGCCACGTCAACATCACCAACGGCAGTCGCAACCACCAGCGACAGCACCGCACCTCCGTCACCGGCGCCGGTCACGGTTCCCCTCCGTTGGCCGGAATTTTAGATCCAGTTGAGAGCTCGAGTTCATCTCCTAATCAGAATAATCAGCTGGATATGCAGGTTCTATAACTGAACTAGTTGACTATTTAACTGATTATTATTTATAATTTAATTTTATTTGATTTTTTATAACCCCGTCATTGAGAAAAAGTGAATTAAATGGTTAGGTATAGGATGGAAGTTATGTTATAAGTACTAGTTAAGGCTTAAGATTCATAGACGCTGTGTGGCGGTTATTGATCTATAATATTCTTAAGACTTTTACTTAGAGGTGGATACTAGTCTCTTATTATGGAATTTGGTTTCGAGATGAGTGTTATATGTTTCGTTAGGTGCTTTGTGAAAAGTTACATAATGTAGATGAATTTTCATGCGTTCGTCCATTTAAGGAACGCGTGTGAATGTTTCAATGTATGGTGAAACCTTTTGAGATGGTCAAGTTTCTTTTTGAGAAAAACAATAGTACAACCACAGTAGTATTGAGGGGATTTGGTGGTGGTGGTTGTGTGGTTTTAGAGGGTGGTGGTGCCGGGTGGGTTTGAGATGTGGTTTGAGAGTGGCGAAGAAAACGAGGATATATTAGTCATTTTACATGCGTTTGAGCGTTTGAGCTCGAATTAGAACAATCCCGCCTTTTCACTTTACATTTGTGTTTTCTACCACAATTATTTTCAGCAACAAAGTTTGTTACTTCAGTTCTTCAAAAGTGCAGAACTCTTTAACATTTACCAAATTCAAAGCGAGATATTTGATTGATTCTCTTATAACATCGTTTACTTTAATGCACAGATTTTGTATAAATTGTATCATTAATGGACTCAGCCTGACACATATAGTAAAATGAGGGAAATTCACCAATGTTAATTTACATCAAACATATATAGTTATTTGGATAGCTGTTTCTAATAATCGTCATCATTGTTCTGAATATCTTGAGGATAATTAGGCTATTTATTGTTAGAATAAGTATCTATGTTAACAGTATCGAACCTTCCTTTTCTTTTCGCAAGTGTCACTCTTCTTTAGCTGATATAGATTACAGTAAAGGTTAAAGGTAAAAATAACCTGAATCGAACAACTTTCTTGATGGCATACCTTTAGTATATACTAACTTTGTCCATGTTCATTTGGAAGGAAAAGCTAAGCGTGATGATGCCATGTTGTAAGTATTTGTGTTGCGTTAAAGTATTTGTTTGTTGTACAGTCAGATTCGCATTTAGGTTTTTTAGTTATTATCCATTTTCACTTTTCAAATTTTCACTTGATGTAGGTTTAATTTCACTTGAGATGGAGTTTTTGAGGTTCAATAGAAGAATTCACTCAAGTTTTAAATCCTTCAAAAGTGTGAAAATGCCACGGAAAGGTTTAATGACACAAGATTTCAAGACCCAATCTGATCGTAGTTCACAAGAACAAACACAAACAATCACACACAATGTTTCTTGGAATAAGCTCTCCAATTAATCAGAAAAGTATTTGCTTACAAAAACTGATATTGAATACATTAATGACAAACCACAGCTCGGTTTGTATATATAGGGAATAGAACATGCTTTCCTAATCCTACTACAATTCTAATAAAGCAAGATAGTCCTTAACAAATAAGGAGTCCTAATTAGACTAGAATTGTAAACTTCCATATGCTTGGAATCTGTTTTGTCTTCCATCTGCTCGGATCTTTGGACTGCACATTAAGCTCGTGACTTTTGAACTACTCATTAGCTCGAGTAGAACATTAGACCAACATTCACCCCCCTAATTTCTGACTCGAGATAGGTAGGTCTTCAACTCCGAGTAACTCTTGCATCTCCTTGAACTTAATCCTTGCGAGAGCTTTCGTCAGAATATCAGCATGTTGTAACTCACCTCTTACAAATTCAATTTGTACTTGGTTTCTTTCAACACACTCTCGGATAAAAGGATAACGTGTGTTTATATGCTTGCTTCTCCCGTGAAAGACTGGATTTTTCATAAGTGCAATAGCCGATTTGTTGTCAACAAATAAGAACACCACTCTTTCTTCCATTCCGGTTATTTCACTCAACAACCCACGTAACCACATCCCTTGACACGCGGCTGAAGTTGCAGCCATGAACTCGGCTTCACAAGACGATAGAGCCACCGTGTTTTGCTTTTGTGAGCACCAAGTGATAGGTGATTTACCTAGATAAAATACGTGCCCAGTTGTGCTTCGACCATCATCTTGGTCCATAGCAAAACTACTATCACTAAACCCCACTAACTCCTTGGTTTTCTCTTGGTTGTATCGCACTCCAAAATTCAAACTACCTTGGATATACCTTAGTATTTGTTTCACAGCTGCCATATGTGATTCTTTTGGTTCTTGCATGTAACGACTAACCAAACCAACCGAATAAGATAAATCAGGTCGAGTGTGTAGTAAATACCTTAGACAGCCAACTCGTCGTCTAAATAATGTTGCATCAACCGACTTTCCTTCCTTGTCCATGCTTAACTTCATTCCAGGTTCTAATGGACATTGAGTAGGATTCGCTTCATGCATCCCAGCATCTTTCAAGATCTTCTTTGCATAGCTTTCTTGACTTATTGAGATACTCGAATCCTCTTGCTTTACTTCAATGCCAAGATAATAGCTTAACTTTCCCAAGTCACTCATATCGAACCTTTCTTGCATTTGTCTCTTAAATTCACCAATATCGCTAAGCTTCGAACCGGTTACTAAGAGATCATCTACATAGACCGCAATAATCAAGATTGACTTGTTTGTTTTCTTCACATACACCGCTTGTTCGTGTTGGCATCTTTTGAAAGACATTTGCTTGAGTTCTCTATCAAGTTTTGTATTCCACGCCCTTGGTGCTTGTTTAAGTCCATAAAGCGCCTTTTTCAACTTGTAGATCTTCCTTTCTTCTCCTTTCTTCACGAACCCCTCCGGTTGTGTAACAAACACTTGCTCTTTTAGTTCTCCATGTAAAAAAGCTGACTTTACATCCAGATGATGTAGCTCCCATGCTTCTTTTGCGGCCAATGAGATCAATAAACGCACCGTTTCAATCCGTGCTACGGGCGCAAATACCTCGTCGTAGTCAATTCCTTCCTTTTGAGCATAACCCTTTGCTACTACACGAGCTTTAAACTTATTAATTGAACCATCCGGATTTCTCTTAATTTTGAACACCCACTTTAGTCCAATAGGATTAACATTACCCGGAGCTTCAACTAATTCCCATGAATCATTCTTCTCGATAGACTCAATCTCTTGTTTCATAGCAACCATCCACTTGCTTGAGACTTTTGCTTCTTGGAACGTTCTTGGTTCATCATCTTCAATCAAAAGTAGATTTTGATCTTCATTAGCAACTGAGGTTCTTGAACTAGACCCCATAATAAAGTCATTAAATCTAGTTGGCTTAGTTGAAACCCTTGAAGAACGCCTCATAATTGGTTGAGTTTCTGTCACAAGATTAGGGTCATTATCCGCCTCGAATTGAACTTCTTGTTCGGTATTGACCGGTTGATTTTCATCAACATCATGATTATTTTCATTCTCTTGATCTTCTGCCTCAACTTCATCGGTCACACCTGGGTTAACAAATCCACAACCCGTATCAATAGAACCGTGCCATTCTATAATAAACATACCTGGGTTTAGCTCGTGTGTTTCGCTTCCAGCAACATACTTCCAGCCAAGTTCCTCATTAAACTCCGCATCACGACATACCACTATCTTCTTTAGTTTTGGATTGAACAGTCGAAAACCTTTTGTACCTGGCTCGTTTCCGATGTATATGAGTCGTGTTGACCTGTCGTCTAACTTATGTAAATATGGCCTTGTTCCCGTTGCATAAGCCACACATCCAAATACCCGCAAACCCTCCAAGTTAGGCTTTTTTCCTTTGAAAGCCTCGTATGGAGTTTGATTAACTAGAGCTCGAGTTGAAACTCTATTGATCAAGAACGTAGCGTGTCTTACTCCTTCAGCCCACATGTAGTTTGGTACGTCTCGTGCTTTCAAGATGCTTCTAGTCATTCCCATAAGAGTGCGGTTTCGCCTTTCCACGACTCCATTTTGTTGCGGTGTGTAGGGAGTGGTTAGATGTCTTGTTATACCCTCGTTTTCACAAAAGTTGGTAAATTCTTTTGAACTGAACTCACCTCCTCTATCGGTCCTTAGGGTTATAATCTTCTTTCCCGACTTCTTCTCCGCTAAAGCTTTGAACTTTTTGAAGTATTCAAATGCCTCACCTTTTTCCTTCAAGGTAAAAGTCCACATAAACCGTGAGAAGTCATCAATAAGAACAAATATGTACCTGTTCCGTGCTATGGATGGTGGAGAAATTGGTCCACATAGGTCGGCATGTATAAGTTGAAGAGGATGTGTTGCCTTAAATTTCGCTGCTTTAGGAAACGACTTCTTGGTTTGTTTTCCTACCAAACAAGATTCACACAACTTGTTCTCTTGATGAATTATGGGCAACTTTTCAACCATGCCCTTCCTTGCCATTAATTCCATTGTCTCGAAATTAATGTGACCCATCCTAGCATGCCATAACCAAGCATCATCTTCCATCTTTGCTTTGAGACACACCGGACTTCCAACTTGGAGCTTAATCTTATAAAGTCTATTACTTGTTCTAGGAACCTTCATCAGAAGCTTGCCATCTGAGTCACGCATAGTAAGAAGGTTACCTCTCATACGAATGTCACATCCGCCTTCGGTAGCTTCCCCAAGACTAATTATGTTGCTTTTTAGCTCGGGTAGGTAATAGACTCCAGTGATTAACCGTTGCTCACCCGTTTTCCCTTCAATGATTATCGAACCCTTCCCTTTTATCTCGATGTAGGAGTTATCACCAAACTTCACTCTGCCGGAGATATTCTCATTCAACTCCGAAAAGTATTCTCGGATCCCCGTCATGTGATTACTTGCTCCATTATCCAAATACCAAGTGTCTTCCTCGTTTGGCTTAGTATTCAATTGGTTTGGGATAATCTTTTCTTCATTCAAGAAAACTACTTCTTGAACGCTTTTCATCATAAAAAGTGTTGGGTCATCATCATCCTCCGTTTTCAAAAGGTTTGATTCATGCTTTTGCTTTTGTTCACGTCGTTCAGGGCAGTTAGAAGCAAAGTGACCATATTCATCACATCTGAAGCATTGAATCTTTGAAAGGTCTCGACTTTTATTCTTCTTTTTATCCGTATTGCTCCCGGAGTTGTTTTGGTTTCCACGGTTGTGGTTATTAGCTTGACCACTACCACGAGATTTGTTTTGAGAAGAAAAGTTTTGACCTTTACCGTTGCCACCAGAAGAATTCCTTCCTCGACCTTTCTTATCATATCTTTCAGCCCTTCCGAACATCAACTTGCCTTGATCTTCAGAAGTGGTGTCAACACCCTTCATTCTTCCTTCAAAAGCTTTCAACCTTCCAATTGCTTCTTGAAAAGACATAGTATTCAAGTCAGCAAATTGTTCTATTGAGGCAACAATTGCAACATACCTATCCGGAACGGATGCAAGCAGCTTCTTAACAAGTTTCTTGTCTTCATAAATTGTTCCCAAGCTATTGACTTCAGTTACAATTTTGCCCAACCTAGCCGCAAAGTCATCGATTGATTAGTTGACTTTCATCTTTAAAGATTCGAATTCCGTCTCCAAGGTTTGCAACCTCGCGTCTCGAACCCGTTCAACACCCACATACCTGGTCTTCAAAGCTCCCCAGATTTCTTTGGCTGTGTTGAATTGTGAAACTTGAAAAACAAGTTCTTCTGGAATCGCCTGGAAAAGTAACGCAATTGCCATGTGATCTTGCTTAGCAACAACTTGTGTTCCTTCCTCTGGTTCCAGTGCATCGAGTATTCCATGGACTCGGAATACCGCTTTAACTCTTATTGCCCATATGTTATAGTTCGTGCTTGTTAACATTGGACATTGAAGAGCCGTTTTAGAATGTTCAATTGGTGGTTGACTCGACTCGCCTTGCACCATCCTTCTTGAACGCCTTTTGTAAGTTACCGGTGTAGTTGGATTGTCTTCCAGCCCTAGAACACGCTTGTTTTACTTCTTGCCTAAGTAAACCAAGTTAAAGTTTGAAACTTTATTAACTTCTTGGAAACCCTTTAGTCGACTTGCGTTAGACTTTCTTGGAAACCTTTTGTGATCGACTTTGGAAACCCTTTAGTGATCGACTTTGGAAACCCTTAAATCTTCTGTGATCGACTGGTTGGGGCCTGGTGATCGATTGGTTGGAACCTGGTGATCGACTGGTTGGAACCTGGTGATCGACTGGTTGGAACCTCCTGCTGTGATCGACCTTGGTTGAACCTGCTGCTGTGATCGACCACTCTTGAACCTGGTGCTGTGATCGACCACTCTTGAACCTGGTGCTGTGATCGACCACTTTTTAACCTGCTCTTGATACCAATTCAAGACCCAATCTGATCGTAGTTCACAAGAACAAACACAAACAATCACACACAATGTTTCTTGGAATAAGCTCTCCAATTAATCAGAAAAGTATTTGCTTACAAAAACTGATATTGAATACATTAATGACAAACCACAGCTCGGTTTGTATATATAGGGAATAGAACATGCTTTCCTAATCCTACTACAATTCTAATAAAGCAAGATAGTCCTTAACAAATAAGGAGTCCTAATTAGACTAGAATTGTAAACTTCCATATGCTTGGAATCTGTTTTGTCTTCCATCTGCTCGGATCTTTGGACTGCACATTAAGCTCGTGACTTTTGAACTACTCATTAGCTCGAGTAGAACATTAGACCAACAAGATTTGAGTAAGTTGGATGTAACGAACCAACATCCACTCTTTCCAGAGTTATACATCGAAAATCTACAATAAATACAAGTAATAAAGGCAAGTTATTCTGAATTTCATAAAATTTGAATGTATTTAGACAATATTGCATTTGTACTAACAGTTTGTTGTCCGTCTTAACAGATAGTGCTCTTTGTGATGTGCCCGAGTTTGAAAAGAGTAAGATGACACTCATAAGACGTGTGCCATTTGCTGACTGAAAGTAACTAACCAGATCTTCCAAACTTGCTCTCAGAAAATTTATTATTTTTGGGACAATTTACATGAAACGGGTCACTTTTGGTTAGTTTTTATTAGAAAACGGGTTCTAGAAGTCGAGTTGGTTGTTTGTGACTGGTGAACAGGGTATTTGGATATAGTAAAACTTTTAGTTCTGTGACAATGAGGAAAATAGGTGTTTGGATTCTGGTATAGTTTACTATGGTTTTACTTCTGCGAGAAATCATTCTATGAATACTTTATACATGTGCGTTATGCTTAATCTATCAACTTCATATATCTGTATCAGGTTTGAGAATCGCGATCAAAAGTAGTAGCTTGGTTAAGCATTATCTCGGGCCAGAATATTGCCTAATCTTCACGTTTACTTGAAACTATTAATGTAGTAGCATTATTAAGGAAGTGGTGAAGAAGATTAATTGCTTACTACATGAACTCCTGAAGGATGGAATGCAATAAGGATGAAACCACAAGGGCGAAAGAAATCGCTGAAAGTAAGTTTTCTTCAAAGGATGTAAAGGGTGCCAAAAAATTTGGTAGGCGCAAAATTTGTTTTCTGGTCTTGAGGGTATTTCCCAAGTATTAGCTGTTCTGGATGTGCATGTTACTGCCGAAAACAAAGTAAGTAGTGCAGATGCGCAGACAAAGGTTACTTCTAAAAAGAAGGATAAAACTACTACTCAGACGAAGAAAAAAACCAAGAGTCAAAAGGATGAGATTAACGGGACTACCAAGACGGTTTCCACTTCTGTTCCTTCATCCTCCAATGAACAGATAGCTCCTGAGACATCAAAGGTTAAAGGTTCTCGAAAAAAGAATAAAGTTAACGGGGCTACCAAGACGGGTCCCACTTCTACTTCTGCATCGTCAAATGAACAGATAGCGCCTCAGACGACTCCTGGGCCTTGTTTAACAGTGATTAAAACTTCTCAAGATAAGGATAAAGTTAATGGGATGACCAAGACGGGTCCCACTTCTATTCCTTTACCGGTTACTAAACTGATGAAGATTAAAACGTTTTGGATCGTATGCATGAGATACAAATTGCAGTATGAATTCTTGAGAAAGTATTTAAAACGAAATATGTTATGCCCCACTTGTTATGGACCGTTTCACGCTACTGAGATTCCACCACCAAATATCAATGCTTCTTCAGAAGTTGCGGGAATTTCACAAGGAACGGGAAATAACATTTCAGCCCCAGAAACGAGTAAGATAACGGGTATTGAGGCTGGTAATGGTACAAGCTCCCAGCAGGGTCCACTAAAATGTATCAAAAATTTTAGCACTTTTGTAGGTATGTATTGTTAACCTAATCTGCTTGCCTTATCTTCTCTTTGGGTCAAATGTATCAAAATTCGACAAAAGTTTTAGAAGCTTACAGAATTGGCGCAAAAGTCTATCTCTATTAATACGTAAACATTTGTTTTACTTTACCCAAAGAAAAAGTATGTCTCGATTAATATATAAACATAACCCCAAATTGACCCATTCCTAATTAAATGGGTCAAAGTTGCTACATTAATTATGTATATAAAAGATGTGGTGTTTAAAGCACTTAAATCACATAAGAATCATTGTTATGTAGGTATTTGATACGACTATCAGTATTCTTAAGTAAAACCATTTGTTTGAAATTCGTCCCGAGAATGTTTCTAAAGATGGGTCATGGGAATTGAAATATTTGTTTGAAATTCGTCCAGTTGGTGGTTTGTGACTGGTGAACAGGGTATTTGGATACAGTAAAACTTTTAGTTCTGTGACAATGAGGAAAATAGGTGTTAATGAGGAAAATAGGTGTGGTTTGGATTCTGGTATAGTTTACTATGGTTTTACTTCTGCGAGAAATCATTCTATGAATACTTTATACATGTGCGTTATGCTTAATCTATCAACTTCGTATATCTGTATCAGGTTTGAGAATCGCGATCAAAAGTAGTAGCTTGGTTAAGCATTAGCTCGGGCCAGAATATTGCCTAATCTTCACGTTTACTTGAAACTATTAATGTAGTAGCATTATTAAGGAAGGGGTGAAGCAGATTAACTGCTTACTACGTGAACTCGTGAAGGATGGAATGCAAAAGGATGAAGCCACAAGGGAGAAAGAAATCGTTGAATGTAAAGGGTGCCAAGAAATTTGCTTTAAAGGCCCAAAATTTGTTTCCCAACTATTAGCAGTTCTGGATGTGCATTTTGCTGCCGAAAACAAAGTAAGCGGTGAATCAGATTATTATGGGATACTTGGTGTGAACCCCCTTAGCAGATGATGATACTGTGAAGAAACATTACAGGAAACTAGCTTTATCACTTCATCCCGATAAGAACAAGTCCTTAGGTGCAGAAAGGGCATTCCAGCTCGTTTCTCAAGCATGGAATCTGTTATCCGATAAAGACAAAAGATTGGCATATGATCATAAATGGCATGCTCAGTTTTTGAAGCAGAGGGTTCCTCAGAATGTGTTTTCACGTGTGCATATACCTCCAACACAGAACGGTTTCTCACAATCTCACGAAGAGTGCAGCTGCCCGAACAGCTGGTGCAGATGTGCAGACAAAGAAAAAAACGAGGAGTCAAAAGGATGAGACTAATGGGACTACCAAGACGGTTCCCACTTCTGTTCCTTCATCCTCCAGTGAACAAATGGTTCTGAGACGTCAAAGGTCAAAACTTCTTGAAAAAAGAATAAAGTTAATGGGACTACCAAGACGGGTCCCACTTCTGCTCCTGCATCGTGTAATGAACAGATGGTGCCTGAGACGTCAAAGGTCAAAGCTTCTCGAAAAAAGAATAAAGTTAATGGGACTACCAAGACGATTCCCACTTGTGCTTCTGCATCGTCTGGGCCTTGTTTAACAGAGGTTAAAACTTGTCAAGGAAAGGATAAAGTTAACGGGACGACCAAGACGGGTCCCACTTCTATTCCTTTACCTTGTTTAACAGAGGTTAAAACTTGTCAAGACGGCTCCCAGCGGGGAAAGGGATCGAGAAGAAGCCCAACTAGACACTAATATAGAGGAAGCTTTGAGAAATAAGATCGCTAAAAAAGAAGCTAAATCCGCATCTAAGAAAGTCAAATCTGTTAAAACAAAGCAAGACATTAAGGGGTTTGATGCAATTAAGGAAACAGGGCCTATCAAGAATCACCTTATAAAGAAGGTAACTACGGAAATAAAGAAGAAACTGGACGAATGGAGTTCAGAGGCCGTAAAAGTTGCTGACATGGCAAACGGCTTCTCAAAGAGTAACGAGGCTGACGTCCCAGATCCAGATTTTCATGATTTCGATATAGAAAGAAGCGAAAAGTGTTTCAAAGAAGGTCAACTCTGGGCTGCTTATGATGATCGTGACGGGATGCCTCGGAACTATGCCATTGTTCACAAAGTAATTTCTTTGAACCCTTTTAAGATGAAAGTATGTTGGCTTAGCTCAAAACCTAACAAGAAACCACTTCCTTTTCCCGGGTTCCTGGAAGCATTCGGCGAGTTTCAACCAGGAAAACATGAAACCGTTACCTTCCCAAACTATTTTTCTCACAAAGCTAGCTTTACAAAGCTGAGAAACGGTAACATTCGTGTTTTCCCTACAAAGGGAAGTGTTTGTGCTCTGTACAAAAGTGATAAAACACCGGGTACAATAAAATATACTTACGAACTTGTGGAAGTTGACGAGTCCAGTGAAGAAAGAGGCGTTACCGTCACACCACTAGTCAAAGTTGCAGGATTTAAAACAGTGTTTCACCGACATCTCCACAGCAAAGAAAAAAAAGTTATCCCGGAAAAAGATTTTCTTAAAATATCGCATCAAATACCTTCATACTTGCTCACGGGTCAAGAATCTGCAAATGCTCCAAAGGGTTGTCTAGACCTCGACCGTGCAGCTATTCCTCCCGAGTTTCTTCATGTTTTAGCAGATAATAAGGAAGCCGATACAATGGATGTCGACAATGGTCCAAGTACTGATGGTGTTTGTTCCATTTAGGTACAAAATTCCTGAACTTGGGAGTTTGGTTTAGTTTTTTGGGTTGTTGGATGGGAAAATAGCTGACATGTAGTGTGCATTATGCAGTCGTAACTTGTGATTAAAAGGGTTCTACAACGCGGTTTTTGTTAGATGTTGCTGTTATATCTTGACTTTATTTAGAGATGTTTCTTTTGTACTTTTGGAATCCAAACATTGACTGTTAGAGCCCAAGGTGTCATGACAAGCTCAAATTACTCATTCGGGGCCCATGGGTGGCACATCACTATCACAAACCTGCACAAATAACCACAACTAACCCCCCCCCCCCCCTTCACTCATAACTAATCTCAACTTACTCATTTGAGGCCCACCACTTCCTAAAAATACAAATATTACAAGTATAAAAAAAAGAGAAAAAAAACTCTGACAATTTACCTTCACTGTGCAGACGACGAAGGTAAAATGGTGAAGGATGAAGGTTTGGGGGGGGGGGGGTCGGGGTCATGGCTAGCCATGGCAAGCTTGCCAAGTCACCACAACGAGCCACAACGAGCCCCACACCTCCTGCTCTTACTAAGGAATGAAAATGGAGGAATGTTTTGGTACTTAATGGTGTTTTTTGTCTGCTTATATTATAAACTTTTGCAGCATGCACTTTATATTATAAAGTGAATCAACTTTGACTTAAATCTTAGGCCGGGTGTAATGGTCACATTTCCACCACCTTCATCTCAGTTTGACATCAGTTTTTTACAGCCGTAGTGGTGACCATTTAGTAACACATAAAAAATCTCACTTTATAGGACATACCTCACATTTATACCTCACATACTAAAAATGGGTAGTGCACCACATTAGGTGGTCTGTACCACCGAACCAACCCAAAATGCACCTTGGCGCGCAGTGGATGGCAGGTCGTAGTGGCAGATGGCGCGTGATAGAGGCTCACCACGGGTGGTGGAGTCCTCCACTAAGCACACTCTTAAAATTTTCAGAATCTCACTTGAAGGCTTTAACCCGATAAAAATATGTGACATGTCTTAAATAGTTGGGGTATTTATTCCAGTTCTTGGTTAGTTGAAATGTCTATGAAAAAAACACATATTTAGGATTTTTGGAGCCCATGTAATGAGTTGTTGAAATGTCTGCATGTACGGGATGTTTTCTTAAGCTTATTTTTGAGTTATTGAGCTTAAATGATTTCGATTTACGTTTAATAAGCTTACTTTTTTTTTTGGCTTATTTTAAAATTCATAGGCTTATAACTTATATTAAAATTCATCGGCTTATAAGTATATAGGTCTTATAAACAAGCTAGAAAAGTAACTTATCAAACATAAGTTGAAACCACGTGAACTCATAAGCATAAAAGTAAGCTTAAACAAAACCCCTTAGTATGAACTGTGAAGAACTTTGTTAATGGACATGTCCACTTTGGCAAATTACAATAGATAACTTTAAGAAAAATAGAAAATGGATGGATAATGATTTTGGGATAAATAGAGTTTTTGTATTATTCGCAAAAATTAACCCAAACAAAAACACTAACAAAACCTACATAAGCTGATTTTCATATTCTTATACGAAAGTGTTTACCAATTACTTGCAAACTTTAGTATGTATGGGTAATTAGTGCTCTTCGAGTCTAACGTGTCACGTGTCATGTTCTCCTGTGTATTCGCATTATGCAGGTGCAAACCAGATCATGCGTTGGCTTTGGCAGTGTTGTTATTATATGATCTGTTATGATAATCCCACATGTGATATAATATACATGTAGTATAGCAAATTGTTTGATCAACAAATGAAAACCGACTACTGTAAATATGTAAGTATGTAACATAGGAAAAACCATAGATGTTTCCTATAAAATGATATAACGGGCTAGGACATACAGTTGACCCAACCCATCATCACTCTAAATAAAATGTTTGTTCTTGCCTAAAAGCGAACTTGATTATATATTTTTTTTGGTATCATATTGGGTAAATGACATGCTGATTAAATCTAAGTATAAGATGTTGTTTGAATTTGACTTAATTGATTTAATATGGAAAAAACTTATTTAGAAAAGTCATATGAAAATTGTTTTTTTACGACTTAATAGAGAAATATAACTGAAAATATTAAGTGATAAAACTGAGGGTATCCACACTATGTTATCATTTAAACCCGACTTAATACAAAATAAAAAGTTATACTTTGTGTAAATATATGCTCTTACTCTTTGCATTACTTTATTTATTTTTGTAATAATTTTTCTCTTTAACCTTTTAAGAGATATAATATAAAACTAAGCAAGTATCATTTATACTTTCTTACAAAATATGAAAAGTTTCCATATTCTCCATTTGAATATATAAATTCTTCTTTACAGAATTTAGAATTTTGAGTGTTATTTGTGATGTTGTACGATCTATTTCACTTACAATTTACAAATGAACTTAAACATAAAAAGAAAAAGCCTAAAACAACAGGTGCAATGGTAAAAAAATATAACATATTAGGTAAAATGTTATAACAAAAATAATAGCCACAATGTTACAAAAAAAAAAAAAAAAAAAAAAAAAAAAAAAAAAAAAAAAAAAAAAAAGACTTTAAATAACCACACATCCTTTATGTATAAAAAACGCCCATGCGGCAACACGCGGGTTAACGGCTCGTTCAAAACTAAAGATAGAAAGCAAATACTTATTCTTATGATTTTAATTAAATTTCCAAAATTGAAGTTCACGACAAGCATTAACTTACTTATCATCTTCCTCTCATATTTGAATTACTTGTCTATGCAATATAAGTTTAGTTTTCCATATCCCAAACTCTTCTAAAAAGTCCCACGTGATTATACATGGAAAATAGTTATTAATGTGATAAGCTTCCCTATCCCAAGTCTTGGTCAAGCTGAGAAAGGAATGTGTGGATGATAGACCAAGTCTTCCATATCCCAAGTCTTCTTAAAAGTCTTGGTCTTTAGAAGTCTTCTTAAAAGTCTTGGTCTAGATGATAAGAAATTTGTGGAAGCCATTAATTTCACCACTTGCACACTTGCATGTCACAAACTGATACCATGCAAAACTGAGTATAAAAAGCCAATATTGTTCTCATAATTTTAAGTAAATTTCCAAAATGAAGTCACCACAAGCAATAATTCACTTATCCTCTTCTTCTCGTATTTATTTTCTCTTTTTCGGTCTCGCGATAACATGTCTTACTTCCGCCACTGTCTCTGCTTCATATGATGGTAATGAGACTGATTATCACGCATTGCTGTCATTTAAGTCAAAGATCACCCATGATCCACACAATGTTCTAACCTCGTGGAACCAATCCTTTCATTTCTGTGACTGGAGTGGTATTTCATGTGGAAAGCGGCACCAGCGAGTGATTGCTTTACGGTTGGGTTCGCAAGGCTTAGAAGGCTCGTTGTCTCCTCATGTAGGAAACCTCAGCTTCCTCCGCGACCTTTATCTCAGGAACAACAGCTTTCAAGGAAGCATTCCTCATGAACTTGGTCATCTATCTAGGTTACGTGGTCTTTATCTTAGTATAAACAAATTCAGTAGAGTCATTCCAACAAACTTGTCTCGTTGTTCTACCCTCGAAGACTTTTGGCTCAATCAAAATGAGCTAACTGGAAGCATACCCAAGGAGATGAGTTTACTCTCGAAACTTTCTGGTCTTGTAGTTTACGACAATAACTTAACAGGTGGAATCCCAACTTTCTTGGGGAATATTACATCAATGGAAGTGTTCGCTGTTGAAAGGAATCCGTTAGGTGGGAGCATTCCAGATACCTTGGGTCATTGGAAAAGCTTGACGGGATTTTACTCTAGTGGCTGCAACTTATATGGAAGCATCCCTCAGTCCCTTTTCAACCTCTCACTCCTAGTTTATTTTTCCTTGCCTGGTAATCACCTCACTGGTAGTCTTCCTACAGAAATTGGTAATCAGCTTCCAAATCTTGAGTTCCTTCAGTTAAGGGATAACGAACTGACAGGAGTTCTTCCACCTTCTATTTCTAATTGTTCTAAATTAGGACTTCTTGAAATGAGTGACAACAATTTTGGTGGGAAGTTGACTGTTGAATTTTCAAAACTAAGAGATATTAAAAAAATATACTTAAGTAGTAACAACTTCCATGGACGCGGAGAAGCTGATGACATGAGGTTTGTTGATTCTTTGAAAAACTGCACCAGATTATTAGAGTTGGCACTTGTTAGTTGCAACCGTATAGGAGTGCTTCCGATATCAATAGGTAATCTCTCTAATCAATTCAACTCTCTATATTTAGGAGACAATCACTTATTTGGAAGCCTCCCTTCAAGTATAGGTAATCTAGTTGGTTTCACGTATTTAGATTTAGGGCCTAATTTATTCAAAGGAAAGATCCCCACTACCATTGGTAAACTTCAAAAGCTACAAGTTCTTGGTCTAAATAGCAATCAATTTTCAAGGCCTATCCCTGATGCCATTGGTAACATATCACTATTGACTGAACTTTATTTATATTCCAACAAATTAGAAGGCCATATTCCATCAAGCCTTGGGAATTGTAAACAACTTAATGGGTTAAACCTAGCAGACAATAGACTCAGTGGTCAAATACCCAAGCAACTTCTTCAACTTCCATCACTAAATTATTTTTTAGATCTTTCTCAAAACCGGTTTTCTGGTTCCATTCCATCAGAGATTAAAAACCTCAATAAGTTGAGCGAGCTCTATTTATCTTATAATAATTTATCAGGCCCCATTACTAGTAGCCTTGGTGAGTGCGTTAGCCTTACAAAGTTATACCTTATTGGCAACCAATTTCAAGGCATAATACCATCTTCATTAGGTTCCTTAAGAGGATTGGAGGTACTCGACATTTCTCAAAATAATTTATCTGGTAAAATTCCTCAATTCTTAGGCAAATTGAATTCATTAGAATATTTGAACCTATCCTTTAATGATTTTGAGGGTGAAGTACCGACTGTAGGAGTGTTTGACAATGCAAGTGCATTTTCGGTTTTGGGGAACCATAAGCTTTGTGGTGGTTTGGTTACACTTGAGTTACCAAAATGCAAGGAGACGGGCAGTAAGAAAAAAAGGTTTCCTTTCTTCATATTAGCCATCGTGATTGCACCAACGTTGCTCATAATATTATGTTGTGTATATCTTTTGTGTAAGAAGAAACGCAATAGTCAACCATCTGAGTCATCGGGTATTGAACGGTTCATGAAAGTTTCTTACAGTCAACTTCTCAAGGCTAATGATGGCTTCTCTGCAGCAAATTTGATTGGAGAAGGTGCATTCAGCTGTGTTTATAAAGGGATCCTCGATTCTGATGATGACAAATTTGTTGCAATCAAAGTTCTACGTCTTGAAAATCCAGGAGCTCACAAAAGTTTTCTAGCAGAATGTGAAGCTTGGCGGAATATTCGGCACCGTAATTTGTTGAAGATAATAACTTCATGTTCAAGTGTTGATTTCCAAGGAAATGATTTTGAAGCTCTGGTTTATGAGTTTATGCCGAATGGAAGTGTACACGATTGGCTTCATTCAAGTGAAAATACATCGAAGTTGAACCTTCTTCAAAGAATAAATATTCTTAGAGATGTTGCCACTGCACTTGATTATCTTCACAATCGCTGCCAAACAACGATTGTTCACGGTGACTTGAAGCTAAGTAACATTCTACTTGATGATGATATGGTGGCTCATGTTGGAGACTTTGGTTTAGCTCGACTACTTGGTACAGACTTAAACCAAAACAGCTCAACCGGGGTTAAAGGAACAATTGGTTATGCACCTCCAGGTAAATCCACTTTTATTCCATGATGCTTATATGGTATCGGGAGCGAGATGACAAGTTGTGGGGACGTCTACAATTTTGGAATATTATTACTAGAGGTGATGACTGGTAAAAAGCCTGCAGACGGCATGTTTATTGAAGGTCTTAGCCTTCATAAATTTGCTTACATGGCATTACCAGATCATGTAATTGATGTTATTGATAATGATGCAATTGTGCTACAAAGTACGGAAGCGAATGGAAAGAAAGTGGAAGAATGTTTGGCTGCAACTATCAAGATTGGAATATCATGCTCTGTGGATTCCCCACCCCAACGACTAAAAATTGGAATTGTTGTCAATGAGTTGCAACATATTCTCGATGTGCTTAAAAATATATAAGGTACTCTGTTCTCTCTTTTTGGAGAGTGTGATTTTACATGAGTTGGCACAAAGAATTTCAGAGAAACTAATCCTTACAGCTTTTAAAACCAAACTTAACAAAGATAACGCCTTTATATATGTGCTTCTTATCTCGAGGCAGAACAAGGCTACATACATTATATTGGCTTCAATCATGCCCAAAGGATACTAAGATGATGTAATGTATCAGGATAACCTTATGCTTAACTTATGCGTTTATTCATTATCGAAAAAACCCCTGTTCCCCCAAATAACTAATAAGCACTTTGGCATAAGCTTGCCGAGCCTATTCCCATATTCCCATGACAGGTACCCATCTCACAAACTCACGCTGCTCTACACATGATAATTAGGAAAAATACAAATACATCCCAATGTATAAAGCACTTTGGCTGTGTTTGGCAGCGGGCTTATGAGGGGCTTATGGGGCTTGGGCTTCTAAAATAAGCCGGCTTATAAAATAAGTCTCGTTTGTCATGCGGGTTTATGAAATCATAAGCCCCTAATAGGGGCTTAAAACTTTAGCCCCATAAAAGGGGCTAAAAACTTTAGCCCGGGGCTTATGAACCATAAATTACATATTTACCCACAAAAATATCTAACATATACCATAAAACTCATTTAATTATATCATTTTTAGTAATTTTGCAATAATAAGCCCCGGCCCCAGCCCATTTGCCAAACAAGTATACAAAAATACAAATTTCAACTTCGGCTTATAATAAAAGCCCTAGCCCCAGCCCCAGCCCAAGCCTCAGCCCCAGCCCCAGCCCCAGCCCCAGCCCCAGCCCATCGCGCCAAACATACCCAATGAGCTTACCCAAACATCTTCGATAAGCTTTGTACATCTTTTTATACCCAAAAACCCATCTTCTTCCCTCAAACAGTTTTGAAGTTAAATAAGAGGGTTTTTAATTTTTATAAAATTCGGGGATTTTCTTTAAATTGAAGGAATTTATTAAAGAGTGTTGATAACCAGATATTTCCAAATCTAACCCGTTAATCACTCGAGGCAGATTATTCTAGCAAACAATTTCATGACATGTCCGGTCTGCAAGCCTTTATGACCATAACCATCCAAATTAATTATCATTTCATTTCCAAATCTGTCAAAGAAAATTGCAGATAGAACGTATTTGAAAGTGTTTGTATATACAACAAAACTAAATCGTATTAAAAAGTGCCATGTTAATTCCATACTTTTGACTACTACTACAGTGACCTTCAAACAAAAAACCTAATAAGCCCATTCTTAAAGTGTTTCGTTAAGCTATTTTGAATACAACATAAACTTGGCAATCTTGACCCAACCCGAACCAGTTGACCCACGACCCGTTTGACCTGTGTTTCCATTTGACCCGTTTCGACCCATGACCTATTTGACCTATAACTAAACCATCACGGTAACAACTAAATCAACGTTTTGCCTATTAAACTAAACATGTTAAAAGAGGTCACAAATCCTGAAGCAGATCTAGTTCATCTAGTCTGCTTACTGGATTTGCGTGCACTGTAACACCTCTCACACTCTTTACCTTTCTTTATTTTTATTTCTTGTTTAGATTGACGGGGAGTAGGAGTTGGGATTGTTGGAGGTGATTGTGATTATTGTTGGAGTGTTGTTTATCTGTTTAAGTTGTTGTTCTTGATTTAGAGTAATCTGCCCTTGACCTACCACCTTGAGTGGCAAGGAAGCCTGGGAACTATTTTTTTTTCCTCTTGTGTTCTTGCTTATTTTCCAGTATGTCTGTCCATGGTTATACTGATGATGAATATGAGGTTGATGAGCCTGTTACTTTGATTAGTAAATTAGATCTTAGTAATCCATTGCATTTGCACCCTAATGACTCTGCTACTCTTACTGTTGTATCTATCAAATTAAAAGGGACTGAAAATTATAATGTGTGGTCTTGTGCTATGTTGTTAGCATTAGAAGGAAAGAATAAAATGGGTTTTATAGATGGGTCTTGTAGAAGATCTAATTCTGATGAGGTTCTAGGTAGACAATGGGATAGGGTGAATGCTGTTGTCTTGGGATGGATTTTAAATTCTATATCAGAAGAGTTGTTTTTGGGACAATTTTTTTCTAAAAGAGCTTCTGATGTTTGGAATGAATTAAAAGAAATGTTTGATAGAGTTGATGGTTCTGTTACTTTTAACTTGCATCATAAAATCAACTCTTTGTCTCAAAATGGTAGCCCTATTGCTGAATATTTTAATAAGTTGTCTACTCTATGGAAACAGTTTGATGCCTTGGTTCAGTTGCCTAGGTGTACTTGTCATGCTGCTGAAGATTTTAAAAAACATAATCAATTGATGAAATTAATGCAGTTCTTAATGGATTAGATGAGTCTTATATTCAAATAAGAAGTAATATTCTGTCTAGAGACCCTCTCCCTGATGTTAAAGGGGCTTTTGCTGTTATTTCTAGTGAGGAATCTCACAGGTCTGTGGTCACTGGTTCAGATGGTGGGACTTCCCAAAAGTCTCATTCATCTGTGTTCAACTCCAGTGTTCCAAATAGAGGGAACACACAGAGGTCTTCTACCTCTACCTCTGGCAGTTCTTTCAGACCTAACAATGGCCCTAGAAATAATGATACTAGAAGGCCTGCTGGTGGTCCTGTTTTAGTTTGTGAACATTGTGGCTTCAATGGTCACACTGTGGATAGGTGCTTTAAGCTCATTGGATATCCTACTGATTTTGGGAAAAATAGAAAGAATAATAATAATCAGGGTGTTCAAAATTTTAATAAGAGATTTGTTAATAACAATAATTCTGTTGGCTCTAGTTCTATCTCTGCCTTTTCTGATGAACAGATATCTAAACTCATTTCTTTGATTAAGGAGAATTCTGTTAGTAATAATGGAAATGGAAAGACTGTGCATGCCAATATGGCAGGTATTGTCTTCAATAAAAGTAAATTTTTTAATCAAAACTTTACAAGGTTCTTTTGTCATAATAGTAAAATGAGGACTGCATTGGTTGCAGCAGGTATTATTGTAGATTCTGGTGCAAATCAACATCTTACATATACTGATAAATATTTAGTGAATGTCATTGATATTTCCAAGCTTGGTATTAAGGTATCTCATCCCAATGGGACTGAAGCCTTAATTACTAAGGTTGGAAATATGGTTCTCACTAACCATTTAACATTATATGATGTGTTGGTTGTTCCTGAATATTGTGTCAGTTTAATGTCTGTTCATAAGGTGGCTAGAGATAGTAAGTTTGTTGTTGCTTTTGATGAGACCAAATGTTATGTTTTACCTCAGGATTTGAGGGGAATGAGTGTTTTGGGGATTGGTAGACAGATGGATGGTTTGTATTACTTTGATGGAGATCAAGGTATTGACCTAGGTATTAGAAACTTTAAGTCTGCATGTGATTTGACCAAGAAAACTTGGCATTGTAGACTTGGTCATCCCTCTGACAAAGTCTTGGCAGTGCTGAAGGGTGAAATCAATTTTCAAAACAAAGATGAAAATGAGCCTTGTGACATTTGTCAACAGGCTAAACAAACTAGAGAACCTTTTCCTCTGAGTGACCATAAAACTTTGAATTTAGGTGACTTAGTTTATCTAGATCTTTAGGGTCCTTATAGAGTAAAAAGTAAAGAAGGTCACAGATTCTTTTTAACAATTGTTGATGATTTCACCAGGGCAGTTTGGGTTTACTTACTTAAGAGTAAGCAAGAGGTGTTTGATTATATTCAAATTTTTTATAATCTGATTAAAACACAGTTTGAAAAGGGTGTTAAAATTTTTAGAAGTGATAATGGTACTGAGTTTGTTAATACTCAATTTAATGGATTTTGTGAGAAAAATGGTATTATTCATCAAACATCTTGTACTTACACACCTCAACAGAATGGGGTTGTTGAGAGGAAACATAGGAATCTTTTAAATGTTGTCAGATCCCTTATGTTTCAGGGGGGATTGCCTTTGTATTTGTGGTCTGAATGCATTTTAACTGCTACTTATTTGATTAACAGATTGCCATCATCAGTGCTGAATGGATTGTCTCCCTTTAATCTTGTTTTTAAAAGAAAACCTGAACTTAATCATTTAAGAACTTTTGGTTGTCTTTGCTTTGCTACTATTCTTACCAGTAATGATAAGTTTAGTAGTAGGGCTGAGAAATGTGTTTTAGTTGGGTATTCCAATTTTCAAAAAGGTTATAAACTTTATAGTCTTGTAAGGAAACAGTTTGTATTCTCTAGAGATGTAAGATTTTTTGAAAATGTGTTCCCTTTCAAGGTTAAAAACTCTTCTGCTGCTCCTGACCCTCTCAGTCAGAGTTTGAATCATGTTAACTTCTTTGATGAAGTAACATGTGACAACTCTGACACATCCAATGATGATAATACTCATGATGATCATCATGAGAGTGAGGGCATCTCCTCCTTGCATCTAGGCAGCCCAACTATTGACCATGAACAGAGTGATTTGGGGCACTCTGATGGTTCCAATGAGGTTACCAGTGCATGTGAGATGGCTGCAACTCCTCTAGGTGTGAGTAGTTCTGAGGGTGAAAAAAGTTCTTTATCTGAATCAGCAGCAGATTTTCCTTTTGTCTTCTTTAAAAAGGTCTGATAGAACATCTGTTTTTCCTAATAAATACAATGACTATGTGGTTGATTCTAAAGTTAAATTTGGTCTAGAAAAATTTGTTACTTATGCTAAACTTAAAAATGATACTCTCTGTTTTGTTGTTGAACTTAATAAAAGTTTTGAGCCTAAAACATATTGGGAGGCATGTATGTATCAGCACTGGATGGATGCTATGACTAATGAGATGAAAGCTTTATATAGTAATGATACTTTTGAAATTGTTGAGTTGCCTGTTGGTAGAAAAGCTATAGGTAGCAAATGGGTGTTTAAAATAAAATACAAATCTAATGGTGAAGTTGATAGATATAAAGCTAGGCTTGTTGCTAAAGGTTATAATCAGAAAGAAGGAGTAGATTTTGATGAAACTTTTTCTCCTGTTGTTAAGATTGTTACTGTTAGATGTCTTATAAATCTTGCTGTTCAGCAAGAATGGCCTATTTTTCAGCTTGATGTTAACAATGCTTTTTTATATGGAGATTTAGATGAGACAGTTTATATGACTTTACCTGATGGGTTTTTTAATGCTAATGATAAGAGAGTTTGTAGACTCAAAAAGTCTTTATATGGTTTAACACAAGCACCCACACAATGGAATGCTAAGTTAACCAGTGCCTTGCTTGAAAATGGATTCATACAGAGTAAAAGTGATTATTCCTTGTTTATCAAGAATGAATCAGGTAATATTATTGCTTTACTTGTGTATGTAGATGATATAATTGTTACTGGTAATAATTTGGCTGAAATTGAAAGTTTTAAAGTTTTTCTCAAGTCTAAATTTCAAATTAAAGATTTGGGAAAACTTAAGTACTTTTTGGGTATTGAGGTTATTGAAACTGATAAGGGTTTATGTTTAACTCAGAGGAAATATTGTTTGGATTTACTTACTGAATTTGGATTGTTAGCATGCAAACCATCTGCTTTTCCTTTAGAACAAAGTCTTTCTATTACAATGAACCTACTATACTTGATCCTGTTTTGGACAACATTACTGAATATCAAAAATTAATTGGAAAACTGATTTACTTGACACACACTAGGCCTGATATTTCATATGCTGTACATTGTTTGAGTCAGTTCATGCATAAGCCACTTAAGTCTCATCTTAAAATTGCACTTAAAGTTCTGAGATATCTTAAGGGTTCTCCTGGAAGAGGAATACATATTGTTAAAAGTTCTTTTGAAAAACTTGAGACTTATGTGGATGCAGACTGGGCCAAGTGTGTTGTTACTAGGAGATCAGTTACAGGGTTTTGTATCTTTTTAAATGGTTCACTGGTTTCATGGAAAAGTAAAAAACAAAATACCCTTTCTAAGTGAAGAGCAGAGGCTGAGTATAGAGCAATGGCCTCTGCTACTTCAGAAATTGTTTGGGTCTTAAAAATTTTAAAAGATCTAAACTGGGAACAATTTTTGCCTGTTAAACTCTTTTGTGATAGTCAAGCAGCAATTAAGATTGCTGCAAATCTTGTTTTCCATGAAAGAACTAAACACTTGGAAATTGATTTACATTTTGTGAGAGATAAAATCTAGCTGGGGTTATTAAGACTGAAAAAGTTCAAACAGCAGACCAAACTGCTGATATTTTTACTAAGGGCCTAGATAAACTTCAACATGAAAAACTGGTTTCCAAACTTGGTATGTTTGATGTGTTCCAGGTTTGAGTTAAGGGGGGATGTTGAAAGTAATTCAAATGTGGAACACAAATACTACAAGGACTAATTGTGACATGTTTGTATTTACAGTTATAGTGTTGGATAAAGTTTGTGCTGGTAGCGACAAGATGTTTAAAGTTCAAGGACCACAAATGTCAAGCTGCTAAAAGTCTCAGTCAAGGAGTATTTAAGCCTCTCTTCTCAGCTAGGGTTTTATTCCTTCAACATAATCGTTTCTCTCTCAAGAAAACTGCACACAGTTTTCTCTTGTTATACTGATAGTCAATCAAGATCTGTTCTTATTGTTGCTTAAGAGTGATTGTGAGATAAAAGTTGTAATAGTACTATTGATAATTAGTCAATAGACTTCCACCTGATTAGCATTGGGAAGTATTGTGGTTGATCATATCTTGGGTTTGTTATTGTTCTTGGTTACTGATTAAGATCAGATTCTTGTGATCTTGGTTGATTGAAGTTTATAATAAAGATTGATCTTGAATTGAGATTCAAGAGTTAGTTTCTGGGTTTAAACTCTATTTTCCTACATTTTAGCAAAACAATCTTATTGATTTTTTTTTACACAAATTAGGTTGTTCGATTTTGACACGTGACAAAATCAATCAATGCCATTGATTAATAAAAAGTGAAAATTGATTAGATTTTGGTCATTGTTTGTTAAATTACATGTATAGAAAAAAATTCACGACAAAAGCATATGGTTGTGTTTAGCAATAGGCTTTTGAGAACTTATAGGGGTTTGAGCTTTTAAAATAAGTCCACTTATAAAATAAGCCTTGTTTATCATACGGCCTTCATAAGCCCAAGCGCATAGAAAAAGGCTTATAACTTATAACTAGTTAAATTACTTAAATATCATTCAAAATATAATAAACTATCACACTAAAGCTCAAATAGATGTAAATTTATTTTGATATGTTTTTATGCAATTTTACATTAATAAGCTTCAACTGTAACTATTTCACCAAACAAGTTTATAAAAATATAAACTTCAACCTTTCGGCTTTTATAAACTCCGCCTCCGGCCCTAGCCCCAGCTCATGTATCTGAAAAATAAAATTACAAAAAAAAAAAAAAAAAAAAAAAAAACGACCATTGACTTTAAGGGTCAAAAAGCAAACTTCAGAGGTTCCCTTTTTATCCATATTAGAAAAAAGTCAAAAGATATCAAAATATAAACTAAAAAGAATGATATGAAGTTGTTGAATGTTGTTTTACATTTCAATAAAATTTTATAAATAATTAGTGTTTTACAATTTATGAGTTTGTAATACAAGCTACAATGGCTCATTCCCCAAACATACCTTATGTGTCAAAAATATTAAAAACAAAATTAAAAAAAAAAAAAAAAAAAAAAAAAAAAAAGAAGCTACCGGTGTTTTATAAACTTGAAGGGTCAAAAAAACAATCATATAGGAAAAAAGTCAAATTAGGTGTAATTATTTTCAATAGTTTCTATTGTTTAAAGATATCAAAATATAGATGAAGAAGAATGATATGAAGTTGTTTTACATTTTAGTAGAATCAAATACCCTTCATTTTAATAAGGTAAGTTAACAAAATTTTATAAATAATTAGTGTTTTACAGTTTATATAATCGATATGGCTTTGTTTTAAATTGTGATTGTTCATATGGGGTTTTGATTTTTTTGTTAGTTTAGTTGATGAATTTAGGTGTTCATCAGTGGTTTATGTATGTATGCACACCAAGTGTTTGTTTTTATGCCTCTATGAAAAATATTGTTTGGGGTTAGTGGCCAAACTTTTTTTGGTCTGCAATTCTGTTACGCGCGTAAGGACAATTCATTACTTCTATAGAAGTATGCTGCAAGTGTTATGTATTTTATTTAATTTTATAGATTTAATAGGCTATAAGGATAGTCGGTAAGTTAACTGCAATTGCCCTCATTTGTTTCCGCTGGCCCTATGGACGTGTAAGAATCCCTTCGATTATATAAACGGCCATTGAATATATAAAATCGTTATGCCAACGCGGTCTGTTTTATGTTTTATGTTTGCCACTTATCGTTAGTTTGCGCTACGAGATTAAGCTTTGAGGTTCCTAATTACTCTTTGAATGTATATAAGCATGTTAAGACGGGGTCCTTATTTCCAAATGATATCGATAAGTTATGAAATCATCCAGTGTCCTGTAATATTGCATATATTTATATATGTATTTCAGGTTGCAGTGACCACCCCTTTCAATAATAGCATGTCCTTAAGGTTGATAGCAAGGTGCGTTTTAGACATATAATATTATATATTTTAGAATGTGCATTGTTGGCCACTATTTCTTCATATTTGTGAAACCTACTATAAATTTTGATAGCAAGGTGCATTTTAGCACTTTTGTAGGAATGCATTGTTAACTTGATCTGCTTGCCTTATCTTCTCTTTGGGTCAAATGTATCAAAATTTGACAAAAGTTTTAGAAGCTTACAGAATTGGCGCAAAAGTCTATCTCTATTAATACTTAAACATTTGTTTTACTTTACCCAAAGAGAAAGTATATCTCTATCAATATATAAACATAACCCCATTTTGACCCATTCCTAATTAAATGGGTCAAAGTTGCTAAATCATATAAGAGTCATTGTTATGTAGGTATTCTGAAGTAAAACTATTCGTTTGAAATTTGTCCCGAGAATGTTTCTGAAGATGATTCATGGGAATTGAAATATTGGAAAGAATGAATGATAATTTGTTGCCTCCAAAGGACTTATTGGAGTAGGAAGTATGAACGACTAACTACCCTCCAAGTTCTGCAACTTAAGAATGCAGCTTATCTCCACACTATACTCCAAGCAACAGAAGGTTTGCCTTGAAATATGTTCAAGGTATGGCTTTTGTCTTTATCTTTTTTAATTATTCACCAATTTTAGTTAGGATTCTAATGGGCAGCAAAGGTTGGGGTAGAATTTCACCCAAAAAATTCGAAGGGATTTTGCGGCGATATGTTAGCAAGTTACGTCTCAGAACCTAATGAAAGTCACATTTGATTGAACTTGAGTGGCTCCACTTATGCGTGGACTTAATTTGACACGTATGGTTTACTGGCTTGGTTAATTATTTGTCGTTTTGGAAAGGGTTAGTTCGGTTTGGACTTTTTTAGGTTGAATGAATGACGTTTGAATGACAGAGAATGCAATTTAACAGTCAACCTTTAAGCGTCATTTACCATCCAGCACTAATGTTTTTTCCAACGAATCAATAGCATCTTATTGACTATCAAACAAGTCATTGATTTAACATCACTGGAAGTTGTGAACATCTTTTGTCAAATTTTCCTTGATTTTATACTGCATGTTTCGAATGAATGTTTAATGTTTACCCATTTTACAGGCTAAAGGTTAAAGGTAAAAATAACCTGAATCGAACAACTTTCTTGATGGCATACCTTTAGTATATACTAACTTTGTCCATGTTCATTTGTGTTGCGTTAGTCAGATCCGCATTTAGGTTTTTTAGTTATTATCCGTTTTCACTTTTCAAAAGGCAAGTTATCTTTATTATCCGTTTTCACTCTACAATAAATACAAGTAATAAAGGCAAGTTATTCTGAATTTCATAAAATTTGAATGTATTTTGACAATATTGCATTTGTACTAGCATTTTTGTTGTCCGTCTTAACAGATAGTCCTCTTTGTGATGTGCCCGAGTTTGAAAAGAGTAAGATGACACTCATACGATGTGTGCCGTTTGCTGACTGAAAGTAAGTAACCAGATCTTCCAAACTTGCTCTCAGAAAATTTATTATTTTTGGGACAATTTACATGAACGGGTCACTTTTGGTTAGTTTTTATATATAATAGGTCAAACGGGAAATAAATAAAATGAAAAGCAATAGATTATTAGAAAACGGGTTGAAGAAGTCCAGTTGGTGGTTTGTGACTGGTGAACAGGGTATTTGGATACAGTAAAACTTTTAGTTCTGTGACAATGAGGAAAATAGGTGTTTGTATTTTGGTATAGTTTACTATGGTTTAACTTCTACGAGAAATCATTCTATGAATACTTTATACATGTGCGTCATGCTTAATCTATCAACTTCATATACTTTTAGTTCTGTGACTATGGTTTTACTTCTGCAAGAAATCATTTTATGAATAATTTACACATGTGTATCTGTATCAGGTTTGAGAATCGCGATCAAAAGTAGTAGCTTGGTTAACCATTAGCATCGCGATCACAAGGGCGAAAGAAATCGCTGAGAGCAAGTTCTCTTCAAAGGATGTAAAGGGCGCAAAGAAATTTGCTTTAAAGGCGCAAAATTTGTTTCCTGGTCTCGAGGGTATTTCCCAACTATTAGCAGTTCTGGATGTGCATGTTGCTGCCAAAAACAAAGTAAGTGGTGAATCGGATTATTATGGGATACTTGGTGTGAACCCATTAGCAGATGATGATACTGTGAAGAAACATTATAGAAAACTAGTTTTATCACTTCATTCCGATAAGAACAAGTATATAGGTGCAGAAGGGGCATTTCAGCTCGTTTCTCAAGCATGGAATCTGTTATCCGATAAAGATAAAAGATCGGCGTATGATCATAAAAGGCATGCTCAGTTTTTGAAGCAGAGGGTTCCGCAGAACGTGTTTTCACAGTGAATATACCTTCCAACTCAGAACGGTTTTCACAATCTCACGAAGAGTGCAGCTGCCCGGACAGCTGGTGTAGATACACAGACAAAGGTCAAAGCTTCTCAAAAAAAGAATAAAGTTAACGGGACTACAAGACGGGTCCCACTTCTGCTCCTGCATCGTCTAATGAACAGATAGTGCCTGAGACGACGCCTGGGCCTTGTTTAACAGAGGTTAAAACTTCTCAAGAAAAGGATAAAGTTAATGGGACGACCAAGACGGGTCACACTAAACAGATGAAGATTAAGATGTTTTGGACCATATGCATGAGATGCAAATTGCAGTATGAATTCTTGAGAAAGTATTTAAACCGAAATATGTTATGCCCCACTTTATGGACTGTTTCACGTGACCGAGATTCCGCCACCAAATATCAATGCTTCTGCAGAAGTTGCGGGAATTTCACAAGGAATGGGGAATAACATTTCAGCCCCAGAAACGTGTAAGATAACGGGTATTGAGGCTGGTAATGGTACAAGCTCCCAGCGGGGTCCACTAAAAAGGGATCGAGAAGAAGCTGTACTAGACTCTAATATAGAGGAAGCTTTGAGAAATAAGATCGCTAAAAAAGAAGCTAAATCCGCATCTAAGAAAGTCAAATCTGTTGAAACAAAGCAAGACAGTAATGTCTTTGATGCAAAAAAGGAAACGGGCCGGCCTACCAAGAATCAACTTATAAAGAAGGCGACTACGGAAATAAAGAAGAAACTGGACGAATGGAGCTCAGAAGCCGAAAAAGTTGCTGAAATGGCAAAGGGCTACTCAAAGAGTGACGAGGTTGACGTCCCAGATCCAGATTTTTATGATTTTGATATAGAAAGAAGTGAAAAGTGTTTCAAAGAAGGTCAGCTCTGGGCTGCATATGATGATCGTGACGGGATGCCTCGGAACTATGCCATAGTCCACAAAGTAATTTCTTTAAACCCGTTTAAGATGAAAGTATGTTGGCTTAGCTCAAAGCCTAACAAGAAAATGTTGGTTTTCCAGGATGCGAGACCAACCTCTATGCAATACACGATTCTGATTTGACATAACTTCTGGTTCATTTGACTGCACAAAACAGAAGGGTTGTTTGGGACAGCGTATAAAATCAGTAAAGCAGGAAACTGTATGTGTAAAACAATGTGTATTTGATATTAAATGAATGAGTACATCGTTTTACAGGTCCTATGCTATATATACATATTAATATTAGTCTGTATTTATTATAATTGATTTGTCATTTATTATGATTGATTTAGTTTAGCTGTAATTTGTATATGATTAGAGGGTGATTACAATTGCCCAAAATAGCCCATGTATTCTCACTATATGTATTCATGTTATTGGAATGTAAGCGGCAAGGAAATACACGATTATACCTTTTCACATGGTATCAAAGCCAATCTTTTATCTCCTATCTTTTCTCTAACAAATCTAGTTCTCCCTCCCACCCTCTTCTCCAAAAACAAACGTAACCTCCTAACCCTACACCATCAATATCGGCAACAATGACCGGAGATGCTATCCCTAATCCACCACCCCCTACAACCGCCGACAAACTCATCCCCTTTAGCATCACAAACAAAGTCCCCGTCAAACTCAATCTAGAAAAACATAACTACACATCTTGGTCTTCTTTCTTTAAAATACATCTCGGAAGTCTTGGACTAAAATCACACATTGAAGAAAAACCGAAGGATGGGGCCTCGTCTAGTGCACAAGATCCGGAATGGGGCAAACTTGATGACCTTATCAAGATGTGGATTCTCGGTTCTTTATGTGATTCTTTACAGGAACAAGTAGTCTCCACACCGGGCTATGCTAAAGATTTATGGGACCACCTTGAAAAACTTTTCCACGATAACAAAGACGCTAGGGCCATTAATCTTGACAATGAACTTCGCTCCATCAAACTTGGGACCTTATCCATCAACGATTACTGCACCAAAATCAAGTCCATGGCGGATCGGCTCAAAAATCTTGGCACCGTGGTAAGTGAAAATAATTTGGTCATCTACGCGGTTAATGGTTTAGACTCTCGTTTTGCTACCATAGTCAAAATTATCCGCCACCGCGAGCCTTTACCATCCTTTGAAACGGCTCGTAATATGTTGTTGCTCGAGGAAAGTACATTGCAAGAAGCTGTAGACCACACAAATGTTTTGGGCAACACCTCTTCGTCCCCTACTGTTTTATTAGCCTCAAAATCCAACAACAAAGGTAACCAACCAAACTCTTTTAATAAGTCCATAGATATACCACAATTGTGCAATCATTTTAATAAGGGTTCATGCAAGTTCGGTGACCGTTGTAAATTTATACACGATCACCGAAATCGATCGGGATTGGCCAACGTAAATAAGCATGTGCCACACACTGGATAAACACAATATAATCACATTCCAACCTATGGTGTCCCATCTGGCTTCTATAACTCACGCATGGGCCAACAATATTCCCAACCTATTCTTAACCCACGCTTAGCTCAATCTCAGCCTACCCCCCAAGTTTACTTAACACCACAATATAATCAAGCCCAACAACACCCTCTCCACTACCAGGCCCAACAACCCATGTATGCAGCCCAACCCCACACGACAACTCAGTCAAATGGTATTCTAGGACCTGCTCCAACTCCCACAATGTACGCTTCGCAAGCTACTACACTCCCTATTGCGTTTAGCACTATGACCTAGACGACATGGAACATGGATACATGTGCTTCTTCTCATTTAAATTCTAAAGAAAGTAATTTAAGTACAATTTTTAACAAACGCTTATTCCCATCTGTGCACGTTGGTGACGGAAATACTATTCCCATTACTAACACCGGACATAGCATTATTCCCTCTACTCATCGCCCACTTCATCTTCATAATGTTCTTGTCACCCCCAATATTATCAAAAATCTTATTTGTGTGCGTCAATTTACTAGAGATAATAACTGCACTGTCGAATTTGACGCTTTTGGTTTTTTGTGAAGGACTTTTGGACTCGCCATATCCTCCTTTGATGTGATAGTTCAGGTGATCTCTATCCCGTTACCAAGCCGTCATTCACACCTACCGCTCTTCTCTCAACAAGCTCATCCACGTGGCACCAACGCCTCGGTCATCCCGGTGACGAAGTGCTCCGGTCCCTTGTTTCTCGTCAATTTATTTCATGTAATAAAGAAAGGTCTCCACATTTATGTCATGCATGCCAACTTGGAAAACATGTGAAGCTTCCTTTTTATAGTTCTAATTCTATTGTCGAACACTCCTTTGATATTATTCATTCCGATTTATAGACTTCTCCCATTATTAGTAAAAGTGGTTTTAAATACTACGTCTTATTTCTTGATCATTTCGCACATTATTTGTGGATTTACCCTCTTCTTAATAAATCTGACATGGTTGATAAATTTTTGCATTGTCGTAATTATGTTAAGAACCAATTTAAATGCGAAATTAAAAATTTCCAATGTGACCATTGTGGTGAGTTCGACAATAACCGCTTACATACCCTTTTTGCTAACCACGGTATACAATTCAGATTTTCTTGTCAAAAAACATCTCAACAAAATGGCAAGGCAGAACGCATGATTAGAACCATCAACAATGTCATTCGTACACTCTTATTTCAGGCTCACCTACCCCCACCTTTTGGGTCGAGGCCCTACATATGGCAACTTATCTGCTCAACCTTTTACCCTCTACTGCCATCAACAACGAAATCCCCTACACAAGACTCTTTCACAAAGTACCCGACTACTCTAACTTACGTATATTTGGGTGTCTATGCTACTCTCACCTTCACTCCCCTCACAAACTTGCCCCACGCGCAACACCATGTATATTTTTAGGTTATCCCGCCTATCACCGTGGCTTTCGATGCCTAGACCTTGAAACAAACAAAAATTTTACTTTCCTGACACGTCACCTTTGATGAAACCCAATTTTCTTACCGCTCAATGACACCCCGATTCTCCACCTTCCTATACCTTTTTAGATTCTACACCATCCCCTCTACTCACCCGAATACTTACTAACCCCCCAACACCAAATCCATTACAAGAAGTCCCTAATACCCATCATGAGCCTATCACACCCAATACTCACACAGGTTTACCTAACAACCCACTACCCGCATCCCAACAACAACCCAACAGCCCACCAACCGCAACCCCAACTCAATTATCCTCTACCCAACAACCTCCTACGCACACAACCAACCCCGACGCCTCTACCCAACCTACACTACACCACCACCGAACCACCCCGTACTCACCGCATGGTCACTCGGTCTCAATCAGGCATCGTCAAACCCATTGAACGTCTCTCACTTCATAATTCTTCTATCTCGCCCTTACCTAAATCTCCCTTCCTCGCTCTTCAAAACCCTCATTGGAATAATGCTATGTATGATGAGTATAATGTGTTAGTTAAAAATGGTACTTGGATTCTGGTACCACGGCCCTCTGGTGTTAATTTGGTGAGATCTATGTGGTTGTTTAAGCATAAATTTCATGCTGACGGGACTTTGAGTCGTTATAAGGCCCGTTTGGTTGCCAATGGCAGCAGCCAGCAACTTGGTATTGATTGTGATGAAACCTTTAGTCCAGTTGTCAAACCGGCTACAATTCGCACCGTTCTTAGTCTTGCGGTATCACGTAAGTGGCCTATTCACCAGCTTGACGTTAAGAATGCCTTTCTTAACGGGGATTTATATGCCCCAACCTCCGGGATTTGTAGACACCCGGTATCCTCATCATGTCCGCCTTCTTCAGAAATCTTTATATGGTCTAAAACAGGCACCTCGTGCTTGGTTTTAGAGATTTGCAAGTTATGCTACTAGAGTTGGATTTTATCATAGTCGTTGTGACTCTTCACTATTTATTCTTCAGCAGGGCTCTCAAGTGGCTTATTTACTTATCTATGTGGATGATATTATTCTTACAGCCTCCTCTACTGCCCTCTTACAGCAGATCATTGCTTCCTTGCACAGTGAGTTTGACATGACAGATCTTGGATCACTTAATTATTTTCTGGGCATTTCTGTTATGCAGCATTCTATAGGTCTCTTTCTATCTCAGCAGAAGTATGCTACTGAGCTTCTTGAGCGTGCTCACATGACCAACTGTAATCCTTCTCGAACACCAGTTGATACAGAATCCAAACTGGGTCCCGAAGGTGTTCCAGTTAATGATCCTACTTTATATCGTAGTCTTGTAGGTGGTCTTCAGTATCTTACATTTGTCTTTACATGCATGATTCTCGCGAGCCACATTTAGTTGCCCTTAAACGTATTTTACGATACGTTCGAGGGACTTTGGATTTTGGTCTCCACCTATATTCATCCTCTACCACTTCCCTTGTTGGATATACAGATGCTGACTGGGCGGGTTGCCCCTCCACATGATGGTCTACTTCGGGATACTGTGTTTTTCTGGGTGATAATCTACTCTCTTGGTCTTCGAAGCGACATCACACCATCTCCCATTCTAGTTCCGAAGCCGAGTACCAGGGTGTTGCTAATGTTATAGCTGAGACTGCATGGCTTCGTAACCTCCTTCGTGAGCTGCATTCTCCTCTTTCTACTGCCACTCTTGTCTACTGTGATAATGTTAGTGCCATCTACTTGTCTGCCAACCCTGTTCAACATCAACAGACCAAACATATTGAGATTGATATTCATTTTCTCCGTGACTTGGTAACTGCTGGTGAGGTTCGTGTTCTCCATGTACCCTCCCGTTATCAGTACGCAGATATCTTTACTAAGGGACTTCCTTCGGCCTTATTTGAAAATTTTCGATCCAGTTTGAGCGTCCGGCGTCCTCCCGCTCCAACTGTGGGGGAGTATTAGTTTGTATTTATTTTAATTGATTTGTCATTTATTATGATTGATTTAGTTTAGCTGTAATTTGTATATGATTAGAGGGTGATTACAATTGCCCAAAATAGCCCATGTATTCTCACTATATGTATTCAAGTTATTGGAATGTAAGAGGCAAGGAAATACACGATTATACCTTTTCACAATTGAAACGCTGCTTTAGAGAGCAGTTATGCCGCTTCATCAGGAATTACAACAGTTCAATGTTAACTGCTATCATTAACCGTTTCTAACCTATAGCCATATGGGCCTTATTTACATAATCTGCTTGGACTGTGTCCCAAACATTCGACCCATTAAAACTAATACACATACTAATCCTATTGATTTGTTATTAACGTTCAACACTTCCCCCTAATAACAAATTCTCATAAACACAATCTTCTTACTTTTTACTTCCTTCTCCATGGATTCCTTAATGTTGCAATCTTCATCTTTCTGGAAACCAAATGTGCCTTTTAACCTTTCTTGACTTTGCCTTGCCCCGAGTCCACTAATGCTTGGTCTGGTCTTTTCCTTGGCATCTCCTTGTGCCATTATTCCAGTCAGTTGGAATTCATTGGTACTTCATAGTAGCTTCCTAAAAGACTCAAGTGCGTTCCGTAGCACTCATCTAAACCATCCGCATATTCTCTTGGGAAACCCATTGCATTGGCTACCTAAGTCCATTTGTTTTTCCTAACAACTTGGGTGTGACCACCCATTCCATTCACCATGAGATAAAGGTCTAAAAGACAAATTCGTATTCCATTAATCTTAACGGGCATGGGTCGCTCTGCTACTTTCATATAGTCCTTATAGAACCATGCCATTAACCTCTTGAAGTGGTTTTTCACCCCATCTCTATATTCAACATTTATTCTCTGATTAAACCATTGTCATGAACCCAATGAGACCTTCAATTTCACATGTAAATGATACCTTCATCCTTTGGTTTTCATCCGAATCAAAAGCCTCTTCTCCTATTGCGTCTAGCCTTTCCTGTCCCTCCACGCAGCCTATATCATTGCTGCCAACGCTTTCGTTGCTGCTGCCTTCATCCCTTTCAGTCATACCGGTCGTGTTTTCGTCTTCAATTTGAATTGGCCTCTCCCACGATCCCCCAACCTCGCTTTGATACCACTGTTGGTTTTCCAGGATGCGAGACCAACCTCTATGCAATACACGATTCTGATTTGACATAACTTCTGGTTCGTTTGACTGCACAAAACAGAAGGGTTGTTTGGGACAACATATAAAATCAGTAAAGCAGGAAACTGTATGTGTAAAACAATGTGTATTTGATATTAAATGAATGAGTGCATCGTTTTACAGGTCCTATGGTATATATACATATTGAAACGCTGCTTTGGAGAGCAGTTATGCCACTTCATCAGGCATTACAACGGTTCAATGTTAACTCCTATCATTAACCGTTTCTAACTTATAGCCATATGGGCCTTATTTACATAACCTTCTTGGACTGTGGCCCAAACATTCGACCCAATAAAACTAATACACATACTAATCCTATTGATTTGTTATTAACGTTCAACAGAAACGACTTCCATTTCCCGGGTTCCTGGAAGCATTCGGCGAGTTTCAACCAGGAAAACATGAAACGGTTACCTCCCCAAACTATTTTTCTCACAAAGCTAGCTTTACAAAGCATAGAAACGGTAACATTCGTGTTTTACCTAAAAAAGGAAGTGTTTGTGCTATGTACAAATACGATAAAACTCTGGATACAATAAGACATACTTACGAACTTGTAGAAGTTGACGAGTCCAGTGAAGAAACAGGCATTACCGTCACGCCACTAGTCAAAGTTGCAGGATTTAAAACAGTGTTTCACCAACATCTCGACAGCAAAGAAACAAAAGTTATCCCAGAAAAATACTTTCTTAAAATATCGCATCAAATACCTTCATACTTGCTCACGGGTCAAGAATCTGCAAATGCTCCAAAGGGTTGTCTAGACCTCGACCCTGCAGCTATTCCTCCCGAGTTTCTTCATGTTTTAGCAGATAATAAGGAAGAGAAAGAAACGTACCCGGTTGTGAAAGAACCAGCACTGTGTGCCTTGAAACAAGAACATACAAGAAACCACCGCCGAAGAAGAAGAGAAACCATACCACAGTAACCATCATTACCGAAGAAGATTGAAACACCGATTAACCACCACCTTTTGATTTAAAGAGAACCAGAAGAAAAAGGGGCGACCATTAGTTGTGCCCTAACTGTGTGTAGAAGAAGGAAGGAAGAAAAGAAGCAAAAGCAAATTGGGGATAAAAAAAAAAGAACCCGGTCTTTTAGTTAGGAACAAAAAAACGTACGCCAATACAAGAGCCCACAAGAAGTAAAGCCCATTAACAGGGTTTATTTTCCAACACTTGTTGTTTTCTATTAGAATAGATTCAATATTAGAATTTTGCCATTACAATTCGTATTAAGAAAATGTTTAGAATTGCCTAAGAATTATTGTGATTAGGCAGAAAGTTTTAAGTTCGACCATTATTAGCCAGAAAGTTTAGAATTATTAAGATTATATTGTTTTTAGAAGTTGCATATTACTGTTGTGGGTTAGAAAGAAGGATTTAAGGTCCACTATTATTAAGAGTATATTGGTGTTAGAAGAAAATTAAATCGAAAGATATGACGGGAGATAAAAACGAAAACATAGTTGTTTTCACTACATCGTTACCATCATATCAATGCCCAGTTTGGCATTAAGAATGAAGAAGATATTAACGGCGAATGGAGTATGAGATTTAGTAGAAGGAGTAAGTACATCAAAAGAGATTGATGTAAAAAAGGATAGTTCGGCGTCAGTATACCTATTTCAAGGGTTACCAGAAGATTTGCAAATGCAAGTTGCGGGATGTGAAACAGCAAAAGAAATTTGGGACTTTCTAAAGTCCAGATTTATTGGAATAGAAGATGTACAACAAGCACACTCGCAACAACTTAAATCAGAATTTGAAAGACTTGTGATGAAAGAAGATGAATCAATAGATTCATTTGCTGGGAGGTTGATGAGTATTTTTACAAAGGTTGCTACATGTGGATTGACGTTTGATGAACAAACAAAAGTACAAAAATTACTGAATGCAGTGCCAGTTAAGTTTGTACCAGTAGTAGCAACCATTGAAATGGTTGTTGATTTTAAGAAAGAAAAATTAGAGGAGATTATTGGGAAACTTAAGACTTATGAAGAAAGGCTTAAGTTTAGAAAAGGAAGTAGGGAAGATAATAGTGAGAAATTGTTGTTCACACGTCAAGGAAATAATAGAGATTATGAACGCAAATATGGAAATGATAGACGAGGAGGTGGTAATCAGACACGAGGAAGAGGCCAAGGAAGATTCACAAGAGATAGTAAGAATGGAGATAGTTATGATAGAAACAAGAGAAACCATGGAGATCAAAACTACCATAGGAGAGACTTTAGAGAAATAGAGTGTTATAATTGTCATGAGTTTGGACACTTTGCTGCAAATTGTCCAAAACCAAACTGTAGAGAAGAAAAAGCAAACCTTGTGTTTGAAGATGACGAACCAACACTATTGATGGTTGCAAGCAAAGATGAAAAGGAGATAACAGCCTTCAAGGAAGAACCGAGAAGGAAAGGAATTGTCATTGACAAGGATGAAATTCAAAAGGAAAAGTTAGAAGATATGCGGTCAGAGATAGAAATTGATTTGAAGAGTAAATTAGAGTTTTGGAAGTTTGAAATGCTTCAAGAGTTAGAGATTGAAAAACAAGAGTTTGAGAAGAAAATAAGAAACAGAGAAATGGCATTTGAGAAACAAATGCAGATAGAGTTAGAGAACCTCAAGAAGTTGAGAGATTGCACAAGCAAATAGATGAAAGAGTTAAAGACAGTAAGAGAATTGTTTGAGAAAGAGAACCATGAAGTTGTTTCAAATGAGAAACATCTAGAAGAAGAAAGAGTTGACGAAGGCGAATGCAAGAAGCATCAAGAGACGCCATCAACAGTTCCAAAGGAAAGCCAGATAGAGAAAGACATTAAATCATGCAACAAGAAAGTTGAACCAGAAGATCGTGATACGAGAAACGGAGACGCAAGATTATGAAATGATACAAATGAAGGAAGATAGTGACAAAGGAGACAAAGATGATCGAGATGAGATTGAAGACAAGGAAGAAAGAAGTCAAATCAAGGAGGAAGTTCAAGACATAGTTCGTGTTGAAGATCAAGACAAAGAAAGTGGAAACAAGCCAAAGTTTAAAGATAAAGATGATGGAGCTTGAAGATATCGAAGGCATGGATTAATAAATTAGGGAGGAGTATTGGATATTAACTTATTAATCCATGTAAGTCAAGATTAGAGTAGTATTTATGTATGTATATAAGTTAAAAGGTCTAGTGTGTCAATAGTAAAGTTTATAACCGAAAAACAGTTAAAGTCGGTTATGGCAGTTATCTTAGAAACGTTATGTCGGTTAGTAAGGTGTCGGTTAGAAAAGTATAAATACCCAAAACCAAGTCTGTATTTGTAACAATTGTATTATATCAAAATAAACTTAGTATACTTTATATTCGATTGTTCATAGAAGAGAAGATTAGACTAACATAATACGTCAAACATAAACTACTTGAAACATAAGCTAATACACTGAGCGATTTATTAATTGGGTAGCTAATACATTGATCGATAGTGAGGTCTTATTCGAAGTCTCCGGATCCGGACCTAGCTTGGTCATCTTAAGCGATTTCTTCATCAGAAAGTGAGATTCTATAACCCTCTTATATCTCGATCTCAAGTATTTGTGGTTCGCTCTCTAAATAATTGGCTTCAATATTAGAAATGTGTTGTATACGTTCTTGTGCGTCTAAGTGATCCTTTAAGCAAATACACATCTCCAAAGATGCCGGCGTAAGTCTTGTTCTTCGAATCGTTAATACCCTTCCACTAAGAGAAAAACATGATTCCGAAGCTACCGTAGAAGCTTGTACGCTTAGTAAATCTCGAGCCATCCTGGATAGAACGGGAAATTGAGATTGCCTTCCTTTCCACCAAGACAAAAAATCAAAGTTTTCAAATTCTTCTTGTCCCATAGAGCTTATCCAATCGGTTCTGATATATCTCCCAAATTCGTTAGTACCGGTTTGGTCACTCCTAGCCCGTTTAACACTTTCTAGTCTTAAAGTTTGAAATAAGTTAAACCTCGAACTCGAAGAGGATGATCAAGCACCACAACTCATTGAAACATTAGTTGAACCATATTTACTAAAATAAATATCAAATAAATCTTTAAAACATTTGTTAAAATAAGCTTTTGCATTCATTGCATAGTTAAGGTTTTCTAATTGCAAATCCAAATCAATTGAAATCTTCTCGATAAGTAGTTCCACCCCACTAATGTTAAAGTATAGGTCTCATGCGGCGGCACAAGTAATTACCGGTGGAATTTCTTTGAAATATTTTCTAAGTTTTTCTTTCATAGGTTCAACCATAATATCATATGGTGGACCACTTGATTCGAATTCACCTATTTTTGAACACATTGCAAAAATTTGTTGGAGTACCCTATGACTCGTGGGATAATATACACCCGATAATAAAGTAGTTGCATCTTTAAAAACTTCGAGTAATTCAGTTAATTTTTCAATAATTTCCCAATTTTAGACGGAAAATGGTTCAACTAGGTTATCACCGGGAAGATCATCATGAAAAGTACTTAAAGCAATTTTTTGGCGTAAAACACTTTTACACATATAATAAGTCGAGTTCCATCTTGTAGGAACTTCCCAATTAGGTGTTAAAAATTCGGGTTCCGTTTCCACACAAAATCTCATATAACTCTTATATTCTGCTTTAGGCCCACAAAATATATCTTGCAACATTCTTTTAAAAGCGTTTTTTATCTCACATTATTTCGGGTACCCCTAATCCATCTTGCACAACCAAGTTTATGATGTGTGCAACACATTGACTATAAAAAAAATGCCGTTCAAAGGTGGTTGGTATCTTGCTATTACTTTAGTGGCGACATTTGTATTGTTAGAAGCATTATCAAATGAGATTGAAAAAATATTATGTTCCAATTTAAACTTTTTTAACACATCTCGTAACTTACGAAATAAATTCATACCCGTGTGAGGATAATCAAATTTTTGAAAATCAATCGTATGCTTCATCATTTGCCAACTTACGGGATCAATCCAATGCGCGGTAATACAAACGTACGAATGCGGCAAATAATGAGGCGCCGACCAAACATCGGTTTTTAAGTTTACATTTGTATTTAAATTCTCAAAACCTTTTATGGTTTCGAGTTTAGCCTTTTTCCACATTTTAAGTGCATCACGTTTAAGAGTAGAACGATAATGTAGAACACTTTAATGCACATAATTTCGAGACGTACAAGACAAAAAATATAGCGTACACCACTTTAATGCACATATTAAAAAAACAAAACACCACATTAATGCTATTTAATATAGTCAATTAATTAACTGATCAATTAATACAATTAATTCAGTTATTTAAATACCCTAAAATAATAAATACAAATTATCAAGCATATTGTACACCAAATTAAACACAATTCCTACATTAAATGTCACTAATACAAATAATATTATACAAATAATATTCAAGCTCGAACGGGCAACAAGCCAAATGGCCTTGAGCCCGAACGGGCACGGGCTAAACGAAATTCTTGAAATCTGTAAATTTATTGTAAAAAAGATCATAATAAACTAAAATAGATGATTACTTGAAAATTTTATTTCAGGGTACCTACCGCCGCAACGCGCGGGTACCTTGCATTAAATGTCACTAATACAAATAATAAAGCACATTACACAAATATTAAAGCACGAACAAGCACGGGCCAAATGGGCTCGAGCCCAAACAGGCGCGGGCCAAACGGGCTCGAGCCCGAACGGGCACGAGCCCGAACGGGCACGGGCTAAATGAAATTCTTGATATCCGTAAATTTATTGTCAAAAAGAACATAATAAACTAAAATACATGATTCACCAGAAAAATTATTTCAGGGTACCCTCCGCCGGCGGAGGGTACCCTGCTAGTATTTGTAAAAGTAGATTCGCCACATAGGGATTCTACAATTGTTGTCAAGCAACTTTTTCTTTCTTTTCTTTTGTACCATTATTGTTGAAAACATATGCAACGAAGATTTTCATGTCGCCACTAAAGCCCTTTTTCTTGGAGTGGATCATGTAAAACCCCAAACTTGCACAACACATGTATATATCACACATCTACTTATTATATATGTTGTTGCCATCACATTCGTCCATTGATTTTGTTTCTGCGAATTGTTTGATGTTCCTTGTTACTACTTTAGAAAACTATATATCCATGTTTTGAACATTTGATAATTGCACTTAGGAAACTTAATAAGAAACAGTGTTTAGCGACTGTTTTTGAAAATAGTGTTTAGCCACGAGGGTCTAGCTTTTGAATTTTGTTTAAACACTCATATTGGAAACACGCTAAGTAGATGTGTTTAGCTTTTATGTCAATCTACATTTTATAATACTCTTGCAACTACGATATACAATATATGTGTAGTCTTCCATATCCCATGGATATATAGTTTTTATGAATCAATAGTGTTTAGAAGTCTCCTGTGATCGATTATACATGGAAAATAGTTATTATGAATCAAATTGTCTTGGCCAAGCTAGGAAGGAATATGAGGATGATAGACCATAGTTGCATAATTAGCGTTAAAACCATATCCCAAGTCTTCTTAAAAGTCTTCGGTGATTATAGACCATAGGTGATGCTAGTCGTACCGTGCAAATTGGGTTGCATGATTAATGTCACAATGAAATTTAAATAAGTCTTCTTTGAGTATACATACAAACTAGTTATTATCAATCAAGTATTGTTTTGCTCATGCTGATAAGGAATTTGTGGATGGCATTCTCTTCACAATTTACGTGTCGCGAACGTTAAACTTTAAATTTAGAAAATATCAGTCACTTCGAGTTTGAAGCTTGTACTAGATAAGCATCTCAACAGCAAAGTATAATAAAGGAATTTATGACTTTCTTATTAGTTATTGTTTATACTAAACTTTTTGTTACTATAATCTATTCATATTATTTGCAAATATTGGTCTGTCCTATGTATGGAATGTAGAGATGTCTTTATCGCCAATTAATAATTGCTATAAAAACTGCATACTCAATGAAAAGTCTTGGTTAAGATGATAATGAATTTGTGGAAGCCATTCATTTCATCAATTGCATGTCACTAACGTTAACATGCAAAACTATGGATAAAAAGCCAATGCATGTTCTTATAATTTTAATAAAGAGCAACAAATAGTTACTATCAAAAACACTTATATACATATCATAGCAAAACAGTTTAAACTTTTTAAGTGCTGTTGCTCAAAGTTTAACCTGGAAGTTAATCTTATTAGCTTTCTAAGATCAGATAATGTTGAAATCTCAGTTTCGTTGTTATTTTGAATCTAATCAAGCTGTCAAATAAGCTCTCCAAGATTCATAGAACCAAAAGGATTTTATCAAACTGCTTATGTGCATATTACAACTGACTTGTTTAAACGATTAAAAATATGCAAATGAACTCGAACAAAGAAATGCAATACCTTCAAATTATAATTTACCAGCAAAGAAATAACCAACACCCCCAATCCCAAGTCTTCTTAAAAGTCTTCTCTGAGTACACGTAGAAAATAGCAATTTATCAGTCAAATTGTCTTGGTCAACCTGAGAAGGAATGTGTGGATGATAGACCATAGGTGATGCTACTTGGGTTGCATGATTGATATGTTACAAAAAATCTTAATGTCGTCTTCCCAATCCCAAGTCTTCTTTAAAGTCTTCTAGTTACTGTATTACCAAAATATTTGTGGTGAACGTGAAACATAGATAATTCAAAATATTATAATCTCTTAAAAGTCTTGGTATTCTCAAGATGATAAGGAATTTGTGGAAGCCATTTATTTCACCATTTGCATGTCATGAACGTTAACATGCAAAACTAAGTATAAAAAGCCAATGCACGTTCTTATAATTTTAACTAAATTTCCAAAAATGAAGTCACCACAAGCAATAATTCACTTATCATCTTCCTCTCTTATTTCTTTTCTCTTTTACGGTCTCGCGATAATATGTCTTACTTCCGCCACTGTCACTGCTTCCTATGGCGGTAATGAGACTGATTATCACGCGTTGTTGTCATTTAAGTCGATGATCACCCACGATCAATACAAAGTTCTAACCTCGTGGAACCATTCCTTTCATTTTTGTGACTGGAGCGGTATTTCATGTGGAAAACGGCACAAACAAATGATCGATCAAATATAGCATCACATGTTTATATACATGTTGTTAACATAGGAAGTAGGTGAACGAATAATCAAATTTACTCGTTGCAATTAGGGGGTGTTTGTTGCAGCTTATATTGCCGGATTCTAGCTTATTTGGTTTTAGGCTTATATTTCATAAGCTCACTTTTTGTGGATTATTTTGAAACTTATCAACTTATATAAGTGACCTTATGAAATAGGGATGAGCATGGGAACCGGAAAAACGGTACGGCACCGGAACCGTACCGACCCGAATTGGTACCGGCTTACAATACACGGTACGGTACCGGTACCACAAAAAAGCCCAAAAAAATTCGGTACCATTCAAAATCGGTATGGGAGAAAAACGGGAAGTCCCGGTTCCTGAACCAAAATATAAAAGGCCAATTTTTCTTAATTATGGTTTCGATTCAAACACTCCTATTCCATCCCATAAGTCAAAACTAAGATCGAACAAGTAGCTACGCACAAAAAATAGATGATTAGAATATCCAAATAAATGAAAAAACAACTATAGCTTTAAGGATACCAAGAATGTTTGTGGGGAGTTCCATTATGTCGAGAAAAATTTGCGTATGCAAGTACTAAACTTAAGGAAATGATCTGTTTATAAGTTATAATTAGTCATGCGTACTTACTGCATTTACAGCAACATAATTCTCACACAATCCTTTTAGCTTTGCCTTGTCTATGTTTAAGTCATATGTTTTATACTTTTCCTTGCTGCCTCTTTATTTTCAGTTAGATCAAAATAACTGTAGAAATTTATCATCCTCATACCGAATGCTCATTTAGACCCACTGTTGTGGGTTAGAATCAAAACATATCTAAAAAAGACAGAGATGATGATCAACCATAATATGAAACATAAATAAGTCATAAGCCGGCTATATAAGCCAAAACAAACACCCCCTTAGTTGATTGATATAACAAAATTCTGACATACCATGGCAACCTGAGCAATGGGCAACCGCAAACCGAATTGTTCCATCAGCTGAGGTAAACCATACAACACACCTGCAAAAAAGATGTAATTCCAGTTTCAGCAAGATGTCACATAGTAGCAGGTAGCGGTGTTACTCGGGTCGGTTCAAACCGGGTCGAGGCTAAAAATAACATACCCGAACCCGACCCTATTTGAACTTGGGTTAGTTGGGTTCGGGTCCACTCGGGTCGTTGCTATTCGGGTTTGGGCCAACCCGAATATGAGTAAAATGGTCATAAAATTGCCTATTTGTTCTAATTTAGATACATAATTTATAAAAAAACCATAAAAAAAAAATAAAAAAAAAAACCCCGAGTTAGCCAAAAATATCTAACCCGATACCCCTATTTAGCATCCGGGTTGACCCAAACAACCCGAATAAGATTATTGAACAAAATAAGTATCAGAATACCATAACTTCTAAACAACACACGGTAAACAATAAAAAGGCCAAAATCAACCCAAATAAAAACACATACCATTTACAGTAGCAAAATTGGGGATCTTGCAACAAAAGTCAAACAATGCCAAGGCTTATCATTTACGTACCATTGCTACAACTACATATTCCACGTGTCATGTTGTAGGTTGATAAGAAATAATCCTACCTTAGTCATGGCTGAAGTAATAACTTCTGGAATGGGCTCAGTTATATCACCCAATGCCAAGGTTTATCATTTGTTCACCAGGGTATTTTAGCTTATGTGCAGTCATTCTTCTACGAATATATAATTCCACCAACCACATTTCATGTATCTAAAACTCATGTCCAAATGAAAAATAACAAGTTTCTATATCCATGTCTTTATTTATAAGAAACGTCTGACAGTGATATCAATGAAAATGGCAAGCAAGTGTTCAAAGATGAAATGCCTAGTAGATCTTCTACTATAGTCTAATCATAAAAGAAATGCACATATACAACATAATTTGAACTTAAACATTTATTTCATACAGCTAACAAATCTAATCATAAAAGAAATGCAAACATGAACCCAAATACAAAAGCTTTACCAATAAACTGCTAGTTTGAGGTCATATGAACAAGGCTGGCATTGATACTATGTGGCTAGTTTGAGGTCATATGAAAAGCTTTACCAACACTACAGGCGGCGTTAGATCTGTTAACAAAAAGGACCAGTAACCCGTAACTGAACCATCAACAGTTGGAATTTTATGATTAAATGGATGTCAGAGAAAGATTGCATACCTCGTTGTTGAAGATTTTCAAACTCAAGCCGTCAATTGGAAACATGTAAAAAGTGATTTAAGGGTTTATGTTTATGTGGTCTAGGTGAAAAGAAATAAGAAAGCAAAGTGATAAAAAGAAGGGGGAGAAATCCTGCTCAAAAAGGAATAGTTAAAACAAATAAGCCAGGTTAGACCCCCGTTTTTTCATTTCATAACCGGGCTTTATGCCTTTGTTTTTTACGGACACCTTTATTGAGCCTTTTTTTCCTATTAACAGGGCTCTATTAGGGGGGCTTTTGTAGTAGTGTGAGAAAAGAGAGTTTATGATTCAAAGAATTTCAGTACCAAGGTACATAGCCATCTGACAAATCTTCAAACCCAAACACTCCTTTATAAATAACTGCTATTCAATAACCAGATATTTCCAAATCTAACCAGTTAATCGATCAAGGCAGATTATTCTAGCCGACAATGACATTTTACAGCCTGCAAGCCTTTTATCCATAACCATCCAAATGAGTGATCATTTAATTTACTACCAAACAGGAAACTATCCTTATGATTTCTACTAGCCAAAGACATCAGAAGACAATACAGTTGCCTATCCCAAACACACTATATCAGCAGACAGAAAAGCTTGTGAAGCAAAGGTTTTCAAATCCAAGATACATAGCCATCTGTTTAAACCTTTATTCCAAACACCAGCTAGGCATATAACAACTTTTTGGTCAACAAGGGAGGTGTGGTTAACAGGACAGTTAGTTAGGAAAAAGTAGCTTCATGTTTGACAGCTCACTAGCCCCCATCCTAAAGAAACCACCCCTCACTCTTCACATAATCCCATTCATGTCATATATCTTATAAGTTTGAATAACAGCTACTGATTTCTTAGCATTAAGGCTCATATGCTGCAACATCTGAGTACAAACTCAGTAATAGGTATGGGCGCAAACCTGATATAACATTCATACGCAAAATACAACTTTGATTGCCAGTTGCAGATACAAAAATTTAAACATGTTAACAAGATTAAAAACATTATCTCAAACATCCAAGTTACCTCTGAATGTGAGGTAGAAGCATATCCAGCAGATCATTCTTCTGCAACATTAAAAAACATCTCACAATTAGATCAAACTTAAGATAGGATATAAGTAGAGTGTACACCAGAAAAACTAATGAACCTTGCAACTTTTATAACCAAACTTCAGAAGATAAAGTCTTTAGATATGGTTCTTATCTTGATGCAGAACAAGGCAACGTACATTATATTAGCTTCAATCATGCCTAAAAGATACCAAGACGTACTGTATATGGATAACCATATGCTTAACTTATCTAGTTATTCATTATCGAAAAACCCCTTATTCCCCCAAATAACTAATAAGCACCTTGGCATAAGCTTGTAAGTTCTTTATACAAGCTTTACCCAAACACCCCCTAAATCCCATATTCTCATGACAGGTTTCCCTCGCACAAACGGACGCCGCTTTACACATGATAATTAGGGAAAAAAGAAATACATTCCAATGTATAATGCACTTTGACATAAGCTTTACCCAAACACCTTCAATAAGCTTTTTAACTTTTTTTATACCCAATAACTTATTAACCTCTTAAAATAAGCCTACACAGAGTAGTAAAACTCGGATCACAAAGTGATTCAACCATTACTAGCTGCAAGGCCAGTGACCAGGGCGAGTTGAGCAGAATCGGCCGAAAGATTCAATTTGGTCACAAGTTGGTCAGCTCGGTGCTAACTCGTAAAAAAACTCGGCTCGATGTATTTTAACAAGTGTGTTAATGTTTCTAAACATATACTTCTAGTGTCCATGAACATTTATATAGTCCTTTAAACATGTCATACTCTTACACATAGCTTCAAAACTTATATATAAAAATTCCTATCTAAGACTATGAGTACTCCCTGCCTAGGCCGATAACTCACTACAAGCAAAACAACAGAGCTATTTGCCTTCAATCATGCTCAAAATATACTAGGGGGATGTATGATTCAAATTTTACGAATCATATATGATTTTTACGAATCATGTATGATTCTCAAAAATCGTATATGATTCGTAAAAATTGAATCATATATGATTTTCACAAATCATATATGATTTTTGTTGACCGAAATTTTGAAAAAAAAAAGTTGTTAAAAATATATAGTAGTGCATATCTATAGAAAGATAATTTAATTCTCATCGCGATGGTATAATTTTTATCGCGTAACGATTAACAGTTTGCGAGATATTTAATTTTTTAAAAAATGGTAAAAGTTTATCATAATAAAAAAATGAATGACTATTATTGGTTTATTGGATCTATGGTAAATTTGAGATCTATATTGAACTTTTGCCTATAGTCCAATAAATGCTTTTCTGAGTCAGAAATATGGTTACAGTTGCCCATATTGCAAGTTGCCCGAAAAGAAAAGTTGACATTCCCACACCTAGGACAGCTCGAGTCATCTTCTCTACGACCACCTAAATCATGAAAACTTGAGAGTTAAACTTTCTAACATTCAAGAAAAAATAGGATTAAGGAGTAAGTATCATCTCATACAAAATAAACTTATGGGTCTCGGTCTAAACTCACAAGAGAACAAATTTTATGCAAAAGTATTTAAAGGCTTTAAAAAGAACGTAAAGCTTTAGGGTGTATTTTGGAGCTCAAACAAATAGAAACTAAAACTAGGGCTAAATAAGGAAGTGTTAATTTAAGCTTACTTTTGGGCTTATGAGCTTATTTGACTATGCTTATATCTCATACGCCCATAGTCTTCTGCTTATTTAAAGACTTGTGAGCTTATTATGACTTAAAGATGAAAGATAAACTCATAAGCTAGAAAAAAGCCGGATTTGGGGGTGTTTGTTTAAGCTTGTATGTGGCTTATAAGCTTATTTGTATTTTGGCTTATATTTCATAAGCCCCAATTTCCGTCTTATTCTGAGACTTATGGGCTTATATAAGATTATTATGATATGATAAACTTATATAAGCCCATAAATCTCAAAATAAGCCGGAAAATTAGGGCTTATGAAGTATAAGCCGAAATCAAATAAGCTAATAAGCCCACATATAAGCTTAAATAAACACCCCTCAAAGATGAGCTTATGGGATATAAGCCGAACCAAATAAGTCTTGTGAGCCCATATTTTCCGGCTTATTTTGAGACTTATGAGCTTATTATGATATAGAGATGGAAGATAAGCTCCTAAGCTAGAAAAAAGTGAACATGATTGTATTTTTTTTGGTTAAAATACTTGGTAAATGATATGATGATTAAATTTAAGTATAAGTTATACTTCGTGTAAATATGTTCTTACTATTTGCCTTTATTTTTGGATTATGTTTAGGTGCAATTTGGTATTTGGGGTTAGGATTGGTCTAGAAAACCAAAGTAGAATTTTTTTATTTTATTTGTAGCTTTAGCTTTAAAAGTTTGGGATCAATCCTAAAAAATAATAGTATTAGAAAAGATATTATGTTGGGTGGGGATAAGATTAAAATGTGGGTCACATTAATTATTGTCTCTAACTCTCTCTTACATTAGTATTTCTTACTCTAAAAAAATAATTAATTTTATTAAAATATATTATTTTAAACTAATTTAATATACTTTATATCTATATAATACGTACCAATCAGACCCTTAGCTTTGGTCTATGGATTTTAATATACTTTTTTCACTTAACTTCATATAATTTATATAAATTTCAACCACTAAAGTTTCTATTAATCACCTCATTTTTTAAAATTATTGTTTTCACAAATTTTACACCTATATTTTTATGTTTTTTTTTCCTCCACCAAATTTATCAAAGTTTGACCAATTTTTTTTTAATTGATTTTTAAGTGACCAATTTTTTTTTAATTGTTTTTCTTAATAAAATGTTTTTAGCAAAAAACTTCATAAATGATGTAATTCTTTTACGGTATAAAAGATAACACAAACCACAAACAATCTCACAAACCTACAACTTTATGGTAGATGTGCACACTCACATACCATTATATGGTTGATATGCGATAGTAACACCTGAGTACTTGTCCATCAGGTTGGGTGATGGCAGAAAATGTAGCCAACCGTTGGAGCAGGGAGCAAAAGGGGTACTAACTGGGTGACAGGGTATGTAGTTGATTATGGTCAGTAATAAATCTATTAGGGGAGAAATAAAATTTGACTATGAAATAATGAAAATTATCTCATGGTCACTCTGATTTATAAACAGATAAGTGAAATGAACTTGAAGACATGGAATCAGGTTGCTCAGTTGAGTTTGGATCTTCACAGCGATTGCTATCGAGTTTAAAATCAACTGCTTAGTCGTGGTTGAAATGGGACACTCAAGATCGAATATGGTGTATGTAGATTCATTACTGTAGGTTCATCATTGTGAGTAATGAAATCAGTTTGTTTTGGTTTCCTATTCAGTTTTTTGTTGTTATAGTGGAAAATGAAGTACTAGGCCACCCACGATCTAACAGGCCACAATATCATGTGGTCCAGTCCAAACTATAATAAACGACCCTTTACTTTTTGACCCAGGCCACCCACTATCAAAGGTCCCAACTCCACAATATCTTGTCATGAATTTTTAAACATCAAACAAAGCAAACCAAGTCTCACATTTTCAATAACATATTTCCCTCTCAAATTACCTTCCAAACACCATTCATTTCATGATCTGCCAAACTTAACACTCTTCAAAGTAACCAAAATGAAATCCAACCATCTTAACAAGATTTTTACCAGCAAAGAAATAACCAAAACCCCGCAATCTAAGCCACACATTTTCGCTCATAATTCCACACAGCTTCTTAAAACCAAACACTTTCAAACCATCAGACAGAAGAGGAATCTAACCCAACATCATTCCTTATAATATCATATTTAACCTTCCAAACATAGATACCAACCAGCTAAGGGCCAAGACCAAAAACCACACCAAGACAGTAACCAACAAATTCCAAAATTACTAGTATCCAAGGCCACCAGCAGATTTCTATCCCACAAAGAACATATATGTATCATATTATTGTTTCAAAACTATAACTTCAAATATCTAAAGAGCAACAAATAGTAACTATTGAAAACACTTATATACATATTTTAGCAAAACTTTATCATTTTCATCCATCATGTATCTTTACAACACTAAAAATAAAGTGTCCACATAAAACAGTTTAATCTTATTAGCTTTCTAAGGTCAGATAATGTTGAAATATCAATTTCATTGTTATTTTGAATCTAATCAAGCTGTCAAATAAGTTCTCCAATCCTATAAGTTCGTATTCCTTCAAGTGTCACCAAGATTCATAGAACAAAAGGATTTATGCTAAAATGAGTTATCTTTTAAGTATTTCATTGAGACATTTTATCAAACGGCTTATGTGCATATTACAACTGACTCGTTTAAACGATTAAACATATGCAAATGAACTCGAATAAAGAAACGCAATACCTTCAAATTATAGTTATTAATAACATCAGTAATTATAAACCAAACCGTGTATTGTGATGTCACAATGGTAGCACCTCAACATAATCTGAATTTGATAAATAACAAATAACGCCATTCTCAACGCAGAGAAAAAAAAGTCTTGCACTTTCAAAATCGAGAGAAAATAAGACGAGAAAATTCCTTAAATTGCCCAAAATCAAAAGGGTAATCCACTTTCTTGCTTTAATAGATTTTATATAAAACTCAACCCAAATAACATAACCCACCAATGTTTTCATATCCGCTGCAACACGCGGGCCAATAAACTCGTTATTTGTATATTGTTATGTTATGTGTTTAACTTATTTTTGATACCTATGCACTAGAAACATGGTATACGAATGTGTTGCAATTAATTTTGATCATGTCCTCTTTTCGTGAATATTTAACATAAAACTCAACAAGAACAAGAACACCCAATCCATCATAAACAATAAACATGATAACAGGCATATTATAACAAAAAACAAAACAGAGCTTATGTTATTAGTCAAGAAGGTACTGCTAGCTGCTTATTTTATTAGTCAAAAAACAAAACAGCTTATGCTTTTGGCCGGCTAATGAGTCTTTCGTAAGTTTCTTCCATTGTTATTAGTTTAAGGTTATCTAATAAACATGATAACAGACATCTTGGACCGTTATCCTTTAAATTAAAGTTATGATGCAATAAAAGTCTAGTCTTCCCACTCTCAAGTTTTAAATGTGATTATACATAGAAGGTAGTTATCATCAAAATATAATTAAGGAATAAATTGGTTTGTCCTATATACATATAAACGGTCGTAGAATTATCTTTATCACCAATAATTGCTATAAAAACTTTGACTAGTTAGTATATTCTCAATCAAAAATCATTCATCTCACCAGCTGTCACAACTGTTAACATGCAAAACTAAGGATAAAAAGCCAATACTTGTTCTCATAATTTTAAGTAAATTTCCAAAAATGAAGTCACCACAAGCAATAATTCACTTGTCATCTTCCTCTCTTACTTCTTTTCTCTTTTACGGATAACATGTCTCACTTCCGCTGCAATATCTGCATCCTATGGCAGTAATGAAACTGATTATCACGCGTTGTTGTTATTCAAGTCCAAGATCACCCATGATCCATACAAAGTTCTAACCTCCTGGAACCATTCCTTTCATTTCTGTGAATGGAGTGGTATTTCATGTGGAAAGCGGCACAAACGAGTGACTGTTTTATGGCTGCAATCGCAAGGCTTAGAAGGCTCGTTGTCTCCTCATGTAGGAAACCTCAGCTTCCTCCGCGAGCTTTATCTTAGGAACAACAGCTTTCAAGGAACAATTCCTCATGAACTTGGTCGTCTATCTAGGCTACGTCGTCTTAATCTTAATATAAACGAATTCATTGGAGTCATACCAACAAACTTGTCTGGTTGTTCTAACCTCGAAGAGCTTTTGCTCGGTCGAAATAAGCTAGTAGGAAGCATACCCAAGGGAATGAGTTTACTCTCAAAACTTTATCGTCTTGTAATTAGCCTCAATAAGTTAACTGGTGGAATCCCACCTTTCTTGGGGAATATTACATCAATGGAAGAGTTCTATGCTGCCAGGAACCCGTTAGGTGGGAGCATTCCAGATACTTTAGGTCATTGGAAAAGCTTGACGACATTTGCCTGCGAAGAGTGCAACTTATATGGAAGCATCCCTCAATCCATTTTTAACCTCTCACTCCTAGTTAATATTTCCTTACCTGGTAATCACCTCACTGGTAGTCTACCTTCAGAAATTGGTAATCAGCTCCAAAATCTTGAGTTCCTTCAGTTAAGGGATAACAAATTGACAGGAGTTCTTCCACCTTCTCTTTCTAATTGTTCTAAATTATGGTATCTTGAAATGGCTAACAACAATTTTAGTGGGAAGTTGACAATTGATTTTTCAAAACTAAGAGATATTAATATAATTAGATTACAGAATAACAACTTCCATGGACGCGGAGAAGCTGATGACATGACGTTTGTTGATTCTTTGAAAAACTGCACCAGATTAGTATATTTGGGACTTTATAATGGCAACCTTACAGGAGTGCTTCCAATATCAATAGGTAATCTCTCTCATCAACTCAGCTCTCTATATTTAGGAAACAATCACTTATTTGGTAGTCTAGTTGGTTTGACCACTTTATTTTTACAAAATAATAGATTCAAAGGAAACATCCCCAGTACCATTGGAAAACTTAAAAAGCTACAAGTTCTTGGTCTATATAGCAATCAATTTTCAGGACCTATACCTGTCGCCATTGGAAACTTATCATTGTTGACTGAACTTTATTTATATTCCAACAAATTAGAAGGTCATATTCCATCAAGCCTTGGGAATTGTAAAGAACTTAATGGGTTAAACCTTGATGACAATAGACTCACTGGAAACATACCCAAGCAACTTCTTCAACTTCCATCACTAAATTATTTTTTATATCTTTCTCAAAACCGCTTGTCTGGTTCCATTCCATCAGAGATTAAAAACCTCTATAAGTTGAGCTAAGGCAACATTACTAGTAGCCTTGGTGAGTGCCTTAGCCTTACAGAGTTATACCTTAGTGGCAACCAATTTCAAGGCTTAATACCATCTTCATTCAGTTCCTTGGGAGGATTGGGGGTACTCGACATTTCTGAAAATAATTTATCAGGTAGAATTCCACAATTTTTAGACAAATGGAAATCCTTAGAGTATTTGAACCTATCCTTTAATGATTTTGAGGGTGAAGTACCGACTGTAGGAGTGTTTGCCAATGCAAGCGCATTTTCGGTTTTGGGGAACAATAAGCTTTGTGGTGGTTTGGTTACACTTGAGTTACCCAAATGCAAGGAGACAGGTAGTAAGAAAAAAAGGTTTCCTTTCTTCATATTAGTCATCGTGATTGCACCGACGTTGCTCATAATATTATGTTGTGTACATCTTTTGTGTAAGAAGAAACGCAATAGTCAACCATCTGAGTCATCGGGTAGTCAACTGTTCATGAAAGTTTCTTACAGTCAACTTCTCAAGGCTACTGATGGCTTCTCTGCAGCAAATTTGATTGGAGAAGGTGCATTCAGCTGTGTTTATAAAGGGATCCTCGATTCCGATGATGGCAACTTTGTTGCAATCAAAGTTCTACGTCTTGAATATCCAGGAGCTTACAAAAGTTTTCTAGCAGAATGTGAAGCTTGGCGGAATATTCGGCACCGTAATTTGTTGAAGATAATAACGTCATGTTCAAGTGCTGATTTCCAAGGAAATGATTTTAAAGCTCTGGTTTATGAGTTTATGCCCAATGGAAGTGTACACGATTGGCTTCATTCAAGTGCATATACATCGACACTGAACCTTCTTCAAAGAATAAATATTCTTAGAGATGTTGCCAATGCACTTGATTATCTTCACAATCGCTGCCAAACAATGATTGTTCATGGTGACTTGAAGCCAAGTAACATTCTACTTGATGATGATATGGTGGCTCATGTTGGAGACTTTGGTTTAGCTCGGCTACTTGGTACAGAATTAAACCAAAACAGCTCAACCGGGGTTAAAGGAACAATTGGTTATGCACCTCCAGGTAGTATTCAATAAGGCTTACATTTACTTACAAATTACTGTTTGTAAATTAACTAATTGTTTTTAATTCACAGAGTATGGTCTCGGGAGCAAGATGACAAGTATTGGGGATGTCTACAGTTTTGGAGTATTATTACTAGAGGTGATGACCGGGAAAAAGCCAACAGATGAAATGTTCAACGATGGTCTTAGCCTTCACAAATCTGCTTACATGGCATTACCGGATCATGTAATCGATGTTATTGATGATGATGTAATTGTGTTGCAAAGTACGGAAGCAAATGCAAAGAAAGTGGAAGAATGTTTGGTTGCAATTATCAAGATTGGAGTATCGTGCTCTGTGGATTCACCACCACAACGAATGAAAATAGAAATTGTTGTCAATGAGTTGCAGCGTATTCTTGACGTGCTTCAAAATATTTAAGGTACTCTGTTCTATCCTTTTGCAGAATATGATTTTAAATGAGTTTGTTAATAAACAATCACTAACTTGGTTTTATTTTTGAACGCTTTCAGATCTAGTACCAAGCTTTCTTTGTGAAATTTGAAAGTAAGTGCAGCAAGGAGGAGTGCATGTCGTAGTTATATAAACGTTACTTTGTCAAATATGTTTGTAAGTGTGTTTTAATTTTCTTGTTGCATAAGTACTGTAAGTGGGTTATACATTCCTGATGACTTATCATGTGTATGAACCATGTTTATGATCAAGTGTGTCTATTTGAATGAGAAAGTCTGTTGGTTACATCACTGGATCCTTTCATGGGGGCAAAGTTTGTTTGTTTCATGTAGTCAGATTACACTAACTTGGCTAGATTTAGGTCTTGTAGTTTCTTTACTATTAGGCCCGGTACATGTTACTGTCTTTTTACCAAAAACGCGTACAAAAAAGAAATGCTTCGACAACCCCATCCCAGAAATCTGGAGGGTGAATCTGGGGAACGTTCTTTTGCTTCTCAAGTAGTAAAAAATCGAAAATTTACTTGATTTCGAGTTCATGGACCCGCCACCTAAACTTAACATTCTTAACTACATGTATCACCTATGGATATTGGAACAAGTGAAAGCTCTACGAAAGGCTTGGGATGTGAGTTATCAGTTACTCGACATCTTGAAAAAGCTCATGATCTGGCTGACATCATGTGGGTCGAATTGGAACGTCATCAGAAAAGCGATATGCTCAGTTACTTCCATAACGCTGCAAAACGTAAAGGGATCGGGAATACATAAGTATTAGGAACTGGATGCCGTGCCATATGCATCGGACCTCAGCTTTATGTTGCAACATCTTGGATGGTATGGCTGCTCTTTGAATAAATATTCATAAGGGTGGCAAAAGTAATGTTTTGGTTTTTGGAATAAAACAGTTATTAAGCTTTTAACTTTTTTAATCTGATATTCATTTTAGCTTCGTACTTCATAAGCTGAGAACAATTCATATGTTGAATCTGGACTGTCCTATAGTTTGAAACATTGCTTCATTTGGCCCTGGGTGCAAAAATGAGACTGAAGATTAAATTTTTTTGTGCAATAACTTAATGGTTTGTATAAAAAGGTAATTCGAGTTCATGCAAATTATATGACGTATGAGAAAGAACTGATATCGTGCACCGAAAAGGTTTGTACAACATAATGCATGGAAACATGGATGGGTTAGGTAACGGGTCAAAACAGGATCAGGTGTATATGGATATATTACTGTCGGTTCATCATTGTGAGTAATATTATCAGGTTGTTTTGGTTTCTTACCATACATATTTCTACCTTCCCTTTTTCCAATTCCTATTTTTGTTGTTATAGTGGAAAATGTTGCAAATATAGGAAAAGATTCATTCTTAAACCAGTTGCATAAAATATCAGCTTTGCCTCAGCCAGACACACGCTAAAAGTACATATTAGAAAAGTTATACCCGGTCAGAGTTCGTTCAAGTGTATTGGGTGTATAGGGCTCTGTAATCCATTCCCAAACAAGACCATGCCATGAATTTACCACAAACTTTAGACTACTCATCAAAGACTTGTGTATGGCTCAAATGAGCATGGTTCACTGGACTATACCAAAACAAATAGGCACTGAACCAAATGGATTTGCTCTCATAGTATCAGCATTAGTAGCAAAAATAAAGTCGCTGACTTGGGAGAGAGTACTCCAATCTATTTTAAAAGACTGCCAGGTTAAACAGTAGAAACCGTAAATGGGGAGTGCTGATGAATTCAAGACTAGTCAACCGTTGCAGGATCACATCCTGGTCGAACAAGCACACACAAACAACCGACACCTATTTAAGATGGGCAATTGACTTCAAATCATATTAATACAATCCTATTTGTTCATGCAACTCAATGATAAGTATCTAATAAATAAGACGACACACAGTTGAAAAGGTACAGCACCTGCTAAGAAGACTTAGCCCAGCAACTCACTGGGTGACACATGCATGTAAATGTAAAAAATCTCTTAAAGACCACAAATCGCGATTTTTATATGCTACAATATGACAACACAAATCACAAATCGCTATTTTTATATGCTACAATATGCTACAATAAAGACCACAAATCTCTTAACTCGATAACCGCAGCAACAGGAAGACGAAGACGACGACATGACTGACTTTCAGACCCATACTGAGCAACAGCTGGACAACTCTGGACCTTCTTAAACATGTCCTAGTACTCACTGGAACAGTAGATACATAAACACATACTAATAAAAAATAGACGGATGACCATGTGCTTCATTATAGCATAATTCGCAGCAAGATTATAACCAAACGAGAAAGTAAATCGGTAAAGAAAGAAATTGACCAGAAAGTATTTCCGCTTTACATTCATGGGGATTGTAAGCATGCAAAAACATAACTTAATAAAACATTCGACAAAAACAATACAGACCTGATCATTGTTTTCTTCTTCTGCAGGGGAATTCTGGGATTCTAATGGTTTGTCTGCACTCTGCACCGCAGTTCTGTCGGTTACATTTGGTCCTAAAAGGATAGTGTATGTTGTTACATTTGTCACACTTCCAGCTCCCTTCTGGCATATCTGCTTCTGAAACAAAATATGATACATATATAAGATTCAGACTCAAACGTCACAAATAAGTAACCAATTATATATACACGAAGTACTTACTGGAACCTGGTTTAGGTGAGTTGCATTTCCTCATGTTACAGACTGCTCTGAAGGAAAAATTGACATTTCCACATTTTGGGCATTCCCAGTCATTTTCTCGTGTTCCATCTGTAAGAAGCAAGTGAAACAATGAAAAACAGATCGTAAATTACAATCATCTGCTAGCCTGTGTAGCAGTATATGAATAAGTTAGATATAACATACCTTTCCAGGCCGAGGTCCTATAAAAATTCAAAAACCAAATGATCGATCAATATAACATCACATGTGTATATACATGTTGTTAACATAGGGAGTAGGTGAACGAATAATCAAATTTACTCGTTGCAATTAGGGGGTGTTTATTGCGGCTTATATTGCCGGATTATAGCTTATTTGGTTTTAGGCTTATATTTCATAAGATTTTGTGGATTATTTTGAAACTTTTCGGCTTATATAAGTCTAAAACCAAATAAGTCATAAGTCGGCTATATAAGCCGAAACAAACACCCCCTTAGTTGATTGATATAACAAAATTCAGACATACCATGGCAGCCTGAGCAATGGGCAACCGCAAACCGAACTGTTCCATCAGCTGAGGTAAACCATTCCACACACCTGCAAAAAAGATGTAATTCCAGTTTCAGCAAGATGTCACATATTAGCAGGTAGCGGTGTTACTCGGGTTGGGTTTGGGTCGGGTCAAACCGGGTCAAGGCTAAAAATAACATACCCGAACCCGACCCTATTTGAACTCGGGTTAGTTGGGTTCGGGTCCACTCGGGTCAGTGCTATTCGGGTTTGGCCAACCCGAATATGAGTAAAATGGTCATAAAATTGCCTATTTGTTCTAATTTAGATAGATAATTTATAAAAAACCATATTGAAAAAAAAAACCCGAGTTAGCCAAAAATATCTAACCCGATACCCAACCCTATTTAGCATCCGGGTTGACACAAACAACCTGAATAAGATTATTGAACAAAATAAGTATCAGAATACCATAACTTCTAAACAACACACGGTAAACAATAAAAAGGCCAAAATCACCCAAATAAAAACACATACCAGTTCCTATCATGGGCCCACCTGAATAAGCAGGTGTGGCAGAGAGTTGCAAAGGACGGGACAATAAGGGTTCCCTCCAAGCAGACGGCTGTTGTAGTTTAATGATAAGCGGAACCATCATAAGGAGGCATAGATGTTCCATTAAACGGAGATGCAGCATAAGGTGTTACACCCATATACATTGAAGAGGGTGCACCGGAACCAGCGTAAGGAGAAGACGAGGAGTAGCCTTGTGGGGTCGGCATTTGCCTTGGAGCAGATTTCTGTTGAACGAACATTTCATTGAAAGTGTAATTAATAAAGATAACTATAGGACAAAATACACATCAGCAAACTGATGCAGGATAAACAAATATTTTAAATTTGATTACACCCATCGTAGGACTAAAATCCAGTATAAATTCAACTATTAGTTATCAAAACTACCAATATGCTTTGATGAGCAATCAATTTTGTTACAGGTCCTGTTAAATGCCTATTCTCTTACGGCCAAAAAATGATAACTACTACAACATGTTTTATAGACGGATTGTGTAACTTACTGAGTTATGATCAGCTGGTCTTGGCTGTGTACAGTTGCGCATATTGCAAGCTGTCCGAAAAGAAAAGTTAACATTCCCACAGCTAGGACAGGTCCAGTGATCTTCTCTACGACCACCTAATATCATAAGTACAAAAAATATATATGACTAAGAAGTAAGTGCTATTTACACATAATAGATGTATGGGTCCATGTATAAACTAACACGGGAATAAGTAAAAGCTTACACTCCCAATGTGTTTCTAACCAGTAACCATGAGGAAGCTAAGATTCTGTTTTTCTTTTTCTGGGTTAAAAAGCTAAGCTAAGATTCTGTTTGACGAGGCATTCCAATGTTTTCAAAGGGCTGTGGATGAGGTACATTTTCTTTGCTTGTGCATACAAGGCTCAAAAGTTGAATGGTATTTCCGCATACTAATCAGTTCTAACCTTGTGAATGTTTATGATGAAATATATTGTTTCAGTGTCCAGATAGTGAGCATTATCTCCAACCTTTGGTTGCCTGTGCTTAGGTATATTTCACCCTTGTGGCTTGTTTTTAGTTGTAGTTTCTTACTAGTCGCTCTAGGTCATTTTGTGCCATGTTATTTGTTTTAAATTAGTCACTCGTTTTTGTTGTTGTTTATTTATTTCGGGTAACTTGTGAATTGAACCAAGAAATATAAAAATTAGTCAAACTATGGCTTGCGATGGACAAGTCCGATGGCCACAATAGATGACTGATACAATAGTAACATTCAATCTAAGCTAGAGCATACTGTATATACTATAAACCATGCCCACATAACATGACTTATTATCCAACTCAGGAACTGATCACTCAAGAAGAACCATCATCCAAATACGAATTCCACGCATCAGCATATAGAGAAACCAAAACTAGGGCTAAGTAAGCGGGTGTAAGTTTAAGCTAATTTTTAGGCTCAGGAGCTTATTTGACTATGCTAATATCTCATACGCCCATATTCTCCGGCTTATTTTCAGACTTGTGAGCTTATTATGACTTAAAGATGGAAGATAAGCTCCTAAGCTAAACTATAAAACGGAAAAAATGAGCTTATGATATATAAGCTGAAAGCCCAAACATAAGCTTAAACAAATCCAATTATAAGCTCATAACCTAGACTATCACAACGAATTATAAGGGGATGTTTGTTTAAGCTTATTTTTAGGCTTGTGAGCTTATTTGACTATGCTTAAATCTCATACGCCCGTAAAATAAGATGAGCTTATGAGATATAAGCCGAACCAGATAAAATCATAAGCCCAAAATAAGCTTAAACAACGCCCGCTAAGTTCAAAGTTTCACCTGAGTAACCTCCAATTAATATAACTGGCAAAACCCAATTAGTCCATACTTCTAATCAGATGTATGTGACACTAATATGAGTATATATCAATAAATTATCACAACCAATTAGAAAAGAAAGAGAACGTACCATCAAAGTAGCAAAACTAAAAAAGAAAGAAATTACGAACCAGGCCCCCAAAGTATGTAACAAGTTGTGAAAACTATCCTAAAATTTTTGTTATTTACGATTTTGTTATATAACAAAATTTGTTTACCAAATATCTAACAAATATCTTTCACACATTTTTACTCGAAAACGCAAAACTAAGGTACCGCGATTACATCCATAGCTCAAACGGGACACGAAACACACACAATTACACTTTATAAATTTCAGCACACCCTTTAATTATTTTAAGCCTTAGCTTAGTACCTACTTATTAAATTAAACTAAATGCCTTACTAGTATTGACTTTGACCTTAATGACCATTAAATAAAACACTATAACTTTTGGATAAGCAAACTTAGCATACAAACATTTTGCTCCCCTTTGCTTCCTCCTCTTCTTTCGGGCTGAAAGCAAACCAACCACACTCTTTATTAGGGCTGCTCATCGGGTGAAAACCGGACCGAGACCGAATTCGGCAAAAACACTAGACCGAGACCGAGACCGAATGTGGTCGGTCCGGTCCGGTCCAACAAGGCTAAATTTTCGATTTGTGGTACGGACCGGACCGGACCAAGACCGAATTTGCCAAAAACTGTAGACTGAGACTTGACCGCCATGTCTGAAGAAACAGTTGATTTCTGTTGGGCAGTTGGATGAACAGGGACACGAGGTTAAGTTCAGGAACGGGCAGTGGAAGGTTATGAAGGGAAATCTAGTCGTAGCTCGAGGAAATAAACAAGGTTCGCTGTATATGGTCAGTTTACCGTCTGAGGGAGTAACCTTCCCGGTTCAGAAGAAGACCAAAGTCCGGTTCACAGAGTCTCGTGGGCAGAAGAAGGTTTGCTTTGCAGATGGCAAACCCAGAGTCACAGGTCAGATTCAAGTTGAACGTGCTAGAAAAGGTTCAGTAAAACCAGTCAGGGGCATTCATGACAGTGGGAGCACAGGTTGTGCTTCAGTCAGAGTTACCAGACGACAGTGGGTTAAGAGAACCAGTATTCCAGCCGTCAAAGTCTCTCCAGTTGATTATCTGCTTTATTCGGAGAGTGTTTGTTCTCAGGTTCCAGGATCGGGCAGTTCGTGTCAGTGGGAGCCGATAGGGACAAAGAATGAGTCAGTGACAGTTTCAGTCATGCTGATGTGTTGGAGCTAACGAGAGCTTCAACGGGCCTACAGGTTAACTGATGAGAAGGCCAGGGTAACTAGGATGGAGCTAAGATCAAAAGTTCTTTTTTACAGAAATACAGAGATACAAAGTTGAAGCACAGGTGAAGATTGTTTCGTGGCTTCAAGTGGGAGATTGTTGAGTGTGAAGCCACTTATTAGGCTGGTCAAAAAGGTAGTGCTAGAAAACATAGACAGCCGTAATTGACCATGTTCTTCTTGATTGATGGACGGCCATAATTTACGGTGATTGATGGGCGGCCGTAATTGACAGCCGTAATTGACAGCCGTAATTGGCAGCCGTAATTTACGGTGTGTTTATTTGACCAGTTATCATCTCAATCTCTATTTAAGAGATTGCTCTGTATTTGTAAACAACACACAACACAGGAGAAATAAAAATACTCCTAGTTACCCACGGTGGACGTAGGTCAGATTAGACCGAACCACCTTAAATCCTTGTGTTTTTTATTGTGCTAGTTAATTGTGTTTGTATGTGTCGTGTCCGATCCTAACATTCACCCCATTTAATCACACAACAAGCATCCAACGAGGGTAGTACGTTACACCATCACTTATCGTCAAATACTAACAAGCAGTAAGCATCAAAAGCAATCTTAAATCCATATAAAAAAAACACAAATCTTAAAAAACTTTCATAGGCTTAGCAACATACCAAAACCCGAAAATCAATCAATTAACATTAAAGCTTCAAAATCTAAGCTCCCAATAACATCAACAAATCTCACAATTATCTAAACATCAATTAAACCAAAATCTAAAAAATAATCAACCTAAACATAAATTCTAGTTTTTTCTTCTACAAACAATCATAAGAACCTTTTCATCAAACATCTCGTGAACACTCAGTGTAAAATGAGCTAATCTATGGTTTTTCACGTATTGTCAAATAATAACAAGCTACAAACATCAAAAGCAATCTCAAATCCATATCCTAACAACTAACCAACAAAATCTCGAAAACCTGAATCCAATCCAAATCCAATCAAAAAAAGCATCCATGCTCAAAATCTCGATACCGAAAACCTAAACATCATAATTCATACCATTACAACACACAACATACGCATCCAACAAGGGCACTTATCATCAAATACTAACAAGCGGTAAGCATCAAAAGCAATCTTAAATCCATATAATAACAAGGGCAAATATAAAAAAAAAGTACTATACTTGCCACCTATTCCTCTTCAGGGTAGCGAACAAAATTTTTTACTTCTGCGGGTAATATACTTTCAAATTCATCCTCTTTAGGGTATTTTCATGAACAGTTGGACAATTTTGCCCCTATTACCCACAAGAGGAAATGGAAAGTATGATACTTTTTTTTATCATTTGCCCTAGTTTTTTATTATGTTAAATTTTGGATATGTATTAAGATAAATTATTTAATGATTTATAATTGTGTTAAATCTATGATAAAAATGTTTTGTTTTAAGTTTACACTATTTACTTATTAAGATAATTTAGTTCCACCAGCCACTTCCATTTGCAAAGGACATGAGTTTAAATAAGTATACGCGTGCATGGCACGTGTGGGGTTCAAATAAGCAGTTTTAACCCTTACCATTTAGGCGGGAAAAGCCGTTACAGCCATTTCATCATTTCATTTGTATATAACACAATTCATTTCACATTTGTAAGCGGTTTTGATTTTGTAATTCTCTCTTGTAATAAACTTCTACAAGTCAGTAAGCCATAACAAATCCTATTAACTAATTCTTGAGCTCAATTCTTATTTGAATCTCGTTGATTCCTGTAAGAGTGTATCAACTGGTATCAAAGCAGTCAATTCCGGCATCTTAACCCATAAACCTATTGAGTTTGATCGTCGCCGATCAAATTCTGGCCAAAATACATTCGTTTCCTATCACAAATACGTTACCCTTGTTAATTCTTATTCCGTTTTCTTAGCCAAAACACGTTTTCCGTACGGCTAGTACATTATTTATTATTTAAAAAAAAGTATCATACTTTCCATTTCCTCTTCTGGGTAATAGGGGCAAAAATGTCCAACTGTTCATGAAAATACCCTAAAGAGGATTAATTTGAAAGTATATTACCCTCAGAAATAAAAAATTTTGTTCGCTACCCTGAAGAGGAATAGGTGGCAAGTATAGTACTTTTTTTTGATATTTGCCCTAATAACAACTCAAATCTTAAAAAACATTCATAGAATTAGCAAAATCTCGAAAAGCAAAACCCGATACATCAATCAGTTAACAATTAAAGCTAATAAAGATGAGCTCGCAAGAACATCAACAAATTACACCATTATCTAAATATCAATTACAACAAAATCTAAAAAATAATCAACCTAAACATAAATTCTAGCTTTTTCTTCTACAAACAATCGTAAGAACCTTTTCAACAAACATCTAGTCAATACTCGGTGTGAAATGAGCTAATGTATGGGTTTTCAAGTATGTATACCTATCAAGAACACACATACTTAACAAAGATAACGCCTTTAGATATGTGGTTCTTATCTCAAGGCAGAACAAGGCTACATACATTATATTGGCTTCAATCATGCCCAAAGGATATTAAGATGATGTATGTAATGTATGAGGATAACCTTCCGCTTAACTTATGCATTTATTCATTATCGAAAAAACCCCTATTCCCCCAAACACCCCCTAAATCCCATATTCCCATGACAGGTATCCCTCTCACAAACTCACGCTGATCTATACATGATAATAAGGAAAAATACAAATACATCACAATGTATAAGCTTTGTACCTTTTTTTTTATACCCAACAGCTTATTAACCAAAAACCCATCTCACAAAATCTCTCATTTCTTCAAACTTTGACTACCAATCAGTTCTGAAGTTAAATTAGAGGGTTAGGGTTTTTAATTTTCATAAAATTTGTGGATTTTGTTTAAATTGAGTTAATTTGTTTGGTGGTGGTGGTGGTGGCTGTCGGAGATGGTGGTGGACCGGTGGTTGTTAGAAATTGTTTAAGAAAAGTGATAATGAGGAAAGAGGTCGAACGGTATGTGTACGGTGTATTTTAATTTTTTGTGATAGTGAAACAAGCACACCTCTATTTAGAGATGGTGAAAAATGTTTTTATGTGATTTAAGAAGGAAGTTATTTGTTTTTAAATGAAAGTTGAAGGGGTAAAGGTGTAAATTTAAATAAGACGAAGGATAAAAAAGTAAGGGTGTTTTCTTATGCTATTTAAAGTGTGTTTTTTACGTGATTTAAAGTAGAGGTGACTATTCTCGACCCGAAACGATAAACAATACGAATCTGACACGAAGTTAAATAGGTTTTGGGTTGAGGATAAACAAGTTTGGTTCACAAACAAGTCAACCCGTATAACCCATTTAATAAACGGGTCATTTTTGGGTTAAGCAAGTATTAAACTAACAACCCGTGAACCCGTTTAAGTATGTAAGCCTTAAACAAATAAAATATAGAGTTAATTACATAAATCGTCCTTGTGGTCTGGTCAAAGTTACGGATCTTGTCCCTATACTTTTTTTTAGCGCGTTTCGTCCCTGTGGTTTACAAATCTTACGGATCTTGTCCCTGATCCGACTCGGTCCCAAAAAAGGACCTCCCTTGCAAATCTCTCTAACGTGAGGGCTAACGATCGTTATACAAACCACATGGACGATTTATGTAATTTACTCTTTAAAAAAAAATCTTTTTAGTTTTATTATTCAAAATTTTTTTAATTTTATTACGATTAAATTTTTTAATAAAAAAAACTTTTTTTTAAATTTAATTTTAATTTTATTATAATAAATTAAAAAAAAAACAAATTTTAATTTTATTATAATTTTTTTTTAAAAAAAAACTGTTTTTTCTTTAAAAAAAATTAATTTTATTAAAAACTATGGTATTTTTTCGACATTCTCATTTTATTTTATTTCTCTTTTGATATTGTACATATCTTAAGACGTCATGGCATACTTGAAACTGAAGAAATAAGCTCGCTTTCCCTTTAGTGGTCAGAATGTTTTCAGTTTAGACTTTAATCAAGGTTTTTTTTAAGTTTTCTCATGAAACAAATGTTCTCGTAAATTTGACAAGTACTTTGGTAATGTTATTATTATTTTTTTCGAAAGGCTAATATTTTATTAATAAAAAAGTTCCAAAACAAAACCGGAAATTGCAAGAAACACAAAACAAAAGAAATCAACCATGAGGTAGAACATCAAAAAGCCTTCAAATCCATCATTCCAAGCCGCCAAACCATGAGAGAACCGAGCAGTAATCAAAAAGTTTTTTTTTTTTTTTTTTTTTATTTTACTTTAATTTTTTTAATAAAATTAATTTTTTAAAGAAAAAACAGTTTTTAAAAAAAGTATATTATAATAAAATTAAAATAATTTTATTTAATTTTATTATAATTTTTTTGATTTTTTTGATTTTTTTTTAAAATTTAAAAAAAATTAAAAATAGTTTTTTAATTTATTATAATAAAATTAAAATTTGTTTTTTTTTAAATTTATTATAATAAAATTAAAATTAAATTTAAAAAAAAAAAGTTTTTTTTATTAAAAAATTTAATCGTAATAAAATTAAAAAAATTTGAATAATAAAACTAAAAAGATTTTTTTTTTTTTAAGAGTAAATTACATAAATCGTCCATGTGGTTTGTATAACGATCGTTAGCCCTCACGTTAGAGAGATTTGCAAGGGAGGTCCTTTTTTGGGACCGGGTCGGATCAGGGACAAGATCCGTAAGATTTGTAAACCACAGGGACGAAACGCGCTAAAAAAAGTATAGGGACAAGATCCGTAACTTTGACCAAACCACAAGGACTATTTATGTAATTAACTCTAAAATATATAACTTGATTTTTATGTGCAATTTGGATTTAAATGTATTTTCTTATGTACTCAAACATGGATTAGGCTTCCGGGCGTTGCGGCGGAGCATTTGGAGTTGCGTAATGTTTATAGTGCTTCTCGGACGCCTTAATACGATGCAAATCCGCTTTCTTATAAAAATTCAGTTATATACGCATAAACTTATGACCATGGGTTATGCCAAAAAATTGCTGTTTTAGTGCTTGGGCTAAAGTTTTTGCCACACGTCTTCAAAGTATCCACATGTAGCCGTTCTAAAAAAAAAAAAAAAAAAAAAAAAAAAAAAAAAAAAAAAAAAAAAGCCTACGTGTCTAGAAACCAAAACCCCTCATCCATTGTTCACTCAACTCATTCTTCAATCTAACCAATATAAGATCTAACAAAAACCCGTCATCAAAATGCAATAATTAGATAATCAAATTGCATAAACTTACACCACCATTAGCAAGAGCAATTGCCATAATAGCAGCAGCTTCCATAACCCATGATAGAGGATTCCACATAATCTTTTAACGAAAATGACAAAAAAATGCATCGAACTTGACACTTGTTGTCATTGTGTGTAGCCAACTATTTTTTTTTTCATTTTAACACAAACCTTTTGAATTTTTGTCATTGTATGTAGCCAGTTAGGTGAATTTGTGTTATTGTATGTACCCAGTCAGGCTTAGCGTTACATCGTTAGTCCTTATTTACTAACGGTCGTTAGTAAATAACTTAAAATTTCGTTCTCTTACGTTTTTATTCGTTTTCATCCGTTATTATACGTTTTTGTCCGTTTTTTATACTTTTTCGTCCGTTGCTTTTTCCCGTTTTTTACGTTTTCGTCTGTTTTCTTACATTCTCGTCCGTTTTCTTACGTTTTCGTCCGCTTTTATACGTTTTCATTCGCTTTTATATGTTTTAGTCTGTTTTTATAAGTTCTCATCCGTTTTCGTCCGTTTTCATCTGTTTTTATACGTTTTCAATCGTTTTTCATCCGTTTTATATTTTTTCGTCCGTTTTTATACGTTTTCGTCAGTTTTTAAATGTCTTTGTCGATTTTCTAACGTTTTCGTCTGTTTTTATCTGTTTTATACGTTTTCGTCTTTTTTTTAAGTTTTCATCTTTTTTCTTACACCTTCATCCATTTTTATACGTTTTTGTCCGTATTCTTAAGTTTTATACATTTTCGTCCGAAAAAGTAAGAAAATGAACGAAAAAGTAAGAAAACCAACGAAAGCGTATAAATAAAGATGAAAATGTTAGAAAACAGACGAAAACTTTAAAAAACAGACGAAAATGTATAAAAACAGTTGAAAACGTAAGAAAACGGATGAAAAACGTATAAACACGAATGAAAACGTAAAAAAAGGGACAAAACGCATAAAAACGGATGAAAACGTAAGAAAACAGACGAAAACGTATAAAAACGGACGAAAACGTATAATAACGGACTAAAACGTAAGAAAACGTAAGTAAACAAATGAAAATGTAAAAAACGGATGAAAGCATTGGACCAAAATGTATAAAACGGACGAAAAAGTATAAAAACGGACGAAAACGTATAATAACGGACTAAAACGTACGAAAACGTAAGTAAACAAACGAAAATGTAATAAACGGATGAAAGCATTGGACCAAAATGTATAAAACGGAAGAAAAAGTATAAAAACGGACAAAAACGTATAATAACGGATGAAAACGAATAAAAACGTAAGAGAACGAAATTTTAAGTTATTTACTAACGACCGTTAGTAAATAAGGACTAACGATGTAACGCTAAGCCTGACTGGGTACATACAATAACACAAATTCACCTAACTGGCTACATACAATGACAAAAATTCAAAAGGTTTGTGTTACAATAAAAAAAAAAATAGTTGACTACACACAATGACAACAAGTGTCAAGTTCGATGCATTTTTTTATCATTTTCCCAAATGACAAATAGCATCCCAAAACGACAATTTTTATCCAAAAATGACATCGTTTTGATCTAAGAGCAGTTGCCATAAAAGCAGCAGCTTCCATAACACATGATAAAGGATTCCACATAACCTTTTTATGAAAACGACAAATAGCAACCCACCGACAATTTTTAGCCAAAAACGACATTGTTTTGATCCAAGGCTATATCCAAACATGAAACGGTGTCATTTGCAGCCGACTAAAGAAAAAATAAATAAAATAAAATAAAACGCGTCGTTTTGATTCAAGCATGAAACGGCGTCGTTAGCACCATAAATGTATAAAAGGACAACTTATACACAGCTTTTAAATCAGCACGAATGACCACATATTATAGCACTTAGACCTCATATTGCCCTATACGATGCCTTTAGATATGTTGTTCTTATCTCTAGGCAGAACAAGGCTACATACAGTATATTGGCTTCAATCATGCCCAAAGGATAATAATATGATGTACTGTATCAGGATAACCTTATGCTTAACTTATGCATTTATTCATTTTCGAAAAAACTCCTTATTCCCCCAAATAACTAATAAGCACTTTGGCATAAGCTTGCCCAACCCATACAAGTTCTTTATATAAGCTTAACTAAACACCCCCTAAATCCCATATTCCCATGACAGTTATCTCTCTCACAAACTCACGCTGATCTACACATGATAATTAGGAAAAATACAAATACATCCCAATGTATAAAGCACTTTGACACATGAGCTTACCCAAACACATTCAATAAGCATTGTACCTTTTTTTAATACCCAGTAGCTTATTAACCTCTTAAAATAAGCCTGCCCAGTGTTGTAAAGCTCGGACCACAAAAAATCGGCGATTACAAGCCACAAGGTCAATGACCAGGGAAGGTTGAGCAGAATCGGCCAAAAGATTCAATATGGTCACAACTTGGTCAGCTCGGTGCTAATTCGTATAAAACTCGGTTTGAAGTGTTTTAACAATTGTGTTAATGTTACCAAACATACTTTTTGGTTCTATGAACAATACTATGGTCCTATAAACATGTCATACATATAATTTCAAAACTTGTACATAAAAATTCCAATACCCCCACATACTCCCTGTGTAGGCCAATCACTCGCTGTCGCCTAGCGAGATTTGCAACCTTAATTTAAGGTTTTTTAAAACCCAATAACCTATTAAGCTATTTAAATAAGCTTACCCAAACACCCCCTAAATCCCAAATGATCATATTACTATAACACATAATAGTCAAAAAAAAAAAAGGCGGCAAATACATCATCCCAATGTAATAAACATAAGTCATCACCTAATAACGATTTCCAACATCACACACACATTTAATCATCTTAATGTGAGGTTGCATATCTAGCAGATCGTTCTTCTTCATTAATAATTTACAATTAGATCAAACTGTACACGTTACATTACATTAAAAAAATGAAGTGAAGTAACCAACTCTTACCTAAATCAAACGTTTTGCTTCCACTTGAATCACTGTACTTGGTGCTTTTATTTTGTCCACTGCTGGATACACCACTTCCAAGTTCCAACGTCATCTTGATCAGCGATTCAGGATTTTACACATCTACGTATATAGGTTCCACCATAGAGGAAACTTTAGGTCTGGGAACTTTAAATGATCCTTCAACTCGTTTTGCACTTGCAAGAACATCTAATCCTGAAACATGGTAAACTTTGTGTTATTAAAGAAACTGAAAATGAATGACTATTCAAAATGCTAACACTCAAACAAGATACAAGTAGAGTGTACACCAGAGAAACTAATTCTCATAGCTTTTATAACCAAACTTAACAAAGATAACGCCTTTATATATGTGGTTCTTATCTCGAGTTAGAACAAGGCTACATACATTATATTGGCTTCAATCATGCCCAAAGGATACTAAGATGATGCAATGTATCAAGATAAGCTTATGCATTTATTCATTATCGAAAAACCCTTTATTTCATCTTTCAAGGGAGGTGTGGTTAACAGGACAGTTAGTTAGGAAAAAGTAGCTTCATCTTTCACAGCTCAGTAGCCCCCATCCTAAAGAAACCACCCCTCACTCTTCACATAATCCCATTCATGTCAATATCCCATATCTTATAAGTTTGAATAACAGCTACTGATTTCTTAGCATTAAGGCTCATATGCTGCAACATCTGAGTACAAACTCAATATAACATTCATACACAAAATACAACTTTGATTGCCAGTTGCAGATACAAAAGTTTCATTATGTTAACAAGATGAGAAACATTATCTCAAACAGCCAAGTTACCTCTGAATGTGAGGTAGAAGCATATCTAGCAAATCGTTCTTCTTCAGTGATACTTTCTGCAACATTAAAAAACATCTCACAATTAGATCAAACTGTACAGGTTACATTACATTACATTAAAATGATGACTTGAAGTAACCAACTCTTACCTTAATCAAACGTTTTGCTTCCACTTGAATCACGGTACTTTCTGCTTTTATTTTGTCCACTGCTGGATACATTACTCCCAGCGTCATCTTGATCAGCGAGTGACGATTTTTCCACATCTTCGTCTACAGATTCCATCATAGACGAAAATTTTGGTCTGGGAACTTTAAATGATCCTTCAACTCGTTTTGCACTTGCAAGAACATCTAATCCTAAAACGTAGTAGTAGTAAACTTTGTGTTATTAAAGACACTGAAAATGAATGACTATTCAAAATGTTAACACGAAAACAAGATACAAGTAGAATGTAAACCTCAAAAACTAATCCTTACAGCTTTTAAAACCAAACTTAACAAAGATAACGCCTTTAGATATGTGGTTCTTATCTCTAGGCAGAACAAGGCTACATACATTATATTGGCTTCAATCATGCTTAACTTATGCGTTTATTCATTATCGAAAAAACCCCTGTTCCCCAAATAACTAATAAGCACTTTGGCATAAGCTTACCCAGCCTGTAAGTTATTTATATAACCTTAACCAAACATCCCCTAAATCCCATATTCCCATGGCAGGTATCCCTCTCACAAACTCACACTGATCTACACATGATAATTAGGAAAATTACAAATACAGCCCAATGTATAAAGTACCTTTCTTTGTTATACCCAAAAGCTTATTAACCAAAAACCCATCTCACAAAATTTCTCATTTCTTCAAACTTTGACTACCAAACAGTTTTGAAGTTGAATTAGAGGGTTAGGGTTTTTAATTTTTATAAAATTTGGGGAATTTGTTTAAATTGAGGGAATTTAATAAAGGGTTAATGTTTCGTTGGTGTTAGAGCAGCAGGGTGGTGGTGGCGGATGGGTGGTGGCTGTCGGAGATGGTGGTGGTTGTTAGAAATTGTTTCAGAAAAGGTAATAATGAGGAAAGAGGTTGAAGGTTCGGTGTATTAGTGTAAAAGTACCTCTTAATTAACGGTCAACATAGTCAAACTAATGGTGCATATTAAAATGGGTTAAGACAAAACCAAAAAAAAAAAAAAAAAAAAAAAAAAAAAAAAAAAAAAAAAGAAGGTTACTAAAATTTGACCTAAGAGCATGTACAATGGTAACTTGAGTTATAAAATAACACCGTCCATGTCAGCGCCACATCATCTTTAACATTTCACCTTAACATCCCTAAAAAAACACCCACATCAATAACATCACAATAACATCAATAACATTTAATATTTTCAATTTCAACCCCTAAACTAAAACAAACACTTCATTTATTAAATTAAACATATCACATTTAACATAAAAACACAAAGTACATTAAACGTTAAACACGAATTATATTAAAAGTTAAAACTACAACGCATACTGATGAAAATAAACTACTAAAACTTAAAAAAACGAATCATCTGAGACCCAACCCTCAGAACTTGAAGGGGAATCAAACTCCCCATTAAAGAGCCGACGCTCCATTATGTCGAAGTAGTTGTCTTGAAGATACTGAGCTTCACGTGCTTCTTGCTCACGACGAGCAGCTTCCTCACGTGCCTGCTCTTCCATAATCTCCCTACCGTTTTCAATATCTTGTTCTAGTTGTCGAAGGGAAGCCTCACTTAACCCGCTGGAGTGGTTTTGAAGATCCACCTGTAGACTGTTCACAGGTGGAGTTGGAACAATTGGGAGGTATGGGATGTTTTCAAAACCCACCGGGAAGACATTTTCCGGTGGTGTTGAGTAAACTTCAAGTTCAGATAGAAAGCTAGTTGGAGAAAACTGTGGTGAAGTTGAAAAGCTTGTTTTCGGCAGCTTTTCTGAATTTGGGAATTGATGAGAAAAATCTTTGCGAGACATTTTTTGTTTATGTGAGTTGTGTGTGTAACTTGTGTGTTGTGTGTTCTAAACAACTCTGGTAAAGTTGTATATATAGGCAGAGTTGATTTTGAGTTTGAATAAATCCCGCTCATATTTGATTTTTAAATTTCAAATTTGAATTTGAATTTATCTCGCCCAGAATTAACCAGTATAATTTAAATTTGAATTTGAATAGGTTGAGGTGGTGTAAGTGAAAATTTACTTGAAATGGTTTAGAGGGTTGAAATGATTTTTTTTGACCTTTAATGCCCCGTTAGGGCAATAACTTGCACTTTTAATGCCCGTTATAACGCCGACCTCCCATCCATAACGCCCGTTAAACGCCCCAAATTTGAGTTTTAACGCCGGTTGGGCGTTACCACTGCGTTTGCTCTAAGTTACTATAGTTTTTTTCTTCTTTTTTTTCTTTTTTTTTTTTTTTTTTTTTTTTTTCAACGAGGTTACCATTGTTTACGTGACTGGTTGTTTAGGTTACTTCATATATTACAACTTATGATAGCATGTAATAAGTTACTAAATGGTCTTTGTGGTTGTCGGGTTTAACGGATTTAGTCTTTAGATTTTTTTTCTAGGATCCTCTCCTGTGCGCAACCCGTAACTTTTTTTTTCTTATGTTTTTATCCGTTTTTGTCAGTTTTCATCCGTTTTTCTTACGTTTTCATATGTTTTTCTTACGTTTTCATCTGTTTTCATCCGTTTTTATACGTTTTCGTTCATCATTATTATGTTTTTGCCCGTTTTTATACTTTTTTGTACATATATATACGTTTTTCTCCGTTTTTCATCTGGTTTTATTTGTTTTCAGTTTTCATCCATTTTTACCTGTTTTGACCGTTTTTATACGTTTTGTCTGTTTTTGTCCGTATAAATCTGACTAAAACAAATAAAACCATATACAAGTGAATAAAAACGTTAAAAAATGTATAAAAACGGAAAAAAAACGTATAAAGCGCATAAAAACGGATAAAAATGTAAGAAAAACGGACGAAAACGTATAAAAATGGATGAAAACGTATAAAAGCGAATACAACCGTAAAAACAGATAAAAACGGACGAAAACGTATACAATTGGATAAAAACGTATACAAACATATAAAAAATGATGAAAACATGTAAAAACAACTAAAACAGATAAAAGCATATACAAGCGAATAAAAACGTTAAAAATGGATAAAAACGGACAAAAACGTATAAAAACGGATAAAATCGGATAACAACGTATAAAAACGGATAAAATGTATAAAAACGGATAAAAATGTAAGAAAAATGGACGAAAACGTATACAATTGGATAAAAACGTATGCAAACATATAAAAAATGATGAAAACGTATAAAAACGAATAAAAAAGTAAGAAAAACGGGCGAAAACGTATAAAAACGGATAAAAACGTATGGAATTAGACCAAAAGTGAAATATCCAACAAACTACAACGATAAAAAATGCAGTTAACTCTTAACTGAATTAAAACCCTATGAATTGATTGGTATAGTGGATGTTTTTAATTATAGACCGTATTTAATTTTTGGTGCTTTTTAATTTTATATAAGAGGGTAAGGACTCATAATGTGGAACAGGCGTTATGGCCTAGTTCCAAGCGTTGGCTTGCGTTTTCCACTCCAAGGTTCATTGCGTTACAAAGGCGTTAAAGAGGGCGTTGGTTTAGCAACTTGCGTTAAAACGCAAGATGAAAAAAAAATAATAAAATAAAATAAAATCAATTCAGCCCCTCATATTTAAGAGTAACAGCTAGTTGCAGCTTTTTTTTTTTTTTTTTTTTTTTTTTTTTTTTTAATTTATTTATTTATTTATTTATTTTTATATAAATCAAACCGTTTACAAACGGTAAGATTTCAAAAAGTGACAATATTTTTTAAACCCTTATATATACCCACTTCACTATACTTCTATTCTCACTTCAAAAAATAACTCATATACTTCTATTCTTACAAAAATAAAAAATAAAAAAAGAAAAAGAAAAACATGTCGGGACGTGACGTGACGAGAGTTGTTTTGAACTTAATGGGTTTTGGAAATCTTTCCCCTAACCTTAACGTCGGATCTTCTTCAAACCCACACCCTAACCCTATCACACTTAATTTGACACCCTAGCAACAACAACAGTTAAATTTGACGTGGCAACAAAATTTCCAACAAAACACACCTCAATTTCGAGCAACAAACACAAACACCATCGTGCGTGTAAAAATTGGACCAAACCTAGAACGAATCTCTCACTTTTTGTTTGAATTCGAAAAGTTTCACCGTTGCTCCATATCTTTGCCAAAATTGATCGCCGCTGGTCTAATTTCCTAATGACGTTAGTATTTGATCGTTATCTTCCGTCACATGCTTGACACACGAGGGTAGCACTATTACAAAATAGTAACATACTCGAACTTATTAAGTATGTTTAGACATTTTAAAGTGAGAATAATAAAAAAGTTCACACTAGTATGCGGGTGAACCAATTGGGTATAGCAAATATTTTCACACTATGTGAGAAGATTTATGAATATTATTCACACTTTTAAGAGTGGGGGTTTTAAAACAATTCTTCACACTTTTAAGAGTGATGATTTGACTTTGAAATAATTCTTCTCGCCTTTAAATATTATGATTTTGATTTTGAAATAATTCTTCACACTTTTAAGTATGGGATTGAATGATCTGCTCATCGAACAAAAAATAAAGATCACTTGGGCGAAGCGTAGAGGTCACTTTAGCTTGTTGTTCTGGAGTGAAATGAAAGGTAAGGTCTAACTAAACCATTTTACAATTTTTAAGTGTGAGGATTTTGAAGCAATTGTTCACATTCTTAAATGTCAATATCTTTAAAATATTTCACGGTTTATAAAGTGCAAAGAAAAGACAAATTTGTTGTAGTCTAGATTTGTCTTTTCATTTTTTTTTCCTTTCATGTATCTGTTTAATATTTTTTGTTTTCTTTTTATGTATTTTTTTAATTCTTTATTTTTTTTACTGTTTATTTATTTTTTTCCTTTCAATTATTGTGTCATTGATCCCCACAAACTGCCAGGACTAATAACCCCGCCAAGAGTCAGTTTCAAGAATTTAAGCTCTTTGATCGTTTTTATTCCAACCCAATGGATGTGATTTTGAAGCCTCTTTGACTTCTTAAATTTTTGATGGTAGCGTCAGCATTTGATGGTTAGGCATCATTTTTAAGCTTTCATGTTGTGGTGTGGAAAGTTTGGAGATAGAAGAGAGATGAGGATGAGGGAATGTGTTTATCGTTTGATTGTTATATTGGATAGGTTAAAAAAAAGAACATTAAAAAAATAGTTTATGTCAAATCTCTATATTTGATGTGAAGCTCAAATGTCTATTTTGGTAAACCAAGGCCCATTCTAGCATATTCATTTGGGTAATTTATCTATACTATATTATAATGCATGTAAAAGCTAAACCTCATTAAAAGCCTAACTTCTAACCAAAAATTAAGATAACGAGCTCCAATCATGAGATGACATGTGTCACTTCTTAACAAACTCCAAGCCTAACTCCTAACCACTAAAAAGTAAGATAAAGAGCTCCAATTATAAAGTGACATGTGTCACTTTTCAACTAAAAATTAATCTTTATTTTCAAATTGATTTTATTTCATTTTATTTATTTATTTATTATTTTTTTTAATCTAATTTCACCATATTTTCTAAAATTTTATGCTATTTAATTCAACATCCATTTTCATATATTTTCATGAGTTTTGAATTTTTATATTTTTAGTGGGTTTATTTTATTTTAATTCAAATTTTTACAACTTTAACCTTTATTCAATCAATACAATCTTGATTCGTCAAAATCATATACTTTGGAGGGAGTGTTTGACGTGTAAAAGATTGCGAGGGTATTTCTATATGCGGGAATAATGATGTCACGGGAAAGCTACGGGTAACCCACACAAACACATACAACTAACACATATACATTCGAAGTGTTGTAAAACGAATTCACTAAACGGGTAAGCAAACACATATAACTATACTTATCGCCGCCGTTGTGCGCGGGTATCCGACTAGTTCTAAAATATACATGTTATTCTAAACACCAATCAACCCTTAGGTTAAACACAAATGTTATTACTATTCTTAGCCACAAAAATCTCCAATAAATGAATAAATAAATAAATAAATATATAAATAAATAATAAATCAAGTGTCCCATCAAACTAGAATTAGTAAGTTTTCAAATTTCAGTCTCTTTTAATATCCGAACTAAATCATTCTATAATTATGTAATTTCCAATAAATTCATAAAAATTCTTAATAAACAACTCTAAGCATATCTCCTATAGTAACTCAATAGCTCATGACCCGTGTAATACACGGGTTATATAAGTAATTACTGAAAAAATAGTTGTAATATATAAACATATGCAATTCGTGATCACTTCTATTTCAAATTAATAAAATTCAAGAGCATCTCTAATGAATAGTTATCACTTTGGATTACTCATGACTATAGGGGTGTAAACGAGGAGAGTAACAGTCATGCCGAGTAATGTCAAGCTCGAACTCGACACGATTACTAAAACTCGAGCTCAAAACTCGATTCGATCTAGGCCGAGCTTTGGATTTCAGCCTCGAGCTCGGCTCGTCATCTCAAACTCGAGCTCGAAACTCGAGCTTGAGCTTGATTATTTCCAAATTTAAAGCTCTTAACTCCGTCCCCAAAACAGAGTGAGAACTAGCCCTTTAAGGAGCTCTCTAAGCTGTCTAACTCTCTATTACCATATATAGAGGGAAACCAGGTTCAATAGCCGGATAGCGTAAGAAAACAACTAAATAGAAATGAGTACTTATTCTCTTTGAAAATATAGACTGAAAGAAGCTTCTATTTGTAGACCTTGGAGGCGCTTAACTCTTTCTTATTATAAGTAATAATTGTTGTCTTAGTTTCATAACATGTTTTAACTGGTTTTACAAACGTTTTGTATTTAAGAGGTTTTGTATTTAAGTTATTCGACCAGTTGAGCTAAAGGCTCACGTCTGTTAGTCTTACAAACGTTTTGTATTTAAGAGGTTTTCCAACTGTGTTAATTTTTGTATCATACTTCTTAGTTTCATGCATGCTTTTGTGTTTGTATTGTTTTGTTTTCGAAACTGTGTTGCCACCTTTGATTTTATGAAGAACCTTAATAAACCCAAGAAAACTTTAACAAGCTAAATTCTTCCAATAACCACTTTAAAATTATCAAAAGTTGTTTTTATTTGTTATGGTCGACTCCCTTTTGGCGTGTGACATGAGAAGTGAAAACGATAAGATTGAATTGAAATGAGTTAAAGAAGCTTACGACACCCAAGAGGGTGGTGAAGAGACCCGACGAGTTGTGGTACGAGCAAAAGGGATCCGAGATAGCCTTGAGTCCTTCGAACCAAAAACCCACACGAACAAAATACTATCCCGACGAGACTTAGATGATCTTGAAACATTCACGGGAAGAGTTCTTGTAAAACACCATCTTAAACTACAAAAGGTAAGACACCATAAATTGATGCCACGTGTACAGGCTTCTAAGGGTAAAATAGACATACTGAAAAAATGTGTTTGATTGCATTGACCCGTTAAGGTTTGCATCTTCCTACCGTTCTTTTCAAAAAACTTTGTTCATTTATTTTTTGCAGCCTATTTTTTTTTCATTCTATTTAATCATTACTATATCATAACAAATTAACAGTATATAAAAATTAATTCTGCAATGTGACTTTTTTGCATCCTACGTAATTCACATAACTTACGAACCAGCATATTCGTATTTAAATTAATGTTTGCATCAAATTGTATTTACGCATCAAAATGTTCGTGATGATTAGGCATTCTCAGACTGCATTTTCTTCATGTGTGCATCTAAGATGATGTTTTTTGCATCATAAAAAATCATGCAACAACAAAATATAGAAATAACAACTATTCTACATTGTCTTCAGTATCATCCTAATCTATCGTTATCTTTTGGCATCATCATCATCATCATCATCATCGATCATGATCATGATCGCATCGTTTTCAGCATCATCATGATCGACTTTTAACATCTCCATCATCGATTATAGCATCATCATTATCATCGAACATCATCGTTAATTTTAGCATCATCACGACCGAACATCATTATCATCAAATTCACTTTCATTTCAAAATTTTGATTTCATTGAACATTACACTAAAATGACAGGCAAGCGGGCAACAAGCTGCGCCGCTAGCCCTTTTTGAATAGCAAAACTTAGTCTTTCAAAATTAGTATCAACAATTACAATATCATGCATCGATCATCTTCCTCAAAATCATACTTTTCGAAACTTAAACCAATGATGGTAACGGAATAATAAGCTTCAAAAAAGTCAATAAGAAAAATGAAATTGATAAGAAAAAACTTGAAAGAGATCGATCTAGAACTGCACTTGAGAAAAAAGATGGATGCAGTTAATATCTTAAAAGAGAGAAAGAGATAATATTTGAAGAGGAGAAATAAAATCCCGTTTTTCTTGCTGCACAAAATTGAAAAACTACCCGCATTTATTAATGCATTAAGAGACTAAATTACCGAACTAACCCTCAATCCGTATTATCAAGAGTTTAATACTTCACATTATTTACGAAATTGCCATGTAAGTTTTGTACCTTAGATTAACTCAAAGTCAGTTGATCTAACGGTTATCATCTTATCCTAACTTTTTTAGTTTAAAAGGCTTTTTTACTTGAACTCTTGCCGTTACGATTATATGACAGTTATCAAGGTCCACATTCATTTCAGTCTTCTTTGTTTTTGTCTGGAAGTTGAGAGTTACTAATTGCTAATTGCTAATTGCTTAAATTACATCACTGGAAGTTGTGAACATCTTTTGTCATTTTTCCTTGATTTTTATACTGCATGTTAATTCTGCACCAAAAGCATGATTGAATGTTTACAAGTTGCATCCTAAAAGTAGTTGGACCATTATCCCTTAAAGTTATAATGCAATATAAGTCTAGTCTTCCCACTCCCAAGTTTACTTCAAAGTCTTTTATGATATGATTATATACATAGAAATTAGTTATTATTAGTCAAAGAATGTGTGGAGGACAGAAAAAAGGTGTTGCTAGTTGTTCTATATGTTATAATGCAAGATAAGTGCAGTCACCCCTACCCCAACAATGGGGCGAAATAGCCATCTGTACTATTCTTGGTTATTTGTTGTACAGACTGCTTCTGGAACCAATGAGAATTACATATCTAGCATTAAATGCAGACCACCGAGAATTACTAATTGCTTAAATTACATCTGAAAACCATAGAGATTTGAAACTTCAAAGTTGAGAGTGTTGTCAAAGTTACAATGTCAATAAGCTTTATGGACATTACAACACTGGAGTTTCAATGTTTGCTACTTAATGGAAGTTTAATTAACAAAAAAGGTGTAGTTATCGATTGTCCTTAAAAGATGGATAAAACTGAAATGGGTCAAACAATTAAATTTCTAAAAACGTGCCTTGTATCTACTTACTAATGCAATGTGGAAACATGTAACTCAAAGTAATATGAAATGGGTTGTTCAACACGAAACTGTATACCCACTCTTGTTCAAAAAAGGTGTAGTTATTTTAAATCTAATCAAGCTGTCAAAAAACTGTTTTTTTTTTTTCCTTCTCAAACTCTTTTAAATGTAAAAGTTCAACCATCAAATAAGAATTTATGCTAAAATGATAGTTAACAAATTGAGTTATTGCGTAAAGTATTTCATTGAGACATTTTATCAAACGGTTTATGTGCATATTACAACTAACTAGTGGTGCTATTGGATGGCATGATTAAAGTTATAATGCACTATAAGTCTAGTCTTACCACTCTTCTTTAAAGTCATTCCTGATATGATTATACGTAGAAATTAATTAGTTATTACCAATCACATTGTCTTGCTCAATCCGACTATAAAAAGCCAATACATACTCTTATGAATTTAAGTTAATTTCCAAAAATGAAGTCACCACAAGCAATAATTCACTTGTCAGCTCCCTCTCGTATTTCTTTTCTCTTTTATGGTCTCGCGATAATATGTCTTACTTCCGCCACTGTCTCTGCTTCATATGATGGTAATGAGACTGATTATCATGCATTGCTGTCATTTAAGTCAAAGATCACCCATGATCCATACAATGTTCTAACCTCGTGGAACCATTCCTTTCATTTCTGTGATTGGAGTGGTATTTCATGTGGAAAGCGGCACAAACGAGTGACTGTTTTACGGCTGCGTTCGCAAGGCCTAGAAGGCTCGTTGTCTCCTCATGTAGGAAACCTCAGCTTCCTCCGTAAGCTTTCTTTATGGAACAACAGCTTTCAAGGAACCATTCCTCATGAACTTGGTCGTCTATCTAGGCTACGTATTCTTTATCTTAACAGAAATAAATTCAGTGGAGTCATTCCAACAAACTTGTCTGGTTGTTCTAACCTCGAAGACCTTTGGCTCTCCCGAAATAAGCTAGTTGGAAGCATGCCCAAGGAGATGAGTTTACTCTCGAAACTTGTTAAACTTGCAATTAGGGACAACAAGTTAACAGGTGGAATCCCACCTTTCTTGGGGAATATTACATCAATGGAAGTGTTCTCTGCTGCTGAGAACCCGTTTGGTGGGAGAATTCCAGATAGTTTGGGTCATTGGAAAAGCTTGACGGAATTTCACTGTGGTGGCTGCAACTTATATGGAAGCATCCCTCATTCCATTTTCAACCTCTCACTCCTAGTTAATTTTTCCTTAGCTGAAAATCACCTCACTGGAAGTCTTCCTTCAGAAATTGGTAATCAGCTCCCAAATCTTGAGCTACTTCAGTTAAGGGATAACGAACTGACAGTAGTTCTTCCACCTTCTCTTTCTAATTGTTCTAAATTAGGAATTCTTGAAATGGGTCAAAACAATTTTAGTGGGAAGTTGACAATTGATTTTTCAAAACTAAGAGATATTAATATAATTAGATTACAGTATAACAACTTCCATGGACACGGAGAAGCTGATGACATGAGGTTTATTGATTCTTTGAAAAACTGCAGTAGATTAGTAAATTTGCAGCTTTATAATTGCAACCTTATAGGAGTGCTTCCGATATCAATAGGTAATCTCTCTCATCAACTCAGATTTCTAAATTTAGGACACAATCAATTATTTGGAAGCCTACCTTCAAGTATAGGTAGTCTAGTTGGTTTGACCACTTTACATTTAGGAGATAATAGATTCAAAGGAAACATCCCCACTAGCGTTGGTAAACTACAAAAGCTACAACTTCTTGGTCTAAATAACAATCAATTTTCAGGGCCTATACCTGATGCCATTGGGAACCTATCCTTGTTGAATAAACTTTATTTATATTCCAACAAATTAGAAGGCCATATTCCATCAAGCCTTGGGAATTGTAAACAACTTAATGGGTTAAACCTTAGAAACAATAGACTTAGTGGTAAAATACCCAAGCAACTTCTTCTACTTCCATCACTAACTAATTTTTTAGAGCTTTCATACAACAACCTATCTGGTTCCATTCCAACAGAGATTAAAAACCTCAAGATGTTGAGCGGTCTCGATTTATCTTATAATAAATTATCAGGTCCCATTACTAGTAGCCTTGGTGAGTGTATTAGCCTTACAGACTTATACCTTGGTGGCAATAGATTTGAAGGCACAATACCATCTTCATTAAGTTCCTTGGGAGGATTGGGGGTACTCGACATTCCACAATTTTTAGGGAAATGGAAATCCTTAGAGTATTTGAACCTATCCTTTAATGATTTTGAGGGTGAAGTACCGGTTGTAGGAGTGTTTGCCAATACAAGTGCATTTTCAGTTTTGGGGAACGATAAGCTTTGTGGTGGTTTGGTTACACTTGAGTTACCCAAATGCAAGGAGACGGGTAGTAAGAAAAAAAGGCTTCATTTCTTCATATTAGTCATCGTGATTGCAGTCACGTTGCTCGTCATATTATGTTGTGTGTATCTTTTGTGTAAGAAGAAACGCAACAGTCAACCATCTCAATCATCAGGGAGTGAACGGTTCATGAAAGTTTCATACCATCAACTTCTCAAGGCTACTGATGGCTTCTCTGCAGCAAATTTGATTGGGGAGGGTGGGTTTAGCTCGGTTTACAAAGGAATCCTCGATTCTAATCATAATAAACCTGTTGCAGTCAAAGTTTTGCATCTTCAAAATAAAGGAGCTCACAGAAGTTTTCTAGCAGAATGTGAAGCATGGCAGAATATTCGACACCGTAATCTGTTGAAGATAATAACTTCATGTTCAAGTGCTGACTTCCAAGGAAATGATTTTAAAGCTCTGGTTTATGAGTTTATGCCCAATGGAAGTGTACACGATTGGCTTCATTCAAGTGCATATACATCGAAACTGAACCTTCTTCAAAGAATAAATATTCTTAGAGATGTTGCCAATGCACTTGATTATCTTCACAATCGCTGCCCAACAATGATTGTTCACGGTGACTTGAAGCCAAGTAACATTCTACTTGATGATGATATGGTGGCTCATGTTGGAGACTTTGGTTTAGCTCGGCTACTTGGTACAGAATTAAACCAAAACAGCTCAACCGGGATTAAAGGAACAATTGGTTATGCACCTCCAGGTAGTATTCCATAATGCTTACATTTACTTACCAATTACTTTTTGTAACTTAAGTAACTGTTTTTAATTCGCAGAGTATGGTCTCGGGAGCGAGATGACAAGTACCGGGGATGTCTATAGTTTTGGAATATTATTACTAGAGGTGATGACCGGGAAACAGCCGACAAATGACATGTTCAACGATGGTCTTAGCCTTCATAAATTTGCTTACATGGCATTACCGGATCATGTAATCGATGTTATCGATGATAATGCAATTGTGTTGCAAAGTACGGAAGCGAATGCAAAGAAAGTGGAAGAATGTTTGGTTGCAATTATCAAGATTGGAGTATCGTGCTCTGTGGATTCCCCACCACAACGGATGAAAATTGAAATTGTTGTCAACGAGTTGCAGCGCATTCTCGATGTCCTTCAAAATATATAAGGTACTTTGTTCTCCCATTTTGTATAATCTTATTTTACATGAGTTTGTTAATAAATCATCACTAACTTGGTTTTATTTTTGGACGCTTTCAGGTCTAGTACCAAGCTTTCTTTGTGAAATTTGAAAGTAAGTGCAGCAAGGAGGAGTGCATGTCGTATTATATAAACATTACTTTGTCAAATATGTTTGTAAGTGGTGTTTTAATTTTCTTGTTGCATAAGTGTTGTAAGAGACATAAGGGTGCATTTACATTCCTGATGACTTATCATATGTATCAACCATGTTTATGATCAAGTGTGTCTATTTGAATGAGAAAGTCTGTTGGTTACATCACTGGATGTACACTTTACTTTTGATTTTATTGGTCTTTGGGGTTAAAATGTTTTTATAAACAAAGTTCAAATAGATCTGACCCTTGACATCTTAGTGTATCTGCATAGTGAATATTGTTGATAGTTGTAGTCAGATTACACTAACTTGGCTAAATTTAGGTCTTGTAGTTTGTTTACTATTAGGCCCGGTACATGTTACTGTCTTTTTACCGAAAACGCATACAAAAAAGAAATGCTTCGACAACCCCATCCCAGAAATCTGGAGGGTGAATCTGGGGAACGTTCTTTTTCTTCTAATGTAGTCAAAAATCGAAAATTTACTTGATTTCGAGTTCATGGACCCGCCACCTAAACTTAACATTCTTAACTACATGTATCAACTATGGATATTGGAACAAGTGAAAGCTCTACGAAAGGCTCGGGATGTGAGTTATCAGTTACTCGACATCTTGAAAAAGCTCATGATCCGGCTGACATCATGTAGGTCGAATTGGAACGTCATCAGAAAAGCGATATGCTCAGTTACTTCCATAACGCTGCAAAACGTAAAGGGATCATGATACATAAGTATTAGGAACCGGATGCCATGCCATATGCACCGGACCTCAGCTTTATGTTGCAACATCTTGGATGGTATGGCTTCTCTTTGAATAAATATTCGTAAGGGTGGGAAAATGGGCGGGTCTAGCACTTGTGTAACGGGTCAAAATGAGAACATTTTCGTAAGGGTGGCAAAAGTAATGTTTTGGTTTTTGGAATAAAACAGTTATTAAGCTTTTGAGTTTATTAATCTGATATTCATTTTAGCTTCATACTTCATAAGTTGAGAGCAATTCATATGCTGATTCTAGACAGTCCCATAGTTTGAAATATTGCTTCATTAGGCCCAAGTGGGTGCAAAAGGACTGGAAGATTAAATTTCTTTGTGCAATAACTTAATGGTTTGTATTAATGCAAATTATATGACGTATGAGAAAGAACTGATATCGTGCACCGAAAAGGTTTGTACAACATAATGCATGGAAACATGGATGGGTTACATAACGGTTCATCATTGTGAGTCAGTTTGTTTTGGTTTCTTGCCATACATATTTCTACCATCCATTTTTCCACTTCATTTTTTTTGTTGTTATAGTGTAAAATGTTGCAAATATAGGAAAAGGTTCATTCGTATACAACAAAATACATGCTTAAACCAGTTGCATAAAATGTCAGCTTTACCTCAGCCAGACACTCGCTCTAAAACTAAATATAAGAAAAGTTACACCGCACCCCGTCAGGGTTCGTTCAAGTGTTTTGGGTGTATAGGACTGTGTAATCCATTCCAAAACAAGACCAAGCCATAAATTTACCACAAGTGTATGGCCAAATGAGCATAGTTCACTGGACTATACCAAAACAAATAGGCACTGAACCAAATGGATTTGCTCTCATAGTATTAGCATTAGTCAATAAGTAGCAAAAAGAAAGTCGCTGACTTGGGAGAGAGTACTCTAATCTATTTAAAAAACTGCCAAGTAAAAAAGTAGAAACCGTAGATGGGGACTGCTGATGAATTCAAGACTAGTCAACCGTTGCAGGATCTCATCCTGGTCCAACAAGCACACACAGACAAACGACACCTATTTAAGATAGGCAATTGACTTCAAATCATATTAATACAATCCTATTTGTTCATGCAACTCAATGATAAGTATCTAATAAATAAGACGACACACAGCTGAAAAGGTACAGCACCTTGTAAGAAGACTTAGCCCGGCAACTCACTGGGTGACACATGCACGTAAATGTAACAAATCTCTTAAAGACCACACATCGCGATTTTTATATGCTACAATATGACAACACAAATAACAAAGCAAGGTAACTCGATAACCGCAGCAACAGGAAGACGACGACGACATGACTGACTTTCAGACCCATACTGAGCAACAGCTGGACAACTCTGGACCTTCTTAAACATGTCCTAGTAGATACATAAACACATATTAATAAAAAATAGACGGATGATCATGTGCTTCATTATAGCATAATTCACAGCAAGATCATAAACAAACGAGAAAGTAAATCGGTAAAGAAAGAAATTGACTAGAAAGTATTTCCGCTTTACATTCATGGGGACCATAAGCATGCAAAAACAATACAGACCTGATCATTGTTTTCTTCTTCTGTAGGGGAATTCTGGGATTCTAATGGTTTGTCTGCACCGTTCTGTCAGTTACATTTGGTCCTTTTAGGATAGTTTATGTTGTTACATTTGTCACACTTCCAGCTCCCTTCTGGCATATCCGCTTCTGAAACAAAATACGATACATATATAAGATTCAGACTCAAACGTCACAAACAAGTAACCAAATATATATACAGATCGTAAATTACAGTCATCTGCTAGTCTGTGTAGCAGTATATGAATAAGTTAGATATAACATGCCTTTCTTTTGAGATGGCTCTTCTGGGAAAAATCCAGGCCGAGGTCCCTATAAAAATTCAAAAACCAAATGATCGATCAATATAGCATCACATGTTTATATACATGTTGTTAACATAGGGAGTAGGTGAACGAATAATCAAATTTACTCGTTGCAATTAGGGGGTGTTTGTTGCGGGTTATATTGCCGGATTCTAGCTTATTTGGTTTTAGGCTTATATTTCATAAGCTTACTTTTTGTGGATTATTTTGAAACTTTTCGGCTTATATAAGTGACCTTTATGAAACATAAGCCTAAAACCAAATAAGTCATAAGCCGGCTATATAACCTGAAACAAACAACCCCTTAGTTAATTGATATAACAAAATTCAGTCATACCATGGCAGCCTGAGAAATGGGCAACCGCAAACCGAATTGTTCCATCAGCTGAGGTAAACCATACAACGCACCTGCAAAAAAGATGTAGTTTCAGCAAGATGTCACATAGTAGCAGGTAGCGGTGTTACTCGGGTCGGGTCAAACCGGGTCGAGGGTAAAAATAACATACCCGAACCCAACCCTATTTGAACTCGGGTTAGTTGGGTTCGGGTCCACTCGGGTCGGTGCTATTCGGGTTTGAGCCAACCCGAATGTGAGCAAAATGGACATAAAATTGCCTATTTGTTCTAATTTAGATAGATAATTTATTAAAAAAAAAAAAAAAAAAAAAAAAAAAAAAAAAAAAACGAGTTAGCCAAAAATATCTAACCCGATAACCAACCCTATTTAGCATCCGGGTTGACCCAAACAACCCGAATAAGATTATTGAACAAAATAAGTATCAGAATACCATAACTTCTAAACAACACACGGTAAACAATAAAAAGGCCAAAATCAACCCAAAAAAAAAAAAAAAAACGCATACCAGTTCCTATCATAGGCCCACCTGAATAAGCGGGCAGAGAGTTGCAGGGGACAATACCCAGGCAGACGACTGTTGTAGTTGTAATGATAAGCAAAACCATCATAAGGAGGCATAGATGTTCCATTGAAAGGAGAAGCAGCATAAGGTGTTACACCCATATACATTGAAGAGGGTGCACCGGAACCAGCGTAAGAGAAGACGAGGAGTAGCCTTGTGGGGTCGGCATTTGCATTGGAGCAGATTTCTGTAAAAACGAGAGTGGGAGACTGATCTTGTAAATGCCTAATTTCTTAAAGCCAAAAAAAGATAGCTACTGCGATATGTGTGCAACTTACTGAGTTATGATCAGCTTGTCTTGGCTGTGTACAGCTAGGACAGGTCCAGTCGTCTTCTCTACGACCACCTAAATCATAATCACAACAAATTAATACGCAGAATACATTTCCATACTTTGTTGTGACGTCAGAGAAAAGATAAAAAATAAGACTAAGGAGTAAGTGTCATCTGATACAAAATAAAATTATGGTCCCTGTTTAAACTCACAAGAGAACTAATTTTATGCACAACTATTTAAAGGCTTTAGAAAAAACGTAAAGCTTTTGGGTGTATTTTGGAGCTCAAACAAATAGAAACTAAACTGGGGCTAAATAAGGGGATGTTTGTTTAAGCTTATTTTTAGGCTTATGAGCTTATTTGACAATGCTTATATCTCATACGCCCATATTTTCCAGCTTATTTTCAGACTTGTGAGCTTATTATGACTTAAAGATGGAAGATAAGCTCATAAGGTAGAAAAAAGACGGATAAAGATGAGCTTATGAGATATAAGCCAAAAATAAGATTAAACAACGACCCCTAAGTTCAAAGTTTCACCTGAGTAACCTCCAATTAATATAATTGGCAAAACCCAACCATTTTGCTAACTTTAAGCATCTATTAGCCCACAATGTTATGCGCCTTCCATGGTAAAGTTTTTGTGACTGCAAATCACATGAAAACTTATTATTTCATTCTAAACGACACGCCAAACAATTTTTGAATGTCAAAATGTAACGATAAATATTACGCAAGTATCATTCTCTAATGGACATTTCATCAAACAGCTTTCGTGCACAACCTAAACCCGAGCTTGAAACCATAGCCGCACGTAACAGACCTAATTCACCTGTATCGCACTATAATTATTACACATTTTCTTCCGTTTTTACACGTTTTCGTCCGTTTTTACATGTTTTCGTCTGTTTTTACACATTTTCGCTTTTTACATGTTTTCGTCTATTTTTACACGTTTTCATCCGTTTTCACATGTTTTTGTCTGTTTTTATACGTTTTCATTCGTTTTTGCACGTTTTGTTCCGTTTTTACACGTTTTCGTCCGTTTTTACATGTTTTCGTTTGTTTTTACACGTATCATAGAAATGACAGTAGTTACAAGCACCCAAGTAGGTAGTTGTCAGTTACCTAAAGTAATTCAAATATAGTGCGCCTTGTTATTCTATCTTAATAACATAGACGAGATTCGTCAATCCCACCAGATCTTCCACAATATTCTCGTTCACTTGCAGTGAATAATGGTTCATGATAGTGTGGATCTTTTGGCATTAGCGGTACTTAAGCAATAATAATAACATGCATAGCATACATTTGCAAAATGACTTGTGTTCAGATTTATAGCATGTATCTCCCTCACGGGAATTTGTAAAACAAGTAAAAGTGGGGTTATGAACTCACCTCAGTGGTACAGCAGTCAAGATGAAGTATTATCAAATGTGTGAGTGAAACGGCTCCAGCACGCGACCTAGATTAATATGTCAAGTCTTAGATTCGTTGGTTTATGTTTAGGACCTCAACCAATAGGTTTAAAGGTTTGTAACGTTTGTAAAAATATTTGTATCTTCGTCACTTGTGTGGTAAATTTTTATTTGTGATGAAATGCAAAAAGTTCAAAAGCAAGGTTTCTAAACATTATTTAATTTATATGTATTGTATTAAGTATAATGTACATATGTTCTCGATGTTAATTGGTATATGATACAATCATATAAAGTTTAACCAAAAGTTAGTGGATGATAAGTTATGTTAAGTTAAAATATTTGTTTTAAATATTTTAAGTTAATAGTTGATAAGTTATATAAAATATTTGTGTTATTTATTTTTAAGTTAGTCGAAGATAAATTATATTAATTATTTGAAAATAACATTTTTATTTATGTTTCGAAATCATCGTAATTATAAGTTTTTATAAAAATCGGGCGGGCCCGTTTGTGATTATAAGCTTTCAAATATTACATCAAAGTTACAAAATTAACCTCCACTTATTCAAAAGTTACACTTTTTACCCAAAATCTACAAACTTTACCTTTTTAGTCCAAAATTACAAATTGACACTTTTTACCCTTACATTTCCGAACGTTGACAGTTTCTACCCAGATTCATAACATTTTCAGTTTCAGTCCAAAAGTCACTGTTTTCACTTATACCCTTATGTTTGCCGAATGTTACATTTTTCACCCAAGTTTCGTAACATTTGCATTTTTAGTCCAAAAGTCAATAAGTTGTACATTTCAGTTTTCTTTTTGTATAATTAGTTTCGAATGCTTATTGATAGCTTATTGAAACTATTTATTTTGAAAAGCTTATACGATTGGGTTATTGGGCCTTAAGGCCTAATCAGGGTTCGTTTGGTTTCTAAAATTCATACCGAGCCAATGAGTTTGTGGCTTATGTTTATAACTTCAAAAATGTATGTTTAGCTTGTTGGAACAACTTATACCGAACAACTTATGGGCTAGCTTATTTGAAAACGTAATGGGCCTTTAAGCCCGTTTAAGGTGCATTTGGTTTTAGAAAAATAACCCGATGGGTTTGTGTTTGGTTTTTGATTTTATTCAAAGTGTTTCAAGCTTCGTTTCAACAACTTATCATCAGCTTATAGGTCTTAAGCTTATTCGAACTTGGATTGAGCTTACAAGCCCATCGTGGGTGTTTGTTTTGAAAAATAAAAATCGAATAGTTCATGCGACATAGGCTTAGGTTTAGGGCTTGTTCAAAGTGTATAATAACATATTATCATGGCTTATCATCTCAGCTCGTTTCATTAGCATATAGAGAGTCCGGTTGGGCTCACAAAGCTCAACATTGTTCGTTACGTAATGAAATAAAGACCCGATTTAGAAGAGGTTTTCAACAAGACAAGTTTTAGTGCTTTCGTGGATGTGAGTTAGTTTATATATGAGTGTTCCATAAAAGTGCTTATTAATGTTCATTGGCTCGGTTTGAGTTATTACGTGGGCTAGGAAGTCCACGAAACATACCGAACCATAACTAGCCCCCATCCTAAATAAACCACACCTCACTCTTCACATAATCCCATTCATGTCAATATCCCATATCTTATAAGTTTGAATAACTGCAACTAATTTCTTAACATTAACGGTCATAAGCTGCAACATCCAAGTACAAACTCAGTAATAGGTATGGGCGCAAACCCGATATAACATTCATACGCAAAATACAACTTTTATTGCCAGTTGCAGATAAAAAAATTTCAACATGTTAACAAGATTAAAAACATTATCTCAAACATCCAAGTTACCTCTGAATGTGAGGTAGAAGCATATCCAGCAGATCGTTCTTCTTCAGGTGATACTTTCTGCAACATTAAAAAAACATCTCACAATTAGATCAAACTTAAGATAGGATATAAGTACAGTGTACACCATAAAACTAATGAACCTTGTAACTTTTATAACCAAACTTCAGAAAGATAAATTCTTTAGATATGGTTCTTATCTTGATGCAGAACAAGGCAACGTACATTATACTAGCTTCAACCATGCCTAAAAGAAACTAACACGTACTGTATATCGATAACCATATGCTTAACTTATCTAGTTATTCATTATCGAAAAACCCCTTATTCCCCCAAATAACTAATAAGCACTTTGGCATAAGCTTGTAAGTTCTTTATACAAGCTTACCCAAACACCCACTAAATCCCATATTCTCATGACAGGTATCCCTCGCACAAACGCACGCTGCTTTACACATGATAACTAGGGAAAAAAGAAATACATTCCAATGTATAACGCCCTTTGACATAAGCTTTACCCAAACACCTTCAATAAGCTTTTTAACTTTTTTTATACCCAATAACTTATTAACCTCTTAAAATAAGCCTAGTAAAACTTGGATCACAAAGTGATCCACGATTACTAGCTACAAGGCCAGTAGAATCGGCCAAAAGATTCAATTTTATCACAAGTTGGTCAGCTCGGTGCTAACTCGTAAAAAAACTCGTAAAAATTCCTATCTAAGTGTTAAAGTTTCTAAACATATACTTCTAGGGTCCATGAACATTTATATAGTCCTTTAAACATGTCATACTCTTACACACAGCTTCAAAACTTATATATAAAAATTCCTATCTAAGACTATGAGTACTCCCCGCCTAGGCCGATAACTCACTACAAGTAAAACAACGGAGAATATTTGCCTTCAATCATGCCCACAATATACTAGGGGGATGTTTAGGAAAGGTAAGAGTAAATAAAACTTATGCATTTTTGAAATACCCCAAACTAAAGGAATCAGCTTATTACCTTAATCATCCCCTCAAAAACACATAAGCCCTTTAAAATAAGCAAAAATTCAAAAGCTTTTTAGCTTTATTAAAACACAATAAACTATTAAGCTCTTTAACTAAGCTCATCGAAACACCCCAAATCCCAATGATTCCTATGGCAGCTATCTCTAACACAAAATCAAATTTCTCTAAATAATTATCATTCAATAACAAGGCTAAATACATTATATTGGCTAAAATCAGGATAACCTTATGCTTAACTTATGCATTTATTCATTATCGAAAAAACCCCTTATTCCCCAAATAATCGGTGATTAGAAGCAACAAAAAACACATCTCACCAAATCTCTCATTTCTTCAAAATTTGACTACCAAACAATTTTGAAGTTAAATTTGGGGATTTTGTTTAAATTGAAGGAATTTATTAAAGGGTTAGAGCAGCAGGGTGGTGATGGCGGATGGGTGGTGGTGGCGGAGATGGGGGTTGTTGAGGAAACATGTCGTGGAGCTCTTTTATTTTGTTTTTGTTTGTTTAATTTTTTTATTAACGTGGATACCCTCACTTTTATCACTTATTATTTTAAGTCATTTATTTTCATTAAGTGAAAAACAAACAATTAAATTTTTTCATATTAAGTCAATTAAGTTGCATTCAAACACCACTTTAGTAGTATAAATGTTAATGAAGAGACCAAAATACCTTATTAATTAACTAGCCGGGTATCCGCGTGTTGCGGCGGCGGGTACCCGTATAACCAAATAACCAACAATAACATACAATTAAAGCATCACAATCATCTTTATACATTATAGTACTACATGCGCAATGTATTGAAACCAAAAAGGGAGAAAGCAACAATGGTGGTGTTTTGTTACATGTTAATAGTTATGATACGTTGTAGTTGGTGATAATGTAAAGACAAAAACAATGTCAAATTTTAGTATTGCAAAAACATTATGGTTGATTTCACCATCTCAAGTCAACATATTTTCTTTCACCATGTTAACAAATTATACACAATCACTTTCTAGAATGAATTTATCATCTTTTCATGGTTCTTTTTATACTAAAATAAATAACAAATGAATCTAAAATTGTGTAACCGAAAGTTAATAATGTATATTTACTTTATTTTATTTTAAAATTTTTCGGTTACGATCATTTATATCATTAAGTATGTAAATTAATTTCATTTCAAAGAATATGTTTGTTACTAATATTAATATTTAATGAAAAAAGTTCATTATAGGCAAATGTGTTATGCTGAATTTTAAAAATTTTCGAAAAGACTTAATGCTTTAACAAATAGTATAGATAAGTTCGTCCTTTTTGAGGTCCTAACCATTCACACAGGTGCTAAAATTGTTAAACCTCAAAACTTTCTTAACCACCAAGCACCAACTTAACCAAATAATATGGTGCAGTGGTTAAAACCTCACGACACGCCACAATTACACAAAACAATTCATAAACTGGAAATCCCATGAAAAATAGACACGTGTATATGCATCTAAAGGGCAAAACTGGAAATCCCATTTTGTAATCTTGACTTTTTAGCGTGCTACTTTCAGCGTCATGTTAGGATACCGTTTCTTTATCTCTTTGAATTTAAAAAATCATCAATTGCATGAATGCTAATAGTTTAAATTGATGTATACATTATTTATCTTTTTGCCATTCTTGATTTAAAGAGCCATCCTCATTAATTGCAGATTCATATTTTGCATCTTAAAATTGTATAGCATGCGTGTTAGTCATATAATTTTCATCTAAATCATCATCACCATTATGAAATCGTAAATATAAGTAACAATTTTAACATGCAAGCATAAAATAGGTTGCATCAAGATGAAGATGAAGCCTGAAGATGAAACATTCAAGCATGCATCATCACTAACTCTTTATTTATCATCTTAGCCTTTATAATCTAAGAATAAGTGATGCAACATCTTTAGTTTTTAATGAGTCTATTATCAAACTCCTAAAAACCAAAGCAAAGCAACTAATAATGTATCGCCATGCTAAGATTTCAATTACGAAAAAGCCAACGAATCGATTCATCGTCTTGATGAACTCAATGGATATTGGCATGTTGCATCCTCATCTACCCCTCAATGGATATTACAACGTGTACACTTATATTTGGAATTGGGCTGGAGGAGTAAAGATAGTGATTAATGGGCTGTTACAGGATTTTAAAATACATTTAATTTTCAATGTAACCTCTGTTTTATGTCTATGTATGATTTAATAGCAAAGTTATTATAATTCTTTCTATTATAATGTGTGTTGAATCTGAATTTTAAGCCTTTCCATTAATAGCAAATCCCAAATGTATTATAAAGCAGTATAGATTATCAACATAGTCAAACTAACGGTGCCTGTTAAAATTGGACCAAACCTGAACGAATGTTTAACTTTTTGACTGAATTCAATACATTAAAAAATTAGACCAAAAGTGAAATACTCAACGAACCACAATGGTAAATTAAAATGTAGTTAACTAGTAACTTAATTAAAACCATATGAATCGATTGGTATAGTTGATGTTTTACTTATAGATTGTAGTTAATTTAGGGTGCTTTTATTTATTTTATATAAGTTGAAGGGTTAAAAGTGTAAAATTGTGATAAGATAAAACATAATGAACATTACAACATACAACAACAATACCTAATCACGTCGAAGCGAGTTATGAGGAGGTGAGATGTAAACAAGCACACTTTTAAATAGCGATGATGAAAATGTTTTTTATGTGATTATGAAGGGAGTTCTTTGTTTTTAAAATGAAAGTTGAAGAGGTAAGAGTGTAAATTTAAATAAGACGAAGGATCAAAAAAGTAAGGGTGTTTTCTTATGCTATTTAAAGTGTGTTTTTTTTTATGTAATTTAAAGTTGCGGTGGCAATTCTCGACACGTCACGATAAACGATACGAATCCGACACGAAATTAAACAGGTTTTCGATTGAGGATAAACAAGTTTGGTTCAAAAACAGGTTAACCCGTTTAACCCATTTAATAAATGAGTTGTGTTTTAATTGAGCAAGTAATAAATTAACAACCCGTGAAACCGTTTAAGTATGCAAGTCTTAAACAAATAAATTATACAACTTGATTTTTATGTTGAATTTGGATTTAAATGTATTTTCTTATGTACTCAACCGAGGATTAGGCTTCCGCGCATTGCGCTGGGGCATTTGGAGTTTTGTAATGTTCGTAGTGCTTCTCGGACACCTTAACATAGTTACATTGACATTTCGTGCCGTTACTGTTGGCACCAGAAAATGTGATGCCGTTCTTCATTTTTTTTCATTTTACATAAAATAAAACATACACCATATTAACTAAAATAAACTTCATTAATTTAAAAAAAACAAACACACATTACGTTAATTAAAAAACAAAAAAAAGGTACATAAAAATAAAAATAGTACATAAACAGGAAATAAAAATTGGTAAATGCTCCACAAGGTCTTCTCGAAGATCGTCATGCAATTTTCTATCTCGAATTCTTTGCTTTTTCTAACATGTAAATCACATCTTTCGACCCAAGTGTCAGGTATGTTTGGACTTGGATCAACGAACAAATCTCTAAAATTCACTTGCAATTCTCCGTCTTCCAATATCATGTTGTGTAACATTATACAACAATACATGATTCTTTTCAAGGCGTTGATTTTGAAAGCACGCGTGGGTTGTCTTATAATTCCCCAACGACCTTGTAGGACTCCGAAAGCTCGTTCAATATCTTTTCTAGAAATTTCTTGAACTCTTTTAATTTTCAATCGTTTTTCAAACGTTGCAACACTAAACGTTTTGACAAATACGGACCATGTTGGATAAATGCTGTCGGCTAAATAGTAACCTTTCATGTATGTATGTTCGTTTACTACAAATGGACATTCCGGAGATTTACCGGCAAGTTCATCATCAAATAACAGGGAACCATATAACACATTAAGATCATTATTTGCCCCCTGAACCCCAAAATATGCATGCCAAACCCATAATTTTTGATCCGCAACCGCTTCCAATATAATAGTTGGGTATTTATGATCATGCCTTTTGAATTGAGCATGTAAGGCCTTTGGACAATTTTTCCAATCCTAATTCATACAATCAATAATCCCGAGCATTCCCGGGAGTCCATGTTCTTGTTCGTGCAATGCATATATTTTTTCAACATCCGTTGAATTGGGCTTTCTTAAATACCTTTCAATGTATAAAATATGTATGCATTTAGTAAAGTTCTCTAAACATTGTCGTTAACAAAATTCACCAATTTACAAGTATTCATCAAACGCATCAGGCGCAGTGTCGTACGCCAATTGGTGGATGACAGATGTGCACTTCAAAAGAGGATCAATACTTAAAGGACCGGTAGCATCATAACATTGTCTAAAAAATTAAAGTACTCGGGAGTAGGTCGAACGTCATAGCTTAAGATATCGTTGACTATTTTATTAAAAAGTGTAGGACTCATACGATACCTTTGCCTAAACTTCTCTTCCGTATACTTAGGTGGAGTGCCACCTTCACCAAAATAGTTGTAAAACCCTAAAAATACGAAACGTGTTAAAAGACTAACTTACCCTCACCGTAAACACTTATAAAATACGTAAAATACACAAACGCTCATTTAACGAAATTTAAAATCTAACTTGTATTGGTTTGAAATTCCTAACGTGTATATAAGATTATCGACATTCGGTCCGACAAAAATAAAAGTCACGCGAGTCGTTTTTTTTTCTAAGCCGAACAACCTAAGCATTTGGGCCTCGTCCTTTTTCGTTGTGATCCGACTAGTTTGAGTCCATGGCCTAGTCGGTTGGGCTTGTTGAGCCGACCCATCAAAAGCCCACCCCCTTGATGTCGATCAGTATATACATGTATATATACAAACACAAAACCTAAAACTGAAACCCTAGCCTCTCAAAAACAAGGTCACGGCAACAAGAAAAAGATCCCCTCCACCTCCATGTTTTACTGTCGACACTAAGGCTCCAAGAGGGAAGGTTCGAAGGTGATTGTGAAGCTGCTAAAGTCACGTGCTTCGTACAAATATTGTTGGTGTTGATCGTGGGTTAGAAAGGGGGTTGCTGTCGTGGGTATTAGCACCAAGAGAGTGCCTTGATTTGCTTTACCTTCTGCTCTTGTTTCTTCTTCTTGTTTCATGATACCAGGTAACATTCATAGTCTCGTTTTCTTCCTTTTGGAATCTGAATTCTGGTCATGGAACAATCCTACCATGCGCCTGCTTTACTTACACCTAAATATGTCATATAAAATTTTAAACCTAAGCTAAGATATATCAAATAATTTGCTATACAAAAGCATGAGATAAACCCTACTTATGTCGACTTAAATCCTGGTTGTATATTGAATTCTGGTCGTGGTCTTAGGTTACTATGAGCATGCCTTAGGCTCATTAAATCATGTTATAAATAAGTGTTAAAACTAGGTCATGAATAACCTATTGTTATGCTACATAAAATCATGAAAGTAATGCCCATATATGTAGAATAGAATGGTACATGAATCTGCTTGGTAAATCACCCTCTCGACATTCCTTTTATTCTGAAAGTTGGTCGTGGCCAAGGGTACCATACGCATGTTTAAAACCGAATATAACAACATAAAAATCATGATAGGTTGGGCATGGTCAAATGGAGGTTCACATGCTGTTGTTGAGTCATATGTATATGCGCATAAATGGTTATGAAAATGAGTAGAAGATGTAACTAATGGGTATGCATGCATGCGTAGTATTAGAACCAGGTACAAGAATTACAAATTTATCATAGTAATGTGTCTTGTGGGGGTAAATTCGAGGGTCATCGCGGGATTTATCGTTAAGTATTACGGGGTGTTTAACGTGTGTCGGCGGAGATGAGTCGGGGGTTAGTAGTAATGTGTATTTACTTGGTCGTAAATGTTGGTCATTTGAACCGCGAGCAAGCTTAAAGATGGACCGATCATATACTATAAGTGTTTTGTTTTCTTTTTCATCAAACGTTATCTACCATGCATATGATTTGTAATATAAAATCTTTAGTCATTGTACATTTTAAACCCTACACTTTGAGATATTTACCAAGCGAAACCTATACTTTGAATGATGATCATATAAGCCCTCAAATAAGATAATTTTCATATTATAACCTTAAGTTTACCATTTGTCATTTGCAACCCATAAGTTTGGCTAATTAATGATTAATACTCTAAAATGTTGGAATTCCGTCCGTCACTAAAAATGAGAATATTCTGACAACTCTAAAAGTATTAATGAAATTAATTCGTTATGACATTAATGATGCTAATAAGTATTAAATAAATCATAATCCGTGTAGATTCGTTGAAGGAGACGCGACGTTACATCTTCGTGTTCCTACATTCGTTTGCTTTCCTCTCATTTGCTTTAAGGTACAGATATTCTGACCTTTTCAGTAAAGGTTCCTTATGATGTTCTTTTCGTTAGCTTTCCTAATTTACTTATTAGGGTTTCCGATGCCATTGCTATGAACCCTTTTTCTGATAGTTTGATCTGTAGCTTATCTGGACTTCTGTTTTATTGAACCATGCAATATCTGATTTGAACTAGTGTTACGAAGACTCTGATATGCACATTTGTTGAACCCTGCTATATTTGATTATGAACTTCTGAATTGTGAACATTAAATGTTGAATTTCTGATTATGAAGTATGATATGTGATTACGATATAATCTCTGATTTCTGAGTATCTGAATATGAACTTTTGAGATGAACTATCTGCTGTGTTATCTGTTTGACCTTTATGATGAATTATGATCTGTGTCATTTATGACAATCTGTTTGACCTAAGATGGTTGATACCCGAGCCACTATTTCACTAGTCATGGGGGTTCCATGTCCGTATCAGTGATGCACCTCTGATATGACTCTAGGGCAGTAGAGTGATGTTCTGCCACGTCTCTGGATGGTGAAGCATATTTTGTATATGTAGGAAGGGGCGTATGGATGCATCCTAGATCTGATCTGTTATCTGATATGATTTGTCTGGTGAATGATGTCGTGTGCAATACGCGTCTTCACAAATTCTGAGAGCTAGCTACTCCATTTGTTATTGAGGTCTCCCCTCATATTATATAAGGTATTCTGAGGTCACCCCTTCGAATACAATGGTTACTTATGATATGTTATGATCTGATATGTTTCTGGGCTCGTGGTGGATGACTAAACCTTATCTGTTAACCCTGTTTTATGAATTCTGTTTATGATTCCGTATTTGCCAATACTTCTGTTTGCATACTGAGTTATTATATGTTTATTGAAGATGTTTATGCTTTTACATGTTTATGTGACTATCGCTTACCATGCTAGGATATGATTAATATGCTTGAATGTGATTCGCATGTTGTCATCTGATGATATGTTAGTTTACCGTTATGTGAATTCGTTGATCTGTAAGATGACTATGCTAGTGTGTATTTGATTGTTTTGTAAGTTCATCCTGTATAATCGGTTCATTTAATATTGTGAAACTTAATTACCCGTTAATATACCTATCTGTATATGTCTGACCTGCCATGTTAATTTCGTTTATGTTTATATTTGATATGAGAAATGATTCAAGTCATGAGTTTTGGTTTGTAAATTGGTAAATTGCTATGTTATGTCCTTGTCTATTTAGTTATAGAAGGTCTACTATGTTTTCTATCTGTATGTGTGCTTGCCATAATTGGACTGCTAATTCCGCTGCTACAATATTGGATTAAGTATGTTACATGTAAATTAATTGACTAGTAAGAATGCCATGTTTACTTTCTAGGAACTGTTTCCGTTAGTTTTTAGACTTTTCGTTTGGCTTATATGTACTCTACTTTCTTGATTCTTTGAATGTTTGGTCATTTAATGTGTTTCCGTAATATGCTATGTGTTTGTTCTTATTTGCTATGTGTTCTTCCGGATCTCTGTGAGATTGTGTTTCTGCAGAATCCTCAATGATTCAGTATTCTTTTTCCGTTGTGATTTCGTTATTTGTATATTTATTTTGTTTTAGCTTTTGTTTCGTTATATCTGTTCACTGGGCTTTGTAAGCTCAGCCGCACTTTCTTTTCCTGCGGCAGGTATTAAGCATTCAAGATGAGCTTATGGGATAGCTGATCTGGGTTGAGAGTAGAGCTGAGAGCAAGACTTTACCATAGAGATCTTAGAATTATTTTGGAAAGATTAGTTATTTATGTTTTCTTTTTGAATATTTTGTAAAGGCTTCCGCTATTGTATGTTATTTAAAGTTCTGATATGAAACCGTATTGTGATATCTTTACCCTTGTCGGGTTGGGGTGTTACAATTTATGGTATCAGAGATCTAGGTTTTAGGACCCTTAGAGCTTAGGCTATGACCTGTGAGGATTAGGTAGACATTAGGTTTCCGTCTGTTCAGATATCTTTCGATTCCTTTTGATCGTCGTTCAGATTTGACTTCGATATCCTTTTTCCTTCACTGAATTGGCCCTCCTCTTTTCACATCGAATTTTGTTATTTTGATTTCGCTCGTCCGTTTGTCGATCGTTAGATGGAGACTAACCGTCGAGCCGAAGAAGATGGTGCCGACCCTGCGTTGCTGCGACGGTTCCTGTGCTGGAGAGGTTCGTGAAGCAGAAGCCACACTCGACTGCCGTGCTGTTGGAGACATCAGGATGCTGTTGGAGGAAGTTGGATGGACCAACCAAAGGCGCAAGAGACGGAGACAAGATTCAACCGGTGGCTGAGAAGATTCATCTACTTCATATGATTTGGGCGCGACTTATGTCACTCTGATTCGTTTGTCATGCGTTTCAAGACGGTTTGATATTCTGATAAGTGATTCTGATCTGTATTGCTTTTCTCTGATTTGTTCGGAACTCGGTGTGAATCGTGAAGTTTTATCGTTTAGCATTCTGATATATCCCAGCTTTTCTTTCTGGATCGTCAGTAATGAGTCATGAGGAAGAATACGAGGTGGACTCAGATTTAGAATCTACGGCTACTAGGAGGTTTAATCCGATACAAGAATAGAGATTCGCGCTCCTGATTAGTTGTTCTCCTTATGAGAAATTTCTGACATTGGATTTTGAGTTTAGGTCCTTTTGTTTTCATTTAGATGATTGAATCTTTGATTATTAAGTTTTGTTTTGGGAGTTCATCTTATGACAATTCTGCAATTTGTTTGATTTGTGGGAATAAAACAAAATTTTGAAAGCATAGTTCCTGTTTGTTGTTTTCTTTCTGATAAATTCGTTAAGTTTTCGTTAGTCCTCATAAGTTTCATCTGCTATTTGTTTCCTTAATGATGATGCTTAATCACAGCTTGAAATAAAGTATGACCATCATGATGGTATACTCATGTGAATCTGGTCTGTTATAGTATGTTACTTGCTATCTGTATGTTATCTGTGTATGATATGTTTCGTTGTGATTCTGGTTATGTGATTTGCCATGACCCGAGACAGAATATGATGACAATAAGAACTTGTTATGTGATGCAAGTATTATGACGCCTGATCAACGTGATAATACCGAGATCATATAATCTGAACTTATTGAAATCATATGACGTCTGGGAAATGCCTGTGGTTGATACGTGAATGGACTTTGACTTGTATCTGTTATTTGTCACTCCTCATGTTTGATTGAAACTCTGTACCTATTGTGAGATTTTCGTCGATATCTGTTACGTGTAAGTTTTGTACACGTTGGACCGAAATTGTTATGATTTGTGTGAACTTGTAGATTGTTATATCTGCCCTAAGCTTGTACGTCTCCACGTATTTCTGCAATTAGTAAGACCGTTAGGATTCGTTCTGCCTATGTATATGTTTGTTCTCACCATTAGATATCTGAATAAGTTAGAGTGTGTTGATTGACTTTCTGCATCTCATCTGCCATCTGCCATTACTTGATAAGTATAGCTGTTATAAGTATTTGATTTTTGATTTGATTTCTGAAAAGTATGAGTTTGAAGATTTTGATAAGAATCCGTTTGTTCCGCGATAAGTTTCGCGTGTGTTATATCCCCCGATTCGTTTTCCGTCTTATTCCGTCTGTTCAATTTCGAGGACGAAATTTTCTTTTTAGAAGGGGAGAGTTGTAAAACCCTAAAAATACGAAACGTGTTAAAAGACTAACTTACCCTCACCGTAAACACTTATAAAATACGTAAAATACACAAACGCTCATTTAACGAAATTTAAAAGCTAACTTGTATTGGTTTGAAATTCCTAACGTGTATATAAGATTATCGACATTCGGTCCGACAAAAATAAAAGTCACGCGAGTCGTTTTTTTTTCTAAGCCGAACAACCTAAGCATTTGGGCCTCGTCCTTTTTCGTTGTGATCCGACTAGTTTGAGTCCATGGCCTAGTCGGTTGGGCTTGTTGAGCCGACCCATCAAAAGCCCACCCCCTTGATGTCGATCAGTATATACATGTATATATACAAACACAAAACCTAAAACTGAAACCCTAGCCTCTCAAAAACAAGGTCACGGCAACAAGAAAAAGGATCCCCTCCACCTCCATGTTTTACTGTCGACACTAAGGCTCCAAGAGGGAAGGTTCGAAGGTGATTGTGAAGCTGCTAAAGTCACGTGCTTCGTACAAATATTGTTGGTGTTGATCGTGGGTTAGAAAGGGGGCTGCTGTCATGGGTATTAGCACCAAGAGAGTGCCTTGATTTGCTTTACCTTCTGCTCTTGTTTCTTCTTCTTGTTTCACGATACCAGGTAACATTCATAGTCTCGTTTTCTTCCTTTTGGAATCTGAATTCTGGTCATGGAACAATCCTACCATGCGCCTGCTTTACTTACACCTAAATATGTCATATAAAAATTATAACCTAAGCTAAGATATATCAAATAATTTGCTATACAAAAGCATGAGATAAACCCTACTTATGTCGACTTAAATCCTGGTTGTATATTGAATTCTGGTCGTGGTCTTAGGTTACTATGAGCATGCCTTAGGCTCATTAAATCATGTTATAAATAAGTGTTAAAATATAACACCCCGTAAAATTTCAAACAAATTTTTAACAATAAATGATAGTATTTATTTTCTAAGTTTTACTTCTGGATTTTTCCGAACTTATTTGAATCAAAAACGATAGATTTTCTCGTAAAACATAAAAACCGACACTCAATTAGTTATGAAAATAATTAAATAAACTCATGTTCGAGTTCATATTAATGTTTTTATATCACTCTTATAAAAACACACCCGAAAACATATTTTGCACGTTAACCGTTTCCAACGTGTAACTGAAATATTCCAATTTACGTTGTAAAACGTAAATAAAATACCGAAACTTCGAGGAAGTTCATGTTTTAACTTCCAACTCTTTTCTACTCTCACTGTGTCGCATTTTATGCAACGATACACAATCTAACTCGTTTTATACGTATTACGTATATACATTTCTCGTTATGGAATTATTTCCATTCAAACAACAAACCGAAATTTTACAGACTGATGTTAATAATAAATTATATTCATTATTCTCAAGGCATTGCTTTCGAACTTTCCCAATCCTAATTGAGCTTAAAAACGAGAGGATATCTCGTGAAACGCGAAAACTACGAAATGAAGGAGCCTGCGCGACTTTAAACTCTTAAATTTATTTGATTTATTAATTAATTTAAATTCGAGAAAACTACACATATGAATACTCATTTTTATTAGAAAAATTATTTCGGACGCAATGGCGCAAGTCCCGTATTTTTAAACGGTCGTTTGCTACGACAAATGGGGCCCACAAGGGTTATTTTTAAAAGATTATTAAAAGTTTCAAAACAGCCCCTGGTTAATCTACACAGCGGCCCTTGCACTTTCGTTTGTACACGTTTGGTCCCTCCAAGGGATATAAAAGACCCAAAATTAGGTTTTTTATCATTAAAAACACAACCACCACCGGAACTTATATTATCCGGCGCCGTCGCCGGAATCCGACTAATTTCCGGCCACATATATTTTCATACCAACGCATAGATCAAGACATGGGGATCGTTTCTGGAGCATTTGGGTTCAAACGGAGCAAGTTTGGGTTCGTTTGAGGTGCCACCGCCGCTCACCACCTCCTGCCGCCGCTCGCCACCACCTTCTCCCTTCTCCTCTTTCGTTGGTAAGGGCTCACGCGCCTTTAATCCTTCATATCCTTCATTTTATTAAACCCCTAAACGGGTTTAATTTATAAAAACGTTTTTATTATAAAAACTAAACAAAAACTTAATGTTTTATCATTAAAACGAGTGGATCTATTGTTCTTGGCTCTCAACTCGCTCGACTCGCTGCCGAGTCAACACGACTCGTTCGAGTCAACTCACGAGTTGAGTTAACTCATACACATTTTTGTTAATCCGTGTCTGTTATTATTATTTTCGTGCGTATAATCGTTGTTTTTGTCAAGTTTTATAATTGTTTGATGTTGTTCGCTCATTTATTTGTGTAACCGACTGATGAGGGGGTTTCGTATGGTGAAATCTGTGACTCATGGGGGTCACGACCTGTTTTAGTGTTAGCCGAACTTATATGGCTCGTATAGGACTTAGTCGTGACTCAAGGGAGTCATGGCCTAGTGTTGATATTGATTGATGGAGGTAAATGTTTAGCCGTGTGTTTGGACTTAGCTTGTAGTAATTATTCTTGGTCATGAAAATGTTAAAAGTGTCGTGGGTATGAGCCGTGACTCACGGGGAGTCACGACCACTAGTTTTGGTAATCGAAGTTATTAGCCGAAGTAGAGGTCTTGTAAAACAATGTTGGATAAATAATATTGATATTGGAATATTAGATTGACCTTGGTAAATTGTTGTGAAAACATTGAGTTAACGACACTCACGGCGAGTGTTGTGTTGTGTACCACGACACACGAAGTGTCGTGGGGACTTGGAATTATTTTTCGGCCTAAAAGAAATGTATGTGAATCATTTACAAGGCTACGGAAATCTTGAGTTAGTCCTAGCCGTAATTGCTAAAACTTGTTCGTTTTATAATTAAAACTAGTATAATTGGTGTTTGGTTGTGGTTAATGGGCTAAGTAGCCCATTGGCATCATTTTGGGCCCAAAAGCCCAACGATTTGTGTTATTTATTTCTATTCGTGGTTACTTACTTCGTCCTACGTTTACTAACGTAACTTCTATTCTTGTTTCAGTCGATGACGTTTTGGTTATATATATTGAATCGTAACTCGGGATCGATATGGGATTTGTTTTTAATTTGGATAACTGGACAAAATAAATACTTAACGGATTAAAGATTTTGGACATGGAAATACTTATTAAAGCCTATGCTTGGATTTGATCATTGGATTTGGACATTGTTGGACGAAAACTATTAAAATTGGACTTGGATTATTTTGGACAATCGTTTGTAGTTGTATGAGCATTTATTGGACGTTTTGGACTTGAGACGATACAATATATTAGACTCGTAAAGAATTTAATATATTAGACTCGTAACAAAACTAAAATATACAATAAACACTTATTCAACTAATAACGATTTGCTAGTATGAACTTGTCGAGAAATATTGTTTTGCAACATGAGTTTTAATAAGTCGAAATGACTTGGGAACGTTCTATAAATAAAGGGGTCATGACGAAATTTTGTAAAATTTTTACACTTAAACTTTATTTCAAAACAACTCTGTTATTTTAAATTCATCAAATGATGAACAATATATTGAAATATCGTACAACTTTTAAAGTTTGAATTATTAATCCAAACTTACCTTTATCTATAAAACATGTATGTTTTATACAAATTATTTGGGAACATAGGGTAAATGCCGAAACGTACTAATTGACTTCCTTTACCGACTTTTGTCTTTTTCGCGATATCCTTGACTTCTCTTGTCATTCCTTCTCTACTCAAGTACTCGTCAATACTTTTCTCGACTGTGTCGATCATATATTTTTTTATTTGGCGTGAGTAAAATTGAGTCACTATACGAGTCAAGTATTATACGAAAGTTTCGTATACATATTCCTTCACTTTTTCCAAGAGCCAAGACGTGCGAATTATTTTCGCAACTATATTTTCGATCCTTAACGACAATCAAAATAACTTATGAAATTTTGCATAAAATGTTGTGAAACAAATATTTAAGATATTTGTCCTTAACTCCAAGCATTTTAAAGATCCAAATACTTTTGCTTTTGAACTTCAAGCATTTCAAAAGCATAAATATTTGTAAACTTACAAACGTTGTTATTGAATACAAGACTTAGACTAAAAACAACACCATACTTATCTAGGTTGCGTGTCGGAGCCGTGCACGTTTATTACTTGATGTTAATTGTGATGTCTTACATTTCTGCAAACCAAGGTGAGTTCATAGCCCCACTTTTACTCTTTTAACTGTTTTATAAACTCCTTGGGGGAGAATACATGCTACTACTGCTTTTATGATCACAATTGCTTAAAAACTGTTTGCTGTACTCTTGATATTATGACTCTGCCTAAGTTGTTTGCCAAAAGTCCCCTACATCATGAACCATTAATCACTTGCGAGTGAATGCAAATATCGTGGATAGTACTATAGGAACTGACGACCCCGACTCGGTTATCGGAAATAACCGGGGCGCACTATATTTGGTATCTCTATGTAATTGGCTATTACATCTCAGAGGGGCAATTTTATTTACTTACACCAGTAATTTAGGTGTATGCAGTTAGTTTGGTGTCATGAGCTTAGTGCAATAATATCAACTATCTTTTATGGGCGTATAACAACGTAGCCCATGGCTTATCTTAAACTTGAAAATCTTGTGATCAACTGCTTATTTACTAAACCTATGAATTCACTCAACCATTGTGTTGACTTTTTAGCATGTATTTTCAAGATAAAAAGGCGATAGCTAACTCTGGAGGCGCTTGGGCATTGGTATGGCATGGTCATAGATGACTCTGACTTACTTATGGGGACCAAACTTTGTTAATGGGCCATTTTCCGCAACAATTCAAACTTTGTAAACTTTGTTTTACTACAATAAATGAAATATTTTACGAAAAAGCTATTATTTTTCACTTGTGTTATGATCCAACTGAGTAGCATCCCAAAAACTTTTTCTTCCGCTGCAAACCATTTTTGGGGGTGTTATATAAAACTAGGTCATGAATAACCTATTGTTATGCTACATAAAATCATGAAAGTAATGCCCATATATGTAGAATAGATGTAATAAAATATGGTACATGAATCTGCTTGGTAAATCACCCTCTCGACATTCCTTTTATTCTGAAAGTTGGTCGTGGCCAAGGGTACCATACGCATGTTTAAAACCGAATATAACAACATAAAAATCATGATAGGTTGGGCATGGTCAAATGGAGGTTCACATGCTGTTGTTGAGTCATATGTATATGCGCATAAATGGTTATGAAAATGAGTAGAAGATGTAACTAATGGGTATGCATGCATGCGTAGTATTAGAACCAGGTACAAGAATTACAAATTTATCATAGTAATGTGTCTTGTGGGGGTAAATTCGAGGGTCATCGCGGGATTTATCGTTAAGTATTACGGGGTGTTTAACGTGTGTCGGCGGAGATGAGTCGGGGGTTAGTAGTAATGTGTATTTACTTGGTCGTAAATGTTGGTCATTTGAACCGCGAGCAAGCTTAAAGATGGACCGATCATATACTATAAGTGTTTTGTTTTCTTTTTCATCAAACGTTATCTACCATGCATATGATTTGTAATATAAAATCTTTAGTCATTGTACATTTTAAACCCTACACTTTGACATATTTACCAAGCGAAACCTATATTTTGAATGACGATCATATAAGCCCTCAAATAAGATAATTTTCATATTAAAACCTTAAGTTTACCATTTGTCATTTGCAACCCATAAGTTTGGCTAATTAATGATTAATACTCTAAAATGTTGGAATTCCGTCCGTCACTAAAAATGAGAATATTCTGACAACTCTAAAAGTATTAATGAAATTAATTCGTTATGACATTAATGATGCTAATAAGTATTAAATAAATCATAATCCGTGTAGATTCGTTGAAGGAGACGCGACGTTACATCTTCGTGTTCCTACATTCGTTTGCTTTCCTCTCATTTGCTTTAAGGTACAGATATTCTGACCTTTTCAGTAAAGGTTCCTTATGATGTTCTTTTCATTAGCTTTCCTAATTTACTTATTAGGGTTTCCGATGCCATTGCTATGTACCCTTTTTCTGATAGTTTGATCTGTAGCTTATCTGGACTTCTGTTTTATTGAACCATGCAATATCTGATTTGAACTAGTGTTACGAAGACTCTGATATGCACATTTGTTGAACCCTGCTATATTTGATTATGAACTTCTGAATTGTGAACATTAAATGTTGAATTTCTGATTATGAAGTATGATATGTGATTACGATATAATCTCTGATTTCTGAGTATCTGAATATGAACTTTTGAGATGAACTATCTGCTGTGTTATCTGTTTGACCTTTATGATGAATTAGGTTCTGTGTCATTTATGACAATCTGTTTGACCTAAGATGGTTGATACCCGAGCCACTATTTCACTAGTCATGGGGGTTCCATGTCCGTATCAGTGATGCACCTCTGATATGACTCTAGGTCAGTAGAGTGATGTTCTGCCACGTCTCTGGATGGTGAAGCATATTTTGTATATGTAGGAAGGGGCGTATGGATGCATCCTAGATCTGATCTGTTATCTGATATGATTTGTCTGGTGAATGATGTCGTGTGCAATACGCGTCTTCACAAATTCTGGGAGCTAGCTACTCCATTTGTTATTGAGGTCTCCCCTCATATTATGTAAGGTATTCTGAGGTCACCCCTTCGAATACAATGGTTACTTATGATATGTTATGATCTGATATGTTTCTGGGCTCGTGGTGGATGACTAAACCTTATCTGTTAACCCTGTTTTATGAATTCTGTTTATGATTCCGTATTTGCCAATACTTCTGTTTGCATACTGAGTTATTATATGTTTATTGAAGATGTTTATGCTTTTACATGTTTATGTGACTATCGCTTACCATGCTAGGATATGATTAATATGCTTGAATGTGATTCGCATGTTGTCATCTGATGATATGTTAGTTTACCGTTATGTGAATTCGTTGATCTGTAAGATGACTATGCTAGTGTGTATTTGATTGTTTTGTAAGTTCATCCTGTATAATCGGTTCAGTTAATATTGTGAAACTTAATTACCCGTTAATATACCTATCTGTATATGTCTGACCTGCCATGTTAATTTCGTTTATGTTTATATTTGATCTGAGAAATGATTCAAGTCATGAGTTTTGGTTTGTAAATTGGTAAATTGCTATGTTATGTCCTTGTCTATTTAGTTATAGAAGGTCTACTATGTTTTCTATCTGTATGTGTGCTTGCCATAATTGGACTGCTAATTCCGCTGCTACAATATTGGATTAAGTATGTTACATGTAAATTAATTGACTAGTAAGAATGCCATGTTTACTTTCTAGGGACTGTTTCCGTTAGTTTTTAGACTTTTCGTTTGGCTTATATGTACTCTACTTTCTTGATTCTTTGAATGTTTGGTCATTTAATGTGTTTCCGTAATATGCTATGTGTTTGTTCTTATTTGCTATGTGTTCTTCCGGATCTCTGTGAGATTGTGTTTCTGCAGAATCCTCAATGATTCAGTATTCTTTTTCCGTTGTGATTTCGTTATTTGTATATTTATTTTGTTTTAGCTTTTGTTTCGTTATATCTGTTCACTGGGCTTTGTAAGCTCAGCCGCACTTTCTTTTCCTGCGGCAGGTATTAAGCATTCAAGATGAGCTTATGGGATAGCTGATCTGGGTTGAGAGTAGAGCTGAGAGCAAGACTTTACCATAGAGATCTTAGAATTATTTTGGAAAGATTAGTTATTTATGTTTTCTTTTTGAATATTTTGTAAAGGCTTCCGCTATTGTATGTTATTTAAAGTTCTGATATGAAACCGTATTGTGATATCTTTACCCTTGTCGGGTTGGGGTGTTACAATAGTCGTCGTTTAAATGTTGTTCCGCTTCTTCTCGATCACGTGGTATTTATTGCCTCGTCCTCTTAATACCCAATCCTGATACACCGACTTCTTGATCACACAAACCTAGAAGTTGTTCATACGCCATATAACCCTAATATGTCGATCCGGGTCGTTTTGAAAATAAACATCATAATGGTCGTATGTGGATAAGTTGTTGGGATTGTTTGGATCCACAGTTGAAAGAAAATCAAGTATTATTGAAGTAGAGATTAAATTTGAAGAGTCTGTGATAATTGATAGAATAAAGGAGGAATTTATAGAATTTTTTGGGGTAAAACTTTTGTAAATTTGTGCATTTTAGCTATATAGTCGTTACACACATTAAAAAAAATACAAACTAGCCGTTGGTTAAAAAAAATAAAAAAAAGAATGGCGTAGGCTGGCAAATACGGCGCGAGCTTCCTTGGCGCAAGTCTCGTAGTGGTGCGCCATACTTCATTTTGAGCTGGTGGGTTGGCGCCATGAATGGCACCACGATACCCCAGGCTCTAAGGCCGGATGGCAACGAGGTGAGCAACTCACCTTACACTTCAGCGCCACGTCAGCTTTCTCTCTCCTCTCACTTCCCCTCACCCCACTCACCTTTTTGTGGGCAAGTATACTACATATTCACCTTTCATTAAACTATCCACTTTATACAAATATACACCACCAAATACCCCACACTCACTCACACTCAAAATAAAAAATAATAGAACATGAGGGATACTTAAGGTGATCCGTTCACCTTAGTTGGTCTTGAGAACCTCCGTTCGCGCATGAGTGGACTAGGTGGGCAAGGTGATACCGCGCGAGTTGGTTGCAAGGTGAGAGGCTCACCTACCGCTTACCGACTAGCCTAAATAAAACTTAAATATCTCAAAAGATCAAAACTTACATTAACCAAAACTAAGGTGCTGTTTGGTTTAGGGGTGTCGCTTTCAAAGAATGAAATGATAGAAAAAGAAATTGTTTGTTTTGGGTATATGGGTGTCGAAACAGTGTTTGATAGTTCTAGATGATGGTTTCTACAAAAGTCAAGAGAGGTGGCAGGTTTCATCCGTATACATGTCACATTTTACTTTATTCCTGCAATAAAGCAAATAAATTAAATAAAATCTAATCATGGTACAATTGTGGGGCCCCAAATTTCTATTAAATAAGGGTCTCTTGATTCATACACACTTTTGACTTGAACCATACACACTCATAGGTCAAAAGTGTGTATTAATGATTATCTTTTGACCATTAACATATTATTAAATAATGATTACTTTTTTTTAATATTATTTTAATACATCTTTTTATTTTTTTCTCTAGTTTTGTAATTAATACATCTTATAATTTATTTTGTCTTTACTTTTAGTTTAATTTCTAATTGAATTTTTTTATATAGGGTAAAGTTAAAATAAAAAGATAAATATCCGTAAAAACAATAAAAAAAATTAATTTATAAAAATTCTCCAAAAATTCCAAAAACATTCTACAAGATCGGGTATGTTGGTGCATAAAACTTTGGTGAAAACATTTTTTATAATTTTGAGTTTTGATACGCTTTTTTATAATTAAGTGAACGACCGTTTATTTTATTATTTGAACGTTAGTCCTTATACTAACGACCATTTGTAATTAACTAAAAATTTAATTTTCTTGAAAAAAATTCTTTTAGTATTATTTTTAAAATATATGCACGTTTTATACACACGTTTTTATACACGTGTTTTTAAAAAAAGTTGTAAATTTAATTAATAAATAAAATAATGAAAAAAATAAGAAGTTATAAATATAAGATTGGTGTTTCAAGAAGCTAAGCCTATGACTTCATTTAAGAGTCCAACTTAATTATGTCTGTCACTATTTACGAGCAAATGATATTTGCCCAATTATCAATGTTAACTTTTTAGTGTATTTAGTTGTACCTTTGACCTATTACAGGTATTAAAGTAGTTAAAGTGTGTATTTTAAAATCAAAGTGTGTATGAAACTAATGACTCTTAAATAAATCTAAACAAACAAAATTTTATTTTTTCCTTCTATAAAAGTCAAGAGAAGGGGCCACGTTTTTATTATAATTATATAAAATTTATAATTATATAAAATTTTAAACTATTTTCAATCATATTTTATAAACCAAACAACATTTTATACTACTCACTCCGTCTCAAAATTATTATTATTAGAGAGAAATCATCAAGTTTAATAAAAGTGGGGCTATTATATATCTCAACCACTAAAAATGAAAAATAAACAATCTTTATTATGAGACATATGGACAATTAGGGGTGTCATTCGGGCTGACCCGACCCGAACCCGACCTGACCCGAACCCGACCCGAGTCAATTCGGGTCGGGTCAATCGGGTTCAAAAATATATTCGGGTCAATCGGGTCAACCCGAATTGACCCGAGTTCTAAACAAGGTCGGGTTCGGGTATATTTTTTTAGCCTTGACCCGACCCGAACCCGACTAACCCGGTTCAACTACACTTTTACAATGTAAAATACTCGGGTTAACCCCGAACCCGAGTTGACCCGACCCGATTGACCCGACCCGAGTTGACCCGAACCCGAATTGACCCGACCCGAGTTGACCCGAGTTTTAAACAAGGTCGGGTTCGGGTATGTTTTTTTATGGCTTGACCCGAGTTGACCCGACCCGAGTTGACCCGAACCCGGCCGGGTTAACCCGAATAACACCCCTCAGGACAATTATTAAAATACTTGATTGAGTATTTATGATGGAGTATTTATTTTCACTATCGTTCTTTTCTTTCAAACCACCCCTCAAAAAATAAATGCAAATATGTACTCTTCACTTTAAAAGTCAACTCACCAACAACTTACGTCACCATCACCAATGACAGTCGCAACCACCAAGAACAGCACCGCACCTCCGTCACAATCATCTTCTCCGGCGCCGGTCACCGGTTCTCCTCCGTTGGCCGGAAGTTTAGATCCGGTTGAGAGCTCGAGTTCGTCTCCTAATCAGAATAATCAGCTGGATATGCAGGTTCTGTAACTGAACTAGTTGACTATTTAACTGATTATTATTTTTATTTAATTTATAATTAATTTTATTTGATTTTTATAGATGAAGAAGAATGATATGAAGCTGTTTTACATTTCAGTAGAATCATATACCCTTCATTCTAATAAGGTACAGTAAACAAACTTTTATAAATAATTAGTGTTTTACAATTTATATAAATGATATGGGTTTGTTTTTAAAATTGTGATTGTTCATATGGGTGTTTGATTTTTGTTAGTTTAGTTGATGAATTAAGGTGTTCATTAGTGGTTTATATATGTATGCACATCAACTGTTTGTTTTTATGCCTCAATGAAAAAAGATTGTTTCGTTAGTGGCCAAACTTTTTTTGGTCTGCAATTCTGTTACGCGCGTAAGGACAAAATCAAGTACAATAGAACCCTAGGCTATAAGGGTAGTCGGTAAGCTAACTGTAATTGCCCTCATTGGTTCCCGCCGGCCTTATGGACCTGTAAGAATCCCGTCGATTATATAAATCGCCGTTGAATATTTAAAATCGTTATGCAACGCAGTCTGTTTTATGTTTACTGTTTTCCACTTATCATTAGTTTACGTTACAAGCTTAAGCTTTGAGTTTCCTAATTACTTTTTGAATGCATATAAGCATGTTAAGACAGGGTCCTTATTTCTGAATGATATCCGTAAGTTATGATATCATCCTGTGTCCTGTAATATTGCATTTATTTATTTATGTATTTCAATAGCAAGGTGCGTTTTAGACATATAATATGATATACTTTAGAATGTGCATTGTTGGCCACTATTTCTTCATATTTATTAAACCTAATATAAATTTTGAATGATACATTTTAGCACTTTTGTAGGTATGTATTGTTAACGTGATTTGCTTGCCTTATCTTCTCTTTGGGTCAAATGTATCAAAATTTGACAAAAGTTTTAGCAGCTTACAGAATATCTCTATCAATATATAAACATAACCCCAAATTGACCCATTTCTAATTAAATGGGTCAAAGTTGCTACATTAATTATATATATAAAAGATGTGGTATTTAAAGCACTTAAATCATATAAGAATCGTTGTTATGTAGGTATTTGATACGACTATCAGTATTCTGAAGTAAAACCATTTGTTTGTTGTACAGTCAGATTCGCATTTAGGTTTTTCAGTTATTATCGGTTTTCACTTTTCAAATTTTCACTTGATGCAGGCTTAATGCCACTTGAGACAGAGTTTTTGAGGTTCAATAGAAGAATTCACTCAAGTTTTAAATCCTTCAAAAGTGTGAAAATGCCATGGAAAGGTTTAATGACACAAGATTTGAGTAAGTTGGATGTAACGAACCAACATCCACTCTTTCCAGAGTTATATCTCGAAAATCTACAATAAATACACGTAATAAAGGCAAGTTATTCTGAATTTCACAAAATTTGCATGTATTTAGACAATATTGCATTTGTACTAACACTTTTGTTGTCCGTCTTAACAGATAGTCCTCTTTGAGACGTGCATGAGTTTGAAAAGAGTAAGATGACACTCATAAGACGGCTGCCATTTGCTGACTGAAAGTAAGTAACCAGATCTTCCAAACTTGCTCTCAGAATTTTTTATTTTTTATTTTTGGGACAATTTACATGAAACGGGCCAGTTTTGGTTAGTTTTTATATATAATAGGTAAAACGGCAAATAAATAAAATGAAAAGAAATAGATTAAAAGAAACGGGTTGATGAAGTCCAGTTGGTGGATTCTCGTATAGTTTACTATGGTTTTACTTCTGTGAGAAATCATTCTATGAATACTTTATACATGTGCGTTATGCTTAATCTATCAACTTCGTATATCTGTATCAGGTTTGAGAATCGCGATCAAAAGTAGTAGCTTGGTTAAGCATTAATAACTCGGGCCAGAATATTGCGTAATCTTCACGCCTACTTAAAACGATTAATGTAGTAGCATTATTCAGGAAGTGGTGAAGTAGATTAACTGCTTACTACATGAACTCGTGAAGGACGGAATGCAATAAGGATGAAGCCACAGGCCCACAAGGGAGAAAGAAATCGTTGAATGTAAAGGGTGCCAAGAAATTTGCTTTAAAGGCCCAAAATTTGTTTCCTGGTCTGGAGGGTATTTCCCAACTATTAGCAGTGAATCAGATTATTATGGGATACTTGGTGTGAACCCCCTTAGCAGATGATGATACTGTGAAGAAACATTATAGGAAACTAGCTTTATCACTTCATCCCGATAAGAACAAGTCCTTAGGTGCAGAAGGGGCATTCCAGCTCGTTTCTCAAGCATGGAATCTGTTATCCGATAAAGACAAAAGATTGGCATATGATCATAAAAGGCATGCTCAGTTTTTGAAGCAGAGGGTTCCTCAGAATGTGTTTTCACGTGTGTATATACCTCCAACACAGAACGGTTTCTCACAATCATACGAAGAGTGCAACTGCCCGGACAGCTGGTGCAGATGTGCAGACAAAGAAAAAACGAAGAGTCAAAAGGATGAGACTAATGGGACTACCAAGACGGTTCCCACTTCTGTTTCTTCATCCTCCAGACAGTGAACAAATGGCATCTGAGATGTCAAAGGTCAAAACTTCTTGAAAAAAGAATAAAGTTAATGGGACTACCAAGACAGGTCCCACTTCTGCTCCTGCATCGTCTAATGAACAGATGGTGCCTTAGACGTCAAAGGTCAAAGCTTCTCGAAAAAAGAATAAAGTTAATGGGACTACCAAGACGGGTCCCACTTGTGCTCCTGCATCGTCTGGGCCTTGTTTAACAGAGGTTAAAACTTGTCAAGAAAAGGATAAAGTTAACGGGACGACCAAGACGGGCCCCACTTCTATTCCTTTACCGGTTACTAAACAGATGAAGCATAAGGCGTTTTGGACCATTTCACACGACCGAGATTCCGCCACCAAATATCAATGCTTCTTCAGTAGTTGCGGGAATTCCTCAAGGAACGGGAACTAGCATTTCAGCCCCAGAAACATGCAAGATAACAGGTATTTAGGCTGGTAATGGTACAAGCTCCCAGCGGGGTCCACTAAAAGGGGATCGAGAAGAAGCCCAACTAGACACTAATATAGAGGAAGCTTTGAGAAATAAGATCACTAAAAAAGAAGCTAAATCCGCATCTAAGAAAGTCAAATCTGTTAAAACAAAGCAAGACATTAACGGGTTTGATGCAATTAAGGAAACAGAGCCTATCAAGAATCACCTTATAAAGAAGGCGACTACGGAAATAAAGAAGAAACTGGACGAATGGAGTTCAGAGGCCGTAAAAGTTGCTGACATGGCTAATGACTTCTCAAAGAGTAACGAGGCTGACATCCCAGATCCAGATTTTCATGATTTCGATATAGAAAGAAGCGAAAAGTGTTTCAAAGAAGGTCAACTCTGGGCTGCTTATGATGTTCATGACGGGATGCCTCGGAACTATGCCATAGTTCACAAAGTAATCACTTTGAACCCGTTTAAGATGAAAGTTTGTTGGCTTAGCTCAAAACCTAACAAGAAACCACTACCTTTTCCTGGGTTCCTGGAAGCATTCGGCGAGTTTCAACCAGGAAAACATGAAACTGTTACCTCCCCAAACTATTTTTCTCATAAAGCTAGCTTTACAAAGCAGAGAAACGGTAACATTCGTGTTTTCCCTAAAAAAGGAAGTGTTTGTGCTCTGTACAAATACAATAAAACATACTTACGAACTTGTAGAAGTTGACGAGTCCAGTGAAGAAAGAGGCGTTACCGTCACACCACTAGTCAAAGTCGCAGGATTTAAAACAGTGTTTCACCGACATCTCGACAGCAAAGAAACAAAAGTTATCCCTGAAAAAGACTTTCTTAAAATATCTCACCAAATAGCTTCATACCTGCTCTTGGGTCAAGAATCTGCAAACGCTCCAAAGGGTTGTCTCGACCTTGAGCTTGCAGCTATTCCTTCCGAGTTTCTTCATGTTAGGTATTTTATTTGATTTTATAGATTAAATAGGCTATAAGGATAGTCGGTAAGTTAACTGCAATTGCCCTCATTGGTTTCCGCTGGCCTTATGGACCTGTAAGAATTCGATATATAAATCGCCATTGCCACTTATCATGTATTTAAGCATGTTAAGACAGGGTCCTTATTTCTGAATGATATCCGTAAGTTATGAAATCATCCGGTGTCCTGTAACATTGCATATATTTATTTATGTATTTCAGGTGGCAGTGACCACCCGTTTCAATAGCATGTCCTTAAGGTTGATAGCAAGGTGCGTTCTAGACTATTTCTTCATATTTGTTAAACCTATTAAAAATTTTGAACGATACATTTTAGCACTTTTGTAGGTATGTATTGTTAACCTGATCTGCATGCGTTATCTTCTCTCTGGGTCAAATGTATCAAAATTTGACAAAAGTTTTAGAAGCTTACATAATTGGTGCAATGGTCTATCTCTATTAATACGTAAACATTTGTTTTACTTTACCCAAAGAAAAAGTATATCTCTATTAGTATTTAAACTTAACCCCAAATTGACCCGTTCCTAATTAAATGGGTCAAAGTTGCAACATTAATTATGTATATAAAAGATGTGCTATATAAAACACTTAAATCATATAAGAATCATTGTTATGTAGGTATTTGATACCTATCAGTATTCTGAAGTAAAACCATTTGTTTGAAATTCGTCCCGAGAATGTTTCTAAAGATGGGTCATGGGAATTGAAATATTAAGTGCACCCCATATTCTGAAAAGAATGGATGATAATTTGTTGTCTCCGAAGGACTTATTGGAGTAGGAAGTATGAACGGCCAATGAACCTCCAAGTTCTGCATCTTAAGAATGCAGCTTCTCTCCACACTATACTCCAAGCAACAGAAGGTTTGCCTTGAAATATGTCAAGATATGGCTTTTTTCTTTATGTTTTTTAGTTATTCACCAATTTTAGTTAGGATTCTAATGGGTAGCAAAGGTTGGGGTAGAATTTCACCCAAAAATTTTGAAGGGATTTTGCGGGGATATGTTGGCAAGTTACTTCTCAGAACCTAATGAAAGCCACATTTGAGTGAACTTTAGTGGCTTCACTTATGTGTGGGCTTAATTTGACACGTATGCTTTACTGGCTTGGTTAATTATTTGGGTTTTGGAAAGGGTTAGTTCAGTTTGGACTTTTTTAGGTTGAATGAATGACCTTTGAATGACAGGTAATGCAATTAAACAGTCAGCCTCTAAGCGTGGATTTAACATCTAGCACTAATGTTATTTCCAATGAATCAATAGCATCTTATTGACTATCAAACGAGTCATTGGTTTAACATCGAAGTTGTGAACATCTTTTGTCATTTTATCCTTGTTTTTTAAACTGCATGTAATTTTATACCTATTCTAATCATCGAACAACTTTCTTGATGGCATACCTTTAGTATATACTAACTTTGTCCATGTTCATGTTGAAGGAAACGCTAAGCGTGATTATTTTATGTTGTAACTATTTGTGTTGCGTTAGAGTATTTGTTTGTTGTACAGTCAGATTCGCATTTAGGTTTTTCAGTTATTATCCGTTTTCACTTTTTCAAGTTTTAAATCCTTCAAAAGTGTGAAAATGCCACGGAAAGGTTTAATGACACAAGATTTGAGTAAGTTGGATGTAACGAAACAAATCCACTCTTTCCAGAGTTATATCTCGAAAATCTACAATAAATACAAGTAATAAAGGCAAGTTATTCTGAATTTCATAAAATTTGAATGTATTTAGACAATATTGCATTTGTACTAACAGTTTTGTTGTCCGTCTTAACAGATAGTCCTCTTTGTGATGTGCCCGAGTTTGAAAAGTGTAAGATGACACTCATAAGACGTGTGCGGTGTGCCATTTGCTGACTGAAAGTAAGTAACCAGATCTTCCAAACTTGCTCTCAGAAAATTTATTATTTTTGGGACAATTTACATGAAACGGGTCACTTTTGGTTAGTTTTTATATATAATAGGTCAAACGGGAAATAAATAAAATGAAAAGCAATAGGTTATTAGAAAACGGGTTGAAGAAGTCCAGTTGGTGGTTTGTGACTGATGAACAGGGTATTTGGATACAGTAAAACTTTTAGTTATGTGACAATGAGGAAAATAGGTGTTTGTATTCTGGTATAGTTTACTATGGTTTTACTTAGGCTAGAAATCATTCTATGAATACTTTATACATGTGCGTCATGCTTAATCTATCAACTTCGTATATCTGTATCAGGTTTGAGAATCGCGATCAAAAGTAGTAGGTTGGTTAAGCATTAGCTCGGGCCAGAATATTGCCTAATCTTCATGCTTACTTGAAACTATTAATGTAGTAGCATTATTAAGGAAGTGGTGAAGTAGATTAACTACTTACGTGAACTCGTGAAGGATGGAATGCAATAAGGATGAAGCCACAAGAGCGAAAGAAATTGTTGAATGTAAAGGGTGCCTAGAAATTTGCTTTAAAGGCCCAAAATTTGTTTCCTGGTCTGGAGGGTATTTCCCAACTATTAGCAGTTCTGAATGTGCATGTTGCTGCCGAAAACAAAGTAAGCGGTGAATCAGATTATTATGGGATACTTTGTGTGAACCCGTTCGCAGATGATGATACTGTGAAGAAACATTACAGGAAACAAGCTTTATCTCTTCATCCCGATAAGAACAAGTCTATAGGTGCAGAAGGGGCATTCCAACGCGTTCCTCAAGCATAGAAGGCATGCTCAATTTCTGAAGCAGAGGGTTCCTCAGAACGTGTTTTCACAAGTGCATATACCTCCAACTCAGAATGGTTTTCACGAAGAGTGCAGCTGTCCCGACAGCTGGCGCAGATGCGCAGACAAAGGTTACAACTTCTCAAAAGAAGGATAAAACTACTACTCAGACAAAGAAAAAAACGAAGAGTCAAAAGGATGAGACTAATGGGACTGCCAAGATGGTTCCCACTTCTGCTCCTTATCCTCTAATGAACAGATAGCTCCTGAGACGTCAAAGGTCAAAGGTTCTCGAAAAAAGAATAAAGTTAACGGGACTACCAAGACAGGTCCCACTTCTGCTCCTGCATCGTCCAGTGAACAGTTAGCGCCTGAGACGATGCCCGGGCCTTGTTTAATAGAGGTTAAAACTTCTCAAGAAAAGGATAAAGTTAATGGGACGACCAAGACGGGTCACACTTCTATTCCTTTATCGGTTACTAAACAGATGAAGACTAAGACGTATTGGACCGTATGGATGAGATGCAAATTGCAGTATGAATTCTTGAGAAAGTATTTAAACCGAAATATGTTCTGCCCCACTTGTTATAGACTGTTTCACATGACCAAGATTCCACCACCAAATATCAATGCTTCTTCAGAAGTTGCGGGAATTTCTCAAGGAACGGGAATTAGCCTTTCAGCCCCAGAAACGTGTAACTGTGTAAGATAACGGGTATTGAGGCTGGTAATGGTACAAGCTCCAACGGGGTCCACTAAAAAGGGATCGAGAAGAAGCTGGGCTAGACACTAATATAGAGGAAGCTTTGAGAAATAAGATCGCTAAAAAAGAAGCTAAATCCGCATCTAAGAAAGTCAAATCTGTTGAAACAAAGCAAGACAGTAATGTCTTTGATGCAAAAAAGGAAATGGGCCGGCCTATCAAGAATCAACTTATTAAGAAGGCGACTACGGAAATAAAGAAGAAACTGGACGAATGGAGCTCAGAAGCCGAAAAAGTTGCTGCAATGGCAAATGGCTACTCAATGAGTGACGAGGCTGACGTCCCAGATCCAGATTTTTATGATTTTGATATAGAAAGAAGTGAAAAGTGTTTCAAAGAAGGTCAGCTGTGGGCTGCATATGATGATCGTGACGGGATGCCTCGGAACTATGCCATAGTCCACAAAGTAATCTCTTTAAAACCGTTTAAGATGAAAGTATGTTGGCTTAGCTCAAAACCTAACAAGAAACCACTTCCTTTTCCCGGGTTCCTGGAAGCATTCGGTGAGTTCCAACCGGGAAAACACGAAACCGTTACCTCTCCTAACTATTTCTCACACAAAGCTAGCTTTACAAAGCAGAGAAACGGTAACATTTGTGTTTTCCCTAAAAAGGGAAGTGTTTGTGCTCTGTACAAATACGATTACACACCGGATACGATCAAACATACTTACGAACTTGTGGAAGTTGACGAGTCCAGTGAAGAAACAGGCATTACCGTCACGCCACTAGTCAAAGTTGCAGGATTTAAAACAGTGTTTCACCGACATCTCGACAGCAAAGAAACAAAAGTTATCCCGGAAAAAGACTTTCTTAAAATATCGCATCAAATACCTTCATACCTGCTCACGGGTCAAGAATCTGCAAATGCTCCAAAGGGTTGTCTAGACCTCGACCCTGCAGCTATTCCTCCCGAGTTTCTTCATGTTTTAGCAGATAATAAGGAAGCCGATACAATGGATGTCGACAATGGTCCAAGTGCTGATGGTGTTTGTTCCATTTAGGTACAAATTTCCTGAACTTGGGAGTTTGGTTTGGTTTTTTGGGTTGTTGGATGGGAAAATAGGTTACATGTAGTGTGCATTATGCAGTTGTTACTTGTGCTTAAAAGGGTTGTACAACTCAGTTTTTGTTAGATGCTGCTGTTATATCTTGACTCTATTTAGAAATGTTTCTTTTGTACTTTTGGAATCCAAACATTGACTGTTACTAAGGAATGAAAATGGAGGAATGTTTTGGTACTTAATGTTGTTTTTTGGCTTTATTTTTTATCTTTTGTTAGGTTTTGAAGTCTAATAGTTTTAAACTTTTGTTACATGTACTTTATATTATAAAGTAGCCGTGCGCAAATCGGGTTTTTTGGGCTAACCGGTTCGGTTAGTAACCGACCCTGTTTTTGGTCAAACCGGTTATTAACAAAAAACTGTTCGGGTCGGTTAGACTTTTCGGTAGAAAAAACCAAACCCGGTACTAACCGGTTTGTAACCGGTTATTATAAGAAAAACCGGCTATAAACGTTTTTTTTTTTTTTTTTTTTTTTTTTTTTTTTTTTTTTTTTTTTTCTACTGTTAAGGACTAAATGGTGTTCGGGTTTTCGGTTTTTTTTTTTGCATTCGCATTTTATACATAATAACTCAATAAACTTCGACTTCTATTAAATAAACTCATAATACGTCAAACATAAACTACTTGAAACATAAGCTAATACATTGAGCGATTTATTAATCGAAAAGCTAATACATTGAGCGATAGTGAGGTCTTATTCGGAGCCCCCGGATCCGGACCTAGCTTGGTCATCTTGAACGATTTCTTCATCGGAAAGTGAGATTCTATAACCCTCTTACATCTCGATCTCAAGTATTTGTGGTTCGATCTCTAAATAATTGGCTTCAATATTAGAAATGTGTTGTATACGTTCTTGTGCGTCTAAGTGATCCTTTAAGCAAATACACATCTCCAAAGATGCCGGCGTGAGTCTTGTTCTTCGAATCGTTAATACCCTTCCACTAAGAGAAAAACATGATTCCGAAGCTACCGTAGAAGTTTGTACGCTTAGTAAATCTCGAACCATCTTGGATAGAACAGGAAATTGAGATTGCCTTCCTTTCCACCAAGACAAAACATCAAAGTTTTCAAATTCTTCTTGTCCCATAGAGCTTATCCAATCTATTATGATATATCTCCCAAATTCGTTAGTACCGATTTGGTCACTCATAGCCAGTTTAACACTTTCTTGTCTTAAAGTTTGAAATAAGTTAAACCTCGAACTCGAAGAGGATGATGAAGCACCACAACTCATTGAAACATTAGTTGAACCATATTTGCTAACATAGATATCAAATAAATCTTTAAAACATTTGTTAAAATAAGCTTTTGCATTCATTGCATAGTTAAGGTTTTCTAATTGCAAATCCAAATCAATTGAAATCTTCTCGATAAGTAGTTCCACCCCACTAATGTTAAAGCATGGGTCTAATGCGGCGACACAAGTAATTACCAGTGGAGTTTCTTTGAAATATTTTCTAAGTTTCTTTCATAGGTTCAACCATATGACTATTTTTATCATATGGTGGACCACTTGATTCGAATTCGCCTATTTTTGAACATATTGCAAAAATTTGTTGGAGTACCCTATGACTCGTGGGATAATATACACCCGATAATAAAGTAGTTTCATCTTTAAAAACTTTGTGTAATTCGGTTAATTTTTCAATAATTTCCCAATTTTAGATAGAAAATGGTTCAACTAGGTTATCACCGGCCAGATCATTATGAAAAGTACTTAAAGCAATTTTTTGGCGTAAAACACTTTTAAACATATAATAAGTCAAGTTCCATCTTGTAGGAACTTCCCAATTAGGTGTTAAAAATTCGGTTTCCGTTTCCACACAAAATCTCATATAACTCTTATATCTTGCTTTAGGCCTACAAAATATATCTTGCAACATTGTTTTAAAAGCGTTTTTTATCGACATTATTTCAGGTACCCCTAATCCGTCTTGCACAACCAAGTTTATGATGTGTGCAACACATCGACTATGAAAAAAAAATGCCGTCAAAGGTGGTTGGTATCTTGCTATTAGTTTAGTGGCGGCATTTGTATTGTTAGAAGCATTATCAAATGAGACTGAAAAAATCTTATGTTCCAATTTAAACTTTTTTAACACATTTCGTAACTTAAGAAATAATTTCATACCCGTGTGAGGATAATCAAAGTTTTGAAAATCAATCGTACGCTTCATCATTTGCCAACTTACGGGATCAATCCAATGCGCGGTAACACAAACGTACGAATGCAGCAAATGATGAGGCGCCGACCAAACATCGGTTGTTAAGATGACATTTGTATTTAAATTTTCAAAACCTTTTATGATTTCGAGTTTAGCCTTTTTCCACATTTTAAGTGCATCACGTTTAAGAGTAGAACGACTTACGTGACTATATCGCGGTTGAAGATAATTTTGAATCACCTTGGTTAATCTCGGGTTGTCGAAATGGTTGAATGGCAAAGCTTCTTGAATCACAAAGCTTGCAAATTGTTGTCGAGTCCGTTCCGACTCATATGCAAATATACCCCCATCTTGTGACATAGATGCTTGACCCGCATCCGGAACGCCTTTGAGTGCTTGGCAATACTTTTTTTCGATATGTTGCTTAAACGTCGTTTTGGATCCGCTACTTAAAAACTTCTTGCAAAATTTACAATGAGCCTTCATGGTATTATCCAAAAACTCCACGAGCTCAAAATTACACCAAATTTCTTTGTTTCGGTTCGTTTCTAAAACCGCAACAATCGTGGGTTCATTTGAAGAACCAACACCGGTGGAAGTTGAAGAAATTTGAGTTGCCATTTTGTGAGTGATTTTGATTGTTTTCAAGAGTATTTGATTGTTGTAAGTTGTAAGTAACTAAACCATATTCAAGATTAGTATTTATACTAAAGTTTATAACCATAAATGGTGATTAAATGCCAAAAATAACGGCTACAAACAAAAAAAAAGTTCATATTGTGTTTGTTTGCTCCATGTCCCTCGTTAACAGCTTGTTCCCAACGTTCATAAAAAATAACCGGTTACTAACCGGTTTTTCTCTAACCGGTTTCCCAACCGGTTCAGTTAGTAACCGGTTCCTAACCGGCCAAACGTCTAGAACTAAAAACCGGTTCCTAACCGCCAGTTATTATCCTAACCGAACCAGTTATGGTCAAAAACCGGTGTTGACCGGTTCCGGTTTTGGTTTTTTTCCGGTTTTGGTTTTTTTGGTCACGACTATTATAAAGTGAATCAACTTAACTTAAATCATACTATTAGGCTCGGTGTAATAGTCACTTTGTTAGCACCTCAGCGTCACATCAATTTTTCAGCACACTATTTAACTCAACTTAAATCATACTTGTAAAAAGAAGTTAGTGCACCACGTTAGGTGGTCTGTACCACCGAACCAACCCCAAAAGGCAACTTGACGCGCGGTGGATGGCAGGTCGTAGTGGTAGATGGTGCATGGTAGAGGCTCACCACATGTGGTGAGGGCCTCTATTGCACCCGGTCTAAATAATTGGGGTATTTAATTATTTATTCTGGTTCTTGGTTAGTTGAAATGTCATCCTTTTTTAAGAGAAACACGGATTTAGGATTTTTGTAGTCGATGTAATGAGTTGTTGAAATGTCTTGCATGTACGAGGTGTTTGCTTAAGCTTATTTTTTGAGCTACCGAGCTTAAATGAATACAGTTTACGTTTAATAAGCTTACTTTTTCTGGCTTATTTTACAATTTATACTACAGGTTATAAAATAAGTTAGAAAAGTATTATAAGCTCAAACCGCGTTAAAAATAAGCTTAAACAAAACCTCTTAGTATGAATTATGAAGAACTTTGTTAATGGACATGTCCACTTATGGCAGATTACGATAGATAACTTTAAGAAAAATAGAAAATGGATGAATAATGAATTTTTGATGGATAGCGTTTTGTATTTTTCGAAAAAAATAATACATTGCTTATTTGCACAATTATCCTAAACAAAAACACTAACAAAACTGATTTTCATCTACGTTCCTTAATCAAAATCCATTACCAATTGCGTTTCTTTGCTCAACATCAACTAAATATTGGAAATAAGTGGAGGCATGGCTTAGCTCCTAACTGGAATGAACGAATATGTAGCCGCGAGCACTGTTTGGTTTTAACTAGAGTGGTAGCAATCTTGCCATCTTACGGTAAATTCATTTACTTACTTAGTTCTGGTTGATCACAAACTTGAGTTTTGTATGGGTACGGTAATTAGTGCTCTTTGAGTATAATGTCTCATGTACTTTAGTGTATATGAATAGTGTTGGTGTAAATCAGATCATGTGTTGGCTTCACCAGTATCATTTTCTTATGGTCTATATGATTATCTCTCACATGATACAATATGCAGGTGATGTAGCTAATTGTTTGCGTCACGGTTGGTGTTTACAGCATAGTACTACATACATCTTTGCATTTTTCCTTCTACAAGATTACGAGTGTCATTTGATCAACAAATGATAGCTGACTACTATGTTACAAGAAAAAAACATAGATGTTTCGTATCAAATGATACCCATCATGACTTTAAATAAAAATGTTTGTTTGAGGGTAATTCCCATGTATTAGCTGTTCTGGATGTGCATGTTACTGCCGAAAACAAAGTAAGCGGTGAATCGGATTATTATGGGATACTTGGTGTGAACCCATTAGCCTATGATGATACTGTGAAGAAACATTATAGAAAACAAGCTTTATCACTTCATCCCGATAAGAACAAGTCTATAGGTGCAGAAGGGGCATTCCAGCTCGTTTCTCAAGCATGGAATCTGTTATCCGATAAAGATAAAAGATCGACGTATGATCATAAAAGTCATGCTCAGTTTTTGAAGCAGAGGGTTCCTCAGAATGTGTTTTCACCAGAGCATATACCTCCAAATCAGAACGGTTTTCACAATGTCACGAAGAGTACAGCTGCCCGGACTGCTGCTGCAGATGTGCAGACAAAGGTTGCAGCTTCTCAAAAGAAGGATAAAACTACTACTCAGACGAAGAAAAAAACGAAGAGTCAAAAGGATGAGATTAATGGGACTACCAAGACGGTTCCCACTTCTGCTCCTTCATCCTCCAATGAACAGATAGCTCCTGAGACGTCTAAGGTCAAAGGTTCTCGAAAAAAGAATAAAGATAGCTCCTGCATCGTCTAATGAACAGATAGCGACTGAGACGATGCCTGGGCCTTGTTTAACAGAGGTTAAAACTTCTCAAGAAAAGGATAAAGTTAATGGGACGACCAAGACGGGTCCCACTTCTATTCCTTTACCGGTTACTAAACAGATGAAGCTTAAAACATTTTGGACCGTATGCATGAGATACAAATTGCAGTATGAATCCTTGAGAAAGTATTTAAACCGAAATATGTTATGCCCCACTTGTTATGGACCGTTTCACGTGACTGAGATTCCACCACCAAATATCAATACTTCTTCAGAAGTTGCGGGAATTTCACGTGACGATAACGGGTATTGAGGCTGGTAATGATACAAGCTCCAAGCGGGATCCACTAAAAAGGGATCGAGAAGAAGCTGGACTAGAAACTAATATAGAGGAAGCTTTGAGAAATAAGATCGCTAAAAAAGAAGCTAAATCCGCATCTAAGAAAGTCAAATCTGTTAAAACAAAGCAAGACATTAAGGGGTTTGATGCAATTAAGGAAACAGGGCCTATCAAGAATCACCTTAGACAGAAGGCAACTGCGGAAATAAAGAAGAAACTGGACGAATGAAGTTCAGAGGCTGTAAAAGTTGCTGACATGGCAAACGGCTTCTCAAAGAGTAACAAGGCTGACGTCCCAGATCCAGATTTTCATGATTTCGATATTGAAAGAAGTGAAAAGTGTTTCAAAGAAGGTCAACTCTGGGCTGCTTATGATGATCGTGACGGGATGCCTCGGAACTATGCCATAGTTCACAAAGTAGTTCACAAAGTAATTTCTCGGAACTTAGCCCAAAACCTAACAAGAAACCAATTCCTTTTCCCAGGTTCCTGGAAGCATTTGGCGAGTTTCAACCTGGAAAACACGAAACCGTTACCTCTCCTGACTATTTCTCACACAAAGCTAGCTTTACAAAGCAGAGAAATGGTAACATTCGTGTTTTCCCTAAAAAAGGAAGTGTTTGTGAAAGTTGTGGAAGTTAGGCATTACCATCACGCCACTAGTCAAAGTTGCAGGATTTAAAACAGTGTTTCACCGACATCTCGACAGCAAAGAAACAAAAGTTATCCTGAAAAAAGACTTTCTTAAAATATCGCATCAAATACCTTCATACTTGCTTACGGGTCAAGAATCTGCAAACGCTCCAAAGGGTTGTCTAAACCTCGACCCTGCAGCTATTCTTCCTGAGTTTCTTCATGTTTTAGCAGATAATAAGGAAGCCGATACAATGGATGTCGAAAATGGTCCAAGTACTGATGGTGTTTGTTCCATTTAGGTACAAATTTCCATAACTTGGGAGTTTGGTTTGGTTTTTTGGGTTGTTGGATGGGAAAATAGGTAACATGTAGTGTGCATTATGCAGTTGTAACTTGTGCTTAAAAGGGTTGCACAACTCAGTTTTTGTTAGATGCTGCAGCTATATCTCGACTTTATTTAGAAATGTTTCTTTTGTACTTTTGGAATCCAAACATTGACAGTTAAATTGAGTGTAATTTCTTATTGCAATGTTTCGTTTGAATGTGTAGTTTCTTACAGCAAGGTTCCAATTTAAGTGATGGATTTACCGCATGATTTCTTATTGAAAGGTTTCGTTTTAATTTGCAACGGTTCTATAACTTTGTATTTCAAAGTTATTCAACAACTTATATTAGCTACCTGTGAATTTCGCGGGCGTATAGGCTAGTAAGCTAACAAACAAAAAACATTGGCTAGCTATAAATCAAATTGTTATAAAACTTCAAAATGTCTTTAGTCTTCCAGCTAGGATATGTCCAGCCCACAATATTCTCTTCCCAGCAAAATTAATACCAAACCGACCCATATCAGTATATATCCTGCACAAATAATTACCCATTAACCAAAACTTATAATCTTACCACCATTACAGAAGAGGAATCTAACCCAATATCATTTTTGACCCAAATACTCTTCAAAGAGTCATCAACCAACCAAATCCCGAAGCACTGAATTTGACCACCCAGCTAAGTGCCAAGACCAAACACTAGCACAACCACAACCAGATTTCTATCCCAGAAAGAACAGATAGTAGAACATATCCAATTCCATATAACCTAGCTTATTCATTTGTTAGGATTAAGCTAAAGTACTGTTCATATGTTGTGGCCAACATGGTCGTGCCGTCGTCATCACCATAAGTATTTATTTTTAATAATTTTTCTCCTTAACCTATTAAAATATATATAATAGACTTAACCAAACTAAGCAACTGTCATTTATACTTTCTTACAAATCATGAAAATTTTACATATTCTTCATTTAAATATATTTATTCTTCATAAAAAGTTTAGAGTTTTGAGTGTTATTTGATGATCTACGATATATACCATACAATATAAGTGTAGTCTTCCATATCCCTAGGTTTCTTAAAAGTCCCATGTGATTAAACATGGAAATAGTTGTTATAAGTCAAATTGTCTTGGTTAAGCTGAGATGGAGTGTGCGGACCCCAGGTTGAATAATTAGTGTTATAAGTCTTCTTAAAAGTCCCGTGTCATTAATTATACATGGAAAATAGTTGTCATAAGTCACATTGTGTTGGACAAGCTGAGAAGGAATGTGTGGATGATAGACCAAGTCTTCTTAAAAGTCTTCGGTGATTTGTTGATGGCATCCTCTTCATAATTTGCGTGTCTCCAACGTTGCATAAAGTCTTCCCTATCCCATGTCTTCTTAAGAGTCTTGGTCAAGTTGATAAGGGATTTATGGAGGGCATTCATTTCGCCAGTTGCATGTCACTGAACATGCAAAACTAAGTATAAAAAGCCAATGCATGTTCTTATAATTCTAAGTAAATTTCCAAAAATGAAGTCACCACAAGCAATAATTCACTTATCATCTTCCCCATGTATTTTTTTCTCTTTTATAGTCTCGCGATAACATGTCTTACTTCCGCCACTGTCTCTGCTTTATATGGTGGTAATGAAACTGATTATCATGCATTGTTGTCATTTAAGTCACAGATCACCGACCCATACAGAGTTCTAACCTCGTGGAACCATTCCTTTCATTTCTGTGACTGGAGAGGTATTTCATGTGGAAAGCGGCACAAACGAGTGACTGTTTTACGACTGCCTTCGAAAGGCTTAGAAGGCTCGTTGTCTCCTCATGTAGGAAACCTCAGCTTCCTCCGTAAGCTTTCCCTCCCGTACAACAGCTTTCAAGGAACCATTCCTCATGAACTTAGTCATCTATCTAGGCTACGTATTCTTTATCTTCATGATAACAAATTCAGTGGATCCATTCCAACAAACTTGTCTGGTTGTTCTAACCTCGAAGAGCTTTACCTCAATCTAAATGAGCTAACTGGAAGCATACCCAAGGAGATGAGTTTACTCTCGAAACTTTCCCGTCTTGTAGTGTACGACAATAACTTAACAGGTGGAATCCCACCTTTCTTGGGGAATATTACATTAATGGAATATTTCTCTGCTACCAGGAACCCGTTGGGTGGGAGCATTCCAGATACCTTGGGTCTTTGGAAAAGCTTGACAGCATTTCACTCTAGTGGCTGCAACTTATATGGAAGCATCCCTCATTCCATTTTCAACCTCTCACTCCTGGTTAATTTTTCCTTAGCGGAAAATCACCTCACTGGTAGTCTTCCTTCAGAAATGGGTAATCAGCTCCCAAATCTTGAGTGGCTTCTGTTATGGGGTAACGAACTGACCGGAGTTCTTCCACCATCTCTTTCTAATTGTTCTAAATTAGGACTTCTTGAAATGGGTGACAACAATTTCAGTGGGAAGTTGACTATCGACTTTTCAAAACTAAGGGATATTTATGTAATTAGATTAACTTATAACAACTTCCATGGACGTGGAGAAGCTGATGACATGAGGTTTGTTGATTCTTTGAAAAACTGCACTGAATTAGTAGATCTGGAACTTTTTAATTGCAACCTTATAGGAGTGCTTCCGATATCAATAGGTAATCTTTCTGATAAACTCAGCTTTCTAAGTTTAGGAGATAATCAATTATTTGGAAGCCTACCTTCAAGTATAGGTAGTCTAGTTGGTTTGACCACATTATTTTTACAAAATAATAGATTCAAAGGAAACATCCCCACTAGCATTGGTAAACTTCAAAAGTTACAAGTTCTTGGTCTAGATAGGAATCAATTTTCAGGGCCTATCCCTGATGCCATCGGGAACCTATCATTGTTGAATAAACTTTCTTTAGATTCCAACAAATTAGAAGGCCATATTCCATCAAGCCTTGGGAATTGTAAAGAACTTAATGGGTTAAACCTTTCATACAATACACTCAGTGGTAAAATACCAAAGCAGCTTCTTCAACTTCCATCACTAAATTATTTTTTAGATCTTTCTCAAAACCGCTTGTCTGGTTCCATTCCATCAGAGATTAAAAACCTCAATAAGTTGAGCGAGCTCTATTTATCTTTATAATAATTTATCAGGCCCCATTACTAGTAGCCTTCGTGAGTGTGTTAGCCTTACAAAGTTATACCTTAGTGGCAACCAATTTCAAGGCATTATACCATCTTCATTAAGTTCCTTGGGAGGATTGGAGGTACTCGACATTTCTCAAAATAATTTATCAAGCAAAATTCCACAATTTTTAGAAAAATGGAAAGCCTTAGGATATTTGAACCTATCCTTTAATGATTTTGAGGGTGAAGTACCGATTGTAGGAGTGTTTGCCAATGGAAGTGCATTTTCAGTTTTGGGGAACAATAAGCTTTGTGGTGGTTTGGTTACACTTGAGTTACCCAAATGCAAGGAGACGGGTAGTAGGAAAAAAAGGTTTCCTTTCTTCATATTAGTCATCGTGATTGCACCGATGTTGCTCATAATATTGTGTTGTGTATATCTTTTGTGTAAGAAGAAACGCAATAGTCAACCATCTGAGTCATCGGGTAGTGAACGGTTCATGAAAGTTTCTTACAGTCAACTTCTCAAGGCTACTGATGGCTTCTCTGCAGCAAATTTGATTGGAGAAGGTGCATTCAGCTGTGTTTATAAAGGAATCCTCGATTCCGATGATGGAAAATTTGTTGCAATCAAAGTTCTACGTCTTGAATATCCAGGAGCTCACAAAAGTTTTCTAGCAGAATGTGAAGCTTGGCGGAATATTCGGCACCGTAATTTGTTGAAGATAATAACTTCATGTTCAAGTGCTGATTTCCAAGGAAATGATTTTAAAGCTCTGGTTTATGATTTTATGCCGAATGGAAGTGTACACGATTGGCTTCATTCAAGTGAAAATACATCGAAACTGAACATTCTTCAAAGAATAAATATTCTTAGAGATGTTGCCACTGCACTTGATTATCTTCACAATCGCTGCCAAACAACGATTGTTCTCGGTGACTTGAAGCCAAGTAACATTCTACTTGATGATGATATGGTGGCTCATGTTGGAGACTTTGGTTTAGCTCGCCTACTTGGTACAAGCTTAAACCAAAACAGCTCAACCGGGATAAAAGGAACAATTGGTTATGCACCTCCAGGTAATTCCACTTTCATTCCATGATGCTTATATTTTTTTACAGGTTAAAGTTTTTATATTAATTAATTGTTTTTCATTTGTAGAGTATGGTATCGGGAGCGAGATGACAAGTTGTGGGGACGTCTACAGTTTTGGAATATTATTACTAGAGGTGATGACCGGTAAAAAGCCAACACACGGCATGTTTATTGAAGGTCTTAGCCTTCATAAATTTGCTTACATGGCATTACCGTATCATGTAATCGATGTTATTGATGATGATGCAATTGTGTTGCAAAGTACGGAAGCGAATGCAAAGAAAGTGGAAGAATGTCTAGTTGCAGTTATCAAGATTGGAGTATCGTGCTCTGTGGATTCCCCACCACAACGGATGAAAATTGAAATTGTTGTCAACGAGTTGCAGCACATTCTCGATGTGCTTCAAAATATATAAGGTACTATGCTGTCCCATTTTGTAGAATCTGATTTTACATGAGTTGGTTAATAAATCTTCACTAAAATGGTTTTATTTTTGAACTCTTTCAGGTCTATCATCAAGCTTGTATGGTGAAGTTGAGAGTAACTACAACAAGGAGCGGTGCATGTCGTAGTTAAATAAATGTTAAGTTGTTGAAGATGTTCGTAATTATGGTTTAATTATCTTGTTTCATAAGTGTACGAGACATAAGAGTGTGTTTCCATCAGTCCATTTTGTGGTATTGAATTTGACTTAAGTTCTACTTGGTGTTCGATTCCTTAATGAACACCCTAATGTTATTTGTGTTCTTTGACTTTCAATTTCATAAATTTGACTTTTTCTTGAATATCTGAATGAGAAAGCTCAAGGCTTCCCCCTCTTCTGGTTTCGAGCAGTGTACTGTTCAATTTTATAGAAAGTTAACCTCATGTTTGGTATACTGTATTATTACTGCAAGTATATTGTATTAAAAATGTGTCAATAATGACCAAAGTGGATTTCTAATACATAAATCAGCTCGAATATTTTGATATACAGTTGGTCCAACACACGTACGTTCACATTAGACTTGAAACTTGAGAGTTGAGAGTGTTGCCAAAGTTACTACTTAATGGAAGTTTAATTAACAAAAAAGGTGTAGTTATGGATTGTCCTACAAAAATATAGATAAAAGTGAACTAGGTCAATTAAATTACAAAAAAAGAGTCTTTGAATCATGTAACTTACAGTAAACATGAAACTGTACACCCACTCTTGTGAAACAAACCAAAGAACAGCGAAAACTAAAATGGGTCAAATGGGTAGGACTCAAAAAATATCTTTAACTGTAACGTGTCATTATTTTGTTCCATTCCATCAGAGATTGAAGACCTCAAGATGTTGAACCATCTCGATTTATATTATAATAATTTATCAGATACCATTACTAGTAGCCTTGTTCAGTGCATTAGCCTTACAATGTTAAACCTACAAGGCAACCACTACAGTTTCTGAGATAATTTCAGCCATGAATGAATTTGTTGCTCTTCTTTTCCGAAATGAACATAGTATTGATTCAAATAAGGAAGATTCATTGACATTACAAATATGTTGATATATTGAGCTTGCCTACTGTATGACTACTCTTGCAAACAGCACATCAAAAAAGATACACGCCAACCTTATTAACTGCTAGAGCAGAAATGAAACTAAAACATACACCATAGACTTCACTGTACGTATCGTTATTATCACTGCCTTTGAATAACTCGAGAAAATCAGATGGGGTTTGATGAAGTTAATGTCGTCTCCAATCTTCCTTTAGAATTGAGAATTAGGCCATATGACGAATACATAATAAATGTTGACTTTACCCATCCAAGTACAAGCTCCAAATAACACTAATATAACTAGCAATACACCACATTGACCACCTGCACAAACTAAAACAAACACACTTTATCATTCTTTCGAGCTTCAAACATATAGATGGCAGTAAATGTTAAGACTGAAACACATAGTTGCGACTTCTAATCTTATTTTCTTACTTGGATGTTTTAGGATGACGCATTATATTTAGCGTTTGGGTATTCTAAAAGTTTTTGTCATCAAGTTTTACAAATGAATAATGTGCCGTATTTACCTTTTTAATGAAATGACCCAAACTGACCTGTTTTAAGCTAGTTTTAATTTTTATATCTTTTTTACATAGCCTGAACCTACATGTAGGACCGTAATTTTAAGCTATGAAAGACCAGAACAGACATGTTGGACCTGTTTTTTAAGCTACGTTTATGTATTTTTAACATAACCTGAACTGAACCATTTTATATGGGTCGATATAGCCAGAAAAAACAGCTCCAAGGGTCTCGTTGCAGCTCTGTAAAATAAAGAAAAGAAAATATAAAATTTTTTTGGTACTCTCCATTAATAAGTAGTCATTAAAATTATTGGAGGTTCTATGTACTAGTGTTGGTTAGTTGCTGTACTGACTGCTTTTGGAACCTGTTAACACTAACAGATGACTGTGTTTACAAAACAAACATAACCCATAATGCTTTTAAGGATGACTCGTCCGATATGGCTAAGATTTCAAGAAAGGTTCCAACCTTGTTCGTGAAGTTCAGGACACCACCGAGAATCACCAGTTAGTTACTTTTTTTTACAAATCTAACATTAATGCAGACTAATAATTACTAGTTGCTTAAATTACATCAGGAATCCATAAAGATCCGTAAAAATACCAGATCATTTATTATGCCAATGAACATACGAATTCACAAAATTATGCTTTATGAGAGTGTTGTCAAAGTTTCAATGTCAATAAGCTTTATGGATAATAAAACACTGGAGTTTCAATACTTAACCGAGGTTTAATTAACAGAAAAGGTGTAGTTATGAATTGTCCTAAAAATATAGACAAAACTGATCTGGGTTAAACAATTAAATTACAAAAAACAAGTCTTGTATCTACTTACTAATGTCATGTGGAAACTTGTAACTTACAGTAATATGAAATGGGTTAAACATGAAACTGTACACCCACTCTTGTGATTCACACCAAAGAACAGCGAAAACTAAAATGGGTCAAATGGGTAGACTCAAAAAATATCTTTAACTGAACGTGTCAATTATTTTGTTCCATTCCATCAAAGATTGAAGACCTCAAGATGTTGAACCATATCAATGTATCTTATTGATGACGTATAGTCTGGTGTTGGGTCATGAACCCGACCACAGCCCAATACTTACAAGTTCATCACGACTTGGGCCAATATCAATAAAGGCTTGGGCTCACGAAAGCCCAAAGCCCAAATCTATTTACGGAATAGATACCCGTTATCTTCTAAAGAAAGAAGATAATCATTCCTAACCAACTTAGGCGGGATACGCCGAAAGTTGGGGAACACGGAACCAACAAGGATTCCGTGCGTATATAAAGGGGATCATACCCCTCGTTTAAGGTACGATCTCATAACCCTAAAACTCCTTAAACCCTAAACCGATTACTTACTCTCACGCCGGAGGATAATCGTGGGAAACAATCCCACGGTAAGCCTAACGGTGTTTCTTGTCTCTTAGTGCGCAGGTCTCAAGCAGCAATTCCCAATTGGTACGAGAACCGGAGCTCCAAATCAGGAACGTCCAACTTTTGTATCAACAAGTGGCGCCATCCGTGGGACCCTACACTAAGAATCGACACTAGAATGACAAAACACGGCAATCAGCGATCGCAGTCAGATCTTATGGGGAAGAAGTCACAGAGTGGACTAACCCCTAAGCAGACCGCTGGGACAACCAGCGCTGCTAAAAGTAAGGGGTCGGGTCAAGACTTGATCTTCCCTCTCGTAGAACCGCACTCGGGAATAACCCAAGTCACTACAACCACCACGAGTGGAGTAGACCCACTGCGCACTCGGGAACAACCCGTCTTTACTACTCCCTTCCAATCGGTGCTAGAAACTGACTTGACAAAGATACCAGAGGCACCAGGTCGGGATAAGAATGCAGCGGTAGAAACAAACGCGCTCACTCTCGAGGGAGTCGCGCCAGAATTAGCACCAGAAGCTTTCGTATCCCAAAACTACGAAGCATTGGCTGCCCTCATGCAGGAGGAAGAGAAGAATAGATCAGGGCGGAACCTGAAAGCCCGACTCAATTTCGATTCAGAATACGATACTTCTCCACCGCGCCACCCAAAGGAAAAGCGCAGAGGAAGCAGTCATAAACCCCCAGTATTCAACAGAATCGGGAGGAGAATCGAGGGTGATGAGACATCTCACTCGCAACACTTGAGTGATAGTGATAGAGAGGAACGGCGTACCAGTGTCTACGCCAGACTGGGTAGCCGTAGAGTACAGGATAGACTGGGGCGAAAGTACTCCCCAAGTGAGAGCCCTTCAGATCCAGACTATGAGTCAGATTCTGAGGAAGGCCGGCGCAAGCGCCGTAAGAAGGTAAATTCATCTTCTGACAATTCCTCGGACAACGAGGATAGTGATACAGGGCATTGGAAATCCAGAAGCAGACGCGATAGCCAAGAGGAAGACATGTCTCTCCCATGGCGCCGTCAGAAAGTGGATGCGTTTACCAGACGCATTAGTGATTTCTCTGAGAACAAGAAAAGGCGCATGCCTGCAAATGTTAAAACCTATGATGGGACAGGTGATCCTGACGATCACCTAAAAATTTTTGAATCAGCCGCGACCATCGAAAACTGGCCACAACCAGTTTGGTGCCATATGTTTAATTCCACGCTGGTGGGAAGCGCGCGGAACTGGTTCAACAAACTCCCACGAAGGAGCGTGAATGGTTTTGAAGAGTTGAGAAAGGCGTTCCGCCTAAATTTTACTCAACGCAAAAAGTGTGCTAAAAACCCTGTCGAACTCGCCAGGGTAAAACAGAACCAGGGAGAATCCACGAGCGCATTCATGGAACGCTTCAAAGATGAATGCATGCAGGTTAAAGCATGCCCTGAAGTCTTAAAGATCTCGGGCTTCATGAATGGGATTAATAACCCAGAACTCATCAGGAGATTGAACGACAAGATCCCTGAGACCTTCGATGAACTCATGAAGCGCTCTCGGTCTTTTGTCCAGGGAGAAGCCGCCGCGGCGGATAGCAAAAAGAACCATTCCAGTTACCGGTCACAGGAACAACCTGGGAGACAATCCAATGACCGAGGTAATAACCGTAATAGGAGCTATCGCAGCCAGAGGAGCGGCAGAGACAGGGATAATGACAGGTATACTCCCCTGATCAAAACCCCAAGGGAAATACTCGCAGCAGAAGGAGCGAATTTCCCAAGACCGCCGCAGATGCGCACACCAGAAGATAAGCGCACTGGGAATGGATACTGTGACTACCATGCGCAAAAGGGTCACACCACTAACGAGTGTGTCCAGTTGCGCCAACTCATCGACAAGATGGTCAAAGGGGGCAGGCTGGACCACTTAGTTAAAAACATTAAAGAGGGAAGAGATAAGCAAAAGAATGAGAGTAAGAAGGAGACACCCAAGGATAAGGCCGACACAATCTATATGATACAGACGTGGCAGCGAACCACCAGACAGAAGGTCAGCCAAGAGTTTTCCCGAAGAGGTGAAATCTCTTTCCCTACTTTGACTGCGGACAACGCAGCATCAGAGCCCCTCACCATTGAAATTAGTGCGGGTGGTCACGACATACACCGCATGTACATCGATGGTGGGGCATCGGCAAATATCATGTATGAGCATTGCTTTAAAAGACTACGTCCTGAAATACGTAGTCAGTTAAATCTGGTCAACACCGCACTCACCGGTTTCACGGGTGAGAAGATATGGCCTATGGGCCAACTGCGATTGCTAGTCAGCGTTGGCAACGCAGAGCACTCTACAACAACCTGGATGGATTTCATGTTGATCAAATCCCCTTCATCATATAATGGCATTATTGGGAGACCCGGGATATCAGCCATGCGCGCGGTGCCGTCAACAGCGCACGGGATGCTTAAATTCCCAGTTGAAGGGGGCATTGTCACTCTTTACAATGCCACGGTGCCAAACAGAGAATGTAACACAGTTACATGCGAAAGGGAACCAATCCCGAAGCAGTGCGCGGCAAAAATCCCCAACTTTAAGGTCGCAATTCACCCAGAATATCCAGACCAGGAGATAACCATTGGAGGGTCATTGTCGGACAGCGGCAAAGCGGCTGTGTGCGCGCTCCTACAAAAGAACGTAGATATTTTCGCATGGGAGCCAAAACACATGACTGGAGTACCACGCTCGATCACAGAGCATAAACTTAGAATCCGACAAGGATACTTACCGATACGCCAGAAGAAGCGTGGCCAAGCTCCAGAGAGGGCGCAGGCAATTCTGGCAGAGGTACAGAAATTAGTTAAAGCGGGAATTATGCGTGAAGTCTATTACCACGACTGGCTTTCTAATCCAGTAATGGTCAAAAAAAGCGACGGTAGCTGGCGAATGTGTGTAGACTTCACCGACCTTAATAAAGCATGCCCACAGGACTGCTATCCGTTACCAGAGATAGATTGGAAAATAGAGTCCTTGTGTGGATACCCGTTGAAGTGTTTTCTCGACGCGTACAAGGGATATCACCAGATACAAATGGCCCAAGAAGACGAGGAAAAGACAGCGTTCCACACAAGCCAAGGCGTTTACTGTTACACAAAAATGCCGTTTGGCTTGAAGAATGCGGGTGCCACCTATCAGCGGTTGGTAGACAATGCCTTCGAGAAACAGGTAGGCCGCAACCTGGAAGTCTATGTGGATGACCTGGTCATTAAAAGCCATACTGAAAAGGAACTGGTGCGCGACATAGAAGAAACATTCAAAACTCTACGCGAGATTAACATGAAGCTAAATCCTAAGAAATGCACCTTCGGCGCTACCGAAGGCATGTTCCTAGGGTACTTGATAGAACCTGATGGCATAAAACCGTGTCCAGAAAAGACAAAGGCGGTAATTGAACTTCCCTCACCACGCACACTGAAGGAAGTCCAATCCCTCAATGGAAAACTAGCCGGCCTCAACAGGTTCCTATCTAAATCAGCAGAAAAGTCACTGCCTCTTTTCAATACACTCAAGAAGTGTATAAAAAAGGGTGACTTTCGGTGGACAACGGAGGCGGAAGAAGCTTTCACCACACTCAAACAGCATCTCGCAACGCTCCCAACACTCGTGGCACCCCGACCAGGGGAAGAGCTGATCATGTATCTATCAGCAACTCATGGGGCAGTCAGCGCAGTGCTACTAACAGATAGGGATTCGGTGCAAACCCCTATCTATTTTGTCAGCAAAGCTCTCAAGAAGACGGAGATGAACTATAGTGCCATGGAAAAATTGGTCTTGGCATTAGTGTTTGCTGCCAAGCGACTGCGCCGGTACTTCCAAGCGCACCCGATAGCAGTAATCACAGATCAAGCCATCAAGCAGATCATCTCCAAACCCGATGCGTCAGGACGACTCCAGAAGTGGAGTGTGTTGCTAGGCGAACATAACATCTCTTACAGACCACGTACCGCGATAAAAGGACAAGTTCTGGCGGACTTCATCATCGAGAAGCCAGATACGGACGAGGTACCTACACCAAGCGAGAGAGCACTACAAGATCCATGGATTTTATTTACAGATGGGTCCTCATGCGTGGATGGCTCAGGAGCTGGCCTTATTCTCACAAACCCAGAGGGAATGGAATTCACTTACGCACTGCGTTTTGAATTTACCTCGACAAACAACGAGGCAGAATATGAAGCCCTGATCGCTGGACTACGCATTGCAGCTCGAATGGGTGTACGTAACTTGGAAGCAAATGTGGACTCCCGCCTAGTGGCCAACCATGTGTTGGGTGAATACGTGGCCAAAGAAGAAAATATGATTCAGTATCTTGAGAAGACTAAAGCACTGATCAAAGGCTTTGACAGATTTACTATCAAGCAAGTCCCTAGAGGAGAAAATCGCAAAGCAGATGCACTGAGCAAGATAGCCTCGACAAGCTTCGCACACTTATCAAAGCAAGTGCTGGTGGAAACACTGAAAAGCAAGTCAATAGCGGAGATGGAAGTCTCCGCAATTATAGAGGAGGATGGCCCTACATGGATGACACCAATTGCAGATTTCTTAAGCAAAGGGACATTACCCCAAGAACAGACAGAAGCTCGCAGAATACGGCGCACAGCGCAGAGATTCGAATTGCGCGACAACATACTGTATCGCCGTTCTTTCCTCCAACCATGGCTTCGATGTGTCGGCCCCGTACAAGCAAATTATGTGCTACGAGAAATCCATGAGGGTTCATGTAGCATGCACGCAGGACCACGGTCCGTTGTAGCACGCGCCATGCGATCGGGATACTACTGGCCAACCATGCATAAAGATGCGCGGGATTTGATAAGGAAGTGCAATGATTGCCAAGTCCACAGACCCGTACCGCGCAAACCACAGCATGAGTTAACACCAATCACGGCGCCGTGGCCATTCTACAAATGGGGCATTGATATCGCCGGTCCTTTTCCAATAGCAGCAGGCGGTCTCAAGTTTCTCATAGTCGCTATAGACTACTTTACCAAGTGGATCGAGGCGAAAGCAGTGGCGACAATTACTGGGAACCAGGTAAAACGCTTTGTCTGGGACAACATTGTATGCCGCTTCGGATTACCTGGTGAAATCATCTCGGACAACGGGAAACAATTCTGCGACAACCCCTTTAAAGATTGGTGCGAAAAGTTAAACATCACCCAACACTTTGCGTCGGTTACGCACCCACAAACCAATGGTTTAGTAGAGCGCGCAAACCGAAGCCTGGGTGAAGGAATCAAAGCACGCTTGGACAAGCACAAAGGAAGGTGGGTCGAAGAACTTTCACATGTACTATGGGCGCACCGTACCTCAGTTAAAACCAGCACAGGGGATACCCCCTTCTCTCTTGTATACGGGACAGAAGCCGTTATACCAACTGAGATCGGCATGCCAACCATCCGCACTGCGGAGATTAATGTGACCACCAACGACGACGAAAGACGTGTCGACTTGGACCTACTGGAAGAAAGACGCGAACGCGCGGCTATACGGGAGGCAAGGTCGAAGTCAAAAATGAAAGGATACTATGATGCCAAGGTACGCAGTGTTTCATTCAGACCAGGTGACTTTGTCTACCGTGACAATGAGGCAAGCCGCGCTGAAGATACAGGTAAGCTCGGACCAAAGTGGGAAGGACCTTATGAGGTCACTGAAGCAACGGGCACAGGCGCGTACCGGTTACGAGGTTTGGATGGTCGTGACCTACCGCGCACATGGAATATCAGCAACCTCAAGAGGTGCTACCTATAAGAATTGCCACGGCATAGCGCGTAGACGCTCTGCACTTTCAGTGCTTAATAAACACTCATGTACTCAGTTTTTATTTTTCATATTTACTGTTTTCTTTGTTATTTCTTGCAAGTATTAATAAAAACGTCGCGGTTTCTAGCTAACTCCGCGACACATTTTAAGTTGTTATTTCCATATACTGTATGTCTTAACAATTTTTTCTTTCTTGCCCACGATGGCGTGCATGCACCACAAACAAACCCACGATGGTAACAGGATAAGTTGACCTACTAATTGACTTGTTGAGTAAGAGGGTTGCAAACCCATCAATAATGGATCACGCATCCTTGTTAAACACCTTGTTCTCAAGACGTTGGAATAAGACATGTGCGCAACCCACGACGGTTGCGCATCAATGCATACGTGCACGTTTAACAACTTAGGATATTTCCAGTACGCTGTGAACTATAACATACACGATTATGATCAAATACTTAGAATTATTTTCCAAGTATGCTTAGGATCTTCATACATGATTATGCATTTCCTACATTCGCATTGGCGTACACGTTTGTTTCTTTGGCAACAAATACATCTTTCACGCAAAGATACATGGATACGTTTATATTACACGTCTTAATAGTATCTACAGCAAAAAAGAAACTTATTCATAACTACGAGTTATTACAAAGGACATTGAACATGTCAAACTACCAGCTACTACAACGCTTAAGTGATGAAGTCCCAACGTGACTCGTTGCTTCTTTAACTTCGATAATACCCGCATCCTGCGGCGCTACAGTAGCCACACTGACAGGCACTCCATCAGACCTTGGTAAGTGCGCTGCACCAAGTCCACACAAGATAGCTTTACCTGCAATACCTTTCTTTTTAGCAAGACGGGTCGCATGCGCCTCCAAAACTTCCTTTAACGGTACCTCCTTCTCCAAAGCAAATGGATTTTGAGTATCCCTTGGACGCGCAAAGACAGGTACCTGCAGCTGCGACTCATGGGGTTTCAAATAATAGTCTGGCTGTGTTTCGGCACCCTCAGCACGGTGACGCGCCAAAGTCAATCCCGCCATAATAACATTTATGGGATAATCTTGATCGCGCTCCAGCTCAGAAATCATTGGAAGCTCTAAGTCTTTCATTTTCTACATAGCAGCGACCAAATGATCATATGACTCAGCGTCATAATTGGGTACCTCATCAAGGGGCGTCTCCAACAGTTTGGCTTCATGTAGCTTTTCAATCGCCTCTGATTTACCACGCTCCAGAGCGCACTGCACAACCTCCCCAAAAGCATTAACCACCTCTGGCGATTCCAGGGTGCTAAGGGCAGCTAAGCGAAGACCGTGGCCAATTAGCCACCTGCGCTCCGCGATTGTAGACATGAGCTGAGGATACAACTCCTCGTCATACTCGATGCTCATCTTGCGCAACTTAGCCTCCTGCACTTCCAAAGACCAGCTTACAGTGGCTCCAAGCTCCCCCAACTGCGCGAAAAAACTTTCTTTGCCCTGTTCCAAATGTTTTAGTGCCCAGCAGCACGCAGACTTATACCTGGCAGCATCGGCACGCTCTTGATTCATTTGGCACATTAGCGCCATTTTATCCTCGGCCTGTTTTTGAGCATATGCGCTGAGCTCACTAGCCTCTACACGAACGCTATCCAGTTGCGCTTGGGCACTTGCCAGCTGCGCCTCCAACAGAGCTATGGTTTGATCCTTCTTTAAGCTTTGGTCCTCCCCACCAGATACTTGATCTTTCAGCTTCACAATTAACGAAGCCTGATGAGCGGAAACTTGAACCAATTCTTCAACTAATTGCCCCAGAGGCACATTTGCATCGGACTGGTCTTCCTTATCCTGGCTCTGTGGCTCAGAATGCGCTGAGCGTGTCGGACTAGCCTTAGGAGGTGACTCTATGACCTGCTCCATCCTGCGAATTATCACCAGCGCAATGTTAGAATCACAATTAGCACATTCACCAATTAACAGAAGGTTATACATGTATGGTTTTACTTACTTTGGCTCCGCGTCATCGGCAGATGGGTGCGACGATGCTTCATCAGTGGAGGACAACTCCACAGTTTGAGTCACTGGCCGCTTCTTCCTTGACGGTCCCGCACCATGATCTCCTCGGGTCCTTTTGCGACTAAGCGCCACTTCCTCTTCTTCTTCAGTATGTGCCCCAGCTATGGGTGCTGACTGCGCTACCAGCGACGTCACCTCAGGATTGGGACGGCTCTGTAGCGGCGTTGCCTCCACTGCAACGGAGGAACTAGTCCCTGTATCCCCTGCAGTCAGTTCCATGACACGCCCTTCAGTTGCAGCTAAGATCGGCTCCTCGTCATCCCTCAACGGTCTTACTCCTGTCTTTACGGCTACGGGCTTCGCCAACTGTACGACAGTGAATAGATCCATCTCTGCGCAAGGCAAAACACATATACAAACAGGTTATATAATGCGCAAAAAAGACGGAAGATTACTCTTACATTATTTATACGCAGAGGTACGGAGGAATAAGTACCCACCCTGGCCATTGGCGTCTAAAAAGATAGGAATCTCATCTTCGGGGCCAAAATAATTGCGGCTGATCCCCATGTGCACCAAAAATCCCTCAGGATATGCACTAATCGGGATGCGGTTCGCATTTATCAAATCCGCATCCTCAACGTTATAAGACCCAGGCAATGGGCACTCATCCCTCTGTAGATTTCCTCGCGTATAGAACTCATAATTCCACGGGAAACATGTATCATCTACCCAGAAGAAATACTCCCTCCAATTCCTAAGGGCGTCTAATTTATCTGTATAGCACTGTAACCTACCGGCGCGTTTTGAAAAAGTTACCCACCCATGCGCCCACGTAGTGTGGTAAAAGGCGTGGAATAAGTTGATGGTGGGATTAATCCCCAGTAAACGGCAATTTACTTCGAAATTAGTAATTTTGGCCGCGCCGATGCAGTGTAACTGCGATATGTGTAGTGTATAATAATTTAACACATCGCATAGAAAGCGGGACAGGGGGACACGTTGATTCGCAAATTCGAATAACCGTGTGTATACACCTACTTTCCCTTTGGGAAAATCCGCAATCGTGGCACGCGCATCCGGAACCACTGGATGCACGTCCCGAGGTATAAAGTAATCTGAGGTAAATTCCATCAGATCGATCAAATTAAGGTCAGAGGTGAAGTCAGACAACTGTTTAACCATGGTGATATGTTTCTGCTATCGCGCACGCGCGGTTACCTTTGTGGTTGGTTGCTTTTGGGGATAACGACTCTTAATTTGCTTTAGATCTGGCGGAAGGTGTTTTTACTGTGAGGCATCCGGTGAAAATGAATCCCACAGTTATATACTTCTCTTCTTCCACACGATTGGCGCCACGTGGTTTCCACTAGTCTTCATTGTGTGGTCGAGATGGCTTGATGTGACAACGGGGCAGTAACTTTCCCCCGATTAACGAGGCCTTGACTATTCACATGGATGTCTAGATACATTGCACCTACGGGTAGGTGTATGGCTTCTTGGATACGTTTCGTACATTATTTGTTTTTGGACTACGATCCTTAGTCTAGCATCCGCAGTTACGCACTGCGCATACTAGACTAGGGGGACATGATGACGTATAGTCTGGTGTTGGGTCATGAACCCGACCACAGCCCAATACTTACAAGTTCATCACGACTTGGGCCAATATCAATAAAGGCTTGGGCTCACGAAAGCCCAAAGCCCAAATCTATTTACGGAATAGATACCCGTTATCTTCTAAAGAAAGAAGATAATCATTCCTAACCAACTTAGGCGGGATACGCCGAAAGTTGGGGAACACGGAACCAACAAGGATTCCGTGCGTATATAAAGGGGATCATACCCCTCGTTTAAGGTACGATCTCATAACCCTAAAACTCCTTAAACCCTAAACCGATTACTTACTCTCACGCCGGAGGATAATCGTGGGAAACAATCCCACGGTAAGCCTAACGGTGTTTCTTGTCTCTTAGTGCGCAGGTCTCAAGCAGCAATTCCCAATTGGTACGAGAACCGGAGCTCCAAATCAGGAACGTCCAACTTTTGTATCAACACTTATAATAATTTATCAGGTACCATTACTAGTAGCCTTGTTGAGTGCATTAGCCTTACAATGTTAAACCTACAAGGCAACCACTACAGTTTCTGAGATAATTTCAGCCATGAATGAATTTGTTGCTCTTCTTTTCCGAAATGAATATAGTATTGATTCAAGTAAAGAAGATCCATTGACATTACAAACGAGTTGATATTTTGATACATTGAGCTTGCCTACTGTATCACTATAGTATTGATTCAAGTAAAGAAGATCCATTGACATCACAAACGAGTTGATAGTTTGATACATTGAGCTTGCCTACTGTATGACTACTCTTTCAAACAACACATCTAAAAAGATACACGCCAACCTTATTAACTGCTAGAGCAGAAATGAAACTAAAACATATACCATAGACGTCACTGTAAGTATTGTTATCGTCACTTCCTTTGAATAACTCGAGAAAAACAGATGGGGTTTGATGAAGTTGATGTCGTCTCCAATCTGCCTTTAGAATTGAGAATCAGACCATATGACGAATACATAATAAATCTTGACTTTACCCACCAAGTACAAGCTCCAGATAACACTAATAACTAGCAATACACCACATTGACCACCTGCACAAACATAAACAAACACACTTTATCATTCTTTCGAGCTTCAAACATATAGATGGCAGTAAATGTTAAGCCTTGGAATTGGTGATATCACTGAGCCCATTCCAGTAATTTGTTAATCTTTCAAAGGGAAAAAAATATTTACGTTGTTAAGAAACAAACTCTCGAATACAGAGGTCGCAATTTCAAGCATTTTACTTATAAATGGATCAATTTACGTTATGTTATATTTAATGGGTTCAACAGGCTTAAAACATTCATTAAACATTATTTTTAAGCAAGTTTAAGAAAAGGACAGACCACGTTTGCAGGTCAACCTGATCCAGTCCAGACTAAAATTACCAGTTTGACTTGTTTCCCAACCTGACTAGCTGCCCGTTATGGAACACCTCTAGTTTAGATCATGTGTTACCTGTAAGGCTCCCAAGCCTGCATTTCCAAGGGTCAACATCTACGGTGTGACTGATAAAGCATTAACCAATGCTTTTCTGCAATACAAAGAAATGGTAATACCAAAGGGTTAGGACTGACATGTCATATATATGGTTTACAACGTTAACGAGTCTGTCAAAAACAACCATTTGCAATGTTAACGAGTCTGTCAAAAACAACCCTTTTACAGTAGCAGATAAATACAAGATAAGAAATAATCCTACCTTAATTAGCAATGGCTGAAGTAATACTAACTTCTGGAATGGGCTCAGTTATATCACCAATGCCAAGGCTTATCATTTGTTCACCAGGGTATTTTAGCTTATGTGCAGCCATTCTTCTACGAATCTGTAATTCCACCAACACATATCGTGTATCTAAGTTTCTATATCCATGTCTTTATTTAGAAGAAACATGTGATAGTGATACCGATGTAAACCTGAATCTATAGTTACAAAAAACCATGTATAAGCTGAACCAAATAAAATCATAAGCCCAAAATAAGCTTAAAACATGACCCCCTAAGTTGGACGTTTCACCTAAGTAATCTCCAATTACACAAAGTTAAAGTAAATCATGTCAACCTCTAAAACCTCTATCTAATCTACCATTTTCATATAATCAAATCACACAAAAAGAGGAAGTTTGACGGCAGGGCTCTATTTTGTGGCCGAATTAGACCCAGGTTTTCTCATTTCATAACCGGGCTTTATGCCTTTGTTTTTGATGGACACCTTTATAGAGACCTTTTTTCCTATTAAATGGGCTCTATTAGGGGGGCTTTATTTCAGATTTTGTAGTACCAATGCACATAGCCATCAGACCAATCTTCAAACCCAAACACTCCTTTAAAAATAACTGCTATTCAAACTTAATTTGGCACAAAGAATTTCTGAGAAACTAATCCTTACAGCTTTTAAAACAAAACTTAACAAAGATAACGCCTTTAGATATGTGGTTCTTATCTCGAGGCAGAACAAGGCTACATACATTATATTGGCTTCATTCGTGCCCAAAGGATACTAAGATGATGTAATGTATAATAATAACCTTATGCTTAACTAATGCATTTATTCATTATAAAAAACCCCTTATTCTCCCAAATAACTAATAAGCACTTTGGCATAAGCTTGCCCGGCCTATATAAGTTCTTTATATAAGCTTAACCAAACACCCCCTAACTCCCATATTCCCATGACAGTTATCTCTCTCACAAACTCAGGCCACTCTGTACCTTTTTTCATACCCAATAGCTTATTAACCTCTTAAAATAAGCCTACCCAGTGTTGTAAAGCTCGGACCACAAAATAATCGGTGATTAGAAGCGACAAGGTCAGCAACCAAAAACCCATCTCATCAAATCTCTCATTTCTTCAAAGTTTGACTACCAAACAATTTTGAGGTTATATTTGGGGATTTTGTTTCATTGGTGTTAGAGCAGCAGGGTGGTGGTGGCTATCGGAGATGGTGGTGGTTGTTAGAAATTGTTTCAGAAAGTGATAATGAGGACCCAAAACAATTACAAACAAACTTCAAACTAAAACAAAAAGAAGACCAGTGCAAAAACATACCCCATAAGTTCGGATATTAAATCCACAAATTAAAGCCTAAGGATGACAAGCTAGCATAGCAGCCCCACGTCACAAAACCAAGCCTGACTCATAAATTAAATCCATGTTTCCATATGTATACCAGGTATAAAAATATAGCAGTGCAGACCCAACTAATAACATAACAGCAAAACAAAAGACTTGAATTGCCAAACTACAACAGAAGACCAAAACTTGCAGACCTGCTAGACCACTGCTAAACCACAGAAGTAGAACTGCATAATATTTGCTGTTGAACCCACTCCCACTGTCTCGCCAAATGATAGATAGCTTATCCTAAACACACTGTATCAGAAGATAGAAAAGCTTGTGAAGCAAAGGTTTTCAAAACCAAGATACATAGCCATCTGTTTAAACCTTTATTCCAAACACCAGCTAGGCATATAACAACTTTTCTGGTCAACAAGGGAGGTGTGGTTAACAGGACCGTTAGTTAGGGAAAAGTAGCTTCATCTTTCACAGCTCACTAGCCCCCATCCTAAGAAACCACACCTCACTCTTCACATAATCCCATTCATATCATATATCTTATAATTCAATAACTGCTACTGATTTCTTAACATTAACGCTCATAAGCTGTAACATCCGAGTACAAACTCAATATTAGGTATGGGCGCAAACCTTATATAACATTCATACACAAAATACAACTTTGATTGCCAGTTGCAGATACAAAAGTTTCATTATGTTAACAAGATGAGAAACATTATCTCAAACAGCCAAGTTACCTCTGAATGTGAGGTAGAAGCATATCTAACAGATCGTTCTTCTTAGTGATACTTTCTGCAACATTAAAAAACATCTCACAATTAGATGAAACTTAAGATAGGATATAAGTAGAGTGTACACCAGAAAAACTAATGAACCTTGCAACTTTTATAACCAAACTTCAGAAGATAAAGTCTTTAGATATGGTTCTTATCTTGATGCAGAACAAGGCAACGTACATTATATTAGCTTCAATCATGCCTAAAAGATACTAAGACGTACTGTATATGGATAACCATATGCTTAACTTATCTAGTTATTCATTATCGAAAAACCCCTTATTCCCCCAAATAACTAATAAGCACTTTGGCATAAGCTTGTAAGTTCTTTATACAAGCTTACCCAAGCACCCCCTAAATCCCATATTCTCATGACAGGTATCCCTCGCACAAACGCACGCTGCTTTACACATGATAATTAGGGAAAAAAGAAGTACATTCCAATGTATAACGCACTTTGACATAAGCTTTACCCAAACCCCTTCAATAAGCTTTTTAACTTTTTTTATACCCAATAACTTATTAACCTCTTAAAATAAGCCTACACAGAGTAGTAAAACTCGGATCACAAAGTGATCAACCATTACTAGCTACAAGGCCAGTGACCAGGGCGAGTTGAGCAGAATCGGCCAAAAGATTCAATTTGGTCACAAGTTAGTCAGCTCGGTGCTAACTCGTAAAAAACTCGGCTTGATGTATTTTAACAAGTGTGTTAAAGTTTCTAAACATATACTTCTAGTGTCCATGAGCATTTATATAGTCCTTTAAACATGTCATACTCTTACACATAGCTTCAAAACTTATATATAAAAATTCCTATCTAAGACTATGAGTACTCCCTACCTAGGCCGATAACTCACTACAAGCAATACAACATACAATATTTGCCTTCAATCATGCCCACAATATACTAGGGGGACGTTTAGGTAAGGGAGTTAATAAAACTTGCGCTCCGTTCTCAAGAAAAGAAAAAAAATGAATGAAAGCGAAAGAAAGAGGAAGTAAAATAAGAGAGATGAAGTAAAGTGACTTTCACCCCAAAAGTGGAGTGAAAGTTTTATAACTAAAATATCACCACTTTACTTCATTTTACCTCACTTTACTTCCTAAAAAAAACCGGAGAACACAAACTTCCTCGCTTTCACTTTACTTCCTCCCTTTTACTCAACTTGAAAACACAGTGTTATGCATTTTCGAAATACCCCAAACTAATGGAATCAGCTTATCCACCAATCAAAAACACATAAGCCCTTTAAAATAACCAAAAAAATTCAATAAGCTTTTTAGTTTTATTAAAAAACAATAAACTATTGAGCTCTTTAACTAAGCTCACCGAAAGACCCCCTAAATCCCAATGATTCCCATATAAGTTCTTTATATAAGCTTAACCAAACAACCCCTAAATCACATATTCCCATGACAGTTATCTCTCTTTCACCAAATCAAAAAAGCACAAATTCATTAAAAAATTATGCAACAAATATCAAAATTAATAAAAAAAAAAACCAAAGATGTTGTAACAAATATCAAAATTAAACAGGTACCTGAAGATGTTGCAACGAATCTCACATTACCTGAATCAAACGTTTTGACTACCAAACAGTTTTGAAGTTAAATTAGAGGGTTACTGTTTCCTTGGTGTTAGAGCTGCAGGGTGGTTGTTAGAAAGTGTTTCAGAAACTGCATTTTGTTAGTAGAGTAAATTGCATTTTGCTCCCTAAGGTTTGTTTAAATTGCAGGTTTGGTCTCAAAGGTTTTGAAAGTATAACAATGGTCTCCATTTTGATTTTTTTGCCCGCCCCTATCAACATCAGATCAGATGACTAAAATTCCCTTTTCTTCTTCTTTTTTTATTTTCTTTTTAGTTTTCTTACATAAATGGTCCCTGTGTTGTGCCAAGTTATACAAATTTAGTCCCGATTTTATTTATTTAACTATTAACTTAATATTAGTATTATTTTTTTAATTCAAAGATATTTCAAAAATATTCAAAAAATACTCAAAGATATTCACCTGTTTTTATATGTTTTCCTACGTTTTATCCGTTTTATACACTTTCGTCCGTTTTTATAAGTTTTTCTTACGTTGTTATGCGTATTTATACATTTCGTCCGTTTATACATATTTTTCTTATGTTTTCATTTGTATTTATCCGTTATATACGTTTGTTACGTTTTTCTCGTTTTTTACATTTTTTTTTTATGTTTTCATCCGTTTTTATACGTTCTCATTAGTTTTTATACGTTTTCGTCCGTTTTCATTCATTATTACATGATTTTTATACGTTTTCATTTTTTATACGTTTTCATCATTTTTATACGGACGAAAACGTATTAAAACAGATGAAAAAGTACCAAAACGTATAAAAACAGATAAAAAACATATAAAAAAGTATAAAATGGATAAAAACATATGAAAACGTAAGAAAAACGTACAAAAACGAACGAAAATGTATTAAAATGGACAAAACGTATAAAAACGAATGAAAACATAAGAAAAATGTACAAAAGCGAGCGAAAACGAATAAAAGCGGACGAAAACGTATAAAAACAGACGGAAACGTATAAAAAGGGATGAAAACGTATAAAAACGGATGAAAACATATGAAAACGTATAAAAATGGATGAAAACGTATAAAAACAAAAGAAAACGGATAAAAACGAAAGAAAACCAGACGAAAATGAAAGAAAGCGGACGTGTAAAAATAGACGAAAACGTATAAAAATGTAAGAAAATGTATTCATAATTCTATAGAAGAATATTCAAAACCGAGGCACCATGACCATAGATGCTGGAATAGCTAAGCAAACGTATTATCATAAACCGAGAGGAAAAGTGTTGGAGTTTATGGAAGATTTGGAGTTTATGGATGAAGAAAAAGATGTATTGACGTGTTTTGAGATTGGTCGTGATGACCAAGGTAGGGCAATGTTTGGTCCAATTCCTCCACCCTATTTTGACTTGGAATATGAAATGGAAAGGGCTTTAACAATCGAAGCATTTTATAATCCTTTTAAAAATGTTCTTGTGCTTAAAAAACTCACAGATTTTCTCGGGGCTTTTCCCGTGCAATTAAAGAATTTGGAATGGGGGCCCGCTGGTGCAAGTGTTTACAAGAAGGAAGAAAAAGACGGAGAATGGCAAGAGAAGTTTGATATTGTGTGCCCGAGTGGAAGAAGCTTTGCAAGGAAGTTCAAGACGCATGTAACTACCCGTGAACTATCGGGAAAGTTTCAAAGTGAAGACATTTTGAAACATGAGTACTTTGAAGGATGAAGAGGAATGGCATATCACGAAAAGAAAAAGAAAGTAAAAGCACTTGCTTGTGCTAAATCGTTTGATTTGAATTTATTTTTATTCAAATTTAGGAGTTTTTCATATTTCTTTTATTATTATGATTATGGTTTGCGGTTTATCCTAAGACATTTTTGGTATTAAGTTTTAATGATGATGAGTTTATGATTAAGTTTGAGTTGGTAGTTAGAGATTGTTAGTGTTGGAATTTACAATTGGTTGGCTAAATGTTGTGTGTATATTTTATGAATTTTTGAGTAAAAATATTTTTTACTTGGTAGGTAAAATGACCAAGTGAAGTAAGAAGTTAAGTTTTCTGCAAAAATGCAAACCGAATTGGTTGTGCTTAAGGCTGATCGGTTTTGAGGAGGTATATGTACCAAAAATTCACTTTTCTAGAAAACACACACACACAAATCCTCCAATTGGGTTCCAAAAATTCGACCACTAAGAGTTAATTCAAGGTTCTAGGAGTGTTAAGAGATCATCATGGCTCCAAAGCAAGTAAGAATCTTCAATCAATTAGCTTAATTAAGGTTTAATTTGAGTTTTAATTCGAAATTGCAAGTTAGGTCATGAGTTAGGGGTTTTGGATAGAATTCGAATTAAGCCTACCCAATATTGTAAATCTCGGGCTACAAAATAATCGGTGATTAGAAGCCACAAGGTTAGCAACCAAAAACCCATTTCACCAAATCTCTCATTTCTTCAAACTTTGACTACCAAGCAGTTTTGAAGTTAAATAAGAGGGTTATGGCTTTTAATTTTTATAAAATTTGGGGATTTTGTTTAAAAGAAGGGAATTTAATAAAGGGTTACTGTTTCGTTGGTGTTAAAGCAGCACGGAGGTGGTGGTGGTTGTTAGAAATTGTTTCAGAAAGTGAATAAAATATAAGTTTGTGACAAAAAATCATTTAGTGGATTTGTGTAACAATTTACTTTTCAACTTTTTTACTTTTGATCCGTTAGAAATGAAAGATCAACAAAACCAACCCTTTTCAAAATATATATATATATTTTTTTTGGAATGGCACCACACTTAAAATCCGACCCCCGAGTTAAACCATCCAAATAGGCAGACCCTAGGCCCCGGGACCCAATCCACTAGGAGAGACCCGTGAAGGGAAACACCTATATCTCACGGCTTCGCACTAAGAGGAAAATACGGATTTTCTTTATCACTTGCGAGACTCAAACCCGGGTAAAACCTCTCCCCAAGCTCAAAATAAACTGATTGAAATTACATCATAAAGTTATAAAAATAATAATACGGCCTAATTATGAAATGGGATTTTAGTGCAAGCTTGGCATTTAACCATCAAGTGTGGCGACTGCGTGTATGTGAGTACTAAGGAGTGTTTCTTTTCTTTTTAATCGAGAAGAAATGCGGACCTAAACACTTAATGCTTCTTAATTGGGGGAAGCATTAACATACATCGACAATCTCATCAACTCATCCAAAAAATCAAAAAAACCACAAAAAAAACCAAAAACCCACCTTACATTTTGGTACGTGTGTAAAAAACGGTCCGTCAGATCTATTTTTTAGAAGAAGGTGTATGAGGATTGTGTCTTATTGGTGAATCACAAGCGGTGAAGCCACGTGTTTAACAATGACCACAAAGGGAGTCGGCAAAGCTAATATAAAAAGCCCGGCGGACAAAAAATGAAAGTGGACTATTGCTTTTCCCAAGTATTTTATTACTATTTTCCGAGAGAAGTTATAATATATATACAATCAATATTATAAAGATTGCGTTAATATAAAAGGATAGCATGAATATAAAAATGTACCTAACATGTTTTTTAATATGCACAGACAAAGTGCTTTAGTATATAGAGATAATAATAAGGGGTTGATTTGCACAATAATATTTTTTTTCTTTTTCTTTCATCACTTATAGTGTTGTACGGTATGCTATACGGCTTGTAAAAAAAAAAAAAAAAAAAAAAAAAAAAATTGCAAATCATCCCATTCAATATATGTACTCTCCACTTGTCTTTAAAAGTCAACTCACCAACAACCACCAATGACAGCACCACCTCCGTCACAATCATCTTCTCCGGCGCTGGTCACCGGTTCTCCTCCGTTGGCCGGAAGTTTAGATCCGGTTGAGAGCTCTAGTTCGTCTCTTGCATAATCAGCTGGATATGCAGGTTCTGTAACTGAATTCCCTTCATTCTAATAAGGTACAGCAAACAAAATTTTTTAAATAATAAGTGTTTTACAATTTATATAATCAATATGGGTTTGCTTTTGAAATTGTGATTGTTCATATGGGGGTTTGATTTTTGTTAGTTTAGTTGACGAATTAAGGTGTTCATTAGTGGTTTATATATCTATGCACACCAAGTGTTTGTTTTTATGCCTCAATGAAAAAGATTGTTCAAGGGTTAGTGGCCAAACTTTATTTTTTTGTCTGCAATTCTGTTACGCGCGTAAGGACAATTCATTACTTCTATAGAAGTATGCTGCAAGTGTTAGGTATTTTATTTGAATTTATAGATTAAATAGGCTATAAGGATAGTCGGCAAGTTAACTACAATTGCCCTCATTGGTTTCCGCTGGCCCTATGGACCTGTAAGAATCCCGTCGATTATATAAATCGCCATTGCCACTTATCATTAGTTTACGTTACAAGCTTAAGCTTTGAGGTCCCTAATTACTTTTTCAATGTATATAAGCATGTTAAGACAAGGTCCTTATTTCTGAATGATATCCGTAAGTTATGAAATCATCCAGTGTCATGTAGTATTGCATATATTTATTTATGTGTTTCAGGTGGCAGTGACCACCCCTTTCAATAGCATGTCCTTAAGGTTGATTGCAAGGTGCGTTTTAGACATATAATATGATATACTTTAGAATCTACATTGTTGGCCACTATTTTTTAATATTTATTAAACCTACTATAAATTTTGAATGATACATTTTAGCACTTTTGTAGGTATGTATTGTTAACTTGATCTACTTGCCTTATCTTCTCTTTGGTGCAATACTATCAAAATTCGACAAAGGTTTTAGAAGCTTGCAGAATTGGCGCAAAAGTCTATGTCTATCAATATATAAACATAACCCAAATTGACCCATTCCTAATTAAATGGGTCAAAGTTGCTACATTAATTATGTATATAAAAGATGTGGTATTTAAAGAACTCAAATCATATAAGAATCATTGTTATGTAGGTATTCTGAAGTTAAACCATTCGTTTGAAATTCGTCCCGAGAATACTTCTAAAGATGGGTCATGGGAATTGAAATATTAAGTGCACCCCATATACATGAGCATACTTGCTTTGTATGCTGAAAAGAATGAATGATAATTTGTTTTCTCCAAAGGACTTATTGGAGTAGGAAGTATGAACGGCCAACAAACCTCCAAGATCTGCAACTTAAGAGTGCAGCTTATCTCCACACTATATTCCAAGCAACAGAATGTTTGCATTGAATATGTTCAAGGTATGGCTTTTGTTTTATGTTTTTAGTTATTCACCTATTTTAGTTAGAATTTCACCCAAAAATTCCAAGGGATTTTGTGGCGATATGTTGGCAAGTTAGTTCGCAGAACCTAACGAAAACCACATTTGAGTGAACTTTAGTGGCTTCACTTATGTGTGGGCTTAATTTGACACGTATGGTTTACTGGCTTGGTTAATTATTTGTGGTTTTGGATAGGGTTAGTTCGGTTTGGACTTTTTTAGGTTGAATTAATGACGTTTGGATGACAGATAATGCAATTTAACAGTCAACAGTGTGGATTTAACATCCAGCACTAATGTTATTTCCAACGAATCAATAGCATCTTATTAACTATCAAACGAGTCATTGGTTTAACATCGAAGTTGTGAACATCTATTGTCATTTTTCCTTGTTTTTTATACTGCATGTAATTTTATACCTATTCTAATCATCCGAACTGTTCCAGTTTCGAATGAATGTTTAATGTTTACCCATGTTACAGGTTAAAGGTTAAAGGTAAAAATAACGTGAATCGAACAACTTTCTTAATGGCATACCTTTAGTATATACTTTGTCCATGTTCATTTGGAAGGAAAAGCTATGCGTGATGATTTTATGTTGTAAGTATTTGTGTTGTGTTAAAGTATTTGTTTGTTGTACAGTCAAATTTGCATTTAGGTTTTTTAGTTATTATCCGTTTTCACTTTTCAAATTTTCACTTGATGTAGGTTTAATGTCACTTGAGATAGAGTTTTTGAGGTTCAATAGAAGAATTCACTCAAGTTTTAAATCCTTCAAAAGTGTGAAAATGCCACGGAAAGGTTTAATGACACAAGATTTGAGTAAGTTGGATGTAACGAACCAACATCCACTCTTTCCAGAGTCATATCTCGAAAATCTACAATAAATACAAGTAATAAAGGCAAGTTATTCTGAATTTCATAAAATTTGAATGTAGTTAGACAATATTGCATTTGTACTAACAGTTTGTTGTCCGTCTTAACAGATAGTGCTCTTTGTGATGTGCCCGAGTTTGAAAAGAGTAAGATGACACTCATAAGACGTGTGCCATTTGCTGACTGAAAGTAACTAACCAGATCTTCCAAACTTGCTCTCAGAAAATTTATTATTTTTGGGACAATTTACATGAAACGGGTCACTTTTGGTTAGTTTTTATTAGAAAACGGGTTGTAGAAGTCCAGTTGGTTGTTTGTGACTGGTGAACAGGGTATTTGGATATAGTAAAACTTTTAGTTCTGTGACAATGAGGAAAATAGGTGTTTGGATTCTGGTATAGTTTACTATGGTTTTACTTCTGTGAGAAATCATTCTATGAATACTTTATACATGTGCGTTATGCTTAATCTATCAACTTCATATATCTGTATCAGGTTTGAGAATCGCGATCAAAAGTAGTAGCTTGGTTAAGCATTATCTCGGGCCAGAATATTGCCTAATCTTCACGTTTACTTGAAACTATTAATGTAGTAGCATTATTAAAGAAGTGGTGAAGAAGATTAACTGCTTACTACATGAACTCGTGAAGGATGGAATGCAATAAGGATGAAGCCACAAGGGCGAAAGAAATCGCTGAAAGTAAGTTTTCTTCAAAGGATGTAAAGGGAAAAATTTGTTTCCTGGTCTTGAGGGTATTTCCCAAGTATTAGCTTTTCTGGATGTGCATGTTACTGCCGAAAACTAAGTAAGAGGTGAATTGGATTATTATGGGATACTTGGTGTGAACCCATTAGCTGATGATGATACTGTGAAGAAACATTATAGAAAACTAGCTTTATCACTTCATCCCGATAAGAACAAGTCTATATGTGCTGAAGGGGCATTCCAGCTCGTTTCTCAAGCATGGAATCTGTTATCCGATAAAGATAAAAGATCGGCGTATGATCATAAAAGGCATGCTCAATTTTTGAAGCAGAGGGTTCCTCAGAACGTGTTTTCACGAGTACATATACCTCCAACTCAGAACGGTTTTCACAATCTCACGAAGAGTGCAGCTGGTGCAGATTCGCAGACAATGGTTACAACTTCTCAAAAGAAGGATAAAACTACTACTCAGGCGAAGAAAAAAAACAGAAGTCAAAAGGATGAGATTTATGGGACTACCAAGACGGTTCCCACTTCAGTTCCTTCATCCTCCAATGAACAGATAACTCCTGAGAGGTCAAAGGTTCTCGAAAAAAGAATAATGTTAACGGGACTACCAAGACGGGTCCCACTTCTGCTCCTGCATTGTCAAATGAACAGATAGTGCCTGAGACGATGCCTGGGCCTTGTTTAAAAAAGGATAAAGTCAATGAGATGCAAATTGCAGTATGAATTCTTGAGAAAGTATTCAAACCGAAATATGTTATGCCCCACTTGTTATGGACCGTTTCACGCGACTGAGATTCCACCACCAAATATCAATGCTTCTTCAGAAGTTGCGGGAATTTCACAAGGAATGGGAAATAACATTTCAGCCCCAGAAATGTGTAAGATAACGGGTATTGAGGTTGGTAATGGTACAAGCTCCAAGCGGGGTCCACTAAAAAGGGATCGAGAAGAAGCTGGACTAGACACTAATATAGAGGAAGCTTTGAGAAATAAGATCGCTAAAAAAGAAGCTCAATCCGCATCTGAGAAAGTCAAATCTGTTAAAACAAAGCCAGACATTAAGGGGTTTGATGCAATTAAGGAAACACGGCCTATCAAGAATCACCTTATAAAGAAGGCGACTACGGAAAGAGTTCAGATGCCGTAAAAGTTGCTGACATGGTAAACGGCTTCTCAAAGAGTAACGAGGCTGACGTACCAGATCCAGATTTTCATGATTTCGATATAGAAAGAAGTGAAAAATGTTTCAAAGAAGGTCAACTCTGGGCGGCTTATGATGATCGTGACGGGATGCCTCGGAACTATGCCATAGTTCACAAAGTAATTTCTTTGAACCCGTTTAAGATGAAAGTATGCTGGCTTAGCTCAGAGCCTAACAAGAAACCACTTCCTTTTCCTGGGTTCCTGGAAGCATTCGGTGAGTTCCAACCGGGAAAGCACGAAACCGTTACCTCTCCTAAATATTTCTCACACAAAGCTAGCTTTACAAAGCAGACAAACGGTAACATTCGTGTTTTCCCTAAAAAGGGAAGTGTTTGTGCTTTGTACAAATACGATTACACACCGGATACGATCAAACATACTTACGAACTTGTGGAAGTTGACGAGTCCAGTGAAGAAACAGGCGTTACCGTCACGCCACTAATCAAAGTTGCAGGATTTAAAACAGTGTTTCACCGACATCTCGACAGCAAAGAAACAAAAGTTATCCTGGAAAAAGACTTTCTTAAAATATCGCATCATATACCTTCATACTTGCACACGGGTCAAGAATCTGCAAACGCTCCAAAGGGTTGTCTACACCTCGACCCTGCAGCTATTCCTCCCGAGTTTCTTCATGTTTTAGCAGATGTTAAGGAAGCCGATACAATGGATGTCGACAATGGTCCAAGTACGGATGGTGTTTGTTCCATTTAGGTACAAAATTCCTGAACTTGGGAGTTTGGTTTGGTTTGGTTTTTTGGGTTGTTGGATGGGAAAATAGGTAACATGTAGTGTGCATTATGCAGTTGTAACTTGTGCTTAATAGGGTTGTACAACTCAGTTTTTGTTAGATGCTGCTGTTATATCTTGACTTTATTTAGAAATGTTTCTTTTGTACTTTTGGAATCCAAACATTGACAGTTAAATTGAGTGTAATTTCTTATTGCAAGGTTTCATTTGAATGTGTAGTTTCTTACAGCAAGGTTCCAATTTAAGTGATGGATTTACCGCATGATTTCTTATTGAAAGGTTTCATTTTAATTTGCAACGGTTCTAAATTCCAAATTTTAAGTAATGGATTTACAAAGTTGTTTGCTTTCTTTTTCATAAACTATAACTTTGTATTTCAAAGTTATTCAACAACTTATATTAGCTACCTGTGAATTTCACAGACGTATAGGCTAGTAAGCTAACAAACAAAAACAATAGCTACAAAACAAAAAACATTGGCTATAAATAAAATGGTTATAAAACTTCAAAACACGATCTACAAAACAACCGCTTCCCTCAAAAATTAATACCAAACCGACCCATATCACTATATAACCCATCACCCAAACACTCTATATATCCTGCACAAATAATTACCCATTAACCAAAACTTGTAATCTTACCACCATTACGATATCTTGTCTTGAATTTTTAAAAATCAAAAACATATTTCCCTCTCAAATTACCTTCTAAACACCACAATTAATGAATTAAACATCGCAAAACTCTTTACACGGTCTATAAATTTCACTTCTGAATTAGGCCACTGAAACCTTGATATTGAGCTGGTCCAAACACCATTCATTTTGGACCTTTCAAACATAAATACCAACCAGCTAAGTGTCAAGACCAAAAAGATGGTAACCAACAAATTCCAAAATCACTAGTATCCAAGACCACCAGCAGATTTCTATCCCACAAAGAACAGATATCCAATTCCATCATATAACCTTATTCATTTGGGTAAAGTAATTTTCATATGTTCTGGCGAACACGGTTGTGTCGTCGCCATCACACCATAAGTATTTTTTTAAATAATTTTTCTCCTTAACCTTTTAAGCAAACTAAGCAACTGTTATTTATACTATCTTACAAAATATGGAAATCCATACTCTTCATTTAAATATATTAATTCTTCTTCATGATGTTATACGATCTATTTCACTTACAGTTACTTGTCTACGATATATGCAATATAAGTGTAGTCTTCCCTATCCCAAGTCTTCTTTTAAGTCTTGGTCATGATGATAAGGAATTTCACCTGTTGCATGTCGATCACAGACTGTTAACATGCAAAACTAAGGATAAAAAGCCAATATCTTGTTCTAATAATTTTATTTAGGGCAAATGACAAAAAAATGTATCAAACTTGACACTTTATGTGATTGTGTGTAGCCAACTACGTAGTATTTATTTTCTTATTGTGTGTACTGAACTTTCAAATTTCGATCATTATGTGTATTTTGTGACTATTCTGCCATGTAAAATGACCATTTTACCCTTCGAAATTTGAAAAAATTAAGGGTAAAATGGTCACAAAATACACACAATAATCGAATTTTGAAAGTTCAGTACACACAATAAGAAAAAAAATAGTTGGCTACACACAATCATAAAAAGTGTCAAGTTCGATGCATTTTTTGTCATTTGCCCTTTTATTTAAATTAAGTGGTCGCTGTGAATTTTCTGCATTAAGTGGTCCCTGAGACCTGCCACCAGTTCTTCAAATTCCACTTCTGGATTAGACTACTGAAATCCAAACACCATTCGTTCCATGATCTGCCAAACACACTTCAAAGTAGCCAAAATGAAATCCTACCATCTTAACAAGATTTTTAACAGCAAAGAAATAACCAAAACCCAAACATAAATACCAACCAGCTAAGTGCCAAGACCAAAAAGACGGTAACCAACAAATTCCAAAATTACTAGTATCCAAGACCACCAGCAGACTTCTATCCCACAAAGAGCAGATAATAGAACATATATGCATCATATTATTATTTCAAAACAATAACTTCAAATATCTAAAGAGCAACAAATAGTTACTATTGAAGACACTCATATGTGTTGTTGCTCAAGGTTTAACCTGGAAGTTAATCTTATATAACCAAAACTTATAATCTTACCACCACTATAGAAGTGGAATCTAACCCAATATCATTCCTTATAATCTTACCAACCATTTGACAGTAACCAAAATTACTAGTATCCAAGACTACCACCAGATTTCTATCCCACAAATTCTTGGATGGCATTCTCTTCGATCACAATTTAAGTGTGGCGAACGTTAAACGTTAATATTTGAAAATATCAGAATTTCTTAAAAGTCTTGGTCGATATGATGATAAGGAATTTGTGGAATCCATTCATTTCACCAGTTGCATGTGACATACGTTAACATGCAAACCTAAGGATAAAAAGCCAATACTTGTAAACCCCAAACTTACACGCACAACACATGTATATATCACACATCTACTTATTATATATGTTGTTGCCATCACATTCATCCATTGATTTTGTTTCTGCTAATTGTTTGTTGTTCCTTGTTGCTACTTTATAAAACTATATATCCATATTTTGAACATCTGATAATTGCACTTAGGAAACTTAATAAGAAACAGTGTTTGGCGACCGTTTTTGAAAAATAGTGTCTAGCCACGAGGGTTTAGCTTTCGAATTTTGTTTAAACACACCTATTGGAAACACGCTAAGTAGATGTGTTTATCTTTTATGTCAATCTACATTTTATAATACTCTTGCAACTACGATATACAATATATGTGTAGTCTTCCATATCCCAAGTCTTTTTAGAAGTATCCTGTGATCCATTATACATGGAAAATAGTTATTATCAATCAAATTGTCTTGGCCAAGCTTGGAAGGAATAAGTGGATAATAGACCATAGGTTGCATAACTAGCGTTAAAACCCTATCCCAAGTCTTCTTAAAAGTCTTCGGTGATTATAGACCATAGGTGATGCTAGTCGTACCGTGCAAATTGGGATGCATGATTAATGTCACAATGAAATTTAAATGTCGTCTTCGCAATCTCAAGTCTTCTTTAAAGTCTTCTATGAGTATACATACAAACTAGTTATTATCAATCAAATATTGTTTTGCTCAAGCTGATAACAAAATTTGTGGATGACATTCTCTTCACAATTTGCGTGTCATGAACGTTAAACATTAAATTTTGAAAATATCAGAGTCTCTTCAAGTTTGAAGCTTGTACTAGATAAGTGTCTCAACAGCAAAGTATAATAAAGGAATTTATGATTTTCTTATTAGTTATTGTTTATACTAAACTTTTTGTTATTATAATCTATTCATTTTATTTGCAAATATTGGTCCGTCCTATATATGGAATCTAGAGATGTCTTTATCGCCAATTAATAATTGCTATAAAAACTGCACACTCAATGAAAAGTCTTGGTTAAGATGATAATGAATTTGTGGAAGCCATTCATTCATCAATTGCATGTCACGAATGTTAAAACTACGGATAAAAAGCCAATGCATGTTCTTATAATTTTAAGTAAAGAGCAACAAATAGTTACTATAAAAAACACTTATATACATATCTTAGCAAAACAGTTTAAACTTTTTAAGTGCTGTTGCTCAAGGTTTAACCTGGAAGTTAATCTTATTAGCTTTCTAAGATCAGATAATGTTGAAATCTCAGTTTCATTGTTATTTTGAATCTAATCAAGCTGTCAAAAAACTTTATTTATTTTTATTTTTTTTCTTCTCAAATTCTTTTAATGGGTATACACTCAAATAAGTTCTCCTATCCTATAAGTTCGTACTCCTTCAAGTGTCACCAAGATTCATAGAACCAGCGGATTTATGCTAAATGAGTTATCTTGTAAGTATTTCATTGAGACATTTTATCAACTGACTTGTTTAAACGACTAAACACATGCAAATGAACTTGAATAAAGAAACGCAAACCCCAATCCAAAGCCCAGCAGCCACCAAACACTTTCATATGTTCTGGCGAACATGGTCCTGTCGTCGTCATCACACCATAAGTATTGTTTTAATAATTTTTCTCCTTAACCTTCTAAACTATATATACTAAAATTAAGCAAACTAAGCAACTGTTATTTATACTTTCTTACAAAATCCGAAAATTTTCCATACTCTTAATTTATATATATTAATTCTTCTTCACAAAATGTTTAGAGTGTTGACTGTTATCTTATGATGTTATACATTGTATTTCACTTACAGCTACTTGTCTACGATACATGCAATATAAGTGTACGTAGTCTTCCATATCCCAAGTCTTCTTAAAAGTCTTCTCTGTGTACATGTAGAAAATAGCTACTGTATTTATCAGTCAAATTGTCTTTGTCAAGCTGAGAAGGAATGTGTGGATGATAGACCATAGGTGCTGCTACTTTGGTTGCATTATTGATATGTTGCAAAAAATCTTAATGTGGTCTTCCCAATCCCAAGTCTTCTCTTTAAAGTCTTCTCTTATATAGAAAATATATATTATCAATCAAATATTGTTTTGCTCAAGCTGATAAGATATTTGTGGATGCCATTCTCTTCGCAATTTGAAAATATTATAATCTCTTAAAAGTCTTGGTATTCTCATGATGATAAGAAATTTGTGGAAGCCATTTATTTCACCATTTGCATGTCATGAACGTTAACATGCAAAACTAACTATAAAAGGCCAATGCATGTTCTTATAATTTTAAGTAAATTTCCAAAAATGAAGTCACCACAAGCAATAATTCACTTATCATCTTCCTCTCTTATTTCTTTTCTCTTTTTCGGTCTCGCGATAACATGTCTTACTTTCGCCACCATCTCCACTTCATATGGCGGTAATGAGACTGATTATCAGGCGTTGTTGTCATTCAAGTCAATGATCACCCGTGATCCATACAATGTTCTAACCTCGTGGAACCATTCCTTTCATTTCTGTGAATGGAGTGGTATTTCATGTGGAAAGCGGCACAAACGAGTGACTGCTTTACGACTGAAATCACATGGCTTAGAAGGCTCGTTGTCTCCTCATGTAGGAAACCTAAGCTTCCTACGTGTGCTTTCTCTCTCGAACAACAGCTTTCAAGGAACCATTCCTCATGAACTTGGTCGTCTATTTAGACTACGTCATCTTTTTCTGTATACAAATAAATTCAGTGGAGTCATTCCAACAAACTTGTCTGGTTGTTCTAACCTCGAAGACCTTTGGCTCGCTGGAAATAATCTAGTTGGAAGCATACCCAAGGAGACGAGTTTACTCTCCAAACTTACTAGACTTTGGCTTGCTGGCAATAAGTTAACAGGTGGAATCCCACCTTTCTTTGGGAATATTACATCAATGAAAGTCTTTGCTGCTCGCAGAAACCCGTTGGGTGGGAGAATTCCAGATACCTTGGGTCTTTGGAAAAGCTTGACGGCATTTGGTTGTGGTTCGTGCAACTTATATGGAAGCATCCCACATTCCATTTTCAACCTCTCACTCCTAGTTATTTTTTCCTTAGCTGTTAATCACCTCACTGGTAGTCTTCCTTCCGAAATTGGTAATCAGCTCCCAAATCTTGAGTGGCTTCAGTTATGGGGTAACGAAATGACCGGAGTTCTTCCACCTTCTCTTTCTAATTGTTCTAAATTAGGACATTTTGAAATGGATGAAAACAATTTTAGTGGGAAGTTGACAATCGACTTTTCAAAATTAAGAGATATTAATATAATTGACTTACAGTATAACAACTTCCATGGACGGGGAGAAGTTGATGACATGAGGTTTATTGATTCTTTGAAAAACTGCACCAGGTTAGTAGTTTTGAGACTTTCAAATTGCAACTTAGTAGGAATGCTTCCGATATCAATAGGTAATATTTCTGATCAACTCACCTATCTAAATATTGGATACAATCAATTATTTGGAAACCTCCCTTCAAGTATAGGTAGTCTAGTTGGCTTAACCACTTTAGATTTAGGAGCTAATCGATTCAAAGGAAAGATCCCTAGTACCATTGGTAAACTTCAAAAGCTACAATATCTTACTCTAAATAACAATCAATTTTCAGGGCCTATCCCTGATGCCATCGGGAACTTATCATTGTTGACTAAACTTTATATAGAATCCAACAAATTAGACGGGCATATTCCATCAAGCCTTGAGAATTGTAAAGAACTTAATGGGTTAAACCTTTCATACAATAGACTTAGTGGTAACATACCCAGGCAACTTCTTCAACTTCCATCACTAACTATTCTTTTAGATCTTTCATACAACAGCCTGTTTGGTTCCATTCCATCAGAGATTAAAGATCTCAAGATGTTGAGCTATCTCAGTTTAGCTTATAATAATTTATCAGATACCATTCCTAGTAGCCTTGGTGAGTGTATTAGCCTTACAGAGTTGTACCTTAGTGGCAACATATTTAAAGGCATAATACCATCTTCATTAAGTTCCTTAAGAGGATTGGAGATACTCGACATTTCTCAAAATAATTTATCTGGAAAAATTCCTCAATTCTTAGGCAAATGGAATTCCTTAGAATTTTTGAACCTATCCTTTAATGATTTTGAGGGTGAAGTACCGACTGTAGGAGTGTTTGCCAATGCAAGTGCATTTTCTGTTTTGGGGAACAATAGGCTTTGTGGTGGTTTGGTTACACTTAAGTTACCCAAATGCAAGGAGACGGGTAGTAAGAAAAAAAGGTTTCCTTTCTTCATATTAGTCATCGTGATTGCAGTCACGTTGCTCGTCATATTATGTTGTGTGTATCTTTTGTGTAAGAAGAAACACAACAGTCAACCATCTCAATCATCAGGGAGTGAACGGTTCATGAAAGTTTCATACCATCAACTTCTTAAGGCTACTGATGGCTTCTCTGCAGCAAATTTGATTGGGGAGGGTGGGTTTAGCTCGGTTTACAAAGGAATCCTCGATTCTAATCATAATAAACCTGTTGCAGTCAAAGTTTTGCATCTTCAAAATAAAGGAGCTTACAGAAGTTTTCTAGCAGAATGTGAAGCATGGCAGAATATTCGACACCGTAATCTGTTGAAGATAATAACTTCTTGTTCAAGTACTGATTTCCAAGGCAATGATTTTAAAGCTTTGGTTTACGAGTTTATGCCGTATGGAAGTGTACACAACTGGCTTCATTCAAGTGAAAATACGTCGAAACTGACCCTTCTTCAAAGAATAAGCATACTTAGAGATGTTGCAACAGCACTTGATTATCTTCACAATCGCTGTCAAACAACGATTGTTCACGGTGACTTGAAGCCTAGTAACATTCTACTTGATGAAGATATGGTGGCTCATGTTGGAGACTTTGGTTTAGCTCGACTACTTGGTACAGACTTAAACCAAAACAGCTCAACCGGGGTTAAAGGAACAATTGGTTATGCACCTCCAGGTAGTATTCAATAAGGCTTAAATTTACTTACAAATTACTGTTTGTAACTTAAGTAACTATTTTTAATTCGCAGAGTATGGTCTTCGGAGCGAGATGACAAGTACTGGGGATGTCTATAGTTTTGGAATATTATTGCTAGAGGTGATTCAAGACCCCCACTGATCGATGTTCACAACAGAAACAGTAAAACACTAAAACAATAAAACTAGAACACACAATATTTCTTGGAATAAGCTCTCCAATTAATCAGAAAAGTATTGGCTTACAAAAACTGATATTGAATGGTACAATGACAAACCACAGCTCGGTTTGTATATATAGGTATTAGAACATGCTTTCCTAATCCTACTACAATTCTAATATTCTAGTTATATTAGAACCGACATTCCCCATGGACTTGGGTCGATGGCTACTGCCCCATAAGCTCGGGTCAGATATTAGCCCAACATTCACCCCCCTAATTTCTGACTCGAGATAGGGAGATCTTCAACTCCGAGTAACTCTTGCATTTCCTTGAACTTAATCCTTGCGAGAGCTTTCGTCAGAATATCAGCACGTTGTAACTCACCTCTTACAAACTCAACTTGTACTTGGTCTCTTTCAACACACTCTCGGATAAAATGATAACGTGTGTTTATATGCTTGCTTCTCCCGTGAAAGACTGGATTTTTCATAAGTGCAATAGCCGATTTGTTGTCAACAAATAAGACCACCACTCTTTCTTCCATTCCGGTTATTTCACTCAACAATCCACGTAACCATATCCCTTGACACGCGGCTGAGGTTGCAGCCATGAACTCGGCTTCACAAGACGATAGAGCCACCGTGTTTTGCTTTTGTGAGCACCAAGTGATAGGTGATTTACCTAGATAAAATACGTGCCCAGTTGTGCTTCGACCATCATCTTGGTCCATAGCATAACTACTATCACTAAACCCAACTAACTCCTTGGTTTTCTCTTGGTTGTATCGTATTCCAAAATTCAAACTACCTTGGATATACCTTAGTATTTGTTTCACAGCTGCCATATGTGATTCTTTTGGTTCTTGCATGTAACGACTAACCAAACCAACCGAATAAGATAAATCAGGTCGAGTGTGTAGTAAATACCTTAAACAACCAACTCGTCGTCTATACAAAGTTGCATCAACTGGTTTTCCTTCTTTATCCATGCTTAACTTCATTCCAGGTTCTAATGGACATTGAGTAGGATTCGCTTCATGCATCCCAGCATCTTTCAAGATCTTCTTTGCGTAACTTTCTTGACTTATTGAGATACTCGAATCCTCTTGCTTTACTTCAATGCCAAGATAATAGCTCAATTTTCCCAAATCACTCATATCAAACCTTTCTTGCATTTGTCTCTTAAATTCACCAATATCGCTAAGCTTCGAACCGGTTACTAAGAGATCATCTACATAGACCGCAATAATCAAGATTGACTTGTTTGTCTTCTTCACATACACCGCTTGTTCGTGTTGGCATCTTTTGAAAGACATTTGCTTGAGTTCTCTATCAAGTTTTGTATTCCACGCCCTTGGTGCTTGTTTAAGTCCATAAAGCGCCTTTTTCAACTTGTAGATCTTCCTTTCTTCTCCTTTCTTCACGAACCCCTCCGGTTGTGTAACAAACACTTGCTCTTTTAGTTCTCCATGTAAAAAAGCCGACTTTACATCCAAATGATGTAGCTCCCATGCTTCTTTCGCGGCCAATGAGATCAATAAACGTATCGTTTCAATCCGTGCTACGGGTGCAAATACCTCGTCATAGTCAATTCCTTCTTTTTGAGCATAACCCTTTACTACTAAACGAGCTTTAAACTTATTAATTGAACCATCCGGATTTCTTTTAATTTTGAACACCCACTTTAGTCCAATAGGATTAACATTACCCGGAGCTTCAACTAATTCCCATGACTCATTCTTCTCGATAGACTCAATCTCTTGTTTCATAGCAACCATCCACTTGCTTGAGACTTTTGCTTCTTGGAACGTTCTTGGTTCATCATCTTCAATCAAAAGTAGATTTTGATCTTCATTAGCACCTGAGGTTCTTGAACTAGACCCCATAATAAAATCATTAAATCTTGTTGGCTTAGTTGAAACCCTTGAAGAACGCCTCATAATTGGTTGAGTTTCCGTCACAAGATTAGGGTCATTATCCGCCTCGAATTGAACTTCTTGTTCGGTATTGACCGGTTGATTTTCATCAACATCATGATGATTTTCATCCTCTTGATCTTCTGCCTCAACTTCATCGGTCACACCTGGGTTAACAAATCCACAACCCGTATCAATAGAACCGTGCCATTCTATAATAAACATACCTGGGTTTAGCTCGTGTGTTTCGCTTCCAGCAACATACTTCCAGCCAAGTTCCTCATTAAACTCCGCATCACGACATACCACTATCTTCTTTAGTTTTGGATTGAACAGTCGAAAACCTTTTGTACCTGGCTCGTTTCCGATGTAAATGAGTCGTGTTGACCTGTCGTCTAACTTATGTAAATATGGCTTGGTTCCCGTTGCATAAGCCACACATCCAAATACCCGCAAACCCTCCAAGTTAGGCTTTTTTCCTTTGAAAGCCTCGTATGGAGTTTGATTAACTAGAGCTCGAGTTGAAACTCTATTAATCAAGAATGTAGCGTGTCTAACTCCTTCAGCCCACATGTAGTTTGGTACGTCTCGTGCTTTCAAGATGCTTCTAGTCATTCCCATAAGAGTGCGGTTTCGCCTTTCCACGACTCCATTTTGTTGCGGTGTGTAGGGAGT